>WOXC01009190.1:0-600000 GCA_011680675.1 Gymnobelideus leadbeateri | reverse complement strand
TCCCAAAGAAATTTTTTTAAATCTGGGGGTGGGGGATGGGATTCCTACTTGTACAAAAATTTGTAGCAGTTCTTTTTGTGGTAATAGCAAAGAATTGATCATTGAAAGGATGGCCATCAATTGGGAAATGACTGAACAAGTTGTGGTATGTGATTGTAATAGAATATTACTGTGCTATAAAGAAATGATGAACAGGCTGATTTCAGAAAAACCTGGAAAGACTTGCATAAACTGAAACAAAGTGAAGTGAGAAGAATCAGGAGAACATTATACACAGTAACAGCAATATTGTAAGATGATCAACTGTGAATGACTTAATTATTCTCAGCAACACAATGATGCAAGACAATTCCAAATTACTTATGATAAAAAAAAAAATGCTATCTGCCTCTACAGAAAGAACTGATGGAGTCTGAATGTAGAACAAAGCACACTATTTTTCGCTTTCTATACTTTTTTCCATGTTTTTTTTTCTTTTCATTTCTTTTCATTTCACAACATAACTAATATGGTAATATGTTTTGCATGATTGAACTCAATCAATATCAAATCACTTATATCAAATTGTTTATCATCTTGGGGAGGTAAGGAAGGGAGAAAGAAAATTTGGAACTCACCATTTTTTTAATTAATGCTAAAAATTGTCTTTACATATAAATGGGAGCAAACACTTAAAAAGAAAAATTTGTCTATACTCCATGCCACTACTTCCTCTCCTCTCACTCATTCCTCAACCATTTGCAATCTGGCTTTTGACCTCATTACTCAACTGAGACTGCTCTCTCAAAGTTGCTGATGATCCCTGAATTGCCAAATCTGGTGAGATTCTTAAAAATTCTTCCTGACCTAATATGCTACACTTGACACTGTTGACCACCCTTTTCTCCTTGATAGTATTTCCCCTCTGGGTTTTTGTTACATTACTCTCTCCTGGTTCACCTCCTACCTGTTTGACCACTCATTTCTGTGGATATTTCCCAAGGGCCTTCTTCTCCTGCTATACTCTCTCGGTAACTTCATAAAATCCCATGAGTTTAACTCTCATCTGTTCACAGATGACTTCCATATCTACAAATCCAGCTCCAGTCTCTCCAGAGTTTCTGTATAGGATCACTAGATGCCTAATAGACATTTCAAGCTGGATGACCCAGAGACATCCCAAATTCAACATTTCTAAAAGTAAGCTTATTATCTTTACACCTAAATCCTCTCTTTTTCCAAACTTCCTTATTTCTGTCAAATGCAACACTATCCTCCCAGTGTCTTAGGTTCACAATCTCAGTATTTTCCTGGACTCCTCACTATCCATCACTCCACATATCCAATTAGTTGATCAACTTTTATGTTTCTACCATGACAACATCTCTCCCATTTGACCTCTTCTCCTCATTCACACATCTGCCACCTTAGCTCAGGCCCTCATTATCTCTCACCTCCTAGTTGGAACAGCCTCCTGACTAGTCTCCCTGCCTCAAATCTCTCATCACTCCAGTCCATCCTCTGTCTGCTACAAAAGCAATTTTCCTAAAGAGCAGACCTGACCATGGGACTCCCCTATTCAACCAACTCCTCTTACTGCCTCCAGGATAAAACAAACGTTTCTGTTTATCTTTGAAAGTCCTTCAAAACCTAGTCCCAACTTACCTTTTTAGCTTCATTGGGTATTACTGTCCCTCTTGTACTTTGCAATGCAGACAATCTGCCCTTCTCTTTTGCACGTGACATTATATCTTCTTCTGCACTGGCCATCCCTCACACTCCAGAATGTGTTTCTTCCTTTCCTCCATGCAGCTTGAGCACCATCTTCTTCAGAAAGCCTCTCCTGAATCACCCCTTCCCCCAACTGCTAGAGCCCTCCCTGCCAAACTACCTTGTATTTTTGTCTACACTCCAACCACCATTTCCTCTCCTTTCATTCATTCCTCAACCATTTGCAATCTGGCTTTTGACATCATTACTCAACTGAGACTGCTCTCTCAAAGTTGCTGATGATCCCTGAATTGCTAAATCTGGTGAGATTCTTAAAAATTCTCCTTTTTTAGAGAATTTTAATTTAAATACTTTAAATACATTTGTATTTCTTAACTTTATGATGTATACATTGTGTGTGTGTGTGTGTGTGTGTATACATATATACACTTCTTGCCTCCTCCATTAGAATATAAGCTCCTTTCCAGTAGGGATTTTTTTTTTATTGGTTTGTTTTATTTATTTATTTGTTTGTTTGTTTGTTTGTTTGTTTATTATTTTACTCTTTTTATTGTTATCCCCAGAGCATAGGACAATGTCTGGCACATAATAACCACTTAATAAATACTTGTTGGTTGATTGGGCTAATCCAACTCAGCCTTTATTTAAAGACTTCTAGTGAGAAGCCTCTATTCCTTGAAGCAGGAAATTTCTACTCTCAGATAACTCTAATTATTTAAAAAGATTTTTTGTCTGACATTAAAGTCTAAATCTGCTTTTTTGGCAACTTTCACCCATTGCTTCTAGTTTTGCCCTCTGAGGCCAAGCAGACCACATTTAATCCCTCTTCCTCACAACAGTCCTTCAAATACATGAAGACAGCTATCATATTCCCATTAAATCTTGTCTCTTGAAGTTAAACATCCCCAGTTATTTCAGTCAATCATTCTATGGCAGGCTGTCAAAGCCCTTCACCTTCATGTTTAGCTTCTTCTAGACGCTTTCCAGTTGATCAGTGATGTTCTTTGTAAAATGTGGCATAGAATATTAGACACAAATCTCCACTTGTGGTCTAACCAGGGCAGACTTCAGAGAGACTATCACCTACTAAGAGCTGGATATTTTGCCACTCTTAAGGTAACCTAAGATTTTACAAGGTTTTGTTTTTGCCCATCATTATCATACTGTTGACTTATATTTAGTTTACAATCCACTTAAACCCCAAGATCTTTTTCAGTTTAGCTACAATCTAGTAATGACTCTCCCATCTTGGTTTTTTTGTTTTGTTTTGTTTTGGAGGAAAGAAGGTAGGGCAATTGGGGTTGACTTGCCCAAGGTCACACGGCTAGAGTGTGCATGTGTGTGTGTGTGTGTGTGTGTGTGTGTGTGTGTGTGTGTGTGTGTAAGTATCTGAAACAGGACTTAAACTCAGGTCCTCCTGACTCCACGGCCAGTGCTTTATTCACTGCGCCACCTAGCCGCCCTGTCCCATCTTGTTTTTGTGAAATTGATTCTTGGAATCCAGGTGCAAAATTTCATATTGATCACTATTAAATTTCATCTTAAGGGAAAACCTCCTAGTACAGAGGTGAGCTAAGGAATGTGAAAAGTGTTATCAGATAAACCAGTTCTGTTTACTATGTTAATTGATTTCATTTAAATGTTTTTCTTTGTTACAAGGAAAAATTCAATTCATAAGTCAGGGTGCTAAGGATAAATGCTATTATGTGATGAAATGACAAATAGTACAATAAAACTTCTAGAAATTTTAATTTCCTAAAAAAATCATCTTATTAGATTTGGCCTAAGGCTCCAACTTCTTAAAGATTTTTTTTTAATCCTCACTTTGCCACCCAATATTTTGGCTGTCCATTCTAGTTTTGTGTAATCTGAAAATATCATTGACATTATACCTATGTTTTTATTTATGCTTTGATCAAAATGTTAAGGAGCACAGGGTCAAGCACAGATCCCCAGAGCTCTCCGCTAGAGAGAGACCTGCTACAAATTGACATTGAACAATAATGAGTACTCTGAGTTTCACCATTCAATCATTTCTAAGACTACAACTGTTTAGCCCATGAGTCTCCATGTTTTCTACAATAATAGCATAAGAAAAGATCAGCTGCTTTAGTAAAATCTGAGTTAACTCCATCAACTGTATCCCCTAACCAATCAGGTTTGTAACCTTGTTTCTAATCAAACCCCTAAGGCTCTTTGTTCAAACGGATTCTTCCTCTATATTTATATTAATAATTCATTAAATAATACATTCTAAGATTTTGTCAAGGTCTATAGACTGCAGTCTCCACCCTCTTCTCTTTTTTGAATACAGTAGTGTTTGCCTTTCTTAATCCTGTGACCCTCCTCTCTTTATCCAAAATCTTTCACAAATCATGTATTGCAGCTTAACAAATCTCAAATTCAACATGTCCAAATCCAAGCTTATCATCCTTCTCCCTAAACCTTTTCTTCCTTCTGACTTCACTATTTTTGCCATTGTGCCACCTATTATTTATCCAGTTTTCCTCATTTGTGTTGGGAATGGAGGGCTACCTTTGACTTGACCATTACCCTTGCTCTGATTTCACTTTCCTCCTTCTCCATTTTCATCCCAATAGTTAACTATTTGAATTCTGTACTATCTTTCACTCTTGATTCCCTTGTCCCTTTGTCTTATAGTCAGTCATGCCTTATCAAACCTCAGCCCTGGATTACTCTACAATTTGCTTCCTCTGATTCTACTCATGAGACACCTAATTTAACTAGAAGTTTTACAACTGTACTGACTGAATATATTACAAAGTTATGTTATCCAATCTCAACCGGACCTTACAAGGAGCAATGAAGTATTTTTTATTCCTCCCTAACAATCCCTATCACACTCCCAACTCTATTTCCTTCTCAAGCCTCTCACATCTCAATCTCCCTCCTTTTTCTTAATGAAGAACCCTGCCTCTTACTTTACCAAGACAATTGAGGCCAATCAAAAAGAATTCTCTTTTTCCTTTGTCTCATTTTAAAACCCCTTGAAATTATTTCTTATTCTTTCCTCCAATCTCTGTCAAAGAAGTAGCACTTCCTACCAAAGCTTACCCCTTACTAGATCTTTTCCTTTAATATCTACTTAGGAAGATTACATTATCAATTACCCTGTCTTTCAAATCTTCAGCTTCTCCCTATCTATTATTGAATCTTTTCCTACTGCCTTCAGACACTTCCTAGCAACCCCTGCTTGAAGAAATCTCAGTCTTACATCCAATCTTTTTGACTCCCCCTCCCACATTATCTTTGTCCCCCAAACTCAGCATGATTCTT
Source organism: Gymnobelideus leadbeateri (assembly GCA_011680675.1). Classification (NCBI taxonomy): domain Eukaryota; kingdom Metazoa; phylum Chordata; class Mammalia; order Diprotodontia; family Petauridae; genus Gymnobelideus; species Gymnobelideus leadbeateri. The sequence continues at coordinate 594,993 of WOXC01009190.1, read as the reverse complement.
GACTCTGTACTCTCCCTCATCCAACCAGTTGCAAAATCTTGTCATTTCTGCCTCTACCTCTCTCCTATCCAATCCTTTCCCTCCATTCACATAACTATCACTTTAGTTCAGGTCTTCATCACCTCTCACCTCGAATATTGCAATGGCCCCTAATTGATCTCCCAGCCTCACATCTCTCGCCAGTTCAGGCCATCCAACACACTGCTGCCAAAGTAATTTTCCTTAAGCACAGATCTGACCATGTGACTCCCCTACTCAATCAACTCTAATGACTTCCTACCTTCATAACCTGGCCCTAACCTATCTTTCCACTGCAGTAGATACTACTCCCCTTCCCACACTCTGAGATCCAGTCAAACTGTCTTCCTCTCAGTTCCTAAAACATATCACCCCATAGTCTGTGCCCTTGAACAGGCCATCCCTTAGGCCAGTGTAATGAATGTCTGACTCATTGCAGATCCTATCAACTTGCTAAAATGTTGTCACTATGTAAAGGATACTAGCCTTCTCCATGCTAAAAGTGCTTTTACTCCATCAGGTCCCCTCCTTCAGATGGTGAATTCTTTCCCAGAATCTCCATTTGAGGAAATTCCCAGGCCAGCTATGCACACGTCTGAACATAATTCATCATACTTTTTCAGTGTTTTAATCAGTTGTGCTGTTTTTTCCCTCTCTCTAAATGATACAATTTGTTATATGGGATGCCTCTCTAGGAGGGGGAGAAATACTGCGAATGTATGATGATGTAAGAAACATAAGACATCTATAAAATCTTATTTTAAAAAAAGTTGAAGGAGTAAGGAACAGACAGAACAGAAGAGAATAGGAGAGGAAAAGGGAGATGAGGGAAGATGACAGGAAAACAATTAAAGCCTAAACCCTTTTGCCTAATATTCAAAATTCTTCACTATCTGGTATGTCCTCCAAATAATCTACACTCTAGTAAACTGGCCCATTATGAAAGCCTTCCACTATGATGTGTGGTGAACCAAAGAGGCCTGTCCCAGGACTCTGATAATTACCCTGATATCAGTGGACTTGTATGTCAAAGATCTCTTTGAGATGCGACTTTTCAATAAGTCTGCTCCGGAGTTCTTTTGATATAGGTTGCATTTAAAAGGATGTTATTGGAGTTCTTGAGATCAACAGGATTCTGTCCCAGGATATATCTGATTCCGCACTCTGGTATCTTTGAGCGGCCAGCTCTAAACATGATATCTGTTGAGGATTGCGCTTCAGCTTTGAAGTTTGCTCTCAATTGTATCTGTTTATAACTGTGGCTGCATTAAGAAGTACCGGAGACCCAGATCCAAGGCTCTGCCCCAAAACTTTAGTTGTCCAAAACATTTGCAGGAAGTCAGTTCCTATGCAGATGTTGTTGATGATGCGGCCTTGGCCATTAGGCTTTGAGGCCAGCTCTCAAGAGCATCCTATGAGATGTAACTGACTGCATGTGATAAGAGATACTGACTTTTCCTAAGACTTTATGGCACCTAGGGATCAATAGGCCTTACTGCCATGCTACTTCCAGGATACAACAGACTAAGATAATGGTTTCTCTTCCTTTCCATCCTTTGTCTCTTTGCTCTATAAAAACCTTTCCCCTGAGTATCAATAAATGGAGTTCATGGTTCTTCCTTGAACTACCCACATGGCCTGGTCGTTTCTTATTCACGTCTCCGAATCATGCTAAGTGCTGGATGCTGAGCAGCCCACGGCAATGATGGTCCTTGTACTTGACAGAGCACTATCCTTTGCAACTCTCTAATGTACTCACCAGATAATAGTGTGCACTGGAATTATCTCAGGGGTGGGGAATGGTCCTATCCCCCTAAGCTATAAAATTAATTTTGGAAGAGATCACATGGGAGCCAAGATGACAGAATAGAGAGAGCATTCCAGCCAAACTCTCCCAACATTCTCCTCCAAACAACTTTAAAATAATGCATCAAATCAAATTCTAAAATAGCATAGCCAACAAAGGCTTGGGTACAAAACAACTTAGGAGGTTGGAAAGAGAGGTCTGGGACACTAGGGTAGGGACTGGCCAGGAGCCCAGTGTAGCAGTGACACTAACCACGGGCACTGGAAGCAATAGAAACAGCAGAGCCTCAGCAACAGTTTTAGGAGTTTCATCATCTAGAGACAGAAAAGTCATGGATAACTGAACAGAAAGAGATTACAGAGGTCCCCTGTGCTGACACTGAGCACAGGACAGGATGTCATTTGTCTACTCCATTGCCCATTACACAATTTCAGGTTGCAGTTCCAGAATGGAGAGGAGTGCTTATAGTACAAGGGTGCAAGGGCCCTGGTTACAGTCCCAGAGCAGAGAGAGAAGGGAAGCCCCAGCTCCAAGTTGAAGTTCCAGGAGAGAGATGAGCACTTGTGCTTGTGGTTGCAAGGGGATAGGGCTCCTACCTGGGTAAGGAGCAAATGCAGACCAGGAAAGCAGTGACTGGACCACACCACCTTGGAATTACTGAAAACTTACAGACCTCCACAACTAGCTGTGAAAACAGTAGGGTAACAAAGCCTGAAACTTGGGGCAGTGATCCACCCTACCCCACCCAAATTGAGTAAAGCCCAACTCTAACATAAAGTTCAAAGTCAAGAAACAGGCCAGAAAAAAATTTAACAAACAACAACCAAAAAAAAGAATGTGACCAATAAAACTTATAGTGACAGAGAAGCTGTCACCATATGTCACAAGATGTAAACTCAGGAGACAATGACTTGAAAACATCTATAAGCAAGCCTCAAAAAAATGCAAATTGGACAGAAGCCCAACAAAAATTCCTGGGAAAAGCTAAAGAAAGTGATTTTTTTTTAATGAGCAAAATATGATCATAAAAATCAAATAAGAGTCATAGAGGAAAAAATTGGGAAAAGAAATGAGAACAATGCAAGAAAATTATGAAAAGAGAATTAACAGCTTCATAAAAGCGGCACACAAAAAATACTGAAGAAAATAACACTTTAAAAAATAGAATTGGTCAAATCGTAAAAGAGGAACAAAGCTTCACGGAAGGAAAAAAACTCCTTAAAAAACATAATTGGTCAAGTGATAAAAAGAGGTATAAAACTTCACAGTAAAAAAATTCCTTTAAAATTAAAATTCAGCAAGTGTAAGCTAATGACTCCATAGAACATCAAGAATAATAAAACAATGTCCAAAAAGTGAAAAAAAAATAGAAGAAAATTTCAAATATTTCATTGGAAAAACAACTGACCTGGAAAATAGATTGAAGAGAGATCATTTAAAAAGTATTGGACTACCTGAAAGTCATGATTAGAAAGAGGCCAGGCATCAAATTTCAAGAAATAGTTAAGGAAAACTGCCCTAATATCTTAGAATCAGAGGTTAAAATAGAAATTGAAAGAAACTGCCAATCACCTACTGAAAGAGATCCTCAAATGAAAACTCCCAGGAATATTGTGACCAAATTCCAGAGCTCCTACATCAGGAAGAAAATAATGCAAAGCAAGCAGGAAAAAAATTATTCAAATATCATGGAGCCACAGTCAGGATCACACAAATTTCGGCAACTACCATGTTACATGAGTGGAGGGCTTAGAATATGATATTCCAGAGGTCGAAGAATTAGGATTACAATCTCTCTAAGAATGCCTTATCCAGCAAAACTTTTCAGGCTGGGGATGAAGGTGAATAATGGATATTTAATTAAATAGAGGACTTTAAAGCATTCCTGATGAAATAGAGTACTTCACAGCATTCCTGACAATAAGATCAGAACTGAATAGAAAATTTGACAAACTCAAGATTCAAAAGAAGGATTAAAAGGCAAATATGAAAGAGAAATCATAAGGGACTAATGAGGTTAAATTGTTTACATTCTCATATGGGAAGATAATACATGTAACTACTAAGAACTTTATCATTATTAGGTCAGTTAGAGTCTACATAGATATTTGGTATAAATATAATTCAATTATATTGGAATAATCTTTAAAAAATGGAGGGATGAGAAAAGGGACTGCACTGAAAGAAGAAGGAAGGAAAAGAAAGACTGGAGAAAATTACCTCACATAAAATAGGTGTTCAAGGAAGAGTTTTTACAGGGAAGGGGAATATGGGGGTGGAGGAGGCAATGTTTGAACCTCACTCTCTTATGAACTGGTTCAAAGAGGGAAGAATACATAAACATACACACACACACACACACACACACACACTTAATTTAGTGTAAAAATCCATCTTATCTAACAGAGACATAGGTGGAGAAGAGGACAAGTGAAAGGGGGTGATAAGAGAGAAGGCTAATTAAGGGAGGTAGTGGTCAGAAGGAAAACAGATTTTTGAGGAGGGAGGGAGGGAGAGAGAGAGAGAGAGAGAGAGAGAGAGAGAAGAAGAAGAAGAAGAAGAAGAAGAAGAAGGAGGAGGAGGAGGAGGAGGAGGAGGAGGAGGAGGAGGAGGAGGAGGAGGAGGAGGAGGAGAATTGAGGGAAAGAGAATAGGAGAGAGAGAGGACGAGAGAGAAAAAGAGAAGGGGGAGGAGGATAAATGAAGAGAATAGGATGGAGGGAAATATACAGTTAGTAATCTTAACCTGAATGTGAATGGGTTGAGCTAATTCATAAAATGGAAATGGATATCAGAGTGGACTAAGTACAAAAATCATACAATATTTTGTTTACAAGAGACACACTTGAGGCAGAGAAACACATACAGAGTGAAGGTAAGGATCTAAAGCAGAATCTTTTATCCTTCAGCTGAAGTAAAAAAAAAAAAAGCAGGAGTAGCAATCATGATCTCAGACAAAACAAAAGCAAATATATAACTAATTAAAAGATATAAGCAAGGGGGCAGCTAGGTGGCGCAGTGAGTAGAGCGTCAGCCCTGGAGTCAGAAGGACCTGAGTTCGGATCCAGCCTCAGACACAACGCACACACAAACAAAAACCTAGCCGTGTGACCTTGGGCAAGTTACTTAACCCCAATTGCCCTCCAAAAAGGCAAAAAAAAAAAAAAGGATATAAGCAAGGGAACTATAGCTTGCTAAAAGATAACATAAGCAATGAAGTAGTATCAATACCAAATATATATATATATACATACATATATATACATATATATATACATACATATATATACATATATATATATATGTATTGAAATGGAGCCAAATATGAAATGGGGCCAAACCTCAGGAGATTATAGAATAACCTTGTTTTTTCTTGAAGAATGAATGCTTTCCCAACCCTAACCACAATGTCATGTTGACCTACAAGATTCGGGAACTGAGTCAACTGCCTCAACTGCTATCCACGCTTCACCTGTTTGCTCTCACCCCTCCCCTATAGCCCATGAAGTTGGCATCAAGCCTCTATCTCCAAGACTCAACTAAGTCTGCTAGCCAATCATTTCCCGCCAACTCCTTGTCTCTAAGAATTAGCTGAACTCACTAAGCCAATCAGTGAGCTCAGTACTTCCTGCTTTCCCCTCATAATTGTATAAAAAAACACCCGAGGAGACACTCGGGGTCCTCCATCTAAAATGTATGGTGGGACCCGGGTTCGAACTCGTAATAAATTTTTTTCTTTTTCTTGCCTCAGTGGTCTCAGTTTGTCTATTATTCCACTCCACGCTTCAGTATATATATATACACACACACACACACACACACACCAAACGGTATAGCATCCAAATTCTTAAAGGAAAAGTCAAATGAGTTACTGGAAGAAATAGAAGGTAAAAGTATGCCAATAGGAGACATCAACTTACCCCTCTCAGTACTGAATAAATCTAAACATAAAATAAGCAAGAAAGAAGGAGATGAATAGAATGTTAGAAAAGTTAGATATGATAGACCTCTGGAGAAAACTGAATGGAAAGAAAAAAGGAATATACTTTTTCTCAACTGTACATGGCACCTACACAAAAATTGACCATGTATTATTAGGGCATAAAAATCTGACACCCATAAATGCAGAAAGGCAGAAATATCCAATGCCTTCTTTTCAGTTCATAATAAAAGTTACATTCAATAAAGGGCTATGGAAGGATAGATTAAAATTAATTGAAAATTAAGTAATCTAGTCCTAAAAAAATTAGTGGGTCAAAGAAGAAATCATAGAAACAATCTATTATTTCATTAAATTTAGGAATTCCAGCAATGAGACAACATACAAAAATTTATGATGGGGGAGAGCAGCTAGGTGGTACAGTGAATAGAGCACTGGCCCTGAGGTCAGAAGGTCAAATCCAGCCTCAGACACTTGACACTTAACTGTGTGACCTTGGGCAAATCACTTAACCCCAATTGCCTTGCTTTCCCCCCTCCAAAAAAATTATGGGATGTAGTCAAAGCAATACTTAGGGGGAATTTTGTACCTCTAAATGCTTACATCAGTAAAAAGGAAAATGCAGATAAATAAATTGGGCATGCAACTAAAAAAAAAAAAAAGATCTAGAAAAAGAACAAATTCTAAATCCCCAATTAAGCACCAAATTGGAAATCCTGAAAATCAAAAGACAGATTAATAAAATTAAAAGCAGAAAAACATTGAATTAATAAATAAAACTAGGAGTTGGTTTTATTTTAAACATATATATAAACCATTGGTTAATTTGATTTTTTTTTAAAGGAAGAAAACTGAATTACCAGTATCAAAAATGAAAAAGTTGAATTCACCACCAATGAAGAGGAAATTAAAGCATTTATTAGGAGCTATTTTGGCCAATTATGTGCCAAAAAAATCTCACAATCTAAGCTAAATGGACAAATATTTACAAAAATATAAATTGCCCAGATTAACAAAAGAGGAAATAGACTAAATAACCCCATCTTCAAAAAAGAAAATGAACAAGCAATCAGTGAGCTCCCTAAGAAAAAATACCCAAGACCACATGGATTCACAAGTGAATTCTACCAAATATTTAAAGTACAATTAATTCCAATACTATATAAACTATTTGGAAAAATAGGCAAAAAGGAGTCCTACCAAATTCCTTTTGTAACACAAATATAGTGCTGACCTTCAACAAGGAAGAGCCAAAACTGAGAAGGAAAACTATAGGCCAATTTCCCTAATGAATATTGATGCAAGAATTTTTAATAAATTACTAGCAAGGAGATTACAACAATATATCACAAAGATCATACACTATTACAAAGTGGAATTTATACAAGAATGCAGGACTGGTTCAATATTAGGAAAACTATCAGCATAACTGAATATATCAATAACAAAACCAACAAAAATCATATGTTTATCTCAACAGATGTAGAAAAAGTTTTTGACAAAATATAACACTCACCCCTATTAAAGGAAAAACACTAGAAAGCATAGGAATAAATGAGGCTTTCCTTAAAATGATAAATAGTATTTATCTAAAACCATCAGCAAGCATTATCTTTAATGGGGATAAGATAGAAGTTTTCTCAATAAGATCAAGGTGAAGCAAGTAATGCCCATTATCACCACTATTATTCAATGTTGTACTAGAAATATTAGCTATCACAATAAGAGGGGGGGGGAAACAGTGAAGGAGTTAGAACAGGCAACAAGGAAACAAAACTATCATTCTTTGGAGAACCCTAGAGAATTAGCTTAAAAAACTAGCTTAAATAATTAACAACTGTAGCAAAGTTGCAAACTATAAAATAAACCTACATAAATCATCAGCATTTCTAGATATTATCAACAAAGTCCAGCAGCAAAATATAGAAAGAAAAATTTGATTTAAAATAATTGCAGACAATATAAAATACTTTGGAATCTACTTGCTAAGACCCAATAACTATATGATCACAATTACAAAACACTTTTTACAAAAATAAAGTCAGATCTGCACAATTCGAAAAATAGTAATTGCTCATGGGTGGACCATGCCAATATAATAAAAATGACAATTCTACCTAAATTAATTTACTTATTCAGTGCTGGGCCAAAGTACCAAAAAATTATTTTACAGTGCTGGAAAAAATAACAACCAAATTGAGATGGAAGAAGAAAAGGTCAAGAATATCAAGGGAATTAATGAGAAAAAATTGTGAAGAAAGGTAGACTGCCTGCACCAGATCTCAAACTGTATGACAAAGCAGTAATCACCAAAACAATCTGGTACTGGCTAAGAGATAAGTGGTGGATCTGTGGAATTGCTCAGGTAAGCAACACACAGTATATAATGACCATAGTAATCTAGTGTTTGATAAATGCAAAGATCCCAGCTTTGGGGGAAAGAACTATTTGACAAAATCTGCAGGGAAAATGAGAAAGTACTTTTGCAGAAGATAGATATAAGGCCTATACCAAGATAACTTCAAAATATGTACATGATTTAGACATAAAGGGTAGTACCATAAGCAAATTATTGGAGCATGGAATAGTTTATCTGTCAGATCTATGGATAAGGGAAGAATTTATGACCAAACAAGAGATAGAGAACATTATGAAAGGCAAAATGGAAATTTTTTTATTACATTAAATTAAAAGGGTTTTGCACAAACAAAACCAAAACAGTCAAGATTAGAAGGACAGCAGAAAACCGGGGGTAATTTGACTAGTTTCTCTGATAAAGGCCTAATTTTTTCAATTATATAGAGAACTAAGTCAAATGTATAAGAATACAAATCTTTCTCCAATTGATAAATGGTCACAGATATGAAAAAGCAATTTTCAGATGAAGAACTCAAACCTATCAATAGTCACATAAAAATGCTCTGTACCACTCTTGATTAGAGAAATGCAAATTAAAACTACTTTGAGGTACCTTGTCACACTATCAGATTGGCTAATATGACAGAAAAGGAAAAGGACAAATGCTGGAGGGAATGTGGCAAAATAGGTATGTAATGCACTATTGGTGGAGTTGTGAATCAATTGAACCATTCTGGAGAGCAATTTGGAACAATGCCCAAAGAGTTATAAAACTGTGCATACCCAGAAATACCACTACTAGGTCTGTATACCAAAGACATCAAAAAAAAAAAAAAAAAAGAAGGGAAGAAAGGAAAGGATCTATTTATACAAAATATTTATAGCAGCTCTTTTTATGGTAGCAAAGAATTGGAAATTGAGAAGATGCTCATCAATTGAGAAATGGCTGAACAAGTTTTGGTATGTGATTGTAATGGAATATTAATGTGTTATTAAGAAGTGACAAGCAGGCTGATTTCAGAAAAACCTGGAAAGACCTGCATGAGCTGATGTAATGTGAAGTGAGCAGAACCATGAGAACAGTGTATGCAGCAATATTATACCAATGATCAATTGTGAAAGATTTAGCTATTCTCAGCAATACAATTATCCAGGACAAGTCCAAAGGACCTATGATGAAAAATACCTTTCAACTCCAAAGAGAGAACTGATGAATCGTAAGTGCAGACTGAAGCATATTGTTTTTCTCTTTGTTTTTCTTGGGGTTTTTTTTTGCAATATGGCAAATATAGGGTCGGCTAGGTGGCGCAGTGAGTAGACCACCAGCCCTGGAGTCAGAAGGACCTGAATTCAGATCCAGCCTCAGACACTTAACAAACACACAAACAAAAACCTAGCCGTGTGACCTTGGGCAAGTTACTTAACCTCAATAGCCCTCCAAAAAAAAAAATATGGCAAATATAGAATTATGTTTCACATGACTTCACACATATAATGCATACTATATTGCTTGCATTCTCAATAGGTAAGGGAAATGCTGAAGGGAGAGAGAAATTAGGAACTCAAATTTTTTTAAGTGTCAAAAAAATTTAAAGGAAAGAAATCATATGTTCTCTAAATTGTATGTCTGACTGACTAAAAGTTTATAGTTCACTAGCATAGGCTTCAGGAAACCATGGCCACCTATATAACACAATGAACTATCAAAGTAGGACTTTGCAGGGGGGGTAATACTATAAAAACAATAAATTATTTTTTTAAAAGCTTGTTGAAAGAGGAAAGCTTTGAAAGTAACATGTTGAATATATTTTAAGAGAATAGAAATATGAACAAATTAGAGATCCAATTTCATAGTCCTTTCAGTTCCACTGTGTATATGAAGACACTCATACTAATTGATGTCTGTTAAGTTCAGAATTTTTTTATATTGAAAAAAACATAATAAACATATGTTAATCTTTGAATGAATCAGTGAATTAGCATAAGTGAATAACTGTAGTAATATGCAGGCTAGATCAGAGGTAGTGGAGAGACAGAGGATAGAGGCAGATAAACAGGCTAGAAGGGAATAGTAAGAAAACAAAACCCATATTTATTCAGCTTTTTTTTTCAAACTTTAATTTTTTATATGCTAAGAGAAGAATAGAGAGACTGGCCAATGAGCCTAGTCCTTACAAGAATATGAAACATGCTCTGCTGAGCAAGTATAGGTATTTTTTCCAGTCTGAATAACACTTGAAGAGGAACTTTTTTAATTGACTGCTGAGCCAGAGCTGAACATGCATTCAAGAGTCTTTAACTGACCAAAGCCGTTTTCTTCCTCTTTGTTGCTCATGAGCACTTGGTTGCTTCCCTCTATGTTGTGTCAATTCTTTCTACTTTTAGGTGTTGGTGTATTAGAGATAGCCATGACCTTATGAGCACCAGAAATCTGGGAGCTGCTATGATGAGATTTATGGGGAAATCAAGCACAAGTTAGGCGGTAGTTAAGGCCCTTCAGTCAGTTCTACTTGACCCAGCCAAGGAATAGTGAAGATGTAGATTCATACATCTATTGACTATTATTTGGAAGCAAAGATGATTAAGTGACTATTATATAGAAATTACTTTAAGTGTGAAAATGTACTTCTGTTTTTCCTAATAAATTTCAATAAATATTTATTTAGAAAAGCTAACTAATGTTAATTGACTAAATGATACTGGGACATTCATTACTAATTTTAAGAGGGAGAAGAACACATCAGAATGAAGGGTAGAGTCAATAACACTAGAGAATAATCACCCTTGATCCGTCATCTAGGGGCACTGCTGGTACCAGAGGAAGGAGAAAATTTCCTCCCTCTGGAAATTGTCAACAGGTGATAACAACATCACAAGACTCACGTGAAAATTAGGTTTATTACAAGAAAAATGAATATGCATGTAGAACACAAAGAGTTCACAATTCTTATAGAAGTTTGCTTATTTATGACAGTACAACAAAAGGAGCAGGAGAAAGCAGGAAGGGGAGTGGCATGGGAGGGAATAGGTGCAATAAAGGAGGGGAAACAAAATCACTAAGGGAGGGTCAAGGCAATGGCAGAAGCCACCTTCCTTTCCCTTGGAAACTGCCAGACTATGAAGATAGAAGGCTCCACTGATCTCCAAAGGACCCCAGCTAAACAAGCATATTCCCAGACTAACTCTGTGCCTGTCTTGCCTTGTAAGGACATGCAGAGAATTCAGCCTGGGGTACAAACAACAAATTATGTCAGCTGGTGGCCTTTGTCCTTCACACATTCAGGGCCTCATGCATGCTCTAGGTCCAGTGTTTCCGGAAAATATGGCAACTCAAAAATACAAGTTCAAGGGATCATTTAACATTCCTTAACAGAATCCAACCTGCTAGTACACTAATGGGTTGTGAGAGTAAATCCAGACTTTTGCTACAAATAATATAGATGCAAAAGAAAATTGGATTAGTAAATTTTCATTTACTTACATGTACTCATACATGTGCAGTCATGCTTGTACACACATGCACACACACACACCAGAGAGAGATATTAAACCATGAAGCTCCTCAGATTCTTATTACCTGACTCTTCTTTGATAGTCACCTTTTCTGAATGATTGGTCTTCTCGAAATTCTATCCCACACTCTCCATTTATTTCCCTAAGGGTCTTATACTACTGACATACATTTAGCACTGATTGTAGAGTATTGTGAATGCTCCCTCAATCATCTGCACTTTTAATTCCACAAGAGCCTTTCACCTGCCTCCTAACTCCCCAAATACACCACACACATGAATACATACATACTACTCTTGTACTACTATTTATCCTAATAGTGCATGTTTTAAATCAAAGAACTAATATATCCTTTCATGGTCAGCCTCATAACTGACTTGTGCCCTAACAGGATCTTCCTTTATCTCCTAGAATAACCCTTAAATTGCAGAACAGAGTAAATGCATGTGGCACCATCCACTTAAACACTCTAATTTAAAACTGGTATTAAGTTAGACATGCTGCCCATGTTTCTTTAACATATATAGTTCACTAAAGACATCTAACAAATGGCATACCTTGGGATTTCTGTGATTATGCATGGTGTACAGGAGAGAGTACTGAACTTAGAATCGGAAAATCTGGGTCAAGTCCCTCTCTAGTTACATCCTAGTTGTGTGTGACCTTGGACAAGTCATTCCTCTCTCTGGATGGACCTCAACTTCCCCATTTGCAAAATGAAAGAGTTGAATTCAATGATTTTTCAGATTCCTTCTAGCTCTGACACTATATGTTCTATTATTCCAGTTCTTCAGCTGCAGATGATGACAGCCTTGGGTAAATCATGTAGTACCTCTGGACCTCAGTCTCCTCTATAAAATGAAAAGGGTACACTAAATGATTTCTAAGGTCCCTTCAGGCTCTGAATTACATGATCCTACTTGATGTGTTCTAGGAATTGCTGAACATGGTCTTCTCACCAGATGGCAATGACACAGCCTGCTGCCCTGTTGCTATTCCCTGCGCTATGGGTTCTTGGCATTCACTTTGTTCTTTGGTCCCCTGGAGATGCATTTCCCAAACTAAATTGGCCATAGAATACTTTGGAGAGTGAAATATTCTGATGGAACCATAAAAAGGTTGGTCCTAAGGAGTTAGGGTTTTAAATTACACCAGAAATAAACGGAAAAATCCAGGGAATTTTAGAACAAAAGAAAAAAATTAAGCCTACCATCAAATGGAAAAATTGTCATGTAATAAGTATTTAAGTGGTACAGTGAATATAGGACTGGATCAGGAGTCAGGAAAACCTGAATTTAAATGTGGCCTCAGATAAGTCATATAACCTCTATCTGCCTCAGTTTCCTCATCTATAAAATGGGAATAATAACACCAATCTCCAAAAAGTGTTGTGAAGATAAATTAGATAGCCTTATAAAGCATTTTGCAAATGTTGAAGCATTATATAAATGCTAGGATTATTATCATGAAAGATAAGATATGGGGTTGGAGAAGTATGGGTTGATATGAGAATTTTAAAATTGCAGATATGTCCTGAGATCTAATAAATGATCTATTTTCCTTTTCGACAAGCCAGCTCTTTAAAGACCATGTTGAGGGGTTTTAGTTTCAGTTTCCATACAGAAAAACCTAACATTCTCTAGAAGCTTTCTATCAATTACTATTGTGTCCTCACCCACGATATTGGGGTAACATTAATTATGTCATTATATGAAATTATGTTATATGTTATTATATGAAATAATATATGAAACAAACACACTTGGGGGAAACCATGTGGAGGCAGCAGTCAAGTATAAAATGGGCCAGTTGACAAACAGCAATTGTTCTGAAAAAAAAGTCTTCGGGGTTTAGCAGACCATACGCTCAATTTGAGTCAGCAATGTGATGTGGCAGGCAAAAAAAAAAAAGCTATGTGAATTGTGAGCTGCATTGAGTTCACACTGAATTCTGCTATCATTAGGGGAGTCCCTGTATTCCCTTCTGGGCACTGCATTTTTGAAAGAACATGGTAAGCTAATGAATGTCTCCAGAAGAGGAAAACCAGAATGGTGAGAGGCCTTGAGTATATGACATCTGAGAATCAGTTGGAGGAACTAAGCATACTGAGGAGGGAGAAGAGAAGACTCAGAGAGAATGTGATAGATGTTTTCAAATAGTTCAAGGGGGTTAGCATGTCCAACAGTGACTAAATTTGCTCTATTTAGCCCTACAGGGCAGATCAAGAAGCAACAGGTGGAAGTTACAAAGAAGAAAATTTAGACTTCACATTAGGAAAGAATTAGAGGTATACAAAAAAGGAATAGACTGCCTCCCTTGGTTGTAACTGAGCTCCCCTTCTTGGATGCCCTCAGGGAGAGGCTGGAAAATCACTCATGAGAACATCATAGTGGGGACAGGATTCCTTACATGTGTGAGTTGTACTAGAATCAAGTTTCCTTCCAGCTCTTAAATTCTGTGATTCTGTGGGTTGAGCATATCTGAATACTGAATCAGGGATATAGGACCTGGACCTGGGATTTTATTGGTATAAGGAACTCCTGGGTGAGGAAATTCCCTCTACATTCTATTAAACTTATACTCTTTAAGAATACCCTAAAGTACAGAGATGTTAAGTGAATAGTCTAGGGCAGAGTTGGGGAACCTGAAGCCTCGAGGCCACATGTGGCCCTCTAGGTCCTCAAGTGTGGCCTTTTGACCGAATCCAAACTTCACAGAACTGGATTCAGTCAAAGGGTTGCACTGGAGGACCTAGAGGGCCACATGGCCTTGAGGTCACAGGTTCCCTACCCCTGACTAGGGTCATATGACCAGTCTGCATCAGAGGCAGGACTTATACTCAGGTTTCTCTGATTCTTACACCAGTTCTCTCTCCACTATGCAATTCTGCCTCTCATGGAATTAGCATTGTTTAGAGATGTGGAATTTTTCTGAAAATGAAAAGATATTCTACCTATTTTATTCCTATTTAGTAGAAAATCCCTCTCTAAAATGAGTGGTGGGAGGTGGGTTGGTAGTAACTCAACATGCACAGTAAGAAAACAAAAATAGGGGGTGGCTAGGTGGCGCAGTGAGTAGAGCGTCGGCCCTGGAGTCAGAAGGACCTGAGTTCGGTTCTGACCTCAGACCCTTAACGCACACACAAACAAACAAAAACCTAGCCGTGTGACCTTGGGCAAGTTACTTAACTCCAATTGCCCTCCAAAAATAAAAAAAAAAAATAGAGGCTACATACAATACTTATAATATTTACTGAAGGAAAGTTTTTGGAGTCAACTGAGGCCTCAGAAGGCCTAGAGCCAGAGGATGCTCCGAGTTTTTGGATGAAGGCACAGTCAGCAAGAAGAGTTTTCTAATCTGTCTCTTATTATAGAAGAAAATTCCCATCTCTGATATGTGATATTTCAACAGTTTTCCTTATTACCCAGAGGAATGATGAATGATGAGGAAGCAAAGTGTTATCTGTTATATCCACTCCCAGATCTATGTTTGGAGATCTTTGAGCATTGTGATTAGTTGAGGGGACAAAGAAGAAGAAAGGAAAGTGGAAAGGGATATGCTATGACTGTCTTTGTAAATTTATTGGGCTTGTTCTCATACAGATAGAAGCCTGCTCTCATGGTATTGGTTACTAGACTTTGAAAAATATTAACCTACAAATTTCTCCCAGGGGCTCACACTCCCCATAATAGGCAGTCACTAGCTCATAAGGAACCTTCATTAAGTTTGTTCATGGTCTGAATTTCTGTTTCAATTTTTAATTTTGCTGAGCCAGGCTCAAAACTCTAAACTACGCTAGAGATATAGTAAAAGGGTTAATGTTCATTCAAGGCTTTTAATTCAATACTTTATGTATTGGGATGTTTTCCATGTGTAAATGAATCAACAGGCAATTCCTGGGGACTAGAATAGGTCCTAAAACAAACGTCCAATTCAATTCCCTGCTTTTGTCTAGCTTGTTTCATTCAAAAGTCTTTGTTTTGAAGTCAAAATCATGTGGTTTCATTTTGTAAAAGGATCATGAACAGAAGCTTCTTTACCACAGATGTGAATAGATAATTAGCCCAAATGGACCTACAACTGAGAATTGGCTACACTGAGGGGACCAGGAACTATATTCACAAGGATTCATTTAGAATATATTGCAGATGCGCTAGCATTGCAAGGTATTACTAAAGTTTTTTTGTGCATAATTTACTTCCCTTTTGATTGATACTGGGCAATAGATGTTTGTGTTATGATTTATTTAGGTCATACTACATAGTTGATTTAAAAATAACAGACTGTTATGTCAAAGTATCATTAAAGATGTAATGATTTGCTGAATTCCCACCATGGCCATGCAATTATTGGAAAATGTGAGCATGTAACAGAAATTAATCCTTATCAAGGACTGTTATCTTCTAGCTGTTAATAGTCATGATAAAAATATTGAATACTTCACATAATTCTGTGGGTACTTTAGAGTAATGTCAGGTACTCTCTAAGGTGTACAAAGTTATTAGATGTATTATATATACTGTCTGAAATAGTGGCTCATTGTAGCATCCCCAAAGAGATAAGATGCTATTTAGAAACTAAACTCCCTGCTACTCAGAAGCTAATGAGAAAGTTTAAATCCTTCCCGGTTAGAAGAGAGACAGGGGCGGAGCCAAGATGGTGGAGTAGAAACAACACTTCCAAGGTGCTCTGCCCCCAGATTACCTCCAAACCACGTAAAAGGGACTCTGAACAACTTCTGGAGCCCCAGCACCCACAGAACGGCACAGAGAAGCTAACCTCCTGCTGAGGACAGCCCAGCAGCCCTGCAGGGAGTGGCCATCGAAGAGCTCTGAGCCCAGGCCCCCGTGAGCGGCGGCTTTAGCCCTAGGGTGGCTGGGCCAGCAGCTGGCTGGAGGGACCCCAGAACACCAATAGCTGTGGCGATTCCAGAATTATCAGCACAGATATGCCTAGGACAAAGTGAGAGGTTAGTGCCCTATGTACTTTGGGACCAGTATTTGGGGAATGTGCCAGCTTCCTCCCCTGGGGGCAAAAAGCTGCTGAAGAAACACGGCACAGAAGCCATTTTGCAGCATCAGTGGCGGCTCTACCTCCTGGTCTGCAAACTGTAGGGAGATCCAGCAATCGGTCTGGGGGGAAAGCACTCTTGCTTTAACCTGCCTGGATCTGGATTGTGGTCTGGGGTGGAGGTTTGGGGTGGGTATCCAGCTTGCCAGAGCATGTGGAGGCTTTACAGAAGCCACCCAACCTGCGGAAGTTGTGAAGACCCCACATTTGGGCTGAAGCTCTCCTGTCTGGTGGCAGAGTCCTACTGTGGCAACAAGCCCAAAAATCAAGTAATTAAGTGGCAATATGCTTAGGCAAAGGAAACAAAATAAACAGAAAAATTCAACATTGGACTCCTATTTTAGGGGCAAAGAGGATCAAAGCATGGAGGAGGACTGTGAGGTCAGAACTCCTGCACCAAAAGCCCCAAATGGAAATACAAGCTGGCTACAGGCCATAGAGGACCTTAAGAAGCAGATAAGAGAAGTGGGGGAAAAATTGGGAAGAGAAATTATAAAGAAAAGTATGAAATGCCAGTCAACAGCCTGACTGAGGAAAATAACACCTTAAAAAATAGACTAACTCAAATGGCAAAAGAGGCTCAGAAAGGCAATGAGGAGAAGAATGCCTTAAAAAGTCAAATTTGCCAGATGGAAAAAGAATCTCAAAAGCTCACTGAGTACAATCATTCCTTCAGAGTTAGACTGGAGCAAATGGAAGCTAGTGACTTTATGAGAAATCAAGATGCTGTTAAACACATCCAAACAAATTAAAGAATAGACGGCAATGTGAAATATCTCATGGGAAAAACCACTGACCTGGAAAATAGATCCAGGAGAGATAATTTAAAAATTATTGTACTACCTGAAAGCCATGATCAAAGAAAGAACCTAGAAATCATCCTTAAAGAAATTCTCAAGGAAAATTGCCCTGATGTTTTAGACCCAGAGGAGGAAATAGAGGTTGAAAGAATCCACCAATCGCCTCCTAAAAAAGATCCCAAACAGAAAACTCCTAGGAATATTATAGCCAGGTTCCAGAACTCCCAGATCAAGGAGAAAATACTACAAGCAGCCAGGAAGAAAAAATTTCAGTATTGTGGAAGCACAATCAGAATAGCACAGGACCTGGCAGCTTCTACACTGAGGGATCGAAGGGCATGGAATATGATATTCCAGAGGACAAAAGAGCTGGGATTGAAGCCAAGGGTCACCTACCCAGAAAAACTGAGTATCTTATTTCAGGGGAAAATATGGTCATTCAGTGGAATAGAGGACTTTCAAGCATTCTTGAGGAAAAAACCAGAGTTGAATAGAAAATCTGACATTCAGACACAAGAAGCAAGAGATGCTTGAGAAGGTAATCAAGGAAAAGAAATCAAAAGGAACTTATCAAAGTTGAACTATTTACATTCCTACATGGAAAAACAATATCTGTGTCTGATGAAACCTTTCTCATTATGAAAATAATTGAAGAAGGGTATATGGGCATATGTTTACAGGTATACATGGATAGAGGGCACAGCTTGAATTTGATGGGAAGGGATGATACTTAAGGGGTGAAGTTAAGAGGTGAGAGAGGAAAGTGGCAAGAAGAGATGGGGAGAGACAGGGTAGGGTAAACTATCTCATGTAGAAGAGGCAAGGGGAAGTAGTTGCAGGGGAGGGGAAGAACAGGAAGGCAAAAAGGCAAAACCATATTCTCATTGAAGTTGGCTCAAGGAGAGAATTACATACATACTAAATGGGATATCTCACCCTGCAGGAGAGTAGGGGAAAGGGGGATCAGAGGGGGGATGATGGAGGGGAGGGCATTCTAGGGGGAAGGGGGGTTGGAAGTACCCACTTTTGAAGAGGAACAGGATCAAAGTAGGAAATGGACCAAGTGGGAGGTGAGATGGGTGGGAGGGAAATATAAACAGTCTTTTACAATATATCTACTATGGTAATGTTTTGCATAGCTATACATGTACAACACATACTGAATTGCTTATCTTCTCAAAGGGAGTGGGTGACAAGGGAGGAAGGGAATGAATCTGAAAATCGAAGCTTTAAAATTAAATGCTTCATAAGATGTCCAGGCATTGGGGCTCAGAGATTCACCTTGCCCTAATGGCAAAGTCGAAGGGGGTATGGGAGAAGATATGGGAGAGAGCAGATTGGATGAGGGGATATCTAGTGGGACTGCTATTCTGGGGTGGTAGGTAGGGAAAAAATGGGGAAAAAAATTGTAACTCAAAATCTGGTGGAAATGAATGATGTAAACCAGAAATTAATAAAGCATTTATAAGAGAGAGAGAGAGAGAGAGAGAGAGAGAGAGAGAGAGAGAGAGAGAGAGAGAGAGACTATGTGACTGTGTGATTGTGGGCAGTGTGAGAACCTTACTCATGGAAGCCACCCCATCCCCAGCTATTCATAATTCAGGGACAAATTTTTCCTCAATAGTCAGGAAGTTAATATTAGCCACCAGTGATTTTATAGCAATATTTGCCATAAGTACTCACTGTAGCAATAGTTATATTACTACATGACACCTAATATGGTCTTTTTTCAGGTTGGCATCCCTATCTACCAAGTAAAAAAAAAAAAACTAAAACACTTGGCTAGAATGTACCATAGCCAAGATGTAGGGTAGCATGAACCCAATGCAGAGAAACATATGTGATTGTTAGAGAGACTCAGGTGATCTCCTCTTGACATTGTATGTAACTGAAGAGTCAATGCCACCGGATTCTAATATGCTGCAAATGCCAGATAGTCAATTTGTCTGGAAGTGTCGGAAGGATAGACAGATAAAGAGATAACTGGTTGATAGTCACAGATATGGGTCTATATGCCTATATAGAGATAGAGATTACATTCGGCAGCTAGGTGACACAGTGGATAAAATGCTTGGCCTGGAGTCAGAGTTCAAATCTGGCCTCAGATTCTAATAGCTATGTGACCCTGGGAAAGTCACTTAACCCTATTTACCTCAGTTCTCTATCTGTAAAATGATCTGGAGAAGAAAATAGTAAACCACTCTAGTACCTTTGCCAAGAAAACCCAAATGGGGTCACAAAGAGTCAGAAATGACTGAAATGACTGAACAGCAACAAGAAAATAAGTGATATGGATTTAGATATACATAGAGATTTAGATATAGATAACATAGAAATATGAAGATCCTATATATTTCCCAACAGGAAGGAGAGAAGGTCTTGGACTTGGTACTAAGCCTAGGGAAACTGCTGCAGAGGGCTATGATCAGGAATACAGGGTGTGGTGTGTGAACCTATTAGGCTGGCTTAAATACTCAGGGAAGCTATATATGATATCTACATAAGTAGAGAGAACAACCCCCTAGCCACTCAGAACTGATGCAATTAGTCCAGCAGATGAAGGAAGAGTGTATAGAGGGGGAGAGTATGCTGAGACAATAAAAAGCAGCCCATCAGGGCTCCAGAAAATTTGTCCAGAGTGTAGGCTACAGAGAACCAAGTAGGAATAAACCTTGAAGTCAGATCTACTGTCTACTCACTTGATTCTTTAAGAGAAATAAATGACCTCAGGCTTGCAGGTTGAGGCAGGCCTTGGGAGCAACAATAGAGGTCAAGTTGTATTTTGCTATAACCATGGATAAGGTGGTCATAAATATATAGGGGGACCCATCAGCATTGTTTTGTCCGAGACTAGACACATGTGGACCAACATCAGGCAACAGAGAAAGAGTCAGGGATGGCAGCTACTAAAGATCCCCCAAAATATCATCACTGGGTCTTTTCCACCTGGACTTATAAAACCTCCAACATCAGAAACAGGATGAAAGATGTGGCATACTGTGCTAGACAGTGGATCCCAGGTGACAATTATATTCTAGGCATTTTATGAAGGAAATTATTAAGTATATATAAGAGCTATGTTTCTTTAGATATTGTCCAAGAAACTGCCAATACTTAGGTCATATCAGAATAAGCTTGGAATGCCCTAGGAAAGTCATGGATAGAAGTCAACACAAAAATAGTTTCTATAGCCTTATCATGTTCAACACACACATAGCTCTGGAGTATCAAAATTAATTGATTGAGACCAACTACAGCTTGTGCTAAGTACCATCAGAATGTGACAAATGGAAATCAAGGGCTCAATACCTCAATACCAAGGATACTTTCTATGTGAAAGCTTGTAAGAAGATAGAAGACTTCATAAAAACCTGAAAAGATTTACATGAACTGATGCTGAGTGAAATGAGCAGAGCCAGGAGAATATTGTACACTATAACAGTCACATTGTTTGACTAACTTTGATAAACTTAACTTTTCTCAGCAATGCAAGGATCTAAGGCAGCTCCAAAAGACTCACGATGGAAAATGCTATTCACATCCAGAGAAAGAACTTTGGAGTCTGAATGCAGATGGAAGCATACTATTTGTTCTTTTCTTTTGTTGCTGGTTTTTTTTTTGTTTCTTCTTTCTTGTTGTTCCTCCCATTGGTTCTAATTCTTCTTTACATCGTGACTAATGCAAAAATAAGCTTAATATGAATGTATAAGAACAGCCAATATCAGATTGCATGCCTTCTTTGGGAGGGGGGAGGGGAGTGAGGGGAATAAAATTTTAAACTCAAAATCGTATGGAAGTGAATGTTGAAAACTAAAAACAAATTAATGAATTATACAAAAAAGGAAATAAAAGACAATGGCAAAGTCAGAGAAGAAAAAAAGAAAACTAGTGAACCCTCCTCCTCAAGAAAAGTTTCATTTTGTCAATTCTCTAAAATCTGAGGAATAGAAGGAGCAATCTAAAAAGAAGCTCAGTAAGAGAGCAGGTGTCTTCTCACTGCATAAGTAAGATATCAGGTGAGCTCAAGGTGCAATGCACATAGTCCATATCAATGATTCCCAACTTTCTTGAGAATGATGAAGGAAACTCACTGTCTCAGAGATAGAGGAACCCAGGAACGATTAGAAGAAATTATTAGTCAGCAATATTTCCACAGAATCCCATAATTCATCCCATGTATAGGGAAAAAAAGACTGTGAAGAGTATGGATTATTGAATTTTGAACAAGAAAACTAGTGGAACTTGATAAACCATGCAAGGAGTTCTAAATTTTTCACTAGGTAATCACTGATTTTCACAGTTGGATCTGTGCAGTGGGAAGAAAATTTTTTAAAATGTCTTCATGAGTCCAATATAATTCTGCAAGTTTGAGTGCATAGCCCGTGAAATTTGTGGGTCCCACCATTTTCCAATGGCTTATGGAGAAGGAATTTGGTAAGAACATAGGATAACAGATTTAGAAGTAAAGGAACCTCAGAGGCTATCTAATCTAAACCTCTCATTTTACAGATGAGGAAATTGAGACATAGAAAGATCAATTTACAGCAAAGTTCATTCAGGTAAGAAATAACAGAGCCAAAATTTGAACTCAAGTCCTCTAAGTCCAAGCCAGTGCTCTTTCCATTGTATCACACTGTCTCATCATGTTAGGAAAGACCCCAATAAATAAAAACAAAGGCTATTGAAAGCATTTGATCAACCAAAAGTCATTGGTATCAATTGACAAATATCAGTTCTGAAAAGGCAATGTCAAATAGTTACCTAATGTCTCAACAGATAGGACTGACTCCAAAAAGTTTGAAGCATTCACCTGACTGTGTCTGAAGACTTTTCAAGAGGAGCTAAAGACTTTTTTAACATTTGTGGTTTCTATCACAAATATATAAAGACATGTGCCATTATTGCTAAGTCTCTCAACAATCTCATGGGTTAGTATATTTAGAGCTGGAAGGGACCTTAAAGTACTCAATGAGTATAATCTCAATTTTACAAAAGAAGAAATTAAGTTCCAGAGAAGTTATGACCTGCCTAGTGTCACACAGAGGTTAAGTGTCTGAAATGGAATTCATACCCAGGTCTTTCTGACACCAAGTTCAGCACTCCATCCACTAAATCATACTTCCTTTCACTCATGGATATATGCTTGAAAAGAAATAGAAGTAAAAAGGGACAAAAAGACAATCTGTTCTGAAGTCTCTGACACCATCTGAAAATCACTGGGACAAGAAATGTGGCCAGATCTTCAAGGTCATGGTCAATGGCTTCACCCATGAACCAGGATTGGTTTTTGTAAATCTAAGTAAAACCTTTTTTGTTACACTCTATAGCAGTCTAGAGGACATGGGGACAATTTTGTATCAGAAGAAAAATGGACACCAGACTTCTACTGCATTTTGTGGCAGAGGATTTGTTGACAATGAAATCCATTATCCCATTCACAAATTAGAGTTCTTGACTTTGATGTGGTTTATCATTAATAAGTTCTGTGATTATATGTATAGGACACAGTTGCACATTACAGCGGATAGTAGCACAGTTACATATTTTCAGTACATGGTAAGTTGGATGTTTCCTGCCAGAGATGATTAGCAGCATGGGCCAATTCCAAATTGAGAATAATATGGATATGAGTGCCTTAACCTCCAGACTCTGCATTTAGGAAGCCCTGGTGGTAACCATATTCAAGACGATCTGTGACATGTAGGGAGTGACATGTAGGTCACTAAGATGAAAATGCAGCTGAAACGCCAGGGCTTCCACTGTAGAGTGAACCTTCAGTAAATATAAATTTTGTAACATTGGGCCAATCCTCCCTTTTCTATGTATCACTAGATGACTAGCAGCAGGAGCAACTGCTTGCTAAATGTTTATGAGAATGAAACATAAAAAAATAGATATCTGGCCCTCTGGGTCTCATGATTCTTTCTTTAGAAGGCACCCTAGTGTTAAGAAAATAGCAGATATTGAAGTTATAAAATTGAATTCTATACTAGTCCATAACTGATTCAATATAAAGAACAAAAAAAAAGAGTCCTTTTGATTCATATTGATTCTTAAGTATGAAAATGATTTTGGATATTCTGAGCAAGAGGGAATTTTGGAGAATTCTATTGACTCAAAATGGCATCAGATGTATGTAGGACCTGTAAGACCTGTATTCATGGTGTTCATAGAAAAATGAAACAGATTCTTATTACTTATTAGGGAAGTATTTGTACCAAAAATACTGGAACTTTTGTGTATCAGTCTTTTATCTCTGGAAGGAGATAGAAAAAAGATAAGCAATAACCTATTAATGACAAACTATTTCACCTAGAATGCACAGGCATGCCCAACTAGAAACTAGGAAGCTTTATAGCTGCCAATGTGTCATTGGAGAAACATTACCCGTTGTTTAGATGGGTTCCATGCCAAGATTCATTCTGACTAACCAAGACTGAGATGTTAAAAGTAAGCTACTCAAGAAGATATTAGCTTAGGCAGGAATCAAGAAATTTAAAACTTCATTTTACCAAATTCAAGGAGACACACATCCATAGTATTTTAATCACACACTATTAAATATGCTTATAGACCCTTCAGTACATATCATATCTAGTGCACACATATGACGCCACCAAGAGTAACAGTGCTGGCTTTTCCCTATACCTGCTGATGTTTAGACAAGAACCAAGCTTATCTATTGATATATGTTTTGGAAGATAGCAAAGTGGAGACACAATCAGCATGTGCCTGAGCTTAATTTAAGAAAGTCTAACACTTACAGGTAGCTATATATGGCTTCAGCTCAGAAAAGCTCAAGGAAAAATAAGCAATGGTGTGATGCTTGAGTTCATTGTCAGGAGCTCCAGCCAGGAGTTTTCTTAGCCCTGCTAAGAAATCTTGGTTTTCAAGGATAGCACAAGATAGCAGAACAAGATAGTAAATATTCACCCCTTACCAAGTTTTTGAAAGACTGTGAAATCTACCTATCCGAAAAATAACTGAAGAATGAATGATACTTTGCAAATCTAATACATCCAATAACATAACATAACATAACGTAACATAACATAACATAACACTACTACCCAATACCCAAAGAGAGTAATTGGGTACCCTGTTGCTCAGAATAAGACTACTGGACAATCAGTCCAATAGTCTCTGAGAAGTGCCTGTCTGCCAGTTTCAAAGAAACTGATGACTTACATAGAAAGGATACAAACCATGATTCGGGTGAAGAGGAAATTGCATGCTGATATTCTCTTGAGATTCAGGAAGTCAGTCAGTCAAGGTTGTCTCTAGCCTCAAAGGAATCTCTGTTCTAACACAGGCTGAATCCAAAGGCTTCTCCTTTCCTTCTTTCATATTTCCACTGTGGAGGTCCCAGGAAAGCTTATCAGCCACTTCTCAGAATGTTTTTAAATGCAGATATAGTACTAAAAGCAAGCAAGGTAGGTTAGATTTCACTCTTCCCTTCCTTCCAGGGTTCTCTGCTACCATTAATGGGATTTGGGCTGTATATAGGCTTTCTGCCTAGATTTGGGGAAGCTTGGTGGTTCAGTGGATTTAGTGTGGACCTAGAGTCAGTAAGACCTGAGTTCAAATACTGCCTCACACACTTACTAGCTATATGACCATGCCAAATCACTTAATCTCTATTTGCCTTAATCCACTAGAGAAGGAAATGACAAACCACTCCAGAATCTTTGCCCAAAAAATCCTATTGATAGTATGCTCCATGAGGTCACCAAGAGTCAGATGTGACTGAACAACAATAAAGGCTTTCTACAAATGACTCCAGTCATCACCACCAGTATTCCTTCAAGTGCAGGAAACTGATCAGTCCCCTACACTCCAGTTCCATTAGCCACTAACAGTTAATTAGTTTTTACATTGAAATATTTATTCTAAAAGATATAATTATAAACATACAAACTTAGTCCCCCCCCCCCATTGTATGGGAGGCATAATCTTCTTCCCTTTCACTGCCTTTGTCTTTGGGGAAGAGAAGGGGATTAGGGTCAGAGCTTAGCTCAGTTCCTACAGAACACAGTCCCAACTCCAAGTCACAAAACATCCCTTGGGTTTGAGTCTCAAGCACTTTGTTTTCTCAGGATTTCCATGCTGAGCTGACTGACTTGCTGTAATAGTAATGGAATTTAAAGATCCCCCTTTATTGGCTTGGTTTTCAGGTTAAGTGTTAAAACCCAAAGCTTGTGAATTCCACTTGTGGGAAGGACTTGTTGACGTGAAAAGAGAGGGCTGAACTGGGAGGAGCTGGTGCCATGGATTTAGAGAGGAGGCCTGAGCAAAGAGAGGAAGAAGAACTTTTGGAAGCAGCATCATGAAGTCAGAGAGAGAGAGAGAGAGAAAGAGAGAGAGAGAGAGAGAAAGAGAGAGAGAGAGAGAGAGAGAGAGAGAGAGCATTGCTGAGGGCCAGTTCAAGCTGCCCAGGACTATTGAGAGCTGCCACCCAGAGCTGCCAAGGACTGAAGAAACATGGCTGTGATGCTGGTATTTTGTCTGTCTATTTTCATGTTGTTTTGCCAGATTTGTCTGCTGGTGAAGGGCAGTGCTGTTGTTGCAGAGGTCCTGGAACCTTGCTGTTGGTTCAGAAGCCCTGAAGAAGGATTTCTTGTTGTATGTTTACAGAAATCCTGGAAGAAGGTCTTGCTGGTATTTTCAGGGGTCCTGAGACTGTTCTACAGGCAGAGAGTGAATTGATGAGGACACTGGCAATGTATATTGTGGCTTTGTTAAGCTTTGTCTCCCCAGGAACAGAGATTGCTGAGAATTTGCCTTGGGTCCAGATGAAGAAAAGACCTCTCCTTGGGTACTGAATGCTGTGATGATATCTTAACCTTGCTGTTAAGTAGTAGATGGCCTTTGTGCTCTCCACTGCCCCTTTTGAGAAGGTGCTTGGCATTAACTGATGATAATTGTAATTCAGTTGTGATCCAGGGGTGGGAAACTTGACTTTTTGTGCTCTGTGATTGACCAAATGAATATACCTTGTTTATGATTGGAAACTAATCTTAATCTCCATTTGAGAAAAGAGACTGTGATTGACTAAATGAATGTACTGCCCAGAGGTGGAGTAGTAATTGGAAATTGAATTACACTTGGTGAATGCTGTATTTTGATTTTCTTTGTTCTGTGAATGTTTTGCCTTAATTTGTCCCTGAATAAAATGGAGAGTTACTATGCTGATATTCTGAACCTTGGAAGTTGCCTTTGCTTGGCATTACACTTGCCCCACCCTGCCTACAATCCTGACTCCAAGGTCACTATAGCTCAGACTCCCAGGTCTCAGTAGAGATTATCTCTGGCACCTGAAGTTTAAGCAACTGAAACTAAGCAGAACAAATAATACAGAACAGAACCAAACACCTCCAGGCTCATTTCTTGGACCTAGATCAAAAAAGAGGGAGCAAGGAAAGAAAGTCTTTCCCTTATCACCAATTCAGTCCATAATATCCTCAATATAGGTGAACTAGGGATCTTCACTATCAGGTTGCACCAAATAAGAGTTGCCAAAAAGAATACACCAGTTTTTAAAATGCAGACAGTCACTCAAAGGAAGATAACACCAACCATGTGGTAGAGGATGCAATGGGTTCCATGTTAGATAAACTAGATATTCTCTAAAGATCCCTCCAGGGCACCTACATGTTAGGCAAACTAGACATGCCCTGACCAATCCTACTTGTATATAAAATCAGTGAACCAATATTTATTAAGTGCCTACTGTATAACAGACACTATGACAACCACTGGAGATACAAAGAGAAGCACAAGACAATCTCTGCCCTCAAGAAACTTACAGTCTAATGGAGGAAGCAACATGCAAACAAATATATACAAAGCAAGCCCTATACAGGATAAGTAGGAAATAATTAAGAGGGAAGGCACTTAAATTAAAAGAGATTAGGGAAGGCTTCTAGTTTAGAGAAAGAGACACAAACAGAAAGAGAGAGGTTGATTTTAGTTAGGGCATAAAGGCAACCAGGGAAGTCAGTAGCCAGAGTAGAGAGAAGCTCTAGGCCCAGGGGATAGCCAAGAAAATGCAGGGAGCAAAGAGATGGAATGACTTGTTCATGGAATAGTGTAATAACAAGCAAAGAAATAGTTAGCGCCTTGTTTCAACTATTTAATTATTTAGCACCTTGTTTCAGTTCAAGTTTCTTTGAGACTTGGCCATGATTATATCAAGTCTTTGTTAAGAAACAGAACTTGTAAAACCCACAGTGGGAGGGATTTGCCCAAGAAAGGAACAGGAAGGACATAAGAGGTAGGCAGAACAGGGAGGAGCTAATGACCAGATAAAAAGCTGAGTACAAGCTGGGAGAGAGCAGAACTGAAAAAGGAACACTTGTGGTGGCAGAGTTGAGGAGTATCCTGGCACTCTGTCTGTTCCGTTCTGTGTTGATTTGTGTTTGTGATACTTTATACATAAGTCCTGGGACCTTACTGGAAACCCTGAAAGAGGATTTTCTTGTCTGTTTACAGAAGTCCTGGAGGAGGATTTCAGAGGTTCTGGGACTTTACTGATGACTTGTATTGACCTCTCAGACCTTGTTTATGGGTCTGTGTTGATTTCTATGCTGATGATTTGTGTTGACTTCTCAGAACTTGTTTGTGGGTCTCTGTTGATTTCACAGGCAGATAGTAAATTGATGATGGTGCCAGCAATGTGCATGAATGTTATTTTGACTCTGTTAAGCTTTGTCTTCCCAGAAACAGAAACTGTGAAGGACTTGAGGTAGACTGGACACTGTGAACTTCATTATGGACCCGGAACAAGAGCTGAGACTATCTTTGAATCCAGGGAATGATTGGGTAGATTCAAGCAGGAGCTGGACCCATAGAAGAGGAACCATGGAATTTGGGAGCCAACCTTGAGCCAAGATAAAAAGACCTCTCGTTGGGTAGTTAATGCTGACTAAGAAAATCATGATTTACTGCAGCCTAGGGATAGGCAAACTTTGTACTCTGTATCTTGTACCTCTTAAGGATGATTGGAAACTAATCTTCAATCAAGAAGAAAGAATACTTTTTGACTGAGAGACTAAGACAATGTGACCTAGGGTGGAGAACTTTGACCTTTGTACTTTGTGTCCCTTAAGGAGGCTTGCTCCTTAAGGATGATTTAGTTAAGGACTTACTGAATGATATCTTTTGTTTAAAACTATATGGCCACTTTGGTGAAAACTATGTGGCCACTTTAGTGATAAATTGTTATGTTATAACATTGTGAATGCTGTACTTTGGTTTCTGTGAATGTTTTGCTTTAGTTTGCTGCTGAATAAATAGAGAAATAAATACTATGTGATCATAACCTTAAAGCTGTTCACAGCAGCAGTTCCTCTGGAAAGCTGCTCATGCTTGTCTTTACAAACAGCCAAAAGGACAATGTCACTGGATCAGAGTTCTAGTTCCAGTTGTCAAATAGAGCATTTTGTATTTGGTCCTGTAGTCAATAAGGAGATATTAGAGTCTGTTGAGTAGGGGGTGAAATGGTTGGACCTGAGCTTCTGGAAAATGACTTTGGTAACTGAATGAACAATGGGTTAAAGTAGGAAAAGATGAGGCAGGGAGATCCACTAGCAAGCTATTACAGCAGTCCAGTCATAAGGTGATGAGAGCCTATAACCTGTGGCAATATCAGAAGAGAGAAGATATACTCAAGAGATGTTACAAAGATAACAGGCCATGGCAACAGATTGGATATGGGAGCCTTAGGGATTAGAAGGATGCTAGCCTCTAGAAAAAATAAGGAAGGGAGCAGGCGGGGAAGGCTTGGGGTAAAAGATAATTAGCTCAATTTTAGACACATTGAGTTTAAAATGTCTATTGGAAATCTAGTTTGAGATGTTTGAAAGGCAGTTGGAGATCCTATATTGGAGGTCAGCAAAGAGGTTAGAGCAGGATAGATTAGAATTGAGAATCATAAGCATAGAGATGCTAATTAAATCCATTGGAGTGGATAAGATCACCAAGTGAAGTAGTATAGAGGGAGGAGTCCCAGGACACAATTTTTAAGGACCCCAATGTTTAGAGGGCATGAAGTGGAAGAGGAACCAGCAAAAGGGAAGAGAAGGAGCAGTCAGAGTAAGATGAGAACCAGGAGTGAGTGGCATTCTGAAACCAAGAGAGAAAAGAGTATCCAGGAAGAGAAAATGGTCAACAGCGTCAGAGGTTGCAGAGAAGTCAAAGTGGGTGAGGATTGAGCAAAGGCCACTTAATTTGACAACTAAGAGATCATCTGAAACCTTGAAGAGGGTAGTTTTGGTGAAATAATAAGTTCAGAAGTCAGATAGTAAGGGGCTGAGAAGAGAGTGGGAGGAAAGTTAAGGTACCTATTGTAAATAGCCATTTCAAGGAGTTTAGCTAGAAATGGGAAAAGAAACAGAGGATGGTAGTTAGCAGGGATGGAAGGAGGAAATAAGGGTTTTTCAGGATGGGGAAGATTTGGGCATATATGTAGGCAGCAGGGAATGAGTCGGTAGAAAGGAAAAGATTAAATATAAGTGAAGGAGTGAAAATGACAAAGGGTACAGTCTGCTGGAGGAGATAAAATGGAACTGGATCACTTGAACAAGTACAAAGATTAGCTTTGGGGGGATGTGGTCAAGATGGAGAAGTAGAAACAGGACTTCTGTGCAGCTCCCGCTTCCACCTCCTCCAATTCATGTAAAAAGTGACTCTGAACAAACTTTGGAGCTACAGAACCCACAAAATGACACAGAGAAGCTAACCTCCAGCTGAGGACAGCCCAGCAGCCCAGCAGGGAATGGCCAGCACAGCATGATGGGAGCCAACACCAGCCCCACGGGAGCCTGAAGTTTTAGCCCCAGGGCAGGCCTGACCAGTCACTGGCTAGAGAGACTTCAGATCACCAGCAGCTGTGGTGGTTTTCAGAATTATCAACACATAGAGGCTAAGGACAAAGTGAGAAGTCAGTGCAGTGTGGATTTTGGGATCCTATACTTTGGAAGTTTGGTCTGGCCTTTATCCCCTCGAGGGAGAAGCCACTGAGGCACCACAGCCATGCAGCCACCACCACGTGGCAGCTTCAGCTCCCAGCCTGCAGATTGTAGAGGGAACAAGCTGCCAATCTGAGGGGTAATCGTTCTTGCTTTAACCTGCTTGGATCTGGATTGCAGTCTAGGGTAGAGGTCCTGGGGTGTGCAACTAGCTTGCCAAAGTGTGTGGAGGCTTCAGAGAAGGTACCCAACTAATACCTCCGACAGCTGAAAAAACCCCAGAGATTGGGACGTAGCTCCCCTGTCTGGTATCAGAGTCCTACTGTAGCAAAAAGTTCAAAAGTCAGGTAATTGAATGGCAAAATGAATGGGCAAAGTAAGCAAAGCAAGCAGAGCAATCCAACTTTACACTCCTATTTTGGGGACAAAAAGGATCAAAGCATGGAACAGGAGGAAGACAGCAAAGTCAGAACTCCTACACCAAAAGCTTCCAAGAAAAATATGAGCTGGTTACAGGCCATAGAGGACCTTAAGAAGGATTTTGAAAGCCAAAATAAGAGAAATGGAGGAAAAATTGGGAAGAGAAATGAGAACAATACAAGAAAATTATGAAATGAGAGTCAACAGCCTGACTGAAGAAAATAACACCTTAAAAAATAGACTAACTCAAATGGCAAAAGAGGCTCAAAAAGGCAATGAGGAGAAGAATGCCTTAAAGAGCTGAATTTGCCAGATGGAAAAAGAATATCAAAAGCTCATTGAAGAGAATCATTCCTTCAGAATTAGATTGGAGCAAATGGAAGTTAGTGACTTTATGAGAAATCAAGATACTATTAAACATATCCAAACAAATGAAAAACTAGAAGGCAATGTGAAATATCTCACTGGAAAAACCACTGCCCTGGAAAAGAGATCCAGGAGAGATAATTTAAAAATTATTGGACTACCTGAAAGCCATGATCAAAAAGGAACCTAGAAATCATCCTCCAAGAAATTCTCAAGGAAAATTGCCCTGATGTTTTAGAACCAGAGGGCAAAACAGAGGTTGAAAGAATCCATTAATCACCTCCTGAAAAAGATCCCAAAAAGAAAACTCCTAGGAATATTTCAGCCAGGTTCTGGAGTTCCCAGATCAACGAGAAAATATTACAAGCAGCCAGGAAGAAACACTTTTAATTTTGTGGAGACACAATCAGGATAACGCAGGATCTAGCCACTTCTATACTAAGGGATCAAAGGGCTTGGAATATGATATTTCAGAGGTCAAAGGAGCTGGATTAAAACCAAAAATCACCCACCCAGCAAAACTGAGCATCATGTTTCAGGGGAAAATATGGTCATTCAATGGAATAAAGTTCTTTCTAGTATTCTTGGTGAAAAAACATCAGCTGAATAGAAAATATGACATTCAGATACAAGAAGCAAGAGAAGCATGAGAAGGTAAACAGGGAAAAGAAATCATAAGGAACTT
Organism: Gymnobelideus leadbeateri; assembly: GCA_011680675.1. Taxonomy (NCBI): domain Eukaryota; kingdom Metazoa; phylum Chordata; class Mammalia; order Diprotodontia; family Petauridae; genus Gymnobelideus; species Gymnobelideus leadbeateri. The sequence goes on along the minus strand of WOXC01009190.1, from coordinate 563,049 downwards.
ATCAAAGTTGAACTACTTATATTCCTACATGGAAAAATTATAATTGTAACTTATGAAGTTTTTCTCAGTATGAGAATAGTTGAAGGGAATAGAAATGTATACATATATATGTCTATATGGGGGGGTATATGGGCATATGAATATGTATGTGTATATATGTGTACAGGTATACATAGACAGAGGGTACAGGACCAGTTGAATAGGAAGGGATGATACTTAAAAGGTGAAATTAAGAGGTGAGAGAGGAATATAATGATAGGAGATGGGGAGAGATAGAATGGGGCAAATTATCTCACATAGAAGAGGCAAGGGAAAACTGTTACAATGGAGAGGAAGAACAGGAAGGCAAAAGGGAATGAGTCAACCTTATTCTCAATGAATTTGGCTTAGGGAGGGAATGACATACACACTAAATAGGGTACCTCACCCTACAGAAGAGTAGGGGGGATGATGGAAGGGAGGGCAGGCTGGGGCAGGGGTGGGGGGAGTTGGAAGCACCCATTTTTGAAAAGGGACAGGATCAAAGTAGAGAATAGAACAAGTGGGGAGTGCGATGGGATAGAGGGAAATATAGTCAGTCTTTCACAATATATCCACTATGGAAATGTTTCGCATAGCTACACGTGTACAACCTATATTGAATTGCTTATCTTCCTAGTAAGGGTGGATGATGAGGGAGGTAGGGAAAGAATCTAGAATTCAAAGGTTTAAAATCCAATGTTAAAATATATATATATATATATATATATATATATATATATATATATATATATGTACATATATATATATATATTATTTTACATGTAACTGGGAAATAAGATATACGGGCACAGGGGCATAGAGATCCACCATGCCCTAGTGGAAATTTGGAGGCGGGATAGGGGAAGATATAGGAGAGAGAAGATTGGCAGAGGGGATATTCAGTGAGATCGCTGTTTTGGGGTGGTGGGTAGGGGGAAAATGGGGAGAACATTTGTAACTCAAAATTTTGTGGAAATGAATGATGTAAACTAAAAAATAAAAAAATTTTAAAAGATTAGCTTTGGTAAGGAGTAAGCCTACTTCAGGTGAGACCAGTGAAGGAGGAGATAGAGACAGAATGCATCTGAGTGATAGGAGATGAGGAAGAAGAGAAAAGAGAGAGCTTATGGCAAATGGCCTCAATTTTTTTCTGTAAAATATGAAGCAAGATTCTCAGCTGAAAGGACGGAGGAGAAGCCATGGGATGTCTGAGGAGGGATGAAAAGGTTTGAAAGAGCCACTATGGAGGGTGGGATAGTGGCTTGATAAAGGACTCATAGTAGAATTGCCTTGCAGCAGTGAGAGCCCAGTTGAGGTTGTACAAAACAAATTTGTAGTGAACCTCTTCAGCATAGTTGCATGATTTTCTCCATCTTTATTCAGCAACCTGTATGTAGGAGTGGTGACAAATGGTGGGAGTGATCTAAGGCTCAGACTTAGCTGGGTGTGATTCAAGAGAGGAGGACAGTGTAGAGTTAAATTGGTTCACTAAGGAGTCAACATAGGGAAAAGAGGAGAGAGTGATCAGTGTAGGGGAGTTAGTCTAAAAGACCATTGAGGGGGTCAATGGATTGATTAGTGGTCATAGTGCAGATAAAAAAACCTTTGAAAGGGAAGGCAGAAGAAGAGATGAAAAATCAATATATTATGATAGGATAAGGGGATTTCAGAATTCTTAAATGTGGAGATGGTATATTTGTAGGTAACAAGATCAAGATATGACTATACTGTCTGTGTATAGCTGAGGTGATGTGGAGGAGTAGGTCATGGGAAGTGAATAGGTTGAGGAACTAACTAGCTAAGGTGTTTGAGGGAAAGTCAATATTTATGTTGAAATTCTCTAGTATGAGGGAAGGAGTTGTGGAAGAGAGAAAAACTGTGAACCAAGTACTGGAACTTATTGAGGAAGGAAGGTGAGTCACCTGGGGGTCCATAGAGAACAGCTACCATGATTGATTGGGTGGTTGTGTTCTTTGACCTTCATTCTCAAAGAGGACCATGACATCAGGGAGATAATGATATGACTTGCATTGAATTGGATTTGAAGGAGGGAGGGATGTGCAAAGTTACTAGCCTCTCTCTCCTCCAGAGCCATCATCGGCCAATGGCTAGATATAGATCAGGACAACTGGAGATGGCCCAGGATGCAGTAGGAGATGTTGGCCTTTTTAAGCAAGGTCTTTTCGGGTTCTCACTTTGAGTGAGGCAGTACCCATTGAGTGAATAGACCTCTTTAAGAAGTGAATCAAGGAATGGCCCCTTTAATTAAGAAAAATCAAACTAGAAGGGGAAGACTGGCAAGACAAAAGAGAACCAATTACTACTTACATTTACTCTGAGCCAGGAGGGCCCAAAAAGTAACAATTAAGTGGTTGGGCAGGGACCTATTGCTGTCCAATCAATGAGATTCAGAGTGTACTGGGTTTAAGAGAAAGAAATCTAGCCAGTAAAGCCCAAAACAACTAGGTAGGTTTCAGACATCAAAATTTACCTTCCTTTGGGCAGAACACCCTCAAATAAGGATATAACACTTCATTTCAGGAGAGGAGAGGAAGGAAGGAGGAGGGAAAGAACTTGGAAGAGGTATATATAGGATTTTAAAAGAAGCCAATTATATTAAAATAGAGTAATCTAAATATTTTTAAGCCAAGTTCACAGACTCCATGGTAAGAATCCCTGAATTAATCCAACCCCTTCTTTTACAAATGAGGAAACTAAGGCTAACTAGTTTGCCCAAGGTCACATAGCTAGTATCCCAAGAAGGATTTGAAGCCAGCACCTCTGGCTCCAGAGCACATGCTCTTCTCCACTATACCTATTGCTTCCAACATATATGAACAGAGAGGCTTCATTGGAATAATTGTCCTTATCAATTCATTTTACATCACTTTTTGGAATGCTATCTCTAACCCCTACTTCTTGATCTTCACATTGGACTTTTTCCTCTCTTGTGACTCTTTATTTTTTAGATTCTTTAGCCTTATAATTTATTTAAATATGAAATGATCCTTGGCATATAGTCTAGGTCCATATGGTCCTGGAAAAACTTCTCTTACGCAAGCTGGGGCCCTTTCAGGAATAGACCAGGAATATATAAGGGACAAAGCCATAACTAGCCTAAACTGTGCCTACAGTGGATTCAGTTAGAAGGGTGGAGTAGAAGACAGGATATGATCCCACCAAGGGTGCAATTGGGGAGAGTGTCATCATGGTAATGCAAAAGGTAATCTCACCATCAGATGAGTCATGCCAGAAGAAGTGTCTCATCTCCCAAAGATCCCTGTTTCTTCTCCCAACAGGGGTTGGGAAGGAAGATGGGTCCCTGGAAGGGTGACAGTAACAGGTCTTGAGACTGGTAGCTAAAAGCAATTGCAACCTAGACCTCTGAAGAATTTTGAGGCAAAACATGAGGACCATAGTCACTGCAGGGAGAAAAAAAGTGTGCCTCCCCAGATGTTAGCTTTAATAGACAAAGCCTCAATCACACCATGCTAACTATGGCTCCAATCAGGATTATTATCAAGTGAGTTAAGTTTTATAGACATATTTCACCTACATAGATTTCTTTACCTTGGGAGTAAACAGGAAAGTAAAAATTTCAAATATAGAGGGAACTTTTTGTGATTGTATCACATACAGCAAAACTTGCTTAAATTGCAGTTTAGAGGCAAGTGTATAAAAAAAGGATTTATAGAAATCCTAATGGTGGGTTTATGAACTAACAGGCTTACCTATAGTGAGCTATTCAAAACTTCCATTACTTGGAGACCTTTTGGCCCTTCATCAGTCACCTCAGTACAACAGGTAATCTAGCAGTAGTTGGAAGGATTAAATGGAATAAAAGCGGGTATTTATATGGCACTAAAGTACTTACCAATGCAAGTTCCTTTTACTTCTCACTACAGTGTTGGGAAGTAGGTGGTTATCAGTCCTTTTCTACAGATGAGGTAGTTGAGATACAAAGCAGGCAAGTGACTTGCCCAAAGTCATGCAACCAGTAAGTTTCTGGGGCCAAGTTTGAATTTCTGAAGGCTTTATCCCTGGCACCACCTAGGGTGGTGAAAAGTCCTATGGAAATGCAAGCTTTTACTGGTAGGAGTAAAAGTCTCAGTAGTCTCTTTTACTAGCAAGCTCACATGGGAATCGGGATGTATGCAATGCCATTTCCTTTGACTGGTTAAAGATTTTGCAACAAAGAAAAAAACAAACTTTCAGTGGGTTGACACCCACTACTTTCCAGTTTCATCCAGCTGTTTTATTCGGAAGCAGACCCTGGGGCTATTTGGGAAAGTACAATGTGACCAAACACAAGGAGGAAGTAAATTCTTTTATCATCCTAAGCAACCACCCCTCAAATAGGCGAGGAGTAGATCACGGAAGGTGCCGAAATATCTGCACAGAACAAGCCAACAGATTCATAGTTTCTCTGAACATTTGTTATCCCAAATTTGTGATGCAATTCCAGCACCTAGCTGAATCGTAAATGAACTTCCTCAAGACTCCAGACTACAATTTTGGCTTACCAATATCAGAGCCTGACATGGCTCCATTTGAACAGGAGGTGGCGCCACTGACACGGGAAGCCACAAAGAGATTCTTGGAGCCAGAGAGGGGAAGTGATTTGTTACATTCTTAAAATGATAATGATGATTCCATGTTACCTCCCATAGCCGGGAGGTAACAAAGTGCTTTCCTCAAATAGATTGCTAAATTTCTGGGGACAGACGATCCAGAGAGAAAGCAAAGAAAGGACATTAAATTAAGTGAAAAGGAATTCCGAAATAAAGAACCTGAGTTAAATTCCAGTCTTATCTGTGTGACTTTAGTCATGTTAATTTGCTTCTCTGGAACTGTTTCTTCCTCAATCAAACAAATCTTATGAACTCCTATTAAAGGAAAGCGGTTACTGAATGGAAGCTTGACATCAGGAACTTTTTCATATTTGTTTTCCTATCCCCTTGGTAGCTATCTCAGAGGCTAGCACACAGTAGGTTTATTGAAACCAGACTATCTTCTCTGAGAAAGTGTCTACAGGTAATGAGACACTCCAGATAATTTACCAATACTCCACAGCTTTGAGTACTAAAGGCAAGGGGAGTCTAGGCATATGCTCTAATGATGAAAAGAACAAAAATGTCCCATATATACCCCAAAATTCATATCACCAGTCTTTGTGGAAGCAAAAGATTAGAAATAAAAAGGATGCACATTCATTGGGGAATATATATAATGGAGAATTATTGTGAAGATGAGGAATTCACAGAAACATGGGAAATCATGAAATGATGCAGAGCAAAGAATACAAACCAGGAAAATAAAGTATATGACTCTTATGACATAAAGAAAAACAAACTAAAAAGTAGTAGAACACAGATTAAACATGATGACCAATAAGGACCTGAGGTCATATGATGAAATGCACCATCCCTCCTGAGGGGAGAAGGAAGTATGGCACACATTACTGAAGAGGTTGCCCATAAAGAGGGTTGGGGTTGTTCTGGAGACCCCAAAATACCAACACACCAGGTCCTGCCAAATGAATTCAACTCAAGTCTTCTCTCAGCCAAAGAAAAGTAAAGTTTATTAAAAGTTTGCTTATATTGGACACAGAGTAAGCTTGTGCTAGGTCATTCTATGGCACTCTCACAAACATGGAGACAAGATGGAGTCTTATATACAGAAGGTTGTGGGAGGAATCTAGGGGTGGTCTAGAGGAGGAGTTTGGGGAGGGTCTTCAGGAGAAGTCCAGTGAGATCAATGAGTGATTAAGGATGGGAAGTTGCTGGAGGCTACCTGGAGACTACAGACAATGGTGGGCTAGGCCAATTCAGGGGTGGATTGATATTTTGATAGGCTCAATGGTGGGATGTCTAGTAACAGAGATTTGGGCCCAGCCACAATGTAAGGCTTATGGCCTCATGCAAATGTCTCACCAAATGAGACAATTTAATCAGAGTTCAAGGGGGTTTCCCAGAGCCTGTACCTCAAGAACTCAAGGAGAGCTGGAGGGGGCTCGCAGAGCCCATACCTCATCAATTACTAGAGATCAGGAAAATTGAATTTGTTGATGGTGCAAGTCATTGGGTTGGATGGTTTTATTTGAATATATTTCTTAGTTCCAGGGAGAGTCTTGAGATGGCAAACAGTATGTCATAAAATTATTGTAGTTTAAAAAGTAAAGAGCATCTACAATTTTTTTTTTAAATCAATAAAAGCCAAGGGTAGTATCCTAAGGTTTCATGGTACTCAGGTTTCTAGAGGCAAAGGTACAGATCACCAAAGTAGGATAGATGCCAGATGGGGATGCAGGTATATATATGGTCTGCTAGGAAAGTGGTGATCTTTAGATAATAAGAGTTAAAAGTGGCCTTAATATAGTAAAAATTGAGTTTCAGGGCTGGTAGAGCCCTAAAACATAGAATGTCAGAGACACAGAGGATCTTAGAAATAGAATGTAAGAACAGGAAGGGATCTTAGGAATTTACCATAACAGGAATAAAATGAACCTTACAGATCACTCTGATCAAAATCCTCCTTTAAAATTAGAAAAATGAGACCTTAAGAGGCAAAGAAATTTGCCCAAATGAATAACAGTAAGTAGAAAGTCTAGGATTTAAACCTAGGTCTTCCAACCTTGAGAAGGGGGCATGACAGCTGTTTTTCAAGGAGCTATCCTGTAAGAGGGGGCAGACTTCTGTTTGGCCCAAGAGAAAAGAATTATGAGTAATATATGAAGTTACAGAAAGATAGATTTAGGCTTAACAGATGGGAAAACCTCTTAATAATCACAGATCTCAGAAAATAAAAAAGAATCCCTTAGTAAGGTCTAGGTTTCCCCTAATGATGAGGTATAGGCTCTGGGAGCCCCCTCAAGCTCTCCTTGAGCCCTTGAGGTACAGGCTCTGGGAACCTCCCTTGGACTCTTGATTAAATCATCCCATTTGATGAGGCAATAAGCCTTACATGGTGACAGAGCCCAAGCCTCTGTTACTACACTTCCCATCCTCAGTTACTAGACTTCCCACCTGTCAAAATATCAATCCACCCTTGAACTGGCCTAGCCCACCATTGTCTATAGTCTCCAGCTACTTCCCACCCTTAATCACTCATTGACCTCATTAGCTCCTCCTGAAGACCCTCCCCAAACTCTTCCCCTAGACCATCCCTAGATTCCTCCCACAACCTTCTGTACATAAGACCCCACCCTGGGTGAGCCCGCCATGGAAGAGTGAGAATGCCATAGAATAGTGAGAGCACCATAGAATAGTCAGAGCGCCATAGAATGACCTAGCACAGACTTTCTCTGTGTCTAATGCAAGCTAATTTTTAATAAATTTAATTTTCTTTGGCTGAGAAGACTCAAGTCAAATTCAGCGGGTCCCTACATGTTGGTATTTTGGGGTCTCCAGAGCAACCCTAACCCTCTTAGTGGGTAACCTCTTCACTAACAGTCTTCAAGCAGAGAATGGTCAATAATTAGATTAGTACTTGTCAATGATGATGCAGGGGTGCTTCTTAGCCAGCAATGGATTGGACTGAATGGCTTTTAAGGTCCCTTCTAATTCTGTGATTTTACAGAATCAGCCTACCTCTACATCCTGACTAGGAAATCAGAATCATGTTGGGACTCTTAGACTCCTTTGTGATCATTCTCCATGCAGTTCCCCATGTCATAAGACTCTCTCCATTTTGCTCTCTTGGAAATCTTTCCAAACAGGTCTCTTTCTCTAGCCCTAATGTTAAAATTGCCCTCCTGTACAATTAACCCAGCCTACCTCATGAACTGGCCTTTACTTATGACGTAATCTCCCAGTGCTTTGGGTACAGTGTCCCATGGGAAATTGAGTCCTAGAGCTGTTTCCCAATGAGTAACCACTTTCTATGCTCTTGTATCATGGGAAATGTAGTACTATAAAATATGCAGACCATTCCTTTAAATATGCTTGAAAAGACATTTTTCATTTGAATGGATAAATATATCAGGTTGTGTGAAATCTCTTCCCTGTGAAACCTGAAAAAAAAATGATAGCTTAAAAGTATACAACACTTTATAGTTTTTCCCATTTGTCAGAAGGGAAACAAAGTCTCAGAGAAGGTAGCAACTTACTCAAGGTCAATTGAACTGAGACTAGATTCCAGGTCTTCTGACTACCTAGAAAACCAAAACACTGGAATGACTAGATTGCCCATTTCCTAGGGGAAAAAAAATCCCAGCAGCTGTCAGATACAGAGATCCTCCCTTCTACACTGAAGCTGAGGATTGCATTGTCATCACAATCCCCAGATGCAGATCTCTGGAACTGTCATAAGTGTTCTCTTCCCTGTACTGAGTCACTCCATCCTTCAGGACTGCTTCAGTTTTAGAAATGCAATTTCTTTCCCACTGTGGTTAAGGAAAACTGTGAGTTTCCTGTGCCAAAATCATATCCTGGCTAGTATGGCAAAAAGAGTGCTGGACTTAGAGCCAGGACACCTGCGTTCAAATCTTAGCTCTGATACTTAGTTGCTGTGTAACCACGGACAAGCCACTTTATCTCTTTAAGTCTCAGTTTCTTCATCTTTAAAATGGGGAAAATAACATTACTACCTCCCTCACTTGATGGAGATGCAAGGAAAACATTTTGTAAATCTTTAAAACCCTATGAAAATCTAAGTTATTATTATCTAATGTGGTATATTGGACCTAGAATCAGGAAAGTCTGGTTTTGAATACAATTTCTTTCTTTTTTTTTTTTTTAAAGCAATTGGGGTTAAGTAACTTGCTCAAGGTTACACGGCTAGTCATTATTTACGCGTGGGTGCTCATTTTCTGAGGCCGGTTTTGATCCTGGGTCATCCCAACTCCGAGGCCAGCACTCTTACTCACTGTGCCACCTAGCTGCCCCTTGAATACAATTTCTAACCTTTACAGATGGGGTGATGGGACCTGGACTCCGAAAAGGAAAAGACCATGTCTTTGAAAGCAACCCAGTCCCTGAATTTTCCCATACATTTCAGCAGCCCAGATCTGACAGCCCACCCACATCACCTAATTAGTTTACTTGACATTCCTTTTACTGGCCTACCCCAGACTACTTACCACTCCTTAATCCCATCCAGATACTTTCACTGTCCTTTTTGTATATAAGCATCTCACCCCCATTTCACTAGGAGCCTTGCCCTCTTCTATTGACTTATAATAAACTGTTCCTTGACTGGAAGAAGGTTTGAGTGTGTGAATTGAGTGTGAACAGCAGATGCTGTTCCGTACCCTGATATTTCTGGGTTCCCAGCAACCCCAAACCTCATCATTTACTATTTAACCTTGAGCAAAGCCACTGAAACTTTTTGAGTCTCCATTTTCCTTTCTGTAAATGGAGAATAATAATACCTACCTCATAGCATTACTGTGAGAAATAAATGACATAATGTATATAAAGTGCTTTGTAAACCTTAAAAGACTATGTAAATATGAACTATATGGCATTTCATTTGCCTGGAAGGGGAAGCTTGACTAGACGATTTCTCAGTGTCTTATAGCTCTGTTTTTCTCTCCACCCTACCCCTAATAAAATATCAAAGCTAGAAAGGACCTTAGAGATCCCCTAGTCTAGCCCTGTCATTTTACAGAAAAGAGAGCTTTGAGTCTTTTATCATCCCAATCATGATAAATAAAATACCATGGGGGTAATGGAGAAAATGAAAGTTGCACTGGAACTTGAAGATGGATAGAATTTGGAAGGATTCCTTTGAACAATGAATCAGAATAGTTTATATGAGTATTGTAGAATCAGCTTCAAAAACACTTCAGAGGTTGTTTACCATAACCCAGACAGAGCTTCTTCTCTTCTCCATTCAGACCAGGGTAACTAGCCAAGCCAAAACTGTGCTGCCGCATTTTTTGATAGTATTATAATGGCTTTAGTTCTGACATATAAATGATCTATTCCAATCCTCTCATCATACAGAGAAGGAAACCAAGGCCCTTAGAGGTTGTGACTTTCTCAAGTTCACACAGTTAGCTAATAAGATCCCAGAATTTGAATCCAGATCTTCTGATTCTAAATCCATTGCACCACTTATCTAAAGTCAAATATAGGATGTTTGTTTTTTCCTGTTTTGTTTTGCTTTCATCATCATTCCTCACTATCCACAGCTCTTTCCCCCTCTATTCAGGTAAATAAAATTTTACTTAATATAGTACAAAAAATAACCACCACCCTTATCCTTGGCTCCAGACATTACTGGCTGGTGGGGCTGGTCAGGACCAGACAGGGTTAGACAAAGAAAGGAAGTTGTGGTTCAGAAACTGTCAAGGACATAATATAAAGTGGAAGGAGTTTCTAGGGCAGGAGTTTCTCTTTCTCCTGGTTCTTTTCAGTGAGGAAACATTGAAACATATAAAGGGAAATGCTGACCAGGCAAACAACCCTTTATTAAAAAAGGAAAAATCCCTACCTTTCTAATGATCTGATTTCTTTGCATTAGGGCCTTTTCTTAGTAAGGGATTACTTGGTAATTAAGTGACTAAGAGTCATTGGTACATGAAGGAAGGTAGGGTTGCTCTGTAAATACAAGGAATAGTCAGACAGAGTGTGATGTAAACAGCAACCAGCAATGTAGAAAGCCCTTCCAATTAGTTAAACAACAGGATCTCTAGTCAAGGTAAGTGAAATAAGCAAACAAGAAATAACATGCTCTATGTTGACTCTAGTTCCTTGCATGATCAATCAGGTACTGTGAATTCATTATCTGACTGCACCCTGTGCAATCTCCTGTGTCCTGGTGGAGCAAGGCACAAATGAGGACTATGGACATCAAGGGAAAGCCCCCACGGGACCAGGAAGTAAACAACTTCTTTTCCTTGTACTATGTCTCCAGAGTCCTTCCTTCAGAACTGCTTCAGTTTGGGGAATAACATAGAAAATATTTCCCTTTGAGGCTGAAAAAGACCGTATAAACTTTTTGTGGAAAACCTAGACCTTGGCCAGGTCTTAATTTGGGTAATCCCGTTGTAACATCATAGTTCCCCTTACCTGGTATTTCCAAATGCCAGTTTATTCAGATGTTGTCTTCTCCCTATCTTTGAAGGGATACGCTAAGGGAGGTTTGGCCTATAGTATTTTAACTTAGTTTGAATACAATTTGTGGAAGGGCAAAACTTTCTGATGATAAAACCACTGACTTCCCCAGAATCACACTAAGCACATTCACACTCAAAAGTGAGCAAACCAGTACTCTGTGTTGCCCTACAATCTACACTTCTGTTTCTCTCTCCTTTTGTGGCTTTTTCTTATATTACCAAGGTGATGGTCCTGAGTTTATACACTGACCCCTTTCAACGGCCACTTCAAGTGACACAGGCACAGTAGCTAGGTCTCTTCCACTTGCTAAAGGTCATATGTAAATAGAGGCTCCTGGTTGGTCCCTTGGTGTCCATCATGGGGGTATAACAGCAAACACCCTAGCATACCCAGAATGGCTGCTAGAATAGGTTCTTTGATCTGCTTTTCTAAAGGAAAGCAACTCAAACATATATATCATTCACTTAGTTCAGGGGAAAAAGTCAGCATGCTGAACTTCAGAGAAAATACAAACAGAAATTACAAGCAGACAAAAAATACAGACAGAGAAAATAACACAGTTCAATAGACCAACAGACAGGGCCTCTAGCTGTCTGACCATTACATAAATACTGTGTTACTTCCCAGAGAGAGAAGCATCAATATCTGGGTTTTCTAAGCTGGGAAGAGGATGGAGGGGTGGGGAAGGATCAACGACTGCCCAGAGTCTCATCTGTCCAGTTTGCACAACTCTTCTCACAAGTGGGCCCCAAAGAAAATCTCACCTTAGGGAGTATATATATATAGCCTTCTGCAGGGTGAGAGGACATCACAACCTTCATGACCCAATTCCTAAATAAAAAGTAACAAAAAGCGTGGATCTTCCTGAAAAACCAGCCTCCCCTAAGTAAAGCTTCTCTTGTTGGGCTCCAAGTGAGGTCCATTAAGGGGCAGGGAAGATCTTCAAATTCCCTTACCATTACATGGGGTTGCAGGGGGAGGGGGGAAAGGTAGGGAGATGTGTCAAGAAGATTGAACACTGGGGCGGCTAGGTGGTGCAGTGAATAGAGCGCCGGCCCTGGAATCAGAAGGACCTGAGTTCGGAGCCGGCCTCCGACACTTAATCCGCACAAACAAAAAAACCTAGCCGTGTAACCTTGGGCAAGTTACTTAACCCCAATTGCCCTAAAGGGGCGGCTAGGTGGCGCAGTGAGTAAGAGCACCAGCCTCGGAGTTTGGATGACCCGAGATCAGATTCGGCCTCTGAAAATGAGCACCCACGCATAAATCAAATGACTAGCCGTGTAACCTTGAGCAAGTTACTTAACCCCAATTGCTTTAAAGAAAAAAAAAGAAGATTGAACACTGAACCTGAAGAAGCCATCCACTCATTTGGCTTAAAAGGAGAAATAACTTCTGCTAGCACTCTCTCTTCCCCTCTATTAGTGAGCTAAGAATCAAGCACCCTCTTCCTTAGACTTCCATTCATTGAAGGAGAGAGGGAAATTTCACTCTCTCCCTCTTCCTGACTTCTCAAAACAGGTAGCTATGGCAACAGACTACTGATGACAACCAGTACATATGCTGACATCTCATGCCAGCTTTCACTTGTGCATTCATTTTGTGCTTTCTGGACTAGCAGGTGCAGTGGATAGAGTGCTGGGCCTGTAGTCAGGAAGACCTGAGTTCAAATCTCAACCTCAGACATTTACAAACTGTGTGACTCTAGGCAAATACCTTAACCCTGATTGCCTCAATTTCCTCATCTGTAAAATGAGCTGCAGAAGGAAATGGCAAAATACTCTAGTAGCTTTGCCAAGAAAACTCCAAATGGGATCATAGAGAGTTAGACATGGCTCAACACAGTAACCATGCCAGTAACATTGTCATCATAAAATCTCATCATTCTGCAAGATCCAATCAGTCATGGCAACTGTACCTTATCAGTACCATCTGCCCCTCTAATTAAAGGGTGGAATCATAAATTCCTTAACCTCCATTTAAGGAGGGGGGCATAAGACAGTCATCCCCTCATTTCCCCTCCAGTTACACTCATTTTGGACTTCTTTGAGTTCACCATGTCCCAATACTGGATTGTAGCAGCAAGCACCCCAATATCCCCAGGGTGACTGCCAATATAGGTTCTTAGATCTGCTTTTCAAAAGGAAAGCAACTCAAAATCAGTTAACAAGCTTAATTTAATCAAACAAACACACATTACCTAGTTCAGGGGAAAAAGGTCAGCACCCCAAACTTCAGAGTTACAGAACTTACAGATCAAACAGACAGGCTTCCAAACTGTCCAACCATTATATCAATACCAAATCACAGTTACCAGAGAGGGAAGCATCAACATCTGGGTTTTCAAAGCCGGGGGGCTCTCAACAACGGCTTCCCAGAGTCTCACCTGGTCAAGTCACACAACACTTCTCAAAGTGAGCCCCAAAGCAAAGCCCCTCATCAGAGTTTATATAGCCTTCTCCTGGCTCAAAGAATGTAACCACCCTTTTGATCCACTGCCCAATCACACAGCATCAAGGTGTAGTCATTCCTGAAAACCAAGCCTCCCACCACAGGTTCCATGTGACCACATTCAGCCTATTAGGAGGCAGAGCATATTTTCAAATCAAGGAAGGTTTTCAGAGTCTCTTAAAGCCAATCAAAGTCTCTTAAGCCAATCAAAGGGCCTAGGGGCAGGGAAGATCTTTTAAATCTGCATTTCCATTACATGGATACCCTTCCTTCTCTTCCTTCCCCTCCTTTTCAGCGCGCGCGCGTGTGTGTGTGTGTGTGTTGTCTTCCCCCAACAGACTGTAAACTCCTTGATGAAAAGAACTATCTTTTTTGGATTTGTATCCTTAATATTTAGCAGACTATGTAGCTCATAGCAGGATTAATAAATATTTATTGACTGACTGACTGCTAGCCTACATGAGTCTAAGATTGAATGAATGAACCTCAAGTCTCTGGCTATCCCTTTGCTTTGTATTTCTTTCCTGGGACACAGAACAACACTGAAATGGCTGCTGCTAACCTTGACAGGAACCTTATGAGTTCAAGAAGTCAGGAACTCCTGGGTCCAGATGTTGGGTACTCTGTAGAAGATGATCTTTAAAATACTTGGGAGATGATTTTTACCACCAAGAAAATAAACTCAAGCTATCCACTTACTTGACAGATGGTATGGATTTTGAGTAAGGTACTCAAAATATAGAATCAAGGTGAAACTGAAATGCCTGTTCAATATTCCAACAAAATATTTCATCTTTTAAGTATCAACCTCTCTTGAGAATACAATGTGTGATGGGTAATCATAGTAATCTAGTCTTTGATAATTCCAAAGACACAAGCTTTGGGGACAAGAACTCACTATTTGACAAAACCTACTGGGAAAACTTGAAAGCAGTTTGGCAGAAACTAGGTATAGACAAACATCTCACACCATATACCAAGATAAGGTCAAAGTGGATAAATGATTTAGACATAAAGGCAAAAGCAAATAGGAGAGCATAGAATAAATGAGTAGAATTTATGACCAAACAAGGGAGAGGGAACACATTATGGAATTACCTTAAATTTTAAAATTGTCACATAAACAAAACTGATGCAGCCAAGATTAGAAGTAAAGCAAAAAGCTGGGGGGAAAGTTTAAAGTTTCTCTGATAAAGGCCTCATTTCTCAAATATATACAGAACTGAATGACATTTATAAAAATGAGTCATTCCCCAACTGATAAATGGTCAAAGGATATGAACAGGCAGTTTTCAGAGGAAGAAATCAGAGTTATCAACAGTCATTTGAAAAAAATGCTCCAAATCATTATTGATTAGAGAAATGCAAATGAAAACAACTCTCAGGTACCATCTCACACCTATAAGAAAATGACAAATGTTGGAGAGGATGTAGGAAAACTGGGATACTAATACACTATTGGTAGAGTTGTGAACTGATCTAACCATTCTGGAAAGCAATTTGGAACTATGAATCCCATTTGACCCAGCACTACTACATCTGTATCTGAAAGAAATCAAATAAAAAGGAAAAAGACCCATATGTATAAAAATATTTATAGAAGCTCTTTTTGTTTTGGGGGGGATCTTTTTCAGGAGGTGATAGGTGGATTTTTTTTAACCTCTATTTTGCCTTCTTGTTCTAAAACATCAGGGCACTTTTCCTTGAGAATTTCTTGGAGGATGATTTCTAGGTTCTTTCTTTGATCATGGCTTTCAGGTAGTCCAAAAATGTTTAAATTATCTCTCCTGGATCTATTTTCCAGGTCAATGGTTTTTCCAATGAGATATTTCACATCACCTTCTATTCTTTCATTTGTTTGAATCTGTTTAACAGTATCTTGATTTCTTGATAAAGTTACTAGCTTCCATTTGTTCCAATCTAATTCTGAAGGAATAATTCTCTTCAGTGAGCTTTTGAGATTCTTTTTCCATCTGGCAAATTCAGCTTTTTAAAGCATTCTTCTCCTCATTGCCTTTTTGAGCCTCTCTCGCCATTTGAGTTAGTCTATTTTTTAAGGTATTATTTTCCTCAGTCAGGCTGTTGACTCTCATTTCATAATTTTCTTGCATCATTCTCATTTCTCTTCCCAATTTTCCTCCACTTCTCTTATTTGCTTCTTAAGGTCCTCTATGGCCTGTAACCAGCTCATATTTTTCTTGGAAGCGTTTGGTGCAGGTGTTCTGACTTTGCTGTCTTCCTCCTGTTCCATGTTTTGATCCTTTTTTGTCACCAAAATAGGAGTGTAAAATTGGGTTGCTCTGTTTATTTTGCTTTCTTTGCCTGCTCATGTCACTACTCAATCACTTGACCCCTGGGCTTTTTGCCACACTAGGACTCTGCCACCAGTCAGGGGAGCTTTGTCCCAAAATCTGGGGTTTTCTCAGCTGCTCAAGGTATTAGTTGGGTGCCCTCTCTGAAGCCTCCACACACTCTGGCAAGCTAGTTGCACACCCCAGGACTTCTACCCTGGACTGCAATCAAGATCCAAGCAGGCTAAAGCAAGGGCAATTATCCCTCAACTGGTGGCTTGGTCCCCCTACAGTCTGCAGGCCAGGAGCTGAAGCTGTCACGTGGTGGTGGCTGCATGGCCCTGGTGCCTCAGTGGCTTCTCACCCCGGGGGGCAAAGGCTTGACTGTACTCCCAACTACTGGATCCCAAAGTCCACACTGCACTGACCTCTCACTTTGTCCTTAGCATCTATGTATTGATAATTCTGGAAACTGCCACAGCTAGCAGCTCTTTTTGTGGTAGCAAAAAAATTGAAATTGAGGGGACTCTCATTAATTGGGGAATTGCTAAATAAGCTGTGGTATATGACTATGATAAAATACTACTGTGCTATAAGAAATGGGAAGCAAGGTGCTCTCAAAAAAATCTGGACTTATATGAACTGATGCAAAGTGAAACAAGCAGAAACAGAAGAACGGGGTATATAGTAAGAGTAACACTAAGATGATCAACTATTACTTAGTTCTTCTCAGCAATACAATGATTCAAGACAATTCCAAAGGACTCACGATGAAAAAATGCTATCCACCCCCAGAGAAAGAACTGATGGAGTCTGCATGCAGTTCAAAACATACTATTAAAAAAATTTTTTTTGGTACTTTTTTTTTTTTGCCAGCGTTTTCTTTCATAATATGGTAATTTGGAAACGTGTTTTACATGACTGCTTACATATAATCTATAGTTGCCTTTTGCAATGGGGGAAACTAAATAAATCTTTAAAAAGTTTACATGTGTGGGGGTACTAGGTGGCACAGTGAATGGAGGACCAGACCTGGAGTTAGGAGGACCTGAGTTCAAATTCTACCTCAGACACTTAACACTCACTAGCTGTGTGACCTTGAGCATGTTGCTTAACCCCAAGTGCCCTCTAAAAAGCAAAAAATTTAAAAAAATTTACATGTGGAAAAATATTTTTTAAAATATATTTTCTAAATAATAAAAATAATTTAAAAATAATTTGATAATTGTATTTCAATATAACCGGTTTGTTTCTTTTGTAACCCTATATATTTTGTGCATTTAAAAATACTATTTTGAGAAGGGGTCCACAGGGTTCATAACACTGACAAAGAGACCTATGACGCAGAAAAAAGTAAAGAAGCCCTGCCTTAAAGTATAACTACTGAATTGAGAGATGGCCGGGATAGTCAGCTTTTTGCCCTCACTCAACATGGCCGCCCAGGACGGGCTCTTTGCAGGAAACGCCTCCTTCCTGTCTCCCTCATCCTTCCTCCCCCAGCTGGGTTTTCCCTTTGCCCCGCCTTTGACAAGCTTGTCTCACATGACTAGGACCCGCCCCCGCCGCGTCGGGCGTGCGGCGCGCCGTGATGACCGCTGCGCACGCGCGGTGGCGCCGCCCCGGCCGGTGGCAGCGGCGGCGAAGGGGGGGGCGCGGCCCTGCCTTCCCACAGTTGCCGTCCTGCGGCCCACAGAGCGGGATGGTTTAGTTGAGTTTGCGGTCCGCGGGGGCCCGGAGCGGCCGGGGAGGGCTCCGGGGGCCGCTGCCGCCGGTCGGATCTCTGGATCGGGCCCCGGAGGCCAGGCCGGCCCGGGCCCTGGAGAAGGAACAGCCATGGCTGGGCGCTCGGGCCAGGCCGTGCTGGACGAGTTCACGGCCCCGGGGGAGAAGACGGCGCTGCTACAGGAGAGCCGGGGCCGCATCGAGGGCCTGTTCGGGGTGTCCCTCACGGTACTGGGCCCGCCCGATGCCCCCACGCCGCTGCCCGCTCCCGGCCGCATCTGGCTGCAGCTTAGCGGGGCCAAGGAGGCCGTCCGCAGCGCCAAGGTAAGTCCCCCCTACCCCCAATCCTATCCGGTCCCATCACATCCCGACCCCGTGTGCGTGTGCGGGCGTGAAAGAGTGAGTGAGTGTGTGCCCCCCGCCCCTGCCCGCTCCTCAGGTCCGCTCCGGGAGGACTGGGGACCCCGGAACCCCCGACCTCCTTCCCCTACAGATCTGGACTAAGTAGGCACTTGCTCCCACCTGTTGAAATACAACCCTTCTGTTGCCACCTCCTCCTGGAAATATTTCCCAATTTTCCTCCTCCACTTACAGCGGAAGTCAGTAATGATCCTCTACCCCTGGGACCTTAACGTTGTTTTCAAACTCCTTATGCGTTTATTTTCACCTAATTTACCAGAGATTTTTTTTGTGTGGGAGACACTTGCAACCTGCCCCCTTCTCCCAGTCCCGCCCCTGCACATCCTACTTTCAATCAAAGCTCTTGTGAATTCCACCTTCCAATTATAACTTGACTTTAACACTTGAATTAAAACCACCTTGGTGTAATCTTCCTTAAACTCTGTTTATCCCTACTCCACTGACTCCAAAACTTTCTGGGACTTCCCGTGGCCTCTGAATAATATTAAACTCCTGGCTCTAGTATTCCAAAGTCCCGCCCTCCCATTTGTCCCTGTTCAAGCCTTATCTCTTACCGTTCTAATTGAGTGGCTGAGTATTCCATCGAACTGGACTACCCGTCACCTCCTGTTTTGGCTTCTCCTGTCGCCATGCCTCCTTTCCTCATCCCTTCCCCTATTCTAGAATGGGCTGTCCTCCAGCTGGGACTTTCCCTTATTCCCCTTACTGCTTTCAATCAGAATTTCTATAAAAAGAGACTGATCTGCTTGGTATTCAACTTGCCTAGGACTGTCACTCAAAACTCCCACCTTCATATCTGTCTAGTATCTCCAACTTCCTAAAACTTAGTTTGCCCCAAACTCCACCCTGCCAGTTCACCCCAAACTAGTTCCTTTTCCTAGCCACACAGTTTCTATTAATGATACCATCGTTTTCCCAGTGTTCTAGAGTAGAAATCTTGCCGTTATGTTTGGCTTTCTCTTCTTCATTCCCTATATCGGACCCCCCCCCTTTTTCTTCTTTGTTCTCTTAAGACTACAGGTCTGGGTGCCCACATTTTAAGAACAACATTAACAAATAAAGAGTACAGCTAGTCAGAGGGTAAAAAGCAGGAGCAGTTGAAGGAACTTGAAATTTCTAAAGAGAAGACTTAGGGGAGATATGATAGCTGTTTTCAGTGTTCAAACATGTTTTATGGAATAGTTTTTAGATTTAACTTTGCTTGACTTAAGAGAGCAGAACTCTTTGCAGAGAGGAAAATTTCAAATTGAAATAGGAATGATTTTCATAACAAAGTTGTTCAATAATGAAATGACTACTTTAGGAGTCATCTAGTTCCCGGTTATTGGAGATCTTTCTTTGTTGTTGTTTGTCCTTCATTCCCAAAGAGGACAGGACAGTGACATCAGGATGGTGATGCTAAGACTTGCAAGTGAATTGGGTTTAAGTCTGGGAGGGCTGTGCAAAGTCAGCAGCCTCACTTTCTCCTCTGGAGCCATCTGGATCCAATGGGAAGATATAAATTAGGATGACTGGAAATGGCCCCCAGATCTTCCTTTAAGTGGAGGCTAGATGACTACGTAGAGTGGTTGTTATAGAGAAAGGATTTCTATTCAGGTACTAATTGGAATAGGTGACCTTAAGTTCCCTTCTAACTCAGAGATGCCATGGAATATTTCTTGGATTGGCCCCTTTGTCCTTTTCCCACAGCTGCTACCTTAAGTCCTCACTACTTCATGCCCAAGTTACCACAAATGCTTGTGGAACTTCAACCTTAAGAGTTTATCATAAAAATAACTCACATGTTTTAATGTTAAATTATTGCTTTTAACCTAGCCCATGGATGAGAGGAACTTTATTATTCCAGGACCACACAAGAGTGAAAAATAAGTTGATTAATTTAGGGGGGTTGTGGGTTGTGACAGATATAAAAGATTTTATTTGACTTTAAAATTGAGGACAAGGAATATCTAACTTTATTTTATAAACATTTAAAAATATGCTTCAATTCCATATTATGACCAGTTGGAAGATTGAGGAGAGAGAGGGGAAGAGACAGTTTTGAGTGTCCCTATGATACAATTCAATTCAAAAGCATTATAAAGTTATGTGTTATATTCCTGACACTGCTTTAGGTGCCAGGGATACAGAGAAAGAATTTAATCTTTTGCTGGAAATATGGGTAACAACTTGTATACAAATAAGTGCAAAGTATAATAGCACAGTGATCATGGGGGGAGAATCAGGAATGGTTCCAGAAGGAGCACTTGGGTTAAGCCTTGAATGGACCAAGGGATTCCAAAAGGGATGGTAAAAAGAAAGAGCATTCCAGGGACAGGGGACAGCCTTGGAAAAGGCATGGAGGTGGGGGTGGAAAGATAAGGAGGCCAATTTGCCAGGGCCATAGAATATACGAGGGGGAATAATGTGAAATCAGTTTGGGAAGATATTTGAAGCCAGATTGTAAAGGACTTTAAAAGTCAAAAGATATTTCATTGTACAGAAAAATTCCTGAAGAAGTTTCTTGACCGGGAGAGTGACATGGTTAGAACTGTGATTTAGGAATACCAATTTGGCAACTGGGTAGAGGATCAGTTGGAGAGGGGAGAGTCTGAGGACAGGGAGACCAATTAGGAAGCTCTTGTAATAGACCAGGCAAAAAGTGATAAGGGCTTGAACTAGGAAGGTGAACATAGGAATAGAAAGGAACAGGTCTAATAAATGTTGTGAAGGTAGATTTGATATTATTTGCCAACTGTTTGAATGATAGAGACAGTGAGAAGTAGAGAATAACTAAGATTTCCAACCTGGGTCAATGGAAAGATGGTGGTGCTCTCAACAGAAGAAGTGAAGATAGGAGGAGAAGTAGGTCTAGAGCAGAGGTTCTTAACCTCTTCTGGTGTAGTGTACCCCTTTGGCATTCTGGGGAAGCCTATAAACCGCTTCTCAAAATAATGTTTTTTAAATGGATAAAATACACAAGATTGCAAAAGAAACATATTTTAATACAATTGTCAATTAAAAAATAACAAGTTAATGAACCAGTATTAAACCTCAGTGTAGAAGGAAATTTTAAAACTTCTGTTTTAGATTTGTTGAGCTTAAAATTCCCATGGGACATCCAGATAATGTCTAGCAGACAGCTGGAGGTGTGAGACTGATAACTCAAGAGAAAGATAAGAGATGGGTATGTCAGTTTGGGAGTCATGCACAGAGACAGTAATTGAGCCAATGATAACTGATGAGCTCACCAAAAGAGTAAAGAAAATTAAATTAATCCTGCTCTATATTATATTGATTTTATCTTGCAATTGAATTTGCATCTGCTTGAAGTTACCTTTGTATGTTTTTGAGTTGAGCTCAGAAATTCAGCTCTCTCTGAGTTTGTTTGAATTTATAATTAAAAGAAAAATTGTTACCTCTTAACACCAATAGTCCCAGGGATACTTCCAGGATGTCTGCTTGTTATCTTTAAGCCCACAAATGAACGTTTTACCATCTCCAAAAGATAAATCATCTGTCTTCCTGGCCTTGTACAATTAGGAGAGTTTTTATGTCTTCCAAGGAGATAGCAAGTTGGAAATTTTGATTTCCTAGCAAAGATTATAAGATGCAAGTGAACCCCATAAAAATTAATGTTCCTTAATCTTAATTCAGTTTGGCACAAGAGAGAAAAGGGACCATGACAAGTCCTAGAATACACTGCACCTGGAGGTAGGACATGGAGGGTGATCCTGCCATGGAGATCAGAAGGGAAATAGATAAAGGGAGAACAGGAGGGAGGAATAGGTCAAAAACATCTAGGAAAGCAGTGGCCAGCAGTGCCAGGCTTCACAAAGAGAGGGCAAGCAGGATGAGACCTGAGAGAAAAGCTTTAGCAGCTGAGAGCTCTGTAGTAACTTTGTAGAGAGTCATAGAGTGACAGAAATTAGATAACTGATTGCACAAACATGAATGGGAACTGAGGAAGTAGAGACAGCAAGCATACACTGCTTTTTCTAGGCTGTTAAAGGAGAGATAAAAGAGAATAACTTGTTGAGATGGTAAAGTAAAAAAAAAGTTTTATTTTGTTTTAAATGAGAGCCAGACTTATTTGTAAGAATCAATAAGGAATCTGAGGATAAACAGAAAAAACAAACAAACAAAAAAAAAAAACTCAATGCCAATGAGGAGAGATGGATACAAGTAGAAAGAGAAAGGTTGGTCTTGGAGAAGAACAAAATTGGAACAAAGAAGGGGAAAACAGGAAATGGTGTTAAGGCCATTTGAGGTGTAGAATTAGAGAAAAGAGTGAGTATATGAGTATACATGAGAGAACCTCAAAGAGGGAAGAGGGAGGGTGGTAATTTTAGTTCCTCTGCTGAGAGTGATAGTAGGGAAGGCATGGTATTGGCTTAAGGAGAAAACATTTGGAACAGATGCTATAGAGTACTTTAGAGAGTCAGTGAGGGAAGAGTAAAACAAAAAAAAAAACCAACCCTCTGTCCTGAGAACTTCTCTTTTCCTTCTCTACACCTTTCATTGAACTTTTGGGCTTCTTTGAGTTCAGTTATCTCTAAGCATATGACTGCCAGGTCTATTTATCTTGCCCTAATCTCCCTCCTGAGTTCCACACCACCCCCTTCTGGTTATCTTCACCTGCATATTCCATCGGTATCTCAAACTCAAATGACCTTGAACAAGGCATTTATTTTCCTTCATCTCAGTTTCTTCATCTGTAAAAAGGGGCCTTGGATTAGAAGACCTCTGAGAACCCTAGCAGCTCTGGGTCTATCTTTCTGTAAACCCATTTCCTCTACACTTATTTTTGTTAACAGACTCTTTATCCTATCAGTAACCCAAGCTCCAGCCTTTACATCATCCTGGACTTCTCCCTACCTATCTTATCAACAACTATGTATCTAGTGCTTACTGGGTTTAAGCACTGTTTGTGGACTTTAATGAAAAAGTCAAGGAGCTCTGTAGGGGGAGAGAACATGTGTATAGGCATGAAGACTGGACCTATTGATAGAGAGAACTCCTTAATGAGAAAATTCCTTCTATCAGCAGAGGTCAACACATTTGCTGAAGCTAATATTACTAGTGAGTTGTTGAGAGCAGTGGTGACAAACTCACATAGAAAAAGATCCCTACAAGCAGCATATTAACTTAGAAAACCTCAAATTAACATTATGTTGTATTTTTATTTATTTTGTTAAACATTTCCCAATGAAAATTTAGTCTAGCTCTGCTCTAATTGAGACTTTTGAGGACTGGGAGACTAAAGGGAGAAGAGCCAACCTTTGGCAGGGAACCTTCTAGCTTCAAGTGAGGCCCTTTGACTGAATACAAACAAAACCCCTTAATAAAAGGATCTGTAAAATTTGGACTCAGTCAGAAGGCTGCATCCAAGGAACTAGAAGGGCACATGTGGCCTTTGAGGCCTCAGGTTCCCCACCCCGGCTTTGTAGTATTTACTCATAGTTGGGGGTGGGTGGGATATGGATGATAATCTAGCAAAGTAGACTGAGGACAGGAGGACAAAGAGAATGTCTTAAAAATCTAGAAAGAGAATAACCAGAAATGGATGTTGAACCCTTTAGAGAGACCAGAAAGGTTGGAGAAAGGAAGGACTATCAACTTTGATGTTTAAGAAATCTTTGGTAACCTTTAAACTGTACTTTCAGTTGAATGAAGTCAGAATATAAGGGGCTGAAAAGTGAAAAAAGTGGAATTAGGTCCTTCTAGGAGCTTGACTATGAAGGAACATAGAGACAACAGTATGATATTGAGATCACAAGGTCAAATGACAATTTTTTAAGGATAAGGAAGACCTGGGCATGTATATGGAATACAGGGAAGGAACTATTTAGAAGAGAAGAGATAAAGATTGGGAAGAAGAAATAATTTTGACTGCGGTCCAAAACAGAAGGGGGAGGATGTGGATTTAACGGAGAAATGGCTTTTTTAGAGGCAACTATGTGGCACAGTGGAACTTGGAATCAGGAAGACTAGAGTTCAAATTCTGGCTCAGACACTTATCAGGAGTATGACCCTGTCCAGGTCACTCTGTGTCTCAGTTGGCTCATTTCTTAAATGAAGATAATAAATATAACCTACCTCCCAGGATTGTTGTGAGAATTAAGGGACATAACATTTGCAAAGCATATTGCAAACCTTAAAGGACTATATAAAATGTTAGCTGTTATTGTTATTATTTTTTGTTGATATTTGAGATTATACAGTTCAAGGGAATTGATTAGCATAGAGGATGTTACAAAAGTCTTAGTGTGGTTTTATCTTTTTTTAATATTTTTAAAAATGTATTTTTTGAACAGGTGGGGGGTGGGATGGGTGGGAGGAAAATATAAGCAGTCTTTTACAATATATCTACTATGGTAATGTTTTGCGTAGCTATACATGTACAACACATACTGAATTGCTAATCTTCCCAGAGGGAGTGGGTGACAAGGGAGGAAGGGAATGGATCTGAAATTCAAAGTTTTAAAATTAAATGTCTCAAATGTATATAAATACTATTATTAATACTATTTTGCATGTAATTGGGAGATAAGATGTGCAGGCATTGGGGCTCAGAGATCCACCTTGCCCTAATGGCAAAGTCGAAGGGAATATGGGAGAAGATATGGGAGAGAGCAGATTGGATGAGGGGATATCTTGTGGGACTGCTATTCTGGGGTGGTGGGTAGGGGGAAAATGGGGAAAAAATTGTAACTCAAAATCTGGCTGAAATGAATGATGTAAACCAGAAGTTAATAAAGCATTTGTTTAAAAAAATGTATTTTTAACATTTAAAAAAAAATTTTTTTTTTGGAGGGCAATTGGGGTTAAGTAACTTGCCCAAGGTCACATGGCTAGGTTTTTGTTTGTGTGTGTTAAGTGTCTGAGGCTGGATCTGAACTCAGGTCCTTCTGACTCTAGGGCTGGTGCTCTACTCATTGCACCACCTAGCCGCCCCTAAAAAATTTTTGAGATCCAAATTCTTTCCCTCTCTCTCTCCCTCCTTCTAGCTCCTCCCCCACTCACTGAGAAGGCAAGCAATATAATACCCACTATTCATGTGAAATCATGCAAAGCATATTTCCATATTAGCCATGTTGCAAAAAAAAAGGCAAGAAAAATAAAGTGAGAAAATTATATGTCATTTTAAATTCAGAATTCACGAGTTCTCTCTCTGGAAGTGGATAGCAATTTTTATCATGAACTCTCTGAATTGTCTTGAATCATTATATTAATCAGAGTAACTAACATAAGTCTTTCACAATTAATCATCATTACAATATTGTTACTGTGTATAATGATATCTTGGTTCTATTTACCTCACTTTTTTATCAGTTCATTTTAAGTCTTCCCGTGTTTTTCTGAAACCATTCCCCTCATCGTTTCTTATTGCACAATAGTGTTCCATCACAATTGTATACCACAACTTTTTCATCTGTTTCCTGGTTGATGGGCATCCATTCAGTTTCCAATTTTTTTACCACCACAAAGAGAGCTTCTGTAAAAATTTTTGTACATATATATCCTTTTTCTTTTCTTTGATCATTTTGGAATACTAACCAATGCTGGTATTGCTGGGCTAAAGAGTGTGCACAGTTTTGTAACCCTTTGGTCATAATTCCAAATTGTTCACCAAAATGATTGGACCAGTTCACTACTCCACCAATGGTACTTATATTCCCTTAAGTAATTGTCATTTCTAATAGGTGTGAGGTGGTACATCAGAATTATTTGAATTTGCATTTCCCTTTGATTTAGAGCATTTTTTCATATGACTGTAGATGGCTTTGATATCTTCTTCTGAAAACCCCGTTTATATTCTTTGATCACTTATCATTTGGGGAATGGCTCTTATTTTTATAAATTTGACTCAGTTCCCTGTGTATTTGAGAAATGAAGCCTTTATCAGAGAAACTTGATAAAAAAAATTTTTGACATTACTTCATTATCTGTGGTACCTTTTAGCAAAGTGTAGTTGCCCTGATTGTTCTCCCTGATTATTATTTTAATTGGGTCTATTTCTGTTTTTGTTTTATTAAGATCATGATTGCTACCCATGCCTTTTTTACTTCAGCTGAAATAGAACAGGTTTTGCTCAAGCCCCTTATTTTAAGAGAGATATTTTTTGAGAGAGAGAGAGAGAGAGAGAGAGAGAGTGTTTCTTCCCTCTTTGAACCAATTCCAATGAGAGGAAGGTTCAAGCATTGCCCACTACCCTTCTCCATCTTCACCTCTACTATAAAAGCTCTTCCTTTGTACCTCTTTTTTGTGAGATAATTTCCCCATTCTGTCTCCCTTTTTCCTTCCAGTATTTACCTTTTTTTTCTTTTGAGATCATCCCAACATAAGGGACTCACTCCATGCCCTCTATGTAGACTCTTTCTAAGTACCCTAATAGTTATAAAATTTTTAGGAAAGACATGTAATTTTCCTTTCTAGGAATGTCAACAGTTTAACCTTATTGAGTCCCTTGTGGTTTCTTTTATGCTTCTCTTGAGTCTTGTGTTTGAAAATCAAATTTTCTATTCACCTCTGGTCTTTTTCATCAGGAATGCTTGAAAGTTCTCTATTTTGCTAAATGGATATTTTTTTCCCTGAAGGGATTACACTCAGTTTTTGCTGGGTAGGTTATTCTTATTTGTAATCCTAGTTCTTTTGCCTTCTAGAATATAATAAATCCTGAGCTCTCTATGTCTTTAACTTGGAAGCTGCTAAATCTTGTGTGACTTAAGACTGTGGCTTCATGATATTTGACTTGTTTCTTTCTGGTTACTTGCAGTATTTTCTCCTTCACCTAGAAACTCTGGAATTTGGCTATAATATTCCTGGAAGTTTTCGATTTGGGAACTCTTTCAGGTGGTCATTGGCAAATTCTTTCAATTTCTGTTTTCTTCTCTGGTTCTAAGATCTCAGTGTGGTTTTCCTTTGTAAAATCTTAAAATATGTCAAGGCTTTTTTTTTTTTAATCATGTATTTCATGTAGTCCACTAATTCTTAAATTTTTTATCTCCCCTCTATCTGTTTTCCAGGTTATTTGTTTTTTTCTGATGAGATAGTTCACATTTTCTTATATTTTTTCATTCTTTTGACTTTGATTTTTTTTTGATGAAAACAATAACTAGTAATTTTAGTTAATAAGTTCCATTAGCCTCCACTTGCCCAATGCTAATTTTTAAGGAATTACTTTCTTCGGTGACCTTTTGTGCTTTTTTTTTCCTACTTGTCCAATTCTACTTTTTTAAAGAGTTCTATTCAGTGAATTTTTGTGCTTTAATCATTAGGCCAATTCTGGTTTTTAAGGTGTTATTTTCTTCACTATTTTGGGCGTCTCTTTTGCCAAACTATTAATTCTCTTTTCATAATTGCGTCCCTCATTTCTTATTTTTTATTATTATTTTACATCATTCATTTCAGCCAGATTTTGAGTTACAATTTTTTCCCCATTTTCCCCCTACCCACCATCCCAGAATAGCAGTCCCACAAGATATCCCTTCATCCAATCTGCTCTCTCCCATATCTTCTTCCATACCCCCTTCGACTTTGCCATTAGGACAAGGTGAATCTCTGTGCCCCAATGTCTGCACATCTTATCTCCCAATTACATGCAAGATAGTATTAATAATAGTATTTATATACATTTGAAACATTTAATTTTAAAACTTTGAATTTCAGATCCATTCCCTTCCTCCCTTGTCACCCACTCCCTCTGGGAAGATTAGCAATTCAGTATGTGTTGTACATGTATAGCTACGCAAAACATTACCATAGTAGATATATTGTAAAAGACTGCTTATATTTTCCTCCCACCCATCCCACCCCCCACCTGGTCCATTCCCTACTTTGATTCTGTCCCTCTTTAAAAGTGGGTACTTCCAACCTCCCCTCCCCTTAGAATGCTCTCCCCTCCATCATTGCCTCTGTCATCCCCCTTCCCCCTACTCTCCTGCAGGGTGAGATATCCCATTTAGTATGTATGTCATTCTCTCCCTGGCTTCCTTCATTTCTTTTCCGAGTTTTTATTCCGTTTTCATCTCTTTCTTTAACTCTTCTAAGAATTCTTATTGGGCTTTTGTCCAATTAACAGTTTTCTTTGAGTTATTTTCACATTGTTGTCTTCTTCTGAGTATGTGCATTGGTGTTCCCTGACATCATAGTAGCTTTTTATAGTCAAGTTATTTTGTTGTTGTTTGCTCATTTTCCAGCCTGTTTCTTGATTTTGAATGTTATATTAAAGTTGGCCTTTCCTCCCCCCTGGATGGGCAGACATTGTCCCAAGCTTCAGGCTTTTTGGTGTTGCTATTTTCAGAGCTAGTTCTGGGGGTCTGCAGTTTTTCATTGCTTCCAGGGTGGTGTGATCTGGAGAAAGATCTGGTAATCTATCTCTCCTGGTCTTTACCCACAAAATGCCCCTCTTCCCCTGTAGTTGCAAATGCTAATGTTCCTCTCTGCCTAGGAACTGTGACCAGGGCTCTTTGCTCCCTTGTGATCAACGACAAGCACTCGTCTCCTCCCTGGACTATGATCCAGAATTGTGAATGGGCAGTAAAGTTGCCAAACAGCACTAAGTCCTGCACTCAGTACCAGCAAAGTGTTCCCTCTAATCTCTTTCTGACCAGTTGTCCAGCTCTTACCATCTCTGGGCTAAGAGCTCCTGAAGCTACTGTTGCTGGCACAACCACCTCTAAGGTGACATCTGGTGCTGCTGTCCCATACCCTACACATTCTGGGCTGACCTCCCCATCCTGGTATCATAAACCTCCTCCCAGCCTTCTAAGTGTTCTTAGGCTAGAAAGATGTCTCACCCTGACATTTTATTGACTCATCACTTCGGATGCTGATTTGAAGTATTATTTTAAAGTTGTTTGGAGGGGAATGTTGTAAGAGTCCAACTAGTTGCTACCTTTACTCCACCATGTTAACTTCCACCATTAATTAGACACAGTAGATGGAAAATGGGGAATGATGTTTTTTGGTTTTGGGTTTTGTTTTTTTTTTTAGTAAAAGTTTGAGGTGAGGTCTTCTGAAAGGGTTGGGGAAGAGATAGCATGGGGGACTTGACAGAAGAAAAGGAGTACAAAGGAGAATCAGTTGGGAAGGAATAATATAATTGTCTTGGTGAAGTGAGGGCTCAGATTAGATAACACAAAAGGAAATAGGTCTGACCCTCAAGGAGCTTACCTTTTGGGTGGGGTTGGTATATGTACATACACAAGTAAATACTAAATAAGTACTAGGTAATAATGGCTGTGGTAGTAAGGTTGCTGATCAGGAAGACCTCCTTAGGAGATTGAGCCTTAAATACCACTAGGTATTCTAAGATGCCAAAGTGAGAAAGAAGCATATTACAGGAATTGAAGTGAAGAGGAAGTGTACTTAATGGCCATGCCACACAACAGAAGCATAGAGGACCTAATGTGTCCTGTTAAGCAGGACATAAGTGTAAAGATAAATTTGTATCCTAATAATCTGAAGATGTTGAAACAGGACACACAGAAAACTCCTTGGTAAAACTCAGTCTGAACCATTCCAGTACAGTTTTTGTTTTGGACAAGAAAGGAAACTGGTAAGAGTCAAATGTAGAGATAGGAACCCACCTGGTCCTAACTGTTTTTTTCTCAGATATTTGTGGAGTGAAGAAGAAAGTAAATAAAATAAAACTCTAGAGAAAAACACTAATTAGATACTGCCCTTATTTGAAAATGTCAAGGTTGCTTTAGTATTCTGTTTTGTTTATTGAAGAGCTACCATAATATAAATGAATTTATGGGAGAGTTGGATTTGTTCACATGTCATATAATTTCAAATGTGTAAATTACCAATAAAGTGAAACTTGCTTTACCAGAAATGAACATAAATGGTGGCCTTTTGGTGGCCTTTTATGATTTCCTTGAACTCATGCTTAAAAAAATAAAAAAGCTATGGTTGTAAAAAAAAAAAACCCCACCTTTTTAGAAAAGAGTTTTCTAAGAATGACTTTTTAAGGTTTTTTCTTGGCCAACATTTGAGGGGGAGGAGGTGATAACAGAATGTTGTGACAAATGACCCTCAGATTATCCTTGACAAGACTTATTGCTGTACTGAATTTTAAAGTGATTTCCTCTTTCTAGTTCTCAGCTGATTCTATTGAGCTTCAGTTAAATCAAGGACTATTCCTTGTTCATGGACACCCCATAAGTTCATTGGTGCAATTGCTCAATAATAATTCCTATTTTTAAAACTTAACATTGGAGCAGTATATTATTTTAAGAAAGATCCCTTTTGGAATGCTAAAATATAGCATGTGAAAATGGCATTTCTAAGACTTTAAAATACATATTTCTTAACTTTCTAGAAAATTTCTGCTCAATACTAGTGCTAATAGAAATTGAAGTCAGTTGTTGAACAGGGACCACATTAGTGGTAAGAGAGTTGAATCTACTTGAATTCCTTGAGAAACTTTGAATAAAACATTTTAAATTCTTTGATGGGAAGAGCTATCTACCATTTTAGATATTTTTTTCCCATTCATATAGAAAAGGCTTTTGGTTATAACAAATTCTAGTCCCTAATGACTCCTAGTTTTGTTATGGTGAAAGAATTCAATTTGTCAAACAACTGCACAAACATTAAACACCTGTTATATGCTGAGCACTCTGCCAGGGTACAAAGATTAAAAAAAAAATAATAGTTCCAGCCCTCAAGTACTTCACAGTCTAATGAAAGTAGGAAGAAAAAGACATATACACAGATAGATGTAATATAAACAGAAAGACACCCAGATAAGGTGCATAAGTTTTATGTAGAATAGGTCATCTTAGGGTATACGCCAACCTCTTTCCCAGACCCTCTTCTCTCTCTGTACTATTTCACTTGGTGATTTCATCAACTTACATGGATTTAAATGTCATCTCTATGCTGATGATTTTCAAATCTATTTATCCAGCTCTAATTTCTCTGCTGACCTCCAGTCTCACATCTACAACTGCTTAATGGACATCTTACATTTGTCTTGTTCAAAACTGAGCTCGTTATCTTTCTTCCTCAACCCTCCCTTTTCCTTACTTCCTTATTCCTGTTGAGAGTACCACCATTTTTTCAGTTATCTAGACTCAGAGCCTCAATGTCATCCTTGACTCCTCACTATCTTTCACCCCTATATCCTGTTTATTGCCAAGTCTTATCAGTTCTTCATTCGAAACATCTCTCATATACACCTGACTTCTCTTCTTTAACACTGCTACCACTCTGGTATAGCCCCCTGTCACCTTACACCTGGACTATTACAATAGCACACTAATTGGTCTCCCTGCTTCCTATCCCTTCCCATCCCAGACCATCTTTCATTAAGTGATGTTTGTAAGTCTGACCAGGTTGTTTGACTACTCAATAATACTCAGTTGCCTCCAGGATCAAATCTAAAGTTCTATTTGGCTTTTAAAACCATTTATAACTTGGACTTCCACCCTCCTGATACTTTTAGATTTTATTCCCCTCAACATTCTCTACAATTTAGTAACAGATGGCCTTGCTGTTCTACACAAGATACCCCATTTCAGATGCACAAATTCTGTGCATTTTCACTGAAGGTATCCCATGCCTGGAATTCCCTCCCTCCTCACCTCTACCTCCTGGCTTCCTTAATATTTTTTCTCATAATTACATGTAAAAACAATTTTAACATTTTTTTCAGATTTTGAGTTCCAAATTCTCTCCCTCCTTTTCTTTGTTCCTTTTCCTGCCTTGAGAAAGCAAGTAATTTGATATAGGATAGGTTATACACATGTGTAATGCCAATTTTAAGGGTCTAATCGCAAGGTATAATGAACACTCTATTCAGAACTAAACCTTATTCAAAAAACTAAAGCATAGCATTCATAAAAACATAACTTATTACCAAGGTGCCACATGGTCTTAAGCAAAACATTTCATTCAGTATACATGTAACATGGCACACAGTATATATCATTGCATTCAATGTATGAGCATTCCCCAGAATACTTGTTTATACAATCAGGGGGTCCCAGGCCAGGGTCTTCCCTAGCAAAACACATCTTTAAGGGATGGCAAAGAATACACACACCCTCCATCCCTAGGCCACAATAGGTTACAATCCCCTCAATCCAAAGTGTCCAAGTCCTCTTGTGGGTGTGTCCTCCTCAAGCTGATTTTGCAGGCTCCCACCTGGCACTCTCACTGTGTCTGCCTTGCCGCAAAGGGATCTTGACTCAGGGATGATTTCGGAGCCCTGTAGGGCTTCTCCTCCATGGGCCAACTGCTCCCAGCTCTTGCCTGGGTTAATATGCAGGCAGCTTTCCTCTCCTGCCCCATATCTCAGCTCACTGGCAAGGGGCTGCCTCACTCTAAGCTCCCCCTGCTCCTGCTTGACTGCAGGCTTTAGGGGCTACTGCCCCCAGCTTCTTTCTTTGGGAAAACAAAGCTTAACCGGACTACAACTATATTTACACAGTTACCAACATCTCCATCTCAATTCAGTTTCCGAGTCCAGAGGCTCCTTGATAACTCTCTTAAAAGAGGCTTAAGCTAAGCCTCCTTTCCTTGGGTGGGTCTCCACCCTTCAGCTCAATTCACTTTCACCACTGGGGAGACTCCTTCTGCCTCCCTGCTGCTGCCAGGCTACCACCACTAGCCTTCTCAGTGCTCAGCTGTCATTTCTTCTTCATTGTCTCTTTTCTTCATCTTTGTTTTCTTCTTCACTCGATTTCTTCTTCTGGTTTCATATTCATGGGGGTGGGGGGAAAGGCTTAAAAGGCATGAAAAAACCCTGCCACCCTTCTGCACTTAATGTCCTATAGCTGGGGATTACCAGGGATTAATGCTTCAGATGTTTACACTTTACACTGAGATTGGGAAACTGAACTCCAAAAGAAAAACAGCAAAAATTCCACCTAGCTTGTGGTTACAACATGTAGTCATGCAAAACACATTTCTATCTAAGTCATGCTGTGAAAGAAAGCACAGACCAAAAAAACACCAAAACCCAAAATAAAGAAAGTAAAGAAAAGGTATCTTCATTCTGCATCCAGGCCCTACCTTTCTCTGGAGATGGTTAGCATCTTTCATCATAAGTCGTTCAGAATTGTCTTGAATCATTGTATTGCTGAGAATAGCTTAGTTATTCATAGTAGATCATCTTACAATATTGCTGTTATTGTGTGCAGTGTTCTGGTTCTGCTCATTTCACTTTTCCTCAGTTCATGTAAGTTTTTCTGAGATCATCTTGTTCATCATTTCCAAAAGCACAATAGTATTCCATCA
Source organism: Gymnobelideus leadbeateri (assembly GCA_011680675.1). Taxonomy (NCBI): domain Eukaryota; kingdom Metazoa; phylum Chordata; class Mammalia; order Diprotodontia; family Petauridae; genus Gymnobelideus; species Gymnobelideus leadbeateri. The sequence goes on along the minus strand of WOXC01009190.1, from coordinate 529,847 downwards.
CAATCATGTACAACAATTTGTTTAGCCATTCCCCAGGTGATAGTCATCCCCTTGATTTTTCAGTTCTTTGCCACCAGAAAATTGCTGCTAGAAATATTTTTGTACATATCAGTCTTTGTTTTTTAATCTGTTAGGGGATACAGACCTAGTAGTGGTATTGCTAGATCAAAGGCTATGCATGGTTTTATAACCCTTTGGGCCTAGTTCCAAATTGTTCTCCAGAATGGTTGAATCAGTATGTAATTTCTCCAATAGTGCATTGATGGTTTAATCTTCCTATATACCCTCCAACATTTGTCATTTTCCTTTTCTGTCACATTAGCCAGTCTGACGGGTGTGAGGTAGTAGGTCAGAGTTGTTTTAATTTGTATTTCTCTCATCAGTAGTGATTTTAAAGCATTTTTTTCATATAGTTGTAGATAGCTTTAATTACTTTGAAAACTGCCTTTTCCTATCCTTTGACCATTTATCCGTTGAGGAATAGCTCTTATTTCTGTAAATTTGACTCAGTTTTCTTTGAGAAATGAAGTCCTGTATCAGAAAAATTCATTATAAAATTTTTTTACAGTAATAATTACCAACTGTATTTCCCTCCATCCTATTTCCCTCATTTATCCTACTCTCTCCTTTTACCGTGTCCATTCTCAAAAAGTGTTTTGCTTCTGACTTTTTTTACCTCCCCCAAACTGCTCCCCCCCTTTTATCAGTTCTCCTCCCCCACTCCCCCTTATCTCCTTCCTTTCCTATTTTCCTATATGATAGGATAGGTTTCTACACCCGAGTGTGTGCATTATTACCTCTTTTAGGTCAATTGTGATGAAAATAAGATTCATGTACTCTTCCCTCCACTGTAAAAAATCTTTCAGACCTCTTTTATGTCATATAATTTCCCCTGTTCTTCCTCTCCCTTTCCCCTTCTCCCAATGCATTCTTCTTTCTCAACCCTTAATTTTATTTTTTTTTAGCTAATCCTACCATCACATTCAACTCACACCTCTGCTTTCTGTCTTTCTATACTCTTTCTAACTGCCCTAATAATGAGAAAGTTTTTAGGAGTTAGAAATATCATTTTCCCATGTAGGAATATAAACAGTTTAACTATATTGAACCCAAACCCTTATGATTTCTCTTTCCTGCTTACTTGTTTATGCTTCTTTTACATCTTGTATTTGAAAGTAAAATTCGTTATTCAGCTCTGGTCTTTTCATCCAGAATTCTTGAAAGTCCTCTATTTCATTGAATGGCTATTTTTTTCCCCTGAAGGATTATGCTCAGTTTTGCTGGTAGGTGATTCTTGGTTGTAATCCTAGCTCTTGCCCTCAGGAACATCATATATTAAGGTCTCTGAACCTTTAATGTAGAAGCTGCCAAATCTTGTGTTTTCCTGACTGTGGCTCCACAATCCTTGAATTGGGTTTTTGTTTGTTTTTGCCACTCTAGCATTTATTTGGGGGCATTATTTGGAGGGGTTTGGGGGAAGAGTTCAGATGAGCCCCTGCCTTTTCTCTCTGCCTCCTGGCTCCCCTGATTTCCTGACTTAGCTCAAATCCTACTTTCTATGACAAGCCTTTCCTGGTTCCTATCAGTTCCAGTGCCTCTTCTCTGAAATTGCCTCCATCTTACACTGTGTTTGGATTGCTCATGGTTACTTGCATGTTGTTTGCCCTATCATAATGAGGGCTGATAAAGTTTAGGCACATAGTAAACACTTTGTAAATGTTTATTGAATGTTTGAGAGTGGAGAGAGATTCAGTCACCGGCTTTTTAGAGTTGGTACCTCAAGTTGGGCTTGAATAGAAGCTCCGTGAAGAAGGCTGTCTCAATTTTAGCCTGACAATAAATGCTTGTTTGTTAAGAAGAGACATTTCAGGCATGATCTGTGCAGCTCTGATCTTCTGAACTCCAAACCTGCACTTCCAGCTGTCCTTCTGGAATGTTCAGTGACAAACTCATTAAGTACAAAACAATCATCTTCCCCACTAAACTCGTCCCCCTCCCCATTTGGGGGGATGGGGAGGATACTACCATCATCCTCCTGTCAACCAGTCCTATAACCTTGGAGTCATTTTGATATATCATAATAAGAGAGAAGGAAAAAGTCTATCAATTACTATTTCCTATTGATTCTGTTTCCACTTTTGTCACCTGTACTATTTTAATAACCTCCTAATTGGTTTTCTTGCTTTCTTGTCTGTCTTTTCTCCAATCCATCCTTCATACAGCAAGATCAAGAGAGATTTAAAGGTAATTCAAGGAAATTAATAAATTAAGAGAACTGTTTGACCCTGAATACAAGGTGAAAGTATTTCTTGCCACTACCACTGGAATAGTGGCTCACACAAAGTGAGACTAATTTATTAATGATTAACAGGATTTTAGAACCAGAAAGGAAATTTTTTATTCATTTCTTTTCATTTTATAAAGCCTAAATTTCCCCTTCTGTCTGACCTTTCCCCTCCCAGAGAGCCAGCCTATATAATAAAGATATGTTTAAAGAAAAAATAAAAAGAAAGAAACAAATCAGCAAAATTGATCAATATGCACTTTAAAAAACATGACAGAATCTCATCTAGGTGCCTGTCTCTACAAGGTAGTTGAGAGAGGTATCTTCTCATGTCATCTTTGGCACCAAGCTTCTTTTTTTTTTTTAATTTTCAGTGCCCTTTTAAAATAAAAATTCTTTTATGTTTTTTCTTTCCATTTACATTGTTATTGTTATACAGGGTGCTCCAAAAGTTTTAATGCAGTCTTAAGTTTTAATAACTTTAGAAGTAAACATGCTACAAACTTTAAGAATTTATTTGAAAGTTAAATTATTGTATATATACCTAGTCTGTCCGTCCTCCGCCCCCCCCCCCCTTGCCCTTGGCTCTGCTTACTTCATTTTGCATTAGAATAAATATAAGATAGTTTGGGGAGGACAGGCACTAACAGGGGAGTTAGGAAAAGCTTCTTATAGAAGATGGAACATAGTTTCAGCCCTACTGTTGCAGTTTAGATTCTACCCACCCCGGATGCCAAAAACTGTGGCGGTTTCATGATGTGGTGGAACGGTCTCAAAGAATTCAGAGCCAGACCACCTCTAATCCAAATATAGGTATTTATTGAGATTGATGCCTCTCATGAAGTGGCCTAAGTTACTAGAGGAGCCAGCAACTTCAGACAAAGCTAGATAGAGTTTTATAGGGTAGAGATGCAATTACATAACAATAATTATGAATATTAAAAAAGCAGCAGGGGTTTGTTAAGGGATTAGGTAATAGGGGAGGGGTCCCAGCCACAGTGGAACTGCATATTCGATTACCCACAATATAGAAAAGCTTATCTGGGGGAGTATGTGTGTAAGATAATGATATTATAATAAGCCTCTTTACATCATAAGTTCACTCTAGGTCAATTCTTCCTATTACTGTGCAAGTGCCTAATTAGGGAAAGTCCCTTCCATTGTTTTGGGGTCCACATCGTGCTCTAGAATCCTGGTGGTGCTCCTTTATGGTTAGTTGACTATTGTGGTCCTGTCTGAGACTAAATGAATGTGGATGTGGTTGTAATTGAGTACATGGACACACCTGTTATTTCTGTGGGAAATATGAGGAATTGGTCTGGGAGCAGTGGCTGGGCTCCCATCACATGGACACATCTGCTGTTCTGTGAGAAAAATAAATTCATGGACATACCTGTTGTTCTAGGAAGCAGCAAGGCATATGTGAAGAAATTAGGCTATGGAGTAGGAGTGGAGAGTGGTGAGGTAGGGGCAGGGGGCCTGCTGTTCCATGGGGCTTGTAAGGAAGTTAGAATATTGGGACTGGGTGGGGCAGAGCCAGGATGGCAGAGTAAAAGCAAGGGACTTATTTGAGCTTGTCCCCCCAGTCACCTCCAATACCTGTAAAAAATGACTCTAAACAAATTTTAGAGCTACAAAACCCACAAAATGACAGTAAAATACATCTCCAGCTAAAGTCAGCCTGATAAACCAAAAAGAAGGGTCTATTGCACTGGGCTGAGAGCAGAGCACATCCTTAGTGCTGGCACAGACTGGCCAGAGCCAGCCTCAGGGAATTGAATCACTGGCAACTATGGTGGTGTCCAGACTTCTCAACCCACAGATGCCAAAGATAAAGTAAAAGATCAGTGGGGAAACCTTGTTGGACCTGGGTGAGAGAAGAGCATGGTCTGGCCCCTGCCCCCGGGCAGCAAAGGGCCACAATAGTAGCAGCAGTGGCTGCTTCTGAAGCTTCAGGCCCACAGATGCTGGGAGGACCAAGTGGCTGATTAGAATGCAGTAGCAGAAATCTCTTTGCTGGTGTTGGGACAAGATTATCTTGCTTTACCCTGCTTAGATCTGGGTCTCAGTCTTAGGTGGTGGTCCTGGGATGAGAACTGCTGGCATGGCAGAGCTTGTTGAGGCTATGGAGAGGCAGCCCTCCTCACAGTTCTGAGGCTGGTGTCTAGAAGATACAGCACTCTTCACTCTGGAAGCAGAGTTCTACAGTTGCAAAAAGCTTTAAAAAAGCAGAGTTCTACAGTTGCAAAAAGCTTAAAAGTCAAATAATTGGCTGGCAGAATGATCAAATGGAAGAAGAGAAATCAGACTATAAACATTCTTTGGTAACAAAGACAATCAAAATATAGAACCAGAAGAAAACAACAAAGTCAGAACTCCTGCATCAAAAGCCTCCAAGAAAAATATGAATTAGTCCCAGGCCATGGAAAAGCACAACAAGGATTTTGAAAATCAAGTAAGAGAAATGAGAGTGATAGAAGAAAACCATGAAAAACGAGTCAACAACTTGCTAAAGACGACCCAGAAAAATGCTGAAGAAAAAACACCTTTGAAAAATAGACTAACTCAATGACAAAAGAGGTCCAGAAAAACCAATGAGAAGAAAACTTTAAAAAGCGGAATTGGCCTGATGGAAAAGGAAGTCCAAAAGCTCACTGAAGAAAATAATTCCTTCAAAATTAGATTGGAGCAGGAGGGGGAGCCAAGATGGCGGAGTAGAAACAGCACATCCAAGGCTCTCTCTCCCCCCAGATTACCTCCAAACTATGTTAAAGGGGACTCTGAACAAATTCTGGAGCCCCAGCACCCACAGAACGACACAGAGAAGCTAACCTCCCGCTGAGGACAGCCCAGCAGCCCTGCAGGAAGGACCAGCGCAGCGGTCTGGGAGCCAGCAGCGCAGCGCACAGAGAGCCAAGCCCAGGTCCATGTGAGCCGAGGTTTTAGCCCCAGGGCGGCAGGGCCAGCAGCTGGCTGGAGGGACCCCAGAGCACCAACAGCTGTGGTGATTCCAGAATTATCAACTCAGATATGCCTAGGACAAAGTGAGAGGTTAGTGCCCTATGGACTTTGGGACCAGTATTTGGGGAACGTGTTGGCTTCCTCCCCTGGGGGCTAGAAGCCACTGAGGAGACACGCCATTTTACAGTTCTCAGTGGCAGCTCCAGCTCCTGGCCTACCAACTGTAGGGAGATACAGTGATCAGTCGCCAGGGCGGGGGGGAGGGGGGGGGCGTGAATCACTCTTGCTTTAACCTCCCGGATCTGGATTGTGATCTGGGGTGGAGGTCGTGGGGTGGATATCCAGCTTGCCAGAAATGGAAGTTGTCCCCCACACATTCGGGACGGAAGCTCTCCTGTCTGGTGGCAGAGTCATACTGTGGCAACAAGCCCAAAAGTCAAGTAATTAAGTGGCAGCATGCCAAGGCAAAGGAAACAAACAGAAAAATGCAACATTAGACTCCTATTTTGGGGGCAAAGAGGATCAAAGCATAGAACAGGAGGAGGACTGTGAGGTCAGAAATCCTGCTCCAAAAGCCCCAAAGGAAAATATGAGCGGGTTACAGGCCATAGAGGAACTTAAGAAGGACTTTAAAAATCAAATAAGAGAAGTGGAGGAAAAATTGGGAAGAGAAATGAGAAGGATGCAGGAAAAGTATGAAATGAGGATCAACAGCCTGACTGAGGAAAACAACACCTTAAAAAATAGACTAACTCAAATGGCAAAGGAGGCCCAAAAGGTCAATGAGGAGAAGAATGCCTTAAAAAGTCAAATTTGCCAGATGGAAAAAGAATCTCAAAAGTTCACTGAGGAGATTCATTCCTTCAGAGTTAGACTGGAGCAAATGGAAGCTAATGACTTTATGAGAAATCAAGATGCTGTTAAGCAGATCCAAACAAATGAAAGATTAGAAGGCAATGTGAAATATCTCATTGGAAAAACCACTGACCTGGAAAATAGATCCAGGAGAGACAATTTAAAAATTATTGTACTACCTGAAAGCCATGATCAAAGAAAGAACCTAGAAATCATCCTTAAAGAAATTCTCAAGGAAAATTGCCCTGATGTTTTAGACCCAGAGGAGGAAATAGAGGTTGAAAGAATCCACCAATCGCCTCCTAAAAAAGATCCCAAACAGAAAACTCCTAGGAATATTATAGCCAGGTTCCAGAACTCCCAGATCAAGGAGAAAATACTACAAGCAGCCAGGAAGAAAAAATTTCAGTATTGTGGAAGCACAATCAGAATAGCACAGGACCTGGCAGCTTCTACACTGAGGGATCGAAGGGCATGGAATATGATATTCCAGAGGACAAAAGAGCTGGGATTGAAGCCAAGGGTCACCTACCCAGAAAAACTGAATATCTTATTTCAGGGGGAAATATGGTCATTCAGTGGAATAGAGGACTTTCAAGCATTCTTGAGGAAAAAACCAGAGTTGAATAGAAAATCTGACATTCAGACACAAGAAGCAAGAGATGCTTGAGAAGGTAATCAAGGAAAAGAAATCAAAAGGAACTTATCAAAGTTGGACTATTTACAATCCTACATGGAAAAACAATAACTGTGACTGATGGTATCTTTCTCACTATGAAAATAATGGAAGAAAGGTGTGTGGTCATATGAATACATATGTGAATGTGTGTGTATATGGTTACAGTTATATATGGATAGAGGGCATAGGTTGAATTTGTTGGGAAGGGAGAATACTCAAGAGATGAAATTATGAGGTGAGAGAGGAAAGTGGCAAGAGGAGATGGGGAGAGACAGGGTAGGGTAAACTATCTCATGTAGAAGAACCAAGGGGAAGTGGCTGCAAGGGAGGGGAAGAATAGGAAGGCAAAAAGGCAAAACCACATTCTCATTGAATTTGGTTCAGGGAGAGAATGACATACATACTAAATGGGATATCTCAACCTGCAGCAGAATAGGGGGAAGGGGGATGAGAGGGGGGATGATGGATGGGAGGGCATTCTTGGGGAGAGGGGAGGTTGGAAGTACCCACTATAGAAGAGGGACAGGATCAAGTAGGGAATGGACCAGGTTGGGGGTGGGATGAGTGGGAGGAAATTACAAGCAGCCTTCTACAATATATCTACTATGGTAATGTTTTGCATAGCTAGACATGTACAACATATACTGAATTACTTATCTTCCCAGAGGGAATGGGTGACAAGGGAGGAAGGGAATGGATCTGAAATTTGAGGTCTTAAAATTAAATGTTTCATATATATATATATATACTATTATTAATACTCTTTTGCTTGTAATTGGGAGATAAGATGTACAGGCATTGGGGCACAGAGATTCACCTTGCTCTAATGGAAAAGTCGAGGGGGTATGGGAGAAGATATGAGAGAGAGCAGATTGGATGAGGGGATATCTTGTGGGACTGCTATTCTGGGAGGGTGTATAGGGGGAAAACAGGAGAAGAAAATTGTAACTCGAAATCTGGTGGAAATGAATGATGTAAAACAGAAGTTAATAAACCATTTGTTTAATAAGAAAAAAATTAGATTGGAGCAAATGGAAACTAATAATTTCATGTAAAATCAAGATATTATAAAACAGATCCAAAGGAATGAAAAAATAGAAGACAGTGTAAAATCTCATTGGAAAAACAATGATCTGGAAAAAAAAGATCCAGGAGAGAGAATTTAAAAATTAATTAGGCTGCCTGAAAGCCATGATCAAAAAAAGCACCTAGACCTTTCCAGAAATTATCAAGGAAAACTGCCCTGATATTCTAGAACTAGAGGGCAAAATAGAAATTGAAAGCATCTACCTGTTGCCTCTTGAAAAAGATGCCAAAAAAAAAAAGCTCCTAGGAATATTATAGCCAAATTTCCAGAGTTCCCAGATCAAGGAGAAAATACTACAAGCAGTCAGGAAGAAACAATTCAAGTATTGTGAAAACGCAATTAGGATAACACAGAATCTAGCAGCTTCTACATTAAGGGAATGAAGGGCTTGGAATATAATATTCCAGAGGTCAGAGGAGCTAGGATTAAAACCAAGAATCACTTACCCAGCAAAACTGAGTAGAATACTTCAGGGGGAAATATGGATATTCAGTGAAATAGAGGACTTTAAGCATTCTTGATGAAAAGACCAGAGCTGAACAGAAAATTTGACTTTCAAATACAAGAGAAGCATGAAAAGGTAAATGGGAAAGAGTAATCATAAAGAACTTATTAAAGTTGAACTGTATACATTCCTACATGGAAAGACGATATCTGTAACTCATGAGACTTCTCAGTATTAGGATGGTTGAAGGGAATGTATGTGTGTGTGTGTGTGTGTGTGTGTAATTACATACATATATACACATGTGTGTATGTATACATAGACAGGGGGCATAAGGTGAGTTGAATATGAAGGAATAATGTCTTAAAAAGTAAAATTAAGAGGTGAGCGGAATATATTGGGAGGAGAAAGGGAGAGATATAATAGGGTAAATTATCTCACATAAAAGAGGCAAGAGAAAGCTGTTAAAATAGAGGGAAAGAGCAGGGAGGTGAAACAGACTGAGTCAACCTTACTGTCATTGGATTTGGCATAAGGATGGAATAACATACAAACTCAATTGGATATCTTATCCTACAGGAAAGGGGGGGGAGGGGATAAGAGGGGGAGATGATAGAAGGGAAGGTAGACTGGGGGAGGGGGTAGTTAGAAGCAAACACTTGAAAAGGGGCAGGGTCAAAGGAGAAAATAGAATAAATGGGGGACAGGATAGGATTGAGGCAAATCTAATCTTTCACAATATGACTACTATGGAAATGTTTTACATAACTCTACACATGTGTAACCTGTATTGAATTGCTTGTCTTCTTAATGGGGGTGGGTGAGGAAAGAAGGGAAAGAATCTGGAACTCAAAAGTTTTCAAACCATGTTAAAAAATTGTTTTTACATGCAACCAGGAAATGATATACAGGCATTGGGGTATAGAAATCCATTTTGCCTTATAAGAAAGTAAGAGGGGATAGAAGAGAGGGCAGACTGGGGGAAGGAGTAATCAGCATGTTTGCCATCTTGGGGGGGGGGAGAAAATTTGTAACTCAAAATCTTGTGGAAATGAATGTTGAAAACTAAAAATAAATCAAAAGAAACAGAAAGAATATTGGGACTGGGGGCAGCTTTATTAGAATTCCATCACTACTAATAACAAATAGGATCAAATAATTTATATTACAGAATGAGGCTAAATTTTTAAACCTAGCAGTTTTGTAAGCAGCCTTATTCATTGTGAGCTATCCTTTTGATATTACAAACTTAGTTTTTGTAAAAGTGTTTTTTCTAAAAGTTTTTTTCCTGAAAACTTTTTATTTGTACATCCAATTTTTATTTTACATAGACTGTTTTAATAGGAATCTTAGCAAAATGTATCAAATGCTTTCCTACTTATGTAATTTACCTCTTTTTTTTTTTTTTTTTTAATGACCTGAGTCCTCATTATGAATATCAGTTTTTGTACTGGGCTATGATTTCCTCCAGAGTTATGAGCTGAGCTGCCAGATTTTTTTTTTTAAATTAATGGTGTCTTCATTTAAAAAAAAAATGCTCCCTTCCTTCTGTCACTTGTTAATTCTTATTTCTGTCATTGTCTCCTCTGATAGTTCACCTTTGTCAGTGCCTACTTCTCTTCTGTCATTTGTTTCTAATTTGATAGAGATATGTAAAGTAGAGGTTAGCAGAATTAAGCTTATGGGGTTTTTTGGTAGCTATGTTTGCTTCCTTCTGGTGTCAGCTGCATTGTAAATGATTGAGGTGGGCAGAAGCTAATCTCACAATAACTTGGGGTATTGCTATACTTAATAAAAGTTGTACGTGTGAACACAAGATGTGGTTTCTGACTTTTTTTTTTAACAAATATGTTTTTAGATAGAATTTTTTTTTGTTTCCTTTGCCAGATAAAAGGGGAATTCTCTGCTGAAAACCCACAAGCCTTTCTTTTTTTTTCCTTTGAATGAGGTGATAATTTAAAAACTGATCAGAAGAAAATAATTTTCAAGTAAAGGTAATATGGTGAGGCATATGATCAAATCACTAACTAAATAGACATGTAAAGGATGATAAAACATCCATGCTGACTCTTGGCTACATGCTGATTGTCAAATACTTCCATATTAAGTTATGATGAATTTCAGTGTTCATTTCACAACCTGAGTGTAATCAAATGTTGAGTTTCTTTTGACTCCTTTAGCCTTGTGTGAAGGCTGAATTTCTTTTAAAAGGTTTTGAGTTTCCAGATTCCAAGAGCTAATTGTCTTTTATTTGACAGGCAATGACATGTGCTTTTAATTCAGTTCTTATTAAGTTAAACTAAGTTAAACTAAGCAACTAAGTGTCATATAAGTTGAATAGTGATATGTTAGCTTTTTCTATTGGCAATAAATTTTAAAATTGTACTCAAGGGGTGGCTAGGTGGCTCAGTGAGTAAGAGCGCCGGCCTCGCAGTTGGGATGACCCGAGATAGAGTCCGGCCTCAGAAAATGAGCACCCACGCATAAATAATGACTAGCCGTGTAACCTTGAGCAAGTTACTTAACCCCAATTGCTTATTAAAAAAAAAATTGTACTCAAGAAGTAGAATCACAAAGAAGTTAAAAATTGTAAAGGACCACAGTGGTGATCTAGGCAAACCTGTACTTGAAAAAGAATTCCCTCTACAGTATACAAAACAAATAGTCCACCCAGCCTTTGAAGACCTCCAGTACAGTTTCAAGAGGAATAGCAAATTCCATTTTGAGATAATTCTAATTGTCAGGAAGGAATTTTTTCTCCCCTTACATCATGCCAAAATTTGCCTCTGCAACATTTTTACTTTCTGTCCATTGTTCCTAGTGCTGCTCTTTAGGGCCTGGTACAACAAGGCTGATGCCTCGTTTAGATGATTACCTTTCAAATACTTGACCTTTAGGTGAAATATCCCTAAGTCAACCCTCATATCAGCCTCATATGCCATGAACTTAAGGTGCTTTACCATCTTGGTTGATTGCCTTTATATGCTCTCTACCTCATCAGCATCTAAAATGTGATACCTCAGACCAAACAAATGTGTTCTAGCCAGGGCAGAGCATGATAGGACTATCAATCATTATTCAGAGATGCTGTATGTCTCTTCATGAAGCTAGGATTATATTCACTTTCTTGAATGCCGTATCACTCTGTTGACTCTTAGTTGGTTTGTACCCTACCAATCCCCTTCTCCCCACATATCATTTTTTTATTCAGCTCAGTGTTTAAACCTATCAGGATATTTCTGAATCCTGCTTTATTATCCATTGTATTCACTTTCTTTTCTGACCTTATGTCATCTGCAAATTTGATAAGTATGAAATCAGTGATTTTGGCATTGATCATTAATAAAAATGTTAAACTACACCAGGCCAAGCACATTCCACTTGAGACCTCATTCCAAGTTTACATCGAACCATTAATTTTCTACTCTGGGGTCCAGCCGTTTTACCACCTCCAAATCCATGTAATCAACCTTCCTGTAGCCCATGCCTCCATTTCTTTTTTTTTTTTAATTGAGAATTTTTCAGATGCCTTCATAAAATCTACATAATCTATATCTGTAGCATTTCTCTGATCTGCCAGTTTAATAACCCTGATTAAAAAGATCTAGTGTTTCTCACTTTCCTTAACAGTAATCACTCCAGTGTTGTCACTGTCTTCACCTCTACCTTTAGCTTCTTAACATCTTGATCTTCCCACCTAACTTCATTTGTCTTCTCTTTTGACTTTTTACCTTGTTTTACAAAACAATGTGTTTTGTGTACTTGGGCTTCTCTTCCTCCTCCTTTAGCTAACGGCTTTTGCTTTTCCTTCTTGGGTTTAATTTTACCTACTCTTTCGTTTTCTTCAGTTCTCCCAAATTCATTCTCTGTGCTTCAACAATTCCAAAGTCCTCCAAATCACTTTTACAATCCTTTCTCTTATCCTTACTTTTACTCAGCTGTCTCCTTAGAAGGACAAATAGAATGTCGTCCTGCAGAACTGCAATTCTTAAGCTAAAGATAAAATAAATGCACAAAGTAGTGGCTCCAGTTCTGTCTGGGCTGAACGCTAATCCAAACTCCTAATTTCTTAGCTATAAGTACCTTTGGTTTGACACCAGAGTTCCTGTTTTAGAATAGAGATTCTTAAAGATCTCAAGTCCATGAATTTTTTAAAAAATGTTTTGTTATTTCAATATAATTGGTTTCCATTGTAATCCTCTGTTTTATTTTACGCATTTAAAGCCATTATTCTGAGAAGGGGTCCATAGGCTTTACCAGACTGTCAGAATGGATCAATGATACACAAAAAGTTAAGAATCTCTGTTCTAGAAATTGATTTTTATCTTAAACTCATCAGTGAGTTTCTTTGCTTTTGGAATGGATTTTGCTGACTTTCTTACTCCAGTTTTTATCATTGATTCCTTCCATGAACTTGAGATCATCCTATAAAGACCTTGTAGCAGCCTCCCTAAAGGTTTTTATGGCTGTGGCCACTTTCAGATCCTTTCTTTGTCCCTGGCTCACCTGCTGAGAGAGAAACCCTTATCTGGCCTCAAAATTTTTCTCCCTGAGTTTATGTAAAGTCAGTCGCAAGCAGCTCTCCTCACAATTGTTTCTGTGAATAACTTTAAAGATCTAATCACATAGTATAGTGAGCGCTCTATACATTCAAGAAACTAAAGCACAACAATACAACATAACAATTTATTACTAAGGTGGCCACAGAGTCTTAAACAAAACATATGATTCAGTAAGTCACAATCTCCTTAATCAGTACACAGTATCCAAGTAAAGTCTTCTTTTATCTGGCTACCATTCACCCCTATGTTACGATAAAGCCACAATCTCATCAGTCTATATAGAGTCCCCAAGTAAAGCCTCTCATCTTGACTCCAGGTTGGCTTCCAAACCCCCTCCAGGGTGGCCTCACTGACTGCCCCCAGGTCTTGCCTGTATTCCACTCCTTTTCTATATCTCAGCTCACAGGGACTGCTCCACTCCAAGCCCTTCACAGTTTCTGTTCCCAGGAAGACAAAGCTTAACAGAGCTACAATAATATTTATACACATTACCGGCACTGTCATCTCAATTCACTTTGTCTGACAAAGTAATACATCAGTAGACAAGGCTTCTGTCTTAGGAATCAAATACAAATCAACAGTAAAGTTCTCTTTCAGGATTTCTGTAAGAATTGTAAAGTCCTCTTTCAACAGACAGAATGCTTCTGTCTTTCAAAGTAACATCAGCACAGAACAACACAGAGTGCCAACATCACAAAAACCTGTCTCTTAGCTCTGCTTGCTCCCGACTCTGTTCAGACTTTGCTCTGCTCCTTTCTGTTCCTTTTCCACTCTTTCCACGAGCTCTTCCCACTGTGGGCTCCACAAGATTTACTTAGGCCTATTAAGGGCAGGGAAGGTCGTCAAACTCCCTTAGGCTTGTTAAGGGCAACACAATGTGTACTGTTTCCAATAGAGACTCCTGATGCAATCAAAAGTGAGGCTCAGTCACTTGAATAGCTGAAACAAGCAGTAAATTAATACTTTGCTTGCCATTACAGCTTGTTGAATCTTTCTGCACATAGCTTAGATCTAGCTTCATCGACCTCTTAAAGATTTTGGGGATCCTGGACCCCTAGAGCCCTAACTCTTCTTCCTCATTACTGTCTGGATTGGTCTTCTCACATTTATTTGAAGGTAGGTTTTTGTATCTTATTTTAAATAAGCATCTGAATCTAGGCCTGATATAGTGGACATGTGACCAGTTGACATTTGTTGTGTAGTCTTGAACCAGCTTTCCCTTTGTTCTCCTTAAGGGTTTCTAGCAAACTACACCCTTCCTGTTCAAATCCTGTGCCTCCTAATCCTTGCCCTACTAGAAAGTTATGGTGGAGGGGGGAATGGGGGAGGATATAAGAGAGAACAAACTGGGGGAAGGGGTATTCAGTAGACTTGTTATTTTGGGGTAGGGGAAAGATGGGGAGAAAAATTTGTCACAAAATCTTGTAGAAATGAATGTTGAAAACTAAAACTAAATAAATAAATAAATGGGATTTAAAAGATATGTGGAGGGGCTATCATGTAAAAGGGAGATTAGATTAATTCTGTGTAGGCTGAAAGAATAAAACTATGTAGTAATCACATGAAGGAAACAGTCTTCAGCTGAGAAACTTGCCCAAGCTTTTTCCAAATCTGAATTGATGGATGCATCTGGGAAACCCAGGAATATTTTGTGCCTTTTTGGAGTATTGATATTAATAGTTTGCTCATTTTTAATATGATTTATCAGTTAAATGCTTTTATTTTCCCCTCCTTAGTGGTTTCCTAAAATACTGTCATTACAGCATCAGAATTACCTTAAATATGTGTAAAAATTAATGCTTTCCACCACAAGTGAGCCATTTTCCTCTATTCCACATATATACTTCCAATGACAGGGAACTCATTGCAGCATGAGATAACTTGGTTTTATTTCTCTGCACTAATAATTTTTTTAAAAAATCTTTTTGCTATATTGAGCTGAAGACTGTTTCCTTCATGTGATTACTACATAGTTTTATTCTTTCAGCCTACACAGAATTAATCTAATCTCCCTTTTACATGATAGCCCCTCCACATATCTTTTAAATCCCATTTATTTATTTACTTATTTTTGGTTTTCAGCATTCATTTCTACAAGATTTTGTTACAAATTTTCTCCCCATCTTTCCCCTACCCCCTACCCCAAAATAACAAGTCTACTGAATACCCCTTCCCCCAGTTTGTTCTCTCTTATATCTTCCCCCATTCCCCCCTCCACCATAACTTTCTAGTAGGGCAAGATGGATTTCTGTACCCCCAGGGCCTGTATATCTTATTTCCCAGTTGCATGTAAAAAAAAAACAACAAATTTTTTTTTTTTTTTTTTTTTGCTTTTTGGAGGGCATTTGAGGTTAAGTAACTTGCCCAAGGTCACACGGCTAGGTGTGGTTTTTTCTTTGGTTTTGTGTGTGTGTGTGTGTGTATTAAGTGTCTGAGGCCAGATCTGAACTCTGGACCTTCTGACTCCAGGGCTGGTGCTCTACTCATTGCGCCACCTAGCGGCCCCAAACCAATTTTTTTTAAACATTTGTTTTTAAAACTTTCAGTTCCAGATTTTTTCCCTTCTTCCCTCCTGACCCACCCCCACTGGGAAGATAAGCAGTTCAATATAGGTTGTACATGTGTAGTTACATAAAACATTTCTATAGTAGTTATATTGTGAAAGACTATATTTCCTTCCATCCTATCCACCCCACACTTATTCTATTTTCTCCTTTGACCCTATCCCTCTTCAAAAGTGTTTGCTTCTAACTACCCTCTCCTCCAATCTGCCCTCCTTTCTATCATCCCCCTTCTTATCCCCTTCCCCCCTATTTTCCTATAGGGTAAGATACTCAGTTGAGTGTGTATGTTCCTCCCTCCTTAAACCAAACTCCATGAGAATAAGGTTGTACCAATCCCTTTCACCTTCCTGCTCTTCCCCTCCATTGTAACAGTTTTCTCTTGCCTCTTTTATATGAGATGATTTACCCCAATCTATCTCTCCCTTTCTCCTTCTCCCAAAAAATTCCTCTCTCACCTCTTAATTTTATTTTTAGATATCATCCCTTTATCCTGTGCCCTCTGTCTACATATACATGTACATACATATACCCACACTTACATATATATTTATATACACATACACCCTCCTATACATACACATATGTGTGTGTGTGTGTATATATATACAGATATATATTTTCTTCAACTTTCCTCATACTGAGAAAAGTCTTATGAGTTACAATGATCATCTTTCCATGTAGGAATGTAAATAGTTCAACTTTAATAAGTTCCTTATGATTTCTTTTTCCTATTTACCTTCTCATGATTTTCTTGCTTCTTGTATTTCAAAGTCAAATTTTCTGTTCAGCTCTGGTTTTTTCATCAAGAATGCTTGAAAATCCTCTCTTTCATTGAATGACCATATTTTCCCCTGTATCGTTATACTCAGTTTTGCTGGGTAGGTGATTCTTGGTTTTAGTCCTAGCTCCTTTGACCACCACAATATCATATTCTAAGCCCTTCAGTCCCTTAATGTAGAAGCTGCTAGGTCTTGTGTTACCCTAATTGAGTTTCCACAATACTCAATTGTTTCTTCCTGACTGTTTGCAGTAATTTCTCCTTGACCTGGGAACTCTGGAATTTGGCTATGATATTCCTAGGAGTTTTCTTTTTAGAATCTTTTTCAAGAAGTGATCGGTGAATTCTTTGAATTTCTATTTTGCCCTCTGGTTCTAGAATATAAGGGCAATTTTGCTTGATAATTTCTTGAAAGATGGTGTCTAGGTTATTTCTTCTTTTATCATGGCTTTCAGGCAGTTCAATACTTTTTAAATTCTCTCTCCTGGATCTATTTTCCAGGTCAGTAGTTTTTCCAGTGAGATATTTCACATTGCCTTCTATTTTTTTTCATTTGTTTGGATCTGTTTTATAGTATCTTGATTTCTCATAAAGTCATTAGCATCCATTTGCTCCGATCTAACTGAAGGAATTATTTTCTTCAGTGAGCTTTTGGACTTCCTTTTCCGTCTGGCCAATTCTGCTTTTTAAGGTTTTCTCCTCCTCATTGGCTTTTTGGGCTTCTTTCGCCATTTAAGTTAGTCTATTTTTTTTTTTTTATGCTTTTTGGAGGGCAATTGGGGTTAAGTAACTTGCCCAAGGTCACACAACTAGGTTTTTTTTTGTTTGTTTTTTTGTATGTGTGTTAAATGTCTGAGGCCGGATCTGAACTCAGGTCCTTCTGACTCCAGGGCCGGCACTCTACTCACTGCGCCACCTAGCCGCCCCGTTAGTCTATTTTTTAAGGTGTTATTTTCTTCAGTATTTTGGGGGGGTGAGTCTCCTTTAGCAGGCTGTTGACTTGCTTTTCATTATTTTCTTGTATCATTCTCATTTCTCTTCCCAATTTTCCACTTCTCTTACTTGATTTTCAAATCCTTCTTGAGCTCCTCCATGGTCTATAACCAGTTCATATTTTTCTTGGAGGCTTTTGATGCAGAAGTTCTGACTTTGTTGTCTTCTTCCTGTTCCATGCTTTGATCCTTTTTGTCCCCCAAAAAGAATTCTATGGTCTGTTTGTGCTTCCTTTGCCTGCTCATGTTGCCACTCAATTGCTTGACTTTTGAGCTCTTTGCCATGGTAGAACTCTGCTTCCAGATTGCAGAGAGCCATGTCCCAAATGCTGGGGGTTTTGCAGCTTCCAAAGCTATTAGGAGGGTGCCCTCTCAGCAGCCCCCACAAGCTCTGGCACACTGACCACACACACCAGGACCACCACCCAAGACTGTAATCCAGATCCAAGCAGGTTAAAGCAAGAGTGGTTACCCTCTGAATGGTTGTGTGGTTCCCCCTACTATGTGCAGGCCAGGAGCTCTGGAAGCAGACACTCAGCAGCAGCTCCAGTCCCAGGGGCAGGGGCCAGATTGTGCCTGTTCCTTCACCCTTCCAACAGAGTTCCACACTGATCTTTTATTTTCTCTTTGGTGTTTATGGGTTGAGAAGTCTGGAAACCACCACAGCTGCTGTTGATTCACTCTCCTGAGGTTTGCTCCAGCTGTCACTCATCAACTCACCCTGGGGCTGGAACTTGTGAGCCAGGGCACTATACTTGGCCCCCAGAGTGCTGTGATAGACCTTTCCTGTGGGCCTGCTGGGCTGCCTTCAGCAGGAGATTTGTTTCTCTCTGTCATTTTGTGGGTTCTGTAGCTCTAAAATTTGTTCAGAGTCCTTTTTTTTTTTTTACGTGTATTGGAAGTGATTGGAGCGAGGGCTTGCACCAAGTTTGTGCTTATACTCTACCATCTTGGCTCCACTCCCTCCCACCCCCTACCCCCGCTCCATGTTTAAAAGCTAACAGGTTACCTTCCAGGTCTTCTCGTTCAGTCTCTGTAACATCCTCAGTTTCTTCAGTCATTCCTTATGTAACATATAGAGCCAAGTTACACCATCAAGGTCATCTTCCTGGACTTACTCTTGTTTGTCAGTACACTTTTTAAAATGTAAATTTTGAACGTAATATTCCAGATGTGATCTTGCCAGTTCCCAGTATTGTTTCTGTTACCTAGAATCATGGAACATTAAAGTTGAAAGGAACCTTAGAGACCTCTCTTCAGGGGTAAGGAGTGAGAGTTTGTAATGCAGCTTAAAATTGTTTAAGCTTCCCAAACAGCCAGATCACTCTGTTGAGTCGTATTTGGCATTTAGTTCACTAAGATCTCTGAATCTTTTTCACATGAATTATCGTCTTTCCCCATATTAGACTTGTAGTATTTTTTTTTTAACTTAGAGAACCAGACTTTATACTTGTACCTATTACATTTCATTTTATTAATTTGGGACCATTGTTCGGCTTATTGAAATCTTGTTGGATTTCAGTTCTTTTATGCAGAATATTTGTCCCAACTTCTCATCATTCACAGATTTGATTAGCATTTCTTTTCTTTCATCCTGATTAGAAGTGGAACAGATAGAGCCTATTCTTTATCTTCCAATATGTACTTCTTTAAAAAGAAGGGAGGCCAAAAGCAGAGAGATAGAAAAGTGTAAAAGGATGGTGAAGAGGGAAATATATAATTAACAATTGCAACTAAATATGAATGGGGTGAACTCACCTATGAAGAATGGTGATAAAATGGACTAGAAAGAATTCAATATGTTTACAAGAAGCATACCTGACTAGGTGGTGCAATGAGTAAGAGCACCGGCCTCGCAGTTGGGATGACCTGAGATCAAAACCGGCCTCAGAAAATGAGCACCCACACATAAATAATGACTAGCCGTGTAACCTTGAGCAAGTTACTTAACCCCAATTGCTTTAAAAAAAAGAAGAAGAAGAAGAAGAAGAAGCATACCTGAAACACATTATATTTAATTAAAAGATTAGGGCAAAATCTGTTATGCTTTAGGTGAACTTTAAAAAGCTGGTAGAGTGATGATAATTTTCAGACAGCAATAATAAAAATAGACTTGATTAAAATAAATTGGGGAAACAATATTATACTTAAAGGCAACACAAACATTGAATTAATATTAATGCTTAATACATATACACTGGATGGCATATCATCTGAAGGCTTAAAGGAAAAAATTCATCAATATCTAGGAAGAAATAGACAGTAAAAATAAAGTAGTTGGCAATCTCAATGAAATTCTCAGACCTCAGTAAATCTAACCAAAAGATAAACAACCAAGTTAAAGATGTGAATATAATTTTTTAAAAATTAGCAATGAGAGGTCATTGACAATTACAGAATGGGAATAGAAAGTTAGGAGGGGTTTGTGTGTGTGCTGTGTGTCTCTTTTTACATGTGTGATTTCTCAGCTGTGCATTGCACCATTATGAAAATTGAAAAGTAAAAGGACCAAAAAACTTAACAAACAAATGCAGGAAAGCTGAAATATTAAGCATCTTTTAGAGACTACTACATACTAAAATTATATTCATTAAAGAGCCTTTGAAGGAAAAGTAAAAATGGAGACACAGTAATTTAATTCTAAAGAAGTGGTGGGTCAGAGATCAAATTCTAGAATCAATAAAAAATTTCATCAAAGTACAACTGTTAGATTATACAACAGAACTTTTGAGATACAATCAAAAGCTGAAGTACCCTTTAAAAAAGAGAGAGAGAGATGAGTTTAGTTAAGTATAATTTGTTATTGAAGAATGCACGTTGGTTCTAAGTGATTACTGTCTGCTTTCCTAAGTGCTTGTAAACTATGAAAGTATCTCAGATGAGCACAGTCCAGAAAGCTTAGCATTTTTGCTAATGATCTCTTTAAAACAAAGTATTTAACCTTTTTGATGTCATGGATTCCCCTTAGCAGTCTAATAAAGCCTCTAGATGCCTCAGAATAATGTTTTTAAATAATAAACTTACAAAGGAAACTAATTATATTGAAATAAAGATGTCATTTTTTTTCTCCATCTAAGCTGGTAGAGTTAGTCAGTAAGCCTTTATTAAGCACCTGCTATGTGCCATGTTCTATGATAAATTATGGGAATACAAAGAAAGGCAGAAGACCATTCCTGCTCCCAAAGAGCTCATAGTCTAATGAGGATATATATATGTGTATGTGTATATATATATGTATATGAGAAAGTGCAGATAATCAACAGAGAAGAGGCACTAGCACTATTGGGAAAGGCTCTTTATATAAGACAGGGTTTTAGCTAAGACCTGAAAGAAGCCTCAGAAACCAACAGGAGGAGATAAGGAAAGAGAGAATTCCAGACATCAGCAGTAGCTAGTGAAAAGTCTCAGAACTAGTAGATGCAGTGAGTGTCTCACTGAAAGAAAAGCAAGGAGACAAGTGCCACTGGTAGAGTACTGGGTGGGGAGGAGTGTAAGGTTGTGAAGGACACAGCACACCAGAGGATTTTATATTTTATTTTGAAGGTGATAGGGAATCATTAGATTTTATTGAATAGAGGAGTGAGCTGTGAAGATTAATTTAACAACTCCATGGAGACGGATGGACTCGGGGCAAGGAAATCAATCATCATACTATTATAATAATCCAGGTATGAGGTGTTGAGGGCACCCAGGGTGGTGGCTGTGTCCGAGGAAAGAAGGGAGCATATATGAGAGATGATACCAAGGTACAAATGATAGGACTTGGCAACTGATTGGATGAGGAGGGTTTGAGAAAGAGTGAAGAGTCAAATATGGCATCTAAGTTGCAAGCCTTTGTGCCTGGGAGGATGGTGATACCCTTGACAGTAAAAGAAAGTTAGGAAGAAGACAAAATTTGGGAGGAAAAATTAGTTCTATTTTGAACATGTTAAATTTAATGTGTATTTGGGGCATCCAGTTGGAGATATCCATTAGACAGTTGGAGATATGACTTAAGACTGGAAGGTCAGGAGAGAGGCTAAAGCTGAAGATCTGAGAATCATCGGAATAGAGATGAGAATGGAATTCCTGGAAGCTGATGAAATTGCCAAGTGGGATAATACAGAGCAGAAGTGTCAGGCACACTAATCCTCAACACTCAGTGCCCAATATGAAAGTAATATCCCAAAAATCTGTGGAGAAGAGAGTATCAAGAAGAAAGAAGAAATCTCTATAGACCCTTAGATGGACCCAAGGGTGAGAACCCCTGCTTTAAATAAACATTTTTTACCATTGTTCATGAATTTTTAAATTTTTCATTTATTTATTTATTTATTATTATTATTATTTTTGCTTTTTGGAGGGGGGAGGGCAGGGCAATTGGGATTATGCAACTTGCCCAAGGTCACACAGCTAATAAGTGTTAAGTGTCTGAGGCCTTATTTGAACTCAGGTCCTCCTGACTCCAGAACCAGTGCTCCATTCACTGTGCCACCTAGCCGACCCAAAGAATTTACTTTTTAAAAAAAATAAGACTAATGTTTTGACAGTCTCTGTAGAATACCTCAAAAATACCACTCTCTTGAGAATGATTTCACATGTTGAGAAGCTTACGGATTTTTTTTCTAATCTCAGATCAGATGAAAATAGATGGGATTTTTCAGTAACACTATCTTTAGTAGTTCCATTCTAATTTCACATTTAACGTGTAGCCTGAGTAGCTCCATACTTGGTGTCAGCAAGTCCCTTTTTGCTTTTTATCCTCATTTCATCTAATTTCCTACTTTGATCCAGAACTCCAATTTCATGTTTTCAGAAGAAAAAAAAAAAGCTTCAGCTGAGTGGTTTAAATGAAATTTATTATCCAAGTTATCTTTTCCTAATTAAGTCTGCATTTTAAAAATCAAGTCATCTTCAGGGTATAGGTCCTTTAATTATACTTTTTTTTTTGGTGGTTATTTTTCTTCAGATTAAGAATAAACCATATGTAAGTATATTTTTAATCAGTTACTCTTTAAAATCTGAAGGCTAAGAATGATAGTAGCAAAGAAAGAAAAGTTAGTTTTATACTATAGCATATAATTTGATTTTATATCTTATCCCTTATTTTTCCCTATATTTAGGCTATCATTGTATATGACCAACAGTAGAGCATAAATACTTTTTTTTTAAACAAATGCTTTATTAACTTCTGTTTTACATCATTCATTTCCACCAGATTTTGAGTTACAATCGTTTTTCCCCTACCCACCCTCCCAGAATAGCAGTCCCGCAAAATATCGCTTCCTCCAATCTGCTCTCTCCCATACCTTCTCCCATACCCCCTTCGACTTTTCCATTAGAGGAAGGTGAATCTTTGTGTCCCAATGCCTGAACATCTTATCTCCCAATTACAAGCAAAAGAGTATTAATAATAGTATTTATATATATTTGAAATCTTTAATGTTAAGACCTCGAATTTCAGAATCATTTCCTTCCTCCCTTGTCACCCATTCCCTCTGGGAAGATAAGTAATTCAGTGTATGTTGTACATGTCTAGCTAAGAGCATAAATACTTTTATTTGACTACCTTATCTTTTTACCATTGGGAAACACTAAGGGACATAAAGTAGAATACTATGTCAAAAAATTCATGATTACAGTTTATTTTAGGTTACCAATTAATTTTTTTGGAGTGATTCAGTTCTGAATCATAGCAAATCATTTCTCATAGAAATCTTTTTTATTTTGTTTATTCTGATCTTAAATACATAAAAAAGAGCATTTCCATGTTCATAGCAAAACACAAAAAAGGTGATTTATGTATGAAACGAATTTACATTTTATACTGCTTTTTTAAGTATAAAATATATTCTACATGCTACTTTCAAAACTTACTACTTGTCTGTGCTTCCTCCTGAAATTCATTCTGGTCTGTTCTGTTCATTTAAAAAATTTTTTTTCTCTCCCTCCCTCTCTTTCTCTCCCTTTCTTTCTACCTGTGTTTCTCCTCTCTCCCCCTTCCCTTTCCTTTCTCTCTCCCTCTCCTCTCTCTCACACACAACACACACTCACTATTGATCTCCATCACCTCCAAAACACCACTCCAACTAAAGGGGATGAGGGGACTTATTATAAATAAGCATAGTCAAGTAAAACAAATCCACACAGAGGCCATGTCCGAAAATGTATGTCCATCACCTCTCCGTCAGGAAGTAGGTAACATACTTCATCACAGGTTCTCCAGACGCAGTTGGTTAACTCTAAACTTTGATCAGAGTTCTTAATTCCTTCAGTTTTTTTTCTTTACAGTATTGTTGTCCTTGCATAAATTGTTCTAGTTCTGCTTACTTTATTCTTCACCAGTTCATACTAAGGATTCTCTCTGATTCTCTTTTTCATAATTTCTTATAGTACAATAATATTCCATTATATTTATACATAATGTGTTCAGCCATTTCCTAATTGACAGATACCCTCCCTTTTTCCTTTTTGTTCCCCTTTCAGGTTCAAGAAACTTGTTTTGCTTGAGGCTGTTCTTTCAAGGTATCCTACTTCTGAAGCCCACCCATTCCCACTTGTTTCTTTGTTGAGTTTGATGTATTTCTACATTGTATGTGTGTGTGTGTTCATCTCTCCTTTTGTCAGTTTCTCTAATACTTAATCCCCTCACCCCCCACATCTTTCATGTTGCATAATTCTTTTCTTCCATACCCCAGTTAGGAGAAATAGCAAGTTCTATCCCATTCTTCCTCCTTTCTAAACTAGTATATTCCTCCTTTTACCCTTCCTTCTCCTTCTTCCTTCTTTCAGCTGTTGAAATAAAACCAATTCTACTTCAGTCTTCTGCTTTTCTTATTTAGCTACCTCAATACCCTTTGAAGTCATTTGTTTCTTCTCCTTTAAAATGTTAGTATTAAATCATTTCTAGGACTACTAGGTGGTGCAGTGAATAGAGCACCGGCCCTGGAGTCAGGAGGACCAGAGTTCAAATAAGGCCTCAAACACTTAACACTTATTAGCTGTGTGACCTTGGGCAAGTCACATAATCCCAATTACCCTGCCTTCCCCCCTCCAAAAAGCCAAAAAAAAAAAAAGTCATTTTTGCAGCTCCTTCCAAGTCTTCAAATAAATTTACCTTCCTAGATTTGTTTTGACACTTGTGCTTACATTTCAAATGCTTGAAAAGTCCTCTGTCACACCAAAGGTCTTTTTTTTCTTGCAAGATAAATTATTCTTGATTGTAAGCCTATATTTGCTAAGTAGAAACTGCCATTGTTCTTTGTCAGATGTTTCAGTTGTGTCCAACTCTTGATGACCCCATTTGGGTTTTTCTTGGCAAAGATACTGTAGTGGTTTGCCATGTCCTTCTCCAGTTCATTTCACAGATGAGAAAACTGAGGCAAACAGGGTTAAAAAAAAACTTGCCCAGGGTCACCCAGCTATTAATTGTCTTCCGCCAGATTTTAATGCAGTAAGATGAGTCTTCTTGACTCTAGGCCTACCATTTAATTTACTTCACCACCTAGCTGCCTAAGAAACTGACACATCTTAAGTTATTCTGACTGTAGTTCCTTGGTATTTTAACTTCTTTCAGGATACTTGCAGTATTTTTTTTCTTTGATGTTTGACCTCCCAATTTTAGCTACAAAATTCCTTGGAATTTTCCTTTGGACTTTCAGAGGATAATCTGTGGGTTGGGGTTTTCTTTCCTATCTTTACTTTTGTCTTTTAGTTCTAATAGAGTTGGGGAGTGTTCATTTGCCACTTCTCAAAAGGTAGAGTCTGTGTGTGTCTCTGTGTGTCTCTGTGTGCATGCGTATATCTATATGTCTGTGTATATATGTGTATATGTATACATATACATATATTTCAGAAAGTCAGATGATTACATTATCTCTCTTTGACCTGTTTTCTGGGTCAGTTGTTTATTATATCAGGTATATGAGATTTTCTCCTATTTTTTAAAAAATTGTTTTAATATTTCTTGCTGTCTAACAGAATCATTGCTTTCTGTTTGGTCTAGTCTTATTTTCAGGGAATCTTATTATTTGGGTGAGTTTTCCCACATTCCCTTCTGAGCTATTTTCTTTCTACTTTTTTCTCCAGAGCTTTAATTATATCTCTTTCTTGAATTATATCTTCTAGAGACTTATGGATTACTCCTAGGTTGCTTTTTGGGGATCTCTAGATTCGAAATAACTTTTTCATACTAGTTGATAACTTCTTTGGTTTATTCTTCTCTATACCTTCATTTCCTGAATTGAGGCTTTGTGCCAAAACCAAACTCTGATCCTGCTGTACTTTTTAGTTGGGTTTGTCAGCCCTGCTTGGTCTCTGTTTGCATCATCTGGTTCATTTTGCTGACCTCCATTTTCCAGGGTTAGATACTCTGATCTGAATATTTAGGGCCCTCTAAGGCATGTCAGAACAGTTCTAGGGAACTTGACAGCCCCTCAACACCTGGACTGTCAGAAACTGAGCACTGCTAAACGTGTACAATGATTCCCCAGGTCTTTTATCCAACCCTCCTGGGACTTTCTCTCGGGAGCCCATCATTTTGCTTCCTTACACAGAGCCCTTCAGGCTACTTACATCTTTGGCATATCTCTGTTAGTACTAGGAAACTGTGCATTTATTTGTTGTTGTTGGGGTTTTTTTTGTTTGTTTGTTTGTTTTGGTTTTTTTTTTTTTTTGCTTTTTGGAGGGCAATTGGGGTTAAGTAATTTGCCCAAGGTCACAGGGCTAGGTTTTTGTTTGTGTGTGCCTTAAGTGTCTGAGGCTGAATCTGAACTCAGGTCCTTCTGACTCCAGGGCCGACACTCTACTCACTGCGCCACCTAGCTGCCCCCGTTTATTTGTTTACTTGTTATAACTTTGCTTGTAGCTCTTTTCCTGTTGTCTGTGGACTTCTGACCGAGTTATTGTGCAGCTTGGGGTAGAAGTTATTTACTATAGTTTCTCATTAGATTTCTTGATCATTATTCAGCCTGATGCCAATTTCAAATTTTTTATTGGAGTAGGTGTTTGGGAACTGGGTGGTCTATTTCCATTCAGAAAAGCCATCTTGGATGAAAGCAAGAAGTATTTTAAAATTTTAATTTAAAATTTTTCCCCCATTCCTTAGATGAAAATATGTTTATTAATTCTTTCCAAATTGGCTTGTTATTTGTAATTACATGTCATTCATTGCATATTGTAAGGGGATTTTAAACTGCTTTATTTTTAATCTTTACAGGAATTCATCAAGGGAATCTGTGAACCTGAATTAGAAGAAAGAGAATGTTATCCAAAGGACATGCACTGTATTTTTGTTGGAGCACAGAACCTATTTCTTAAGAGCTTGATCCAGGATACATGTGCTGATATGTCCATTCTGGACATTGGTGTTCTTAGTATCAGAGGTGGTGCTGAAGCTGTTGTCATGGCCAGAAGTCACATACAGCAATTTGTGAAGCTCTTTGAAAGCAATGAGTCTCTACCAAATACTCAGAACGAATCAGAGGTGAAAAAGCAGTTTAAACAATTTGTTGAATCACATGCAGATAAATATACAATGGATTTGTTGATTTTGCCCAGTTCATTGAAGAAAGAACTCCTAAATCTTACCCATGGTGAAGATCCATATGAATTAGATTATGATGATAATGATGTCATTGATCTTACAGATAGTAAAACAGAATTTACACACAATGGCATCCAAGAGCTGAGCGGCTCCAATAATGGGCAAGTTTTTCAGGAGGATCAAAGAAAACAAGCAGGGACCCCTGTTTCTGAGCTTACAAAACAGATGGACACAGTTTTTTCTGGTTCCACAGAGGTTCTTTTTGTTCCTGTAAATGGTGTAGCTCCACCTGAAGAATCTGTTTCCAAAGAGAGGATATGTCACAAAAGGAGGTCTTCTGATACTGAAGAAAGACACACAAAGAAACAGTTTTCATTGGAAAATGTTGAGGGGGGTGAGCCTCCATCTGCTACTGAGAAATTGACTGCTGGCACAGTGATTAACCTGCTCTCTGATTCCTGTACAATCTCTGAAGATTTAGGCATTGATATAAAAGACACTACTGAGGAAATGGAATATAACATCCTGGTAAACTTTTTTAAAACCATGGGATACTCCCAGGAAACTGTAGAAAAAGTTATTAAGGAGCAGGGACCATCTACAGAACCCTTAGTACTCTTAGAAGAAATTGAAAAGGAGAACAAAAAGGAAGAAAAGGAAATCTTCCCTAGGCACACTTCAATTTTGTGCTTGGAGGTCACTGAAGCCAAAAGCAAGGGTATTTGCAATAGTCAAAATGAATTTAAAATGAATTTTTCTCCAAAGAAAACAAAGGATCACATGCAGCATAACATAATAGAACAATCTCAGTCACCTCTCAGAATAGAAGAAAAACCAGGTACCTCAAATAGCAAAATGAAAACTGCCAGTTCAGTTCCAGCAGAACAGAGAGCAGAAAATTGGAATTCTACCCAGAGCCATGTTCCCCACATAGATGTAGAAATGGATGGCTCTTCACCTTCTGTTTCCCCTTTAAAGAAGCTCTTAAATGACAAGGGAATACTTACAGACTTAGATTTTGTTGCCAGAGGAGCTCCGACTCACCAGCCAAGAGTACCAGTTATTCCTGAAAATATTTTGTTTCCAAAAACTGGGATCACAGTTCCAAAGAATAATGTTAATCTTATATGTGAAAGCCAGCTAGGATGTTGCAGCCCTTCCCAAGTCAAGCCAAATTGCCAACCCTTCCCTCCGATGCCTTTTTTTCCACCCCAGCTTCTCCCTTCAGTTTCTATTGTTAATAAGCTGGCAGGACCATCCAATCGTTGTATTGATTCCTCAGTTACTGGGGTTCAAAGATTCCGGGATACTCTAAAAACACCATACAGGCTGGAATTAAAAAATGAACCAGGGAGATCAGATTTAAGGCACATTGTTATAGATGGGAGCAATGTTGCAATTGCGTAAGTATAGTTAATCTTTATTAACTGTACCACAAGTTTTCAAGTGTTTGAATTGATCTAAATAATACCTAATGGATTAGTTGCTTTGCCTTATTTGAACCATACTTGAATAATTACATAGATTTCTAAAACCTTGGAATATCAAAAGTGTTTTTGGCCTGATGTGCTTTAGTGATAGGTACTGTTTTATATACAATTTTGCTTCAAGCTTTGTTTCTGGCCTTTCCTATTAGCAGAATTTTTCTTACTGGTAAAATTTGTAAAGGGAAGAATTATAGTTGTGTTATTTGGAAAATACTATTAAAATAAGTATCAACTGGGATTTAACTCACATTTATCTACCCACACATCTAGAAAGCCCGAAGATGTTTACAGATTTTTTTTTAACTGCATTCAAATAGCTTATATAAAGAGGATCTTTGTGTGTGTCAAATATATTTCCTACATCCTAGGTCGCATTTTTTTAACTATGTCTTATGTTTTAGGGGTTTTTTGCTTTTTGGAGGGGGGAAGGCAGGGCAGTTGGGGTTAAGTGACTTGCCCAAGGTCACGTGGCTAGTAAGTATCTAATGTCTGAGGCCGGATTTCAACTCAGGTCCTCCTGACTCCAGGCCTGGTTCTCTATTCACTGCACCACCTAGTTGCCCCTAAACTATCTCTTATTAAAAAGTGACCAAATAATAGTTCTAGTAACTAACTATACAGTTAAAAAATTTAAAACTTATTTAAATAAGACAGCCTTTAACTATGAGTTGTCCGTAACTGAAAAGATAAAGGTTTTCCTTTGTCATTGTTGACAGTTTGGGGGTTTTTTGGCCACTGGCTTTTAAAAGAAATATTTCCAGTAATTTGTTTTCATGAATGATTACATGATAAGAAAATACATTTCATGTTAAGTTTCAGAGCTACAAGAGCTTTAGCTGAATGAATAACCTTGGGCAGCTCCCTTCTACATATATACTAAATGACACAAAGACGATTAGCATGGCTTCTGTCTGAAGACATGGAAGTTCTCGAATCATTTCCTGTTTTCCAGTGCAAAGTGATCTCTGCCTTTGCTGTTCTCTTCCCTAGTGCTTTGTACACTTTTCATTTTTAAGTTGGTGGTCGTGTGGTGGTGGTGGTGGTAATGGTGTACTTGCTATGACTCTGGGAGCCTTGAGATATAGGGCCACGTGTTTATTTCACTCTGCTCCGGAAGCGCTTTCCATAGACCAGGTGCTTAATAAATAGCGGCAATTGTTATTTTCACCTCTTTCAGGGCCTTAGTTTTCTCCTCTTAACAAATGAAGGGGTTGGACTAGATGATATTTTAGGTTCCTTCTAACTCAGATATTCTCTCATTCAATAATATATAGTCCAATCTCCTGATTTTACAGAGAAGGAAACTGAATGCCCAGGAGTTTAAGTACCTGGCCTCAGGTCATATCAGAGTGGCCAGAGAACTCCGGTCTCTTCATTCCCATAACTACACCACACTACCTTCAACTTTCTAAGAAAATTCTTTTTTTGTTTTTGAACAATAGGCCAATGAGAGTTGTACAAAGAAGTAAGCAGCAAAGACTTTTCTTAGGAAAAGTATCTTACCAATCTTTATCTGAATGTAAAATTCAGGTGCATCTCTTTTACTGTTTTTTGTCAAAAACTTCTATAACTGCTGCCTTCTTATTTGGATGATAGTAGACGACCATAGTTTAGAAATACAGTAACTTGGAAACAGGAGCTCTTCACAGTCATTATCAGAAAAGTAAACTGTTTTAAGACAGAACCAGAAGCTACTTAACTATTTTGTCTAACAACCAAAATTGGATTGACAAGGTAATTTAATATGTAGTGCATTGTTGATATTGTGGGTCTTTATTCAGTTTTTTAAATTGGGATGGATAATGTGAATTATATTAATCATTTTATGCCCTTGATTCTTTTTGATATATAACTTTAGGATGAGAATGACTTGAGCAAAGGCATCCTATTTGATTTTTAAAACTGGCTGTGTTATTTCCAGGTTTGTCGTTCTCTTTTGTAAATCAGTTTTAGATTGCTTAATCCTTCTACTTCCTTCCTTAGTAAGATTAAAGTTTTCTGTGCATTTTGTAGTACATACATAATCTTATTTTTAAGTTCTTGTCAGTCAGACCACTGAGAGGGTACTGGTGTTAATCTAAAGTATATCCTATCTCTTAAATTCAGTTTTCTCAGTTTCCCATAATGTGATATTTAAACATTTACCCTTTAGGAACTTAGTTGTTTTATTTATTTATTTATTTTAACTTTTTAATGTTTTTTAGTGTTTTATAATGGCTGAATCTTCTGTTTTAAGTTTTGGTGTTTTAGGCAGCATTAGCTCACTTCACTTTATTTTAATAGCACATGGCTACATTGTGCCAAGAAACACTTGCAACAGATTTAAATCTGAGCTAATTAACATGCAGGTTTTCTGTTGTCTTAATATTTTGTCATTATTGGGAAGAGCTTTATTCACCTTGAATTAATATAATCTAACAAATACTCTTTTGACAATTCTTGCCCTGATTTCTAAAGGTCTCCTTTTCTAGTTTTGCTAAATCTTTTAGCATCTTTTCTTGAATGGAACACTTCATTGTCCATGTGTAGATTATAAATATATAATGCATTGGTGAATTTGAAGTTCAGGAAGCTCTGGTGAAATGTAGAGTACTTCATGGTTTAATGTTTTGTTGTTGGGTTTGTTTTTTGATTTATTATTTAGAAGGAGAAAGTGAGTGTTGAAACTCAATTTCCATGAATGACTTCTCATGAAATCCTTGTTGAAAGAAGTGGAACTTCACCGAGTTTAGTTGTCTCTGTCTTTTAGTAGCTACAGGCCACACTTTTTTTGGGCATTTATATTTTTATCTGAAACATAGCTTCATTTTTCATTAGATCAGAAAGGTCTTTCATGGAAGGGAAGAAACTATTTTGTTCCTAAATTGATCATGCCAAATGGCATCCCATGAATAGATAGTATCTTACAAGTAAATTTGATGAATCAGGTAATAGGCTATGGAGATTCAATTGGAAAGACTTACTCACTTGGACTCTGGATCAGAGCAGTTGTCCCAGAAGTAGCAGGAAGAAGAGAGAGAGACAGTGAAGAAAGCTTAAGAAATGCATATGGGGATCCAGGTTTCTCTCACTCCCTTTCCTTCCACTTTTTTATTTTTCTTTCCTCTGTGTGTGTGTGTGTGTGTGTGTGCTGCCTACCATTTCCATGCCCTCTGGAATGGGCTACTTTTGTTAGAGTGGACATGGGCAACATCAAAAAGGAGGGGTAATACTAACTCCTAGCCAGGCTGATTATTAAATGCTGCCTCTGTGCCACTAAAGGAACTGGGGCCATTTTATCCTGTAGTTTTTAAGACAGCCTCTTATGTAAGTAAGTGTATACTGGGTTGATGGGGAATTTTGAAACAAAGTAAATGACTTGGTATCCATATGGTCTGACTGTGAACCAATTAAGATGCTAAATACATGTAGTAAAATTAGATCTCTGAATGGTTCGATTCAGTTTCCCCCACCCATGAAACTAATTAAATACGAACAAATCTATCCAGTCACTTGAGTTGATAAGTAGAAATTTCAATTGATAGTACTCTAAGCCTTCTTTCTTGACTAACCTGAAGACTGAAATGCCACTAAAACCTTAACTCCTGTTTTAGTCTGATAATCTAAATGAAGTGTCCTGTTTAGTCAATGAAACAATGAAAAACATGGATAAGGTCTTGGAAGTTGAACTACTTTTTTCCTTTTTACTTTTCCTTTTAGGTCAAGTTCCTGTCTCCTCATGTTATCTTTTTCTTTTAATTCTCTAAATGATAGCACTCTTGGCGTGGCCTAGACGACACCTGTTTCCGACCACTTAGCTGGTAACAGCCAGGTAGAGTGCTGGTTTTTCTCCCTCTTGCTCTTAGAATCAGTAACTTTATCTTTTCCAGGAAATTTTCAGGGTGAGGCAGCATAAAATCTGCCTCAGAAAGCATGCCTTCCGAAATTCTATCTAAATAAACATTAACGCTCATCCCTTCAAGTGTTAGTGAAAATGCAGGCAATTATATAATCATAAACAGCCTTTCCTAGAGTACTATACATGTGTCTCCTCTTTCTTAGAAGTTTTAAAGGTTTTGTTTAGCAAACAAAAACAAATCTCTCAAATTAGCTTGTCAGTGTTTCAGGAGAACCTAGTTTAAAAGAAACCTAAGCTTTATTGTGAAGCCTACAAGTATTTATTTTAAAACTATGTACTTTTTTGCCCGATACTTTTAGATGTCAGTATTTTAATTCTAAGTCAGAAGACAGGAAGCAAAACTGTGCTGTCTTCATTTTCAAATGTTACCATTTCTTATAATTTTGCTTTCTTTTTGGCAGTTGGGTGAGGGGTGGAGAGCAGAAAATGACCCATAGCATCACCCAACTCAAAATCCAAAATGTAATTGCAGTCATTTATCTCTTTTGAAGCCCAGCACTAACTCTTCAGTATTATGATTTGACAAAATGGTGATGTAAAGGACAAGTCATGATTCTGACTAATACTAATTGGCCATCATTTCTTTCTATTAAGTTCTCAAAGTTATATTCAAGTAAAAAGAAACACAAATTAGAACAAAATGGAAGTAGTAAAAATTTGACCATTCTTTCTCCCAAAGGAGGAAGCTTTTTTAAGTAACTTTTTTGACGAGGTGAAATTAAGGGGAAAGATCTTTTTTTCCTGAAACTGTGCTTTCTATGAATTGTACATAGATGTCCTCAACAGAAAAATAAGATTGTGTCTCTTTGAAAAGTTAAACATCTAGAATCTTAGAAGGGACCTCAGAGGTCATCTAAGTCTATAAAGCAGTAATTAAAATTTACTCTCTTCTTAATTCTAGACTTTTTAACAAACATCACTATGTATTTATTATGCCTTTTCAACCTCATTTATAATTTTTTATAGTTAATACAAATAACAATCCTGATAAAAATTTACTAGTGCTGTATATGATTATTTATTTGAATTTATTTACAATTCACGTATTTCTGAGCCTGCTTTGTACAAGGTACACTGCCATATAATGATAGTGGGTATTTTTGTTCAGTTACTTTTTTTGTGTCCAGCTCTTCCTGACCCCATTTGGGGTTTTCTTGGCAGTGATACTGGAGTACTTTGCCAATTTCTTCTCCAACTCATTTTACAGATGAGGAAACCGAGGCAAACAAGATTAAGAGACTTGCCCAGGATCACACAGCTAGTAAGTGTCTGAAGCCAGATTTGCACTATAGGAAGATGAGTCTTTCTGTCTCCATGCCTAGAACTCTATTCACTATACCATTGTATAAGTCATAGGCCTTACCTTTAAAGAGCTTTCATAAAAGACATTATTTGACCTGGACCTTGAATAGGGAGAATTTTGACAGATGGCTATAAAAAAGGCAGAGGAATGAGGAATGGGGGTACATTCCAGTAAGAGGGGAAAGAACTAACTTGAACAGAGGCACTAAGGTGGGAAAACACAGGCTATGGACATACAAGTCATATGGTTTGACTAGAGCATAGGATTCATAGTGGGGAAATAGGCTTTATGGAACAATATAAAAAAAACAAGCTCTGGACTTGGTGTATGGAAGACCTGGGTTTGAATCCAGCCTCTTATCGTGTACAATAATAAGTCACTTCACCTCTATATGAGAATCTGTTTCCTCATCTGTACAATGGAAAGCATATCTATAGCACCTTCTTTCCAGAGTTTTTCAGATTATCAAACTAGATAATGTATTTCAGTCACTTTGCAAGCCGTAAAGCACTATATAAATGTCAACCTAAAATGATTATTTTTATTATTTCAGATGACACATACCTAGAAAAGATCATTTACCCAAAGGATGTTGCATACAAAACAAAATTCAAAAAGATCTTAACATTAGAATGTTGGGTTGCATCTAATGAAATCAGATTTAATAGGGAAAAATATAAAGTCTTGTACTTTGGTTGAAAAGAATTCAGCAGTGTATGGGGAAGGGGCATGGCTAGACAGCCTGAATAAAGATGTTGGGATTTTAGTCAACTGAAGCTTATGATGAATCAGTAGTATGATAATGGCAATCCAAAAAGCTATTACGATCTGAGTCTGCGCAGTGTCCAGGACAGAGGACGTACAGTCCTGCTATTCTTTGTCCTGGTTAGTTCCCATCTGGAGTGCTGGGTTTAGGTCAAGGCACTATATTTTAGGAAGAACATTGATAGACTATAGAGTGGAGAACAACTAGGGTTGTTGTTAAAGGATCTTGAGTTCATGTTCTGTAAATATTCATGTTATGTGAATACTGGAGATGTTTCTCCTGGAGAAGAGAAGACTGAAGGAGAACATGATAGTTATATTCAGTACTTGAAAGTCTTGTCATGTAGAAGAAGGATTATATATTTGTTCTTCTTAATCCCAGAGAGTAGAACAAGGAGCAGTGAGTGGAAGTTTCAGAGCCAGATTTATGTGTGGTATAAGGAAAAATATATTGCTGGGAGAGTTATCCTATCTTGGGAAAGAGTGGGTTTCCCCTCACTAAAGAGCTCTATAGGCAAAGGCTAGATGACCACTCTTTGAGTATGCTATAGAGGTGATTTATTTCTTGTACAGCATTTGGACAAGATGGTCTCTGAATCATTCTGTCTCTGAGATTCTGAGTACCTTGAATGTCAAGCTAAGGATTTGGGACTTTATTTATAAACAATGAGGGACTATTGAAAGTTTACCAATAGTGGTGTGACATGACCAGGGCTATTCATTCCAAAGATTGATCCTGCAGCAGAGTATAGAGTTGATTGAAGGGGGAGAGATGAAGCAGGATTATAAAGTTATTTAAAATAGTAGGTCACCCATTTCAGTGTCCTCATGAGACTTGCAGTAATGCAGGCAAGAAATCATAAAGATCGAGGGCGGCTAGGTGGCGCAATGAATAGAGCACCAGCCCTGGAGTCAGGAGGATCTGAGTTCAAATTTTGCCTCAGACACTTAACACTTGATAGCCATGTGGCCTTGGGCAAGTCACTAAACCCCAATTGCCCTGCCTTCCCCCTTCCAAAAAGCAAAAAAAGAAAAAGAAAAAATCGTCAAGATCTCAAAAATGATAGGAAATGTATTCAAGGTGTACCAGGGAGGTAAAATATTGAGGATTTGGCAATTGGTTGGCTACATGAGAATATTTTTCTTATTAAGTAGTACTCTGAAAATCTTACTTAATCAAACTGTAGTCATGGGAATTTGGGATATAAGCACTCCTATAAGTTTACTAAGTACCAAAAAAGTGCCCCACGTCTTCCTGTAAACTTGAGCAAGTCTTGTGTTTACCCATCAAGCACACATTCCTTAGCTGCTTATTCAAAATATTTGTGAGAAATTCCAGTTCCTTTCCAGAACTATTCATTGAACTTCACACATTTTTTATTTTTCTTACCATGAATATAAATAGAAACTATTTGGTGTATTTGACTTTTTTTTTCTTTTTTGCTTTTTGGAGGGCAGTTGGGGTTAAGCGATTTGCCCAAGGTCACACGGCTAGTTTTTTGTGTTAAGTGTCTGAGGCCGAATTTGAACTCAGATCTTCCTGACTCCAGGGTAAGTGCTCTATTCACTGCACCACCTAGCCACCCCCTATATTTGACTTTTTTATATTAGACACCCAGGAGGCTGATAAATATACGTAGATAGCTGTCTAGTTGGAGTGTCACAATACCTTTAAGATAGTACTGATCTCCCCTTGCTGAATGAGACATTCTACATAAGTGCTCTTCCAGTTCATTGAAGTTGATTCCTCTGGTGCCAAAAATAAAGTTATATATATTTTTTAATGATTTGAAAATATTTCTGTAGTTTGTGGCCCTTTTCTGCCTTTTTAAACAGAGGCTACTAAATGCCATTTAGCCTTTTTTTGACGACTCAGGCTTAGTGCTGTACAGGCTTGTGCCCTGCATTGCTTTTTTAGTTTTCTGTCTTCTCCATCATTCTTAGGCTGTCAGCTGTCCCTTCACTGCTGTCATCATACCTATCTCTAATAACTGCTCCCCTGCATTTTATAGTTTATCACTTCTATTCCTATGTGGACTGCAAAACATAAGATTTTGTGTAATAAGACTTACCATCCACTAGCCCTGAGAGGAAATGGCCCAGGGTTTTTGAAGGTTGTGCCAAGAGATATATTATAGAAAGACTTTGGGTGCCCTGTGGCAGACAGACATTTGTTATTTGAAGCTCATAGATTTACAAGTAATTTTGTCCAGTACCCTCATTTTTCTGACCAAGAGAGGGATATAAATTGCCCCAAACCCCACAGTTAGTAGTAGAACAAGAATTCAAACCCAACCCCAAACTGGATCCAAATTCAGTACTCTCACTAGTCTAGCTAAATTTAGAAAGGCATGTCCTTGTCTACTGAGGTAAAGAGTGAACAGATATTGTTGAAGTTTTAGATCTGGAAATATTGAAGTTCAGAAAAGCCTAAGGACTGAGCTTTTACTACAAGAACAGACTCATTACTGATAACCTGGATAATTTGGGAGCATTAAGGTACTTTCCCTGTACCCATTCATTCATCAAAAATTTAGTAAGCCCTTATAATGTATAAGGCTCAGCATTTGGTGCTGAGGAATACACAAACCTAAATAAGTTGTGCTTTGCCTTCAAGGAGCTTAAAATCAAGCAAAAGTGAGGATATCTGCATATACTCTTGAACACAAACTAAAATGTAAGTGTAAAAGATAAAGTGTTCTGAACACTCATTTTGAAAAGGGATCCATATGGTTTGCCAGACTTGGGGGTGGGGCAAGGGCTGGGGGTTAGGGAAGGGAGGGGATCTGTACTAACTCCTTCATTTTAAAAAATGAGTAAGCCAAGACCCAGAAATGTTAAAGGGAGGCCTGAGTTTGATCAAAAGTAATAAGTAGAAGAAGCTGGCTTTTAGCCTAGGTGAACTAATTCCAAATCCCGTGTTCTTTGCATAGCACATTGTTAAGTCACAGGCAGAGATTTGGCTTCATTTGTGTTCTGTAGTTTTGTGGTTGGCAGTATAATATAATGAAAGAGCACAAGATGTGGAGTCAGAAGGCCTGTATCTTATTTCCATCACTGCTGTGTACGGCCTGGGTGACCTTGGACAAGTGGTTTAACTTTCTTACTTCAGTTTCTTCATTTGTCAAAATTGGTTAAGGGGAT
The DNA here is from genome assembly GCA_011680675.1 of Gymnobelideus leadbeateri. Classification (NCBI taxonomy): domain Eukaryota; kingdom Metazoa; phylum Chordata; class Mammalia; order Diprotodontia; family Petauridae; genus Gymnobelideus; species Gymnobelideus leadbeateri. Next base: position 492,520 of record WOXC01009190.1, on the reverse strand, counting down.
GGAGGTGAGGAGGTTCATGTTGAACAAGATAATCTCTGAGGGCCCCTTTGAGCTCTTAAAGGTCTTTGTACTAAAGGTTTTGTGTTCTCGGAATCATTTTGAACTCTAGGTTTTATCTTAAAGACAGTGGCTTCTGTGATTGTTTCTCAGGATTTCAAGTGTTCCTAGATAACACTGCTAATAGCATTTCATTAGCAGGTTAGTAGTTCTTCATGCCTCAAACTAACCTTTCCCTTTGCCCTTCTGTAGTAGATTTAGGGTGATTCCATTTTCTGTGGCAGTATTCCCAACTATACTTTTCCTGAATGCTGGACAGTGACCCAGAAGAATGGAATTACATTTAACGGCATTTTCTGCTGCTAGCACCAAACTGAAGTATTTAAGAAGGAAAGCAAAGGGAATTAGGGCTTTTTTCTCTGCCAGGCAAGCCAAGGGAGCCATTTAGAAGCCTTCCAGTTACTGTTATGGTTCTTAAGACATTGTCTCTTTAAAGAACAAAACATAACTTTCTTCCTCCTTTTTTTTTTTTGCATGGGGGAAGGCAAGGTGATTAGAGTTAAGTGATTTGCCCAAGGTCACACAGCTAATAAATGTGTCAAGTGTCTGAGACTGAATTTGAGCTAAGGTCCTCCTGACTCCAGGGTCAGTGCTCTGTTCACTGTGCCACCTAGCTGCCCCCCTTCTATTTTTAAAAGAAACTAGTAACAAACTGCAGTATTCAGGATTTACCTTCCAATTGAAGATAGTTAAATTCTTTCATTTGCTGTAGTTGATATTCATTACATAAATTACCACTGAATATATATGTTGTGATGTGCAATTAGTGCCTCCTTGTTTCTTGTAAATAATTCATTTTAATGATGAGGGCCTGGTTGGCCTAACCAGCAGAATTCTGAGATTTCCATTCTAAACTATTCCAGCAAAGTATGCGGTATTTTCTCAGTCCTCAGCTATGTTGTTCAGTGCTGTGAGAATAGAGAAATATAAACAGCTCCTTTCAAGGAGTTTGAAATCCAGTAAAAGAACTAAAACATGTCCACAGTCATAGTACAAAATAGACTCCTAAACACCATGACAACATGAACAATGTGCATGAACGTTCAGAGGATAGATCACTTCTCACTAGCGTGCTTGTGGGAGACTTAGCATCATAAATTTAAGGCTGAAAGGAATAGTACAATTCAGTCCAGTTCAAACTTGTCATTTTATGCATGAGAAAACAGGGGTCCAAAGACATTAATTGATTTTTTCAAGGTGACTCAGAAAGTAACAAAGTCAGGATTTTAACATTAATTCTTTCTTCTGACTCCCATGGAAGACATGCTGGGCCTTAGCGGAACTTCAGGGCAGTCACTGTCTCTTTCATCCCTGGATCTCCACACAGGGATTAGCATGTCAGGTTAGAACCAAGGACAAGACCTTTGATTTCATTGGTACAAGGAATTACTGGGTGAGGATATTCCCTCCCCTACAAATGCAGGCCTGCACCTTCTCCACAGCTTTTAGTCTTAGAGATACCTGTGTCACTGAAAGGTTAACTGAGTTGTCCAGGGACACACAACTAGGGTGTGTGTGAGAGATAGGACTTGAACTTAGCTTGCCTTCCCATGCTGCCTTTCCTTCACAGTGCTTAGTACATAGTAGTAGTTTTTAAAATGTTTGTGGAATTAGTATATTTCATCTTGTAGAAATTTCAGGAATTATATCAGCAAAGGCACAGAAACAAGGAAGTATGAGATAGGGGAGAAGGGAGACAGGGTTTGTCTGTGAAGAATAAGTTGTACTTGGAACATTGAGGATTTGAAGATGAGTAATATGAAAAAAGGTTAGAAATAGGGGGCTGAATTCTGGGCCTGCAGTGCCAGCATATGAAAGTTTAGAGTCTAGAGGTGGGGGCTTTGCATCCTCAAGGCTACATGTGGCTTTCTGGTCCTCAGGTGAAGTTTTTTGACAGAGTCCAAGTTTTACAGAACAAATCTTTTTATTAAGGGGATTTGTTCTGTGAAGTTTGGATTCAGTTAAAAGATTGCACTTGAGGACCTGGAGGGCCACATGTGGCCTCAAGGCCACAGGTTCTCCACCCCTGGTTTAGACTTTATTCATTAAGCAGTGGCAGACTATTGGGAGTTTTTGGTAAGGGGCATAACATGATGAACTTTAGGAAGATTAATTAGTCATTTTGTGCAGGATGAATTGACAAGTGGACAAAGTAGAGGCAGAGAGATGAAGTTAGGAAGCTTTTACCCAAGTAACAAATATGAGGGACTGGACTAGAATGTTGGAAGTGGGAGTGGAGAGAAGACACATACAAAAGGGATTCTGGAAGTGGGATTGACAGGTTTCCAGCCAGTGGACTGTGGACTCCAGGGGTAGCCAAAGAGCTATGATAGTGGTATATGTGGTTCTGATTCATTCTCAACCTTTTTCTCTGTTTTTCTCCTCTTGTTTCTTTCCGTTTTCCTTATCTGATATTGTTTGTTTTTTAAATTGGGTTTTTTGTTTTGTTTTTAATAAAATATTCATTGTGAATGGAACTGTCATCATGGAAGGATCTGACCAGGAGATAGTAGGGGATAAAGGAGAAGAAGGAGTTAAAAAAGAGCAAGATTTTGAACCTGGGTGGCTAGGAGGATAGTGCTTCCATTAACAGAAATAGAGAAGTTCACAAGGGACTTATTAGGGGGAAGAGGATAAATTTAATTTTAAATATATCATTGAAGTTGAGGTCATAGTTGAACACTAAGGTAGAAATACCTAGAAATATTAGTCTGTAGCCTGAGAAAGAAATCAGTGTTGGAAATAGATTTAGGAGTGAAATTATCCAAGGAGAGAGATGTTCTCCCTTGAGCATATCAAGGCTTAGTTGGATTTTTGTTTTGTTTTAATTTTAGCAAGTAAAAATGAGTATTAAAAATTAAATTCTTAAGGCCATGCCTTGGACTGTAAGGAATGTTAACATCAATAACAGGACAAGAATGAGATGTAAGTGAGGTTTGTTTATGTGTCTAGCTCATTCTCAACCTTTTTCTGTTTTCCTCTTTTGTCTTTCAATAAACTATATATTGTGAATACAACTACCATCATGGATGGGTCTGTGACTTTTCTGATATTAAAAAGGAGTTTTTATGCTTATAGATTGAGACTTAATACTAACAGACTTTAAACCATTGATTTAAAGCATTTAGAATTAGGTTGTGTGTTAGGGCAGGAAGTAAGAGTTCATGTTTCATATCCAGATTGATCATGGAAAAGTTGAACTCAACTACCAGATAAGAATGACATGTGTAAGTTTAGCAGAGTTAGCAAAGAGTCCTTTCCTTCCTCCTTTGGTGTAGTATGGGGAGCAAGGTAGAGAAAGGAGAAATGTCCCTTTATTGTCTTCACTTATAATAGAAGAACTAGGAAAGTAGAAGAGCCCCAGGCTGTTGGAATTCTATAAATGACTTTGTGTTGCATCCAGCCTTGACTGATGTTATTACTCTACCTCAAAGGGTAGGAGGTCTGTAGCAATGAGGACTTAAAAATACATTCATTGTCTTAATTTTTTGCATTGTAATAGCCATTTTCTTTCTAATTATTTCGGCAAAGCACTGACATAATGGACCATTGACCAAGACTTAGGCATAATCGTTATTATAATGAATTTTGTATTACTATTTTTGTTGTGTTCAGATCTGCCTTATTTATTTTTGCAAAGTCGAGTGTTTTATGTCATAACTAAGCAATTTTTAAAGTACTGTACTGAGACAGATTTCACTTGTTTCTTTATAGTCATGGTCTGAACAAGTTCTTTTCCTGTCGAGGGATTGCAATAGCTGTTGAATACTTTTGGAAACTTGGCAACAGAAACATTACAGTATTCGTCCCTCAGTGGAGAACAAGGCGTGACCCTAACATCACAGGTGAGGCAGCCAGTGGATTTTTCTAGGCTTCTAACTGGAAACTATTGGTTCCTATATTTAGCATTTACTGCTTGGGCTAAAGTCCTATGCCAACAGGTATTTTTTCAACAGCTTTCCTTCCTTCCTTCTTTCTTTCCTTTCTGTCTTCCTTTCTTCCTTCTTTCATTCCTCTCTCCCTCCCTACCTTAGTACTTATGTTGCTCTTGATACTTTTTAAAGCACCTGTGTAACTCCAACTTCTGAAATTATGTCACTGGAAAGTTTAAAACCTGTAAATCCGGGATTTTGTAAGAATTCAGGTGAAGGGATTACGTCTTATCAGAAAAACTATCTATTGAGTTGATTTTTTTCATGACTAGGAAAAGTTTTTAGTAGTGGTATAACACTCTGAATGAGATATGCCCTCCGAGTATTTGACTTTTAAAGTGATCATCTGCTTTATGGGCTTAATATAAAATAATGTTGTTTACTTGTTAACACATTACAGCTAAAAGCCACAAAAACAAAAGGTTTGAATGTGAGTAATTATTGCCTGAGTAAATTTAAGGTTATCTCTTAAGAAGGCCACATAAGAAGATGGGTGGAAAGCTCCATAAATAATACCCAACTCAAACAGATCTTTGACCATATGCAAACATAGTAGGGGAAATCAAGAATTAAACAAGAAGTGAAATTTAGCAGGAAATGAAACTTGGTCATTAGTACAACCTTGTTTCCAGAAAGGGTGAGTCAACAGTTGGTGAAATTACCAGTTGAGAGGTAAAGAAAGAAATGAGATTAAGATCCATTTCCTAAAGCCCTGCAAATTTAGGGCTAAGAAAATTCTCTCATTTTTTGAGAAGTTATTTTCCTTAAACATGATCTTGCAGTTTTGTTGTATACAGGTCGCTTAGGGGACATAGCAGTCTTTATATATTGTGCTTTCAGAATCATAAAATAACTTCACTGGGCTCTTACACTTAGAGCAGCTTCTAGTACAAGAATGGGGACTGTCTGGCCCCAAGGTTCCTTTCTTCCTGCCAAAGGCATGAAGCCTCCCTAGCCACCCTGTCCAGTAGCTATACCTTCATTCATTCTCATTGGCTCATTGGTCAGGGTGGGGATGTTTGAATACTCCTTGTTCCCCATTGCCACTTCCAGGTTTCTCCCCCTTCCTCCATCACGCAGTGATCTCTTCCAGGTGAGGTTCACACTATTCATATCTACTATCCAGTGAAAATTCTTGTACCTCAGTCTACAGACCCCTAGGTGACTCCACTTCCTTCCTTAAGGAGTTCAGTACATGGCTCATGATATTTTTCTCCTCTTCAACTCCTGCTCTCATACGTGAAGACTTCAGCATACATATTAACTCTCCCTCAAACACCCTACCCACTCAGTTCCTAAAACCTACTCCCCGGGACCCACTCCTCCACCCCACCTCAGCCACACAAAGCTGCTCATACCCTTGAACTTGCCACTCTCTTCCATAACTTTATCACTCCTCAGATCTTCCATGGCTTCCACCTCACCCCACCCTCTGCGCTGAGAACCTTACCTCATATTTCCCTGAAAAAATTCAGGCCATTCACATTGAGCCCCCTCTTCTCTTCGTCATCTCATATCACTCCTGGGTCTTCTGCCACTTTATCTTCCTTCGTGTCTGTGTCACATGATGAGGTATCCTTATTCCTTACTTAGGCTACTTGCTTAAGTGAGCTCAGGCAGTCCTGTCTCCTCTAGTAGATTGTTCCCTCCATCATCTCCCCTCTCTCATTTATTTTCCGTCTCTCCTGTCTACTTGCTCATTCCCTACTGCCTGCAAACATTCCCATGACTTCTCCCATCCTGAAAAAACCCTCATTTGATCTTTCTGTCATCCCTAATCTCTTCTGCCCTAGTAAGTACCATCAGTTTTTCTCCTCTTGTTCTCTTCTTAATCCCTTGCAGTATGGTTTCCTACCTCATCATTACACCAAAATTGTTTTTTCCAGAATTACCAATGGTCTCTTAGTTCTTAGTTGTCAAATCCAGTGACCTTTTCTCAGTCCTCGTTTCCTTGAGCTATCTTCAGGCTTTGATGCTGTTATTCATTCCTTCTTTTTTGCATCACCACTCTCCTAGTCTCATCATATCAGACTCTCTGCTGGTTCCTCATTTAGATCATGCCTTCTAACTGGAGGTATCCCACAGGGGTTTTGTCCTGGGCCCTCTTCTCCTCTATATTACTTCTCTTGGTGACCTTGTCATTTCCTATGGATTTAAATATCATCTTATGCTCATGATTCTGAAATATGCCTCAACATCTCTACTGACCTCTATCCTCCAATCTCTAACTACCTTTTACACAACTCAAACGGGAGAACTCATTATTCTTTCTCCCCAACATTCCTCCACTCCTCCCCCCTCAGCACACTTTCCCTGTTAGTAAAGAGGGCAATACCATCCTCTGTGTTCCTTAGGCTCACAATCTAGGTGTCATCCTTGACCCCTCTCTCTCACCCCTCAACATCCAATCTGTTGCCAAGGCCTGTCAACTTCACCTTTGCAATATCTCTTGAATAAATCTTCTTCTCCCTTCTTACTACCACCACTCTGGTACAAGCCCTTATCACTTCATGCTTGGATTATTTCAGCAGTTTGCTCTTGGCTCTGCATGCCTCAAGTCTTTCCCTATTCCAATCCATCCTCCAGTTAGCCACCAAAGTGGTTTTCCTAAAATGCAAATCTAACCATGTCATCCCTCTACTCGGCAAACTCCAGTGGCTCCCTTTTGCCTCCCAGAACAGTTGCAAGATGCTCTATTTGGCATTCAGAGCCCTTTATAATCTAGCCCCCTTCTAACTTTCTAGTCTTCTTACCTCATCTTCTTTCCAACTCCTACTTCACAATCCAGCAACACTAGCTTCATGGCTATTCCATGAGCAAGTCACACCAGCTTTCAACTCTGGCGTTTTCTCCGGCCACCCCCTGTCCCTGAAATACTGTTATCTTCTCTGCTCTGACTACTGACCTCCCTGACTTCTTTAAAGGCCTCAACTAAAATCCCTCCTTTCTACAGGAATGCTTCCCCAGCCCCTTTTAATACTAGTACTTTCCCTCTTTCAATTATTTCCTATTTTTCCTGCATTTGAATTGCTTTGTATATATTTGTTTGCACGTTGTCTCCCTGTTAGATAGTAAGCTCCTTGAAGGCAAGGACTTTTTTCAGCTCTTTGTATGCACAGTACCTGGCACATCGTAGGCACTTAATAAATGTTTATCAGTTGATTGAAAAGCAAGTTTTCTCAATTTCAAGTGTAGATTCATAGATTATTCAAACTCATGGAACTTTAAAGACATATAGTCAAACGCTTCATTTTACAGATCAGTTAATTGTAAGAGAAGGGAAGAAGCAACTTTCCCAAGATTTCATTAGGAACAGAGCTCTGGTTAGAAGCCTCTCCTGGCTTCTATCCCACTATTCTCTTCTGTCGTGCTGGCTTGCATCTCTCAGACTTGTCTCCTATCCCAATAATTATCAAGGTCCACAAGTACAGTTGTATAAAATCAGAAGTACTTTCAGGTCTGGAAAACAATCTCTTGTATGTGCCTAAGTCACTCTCAGCCACTTTCTGTGATTTTCTTTCTCTGTTTTTCAATTCCTTACCTGCTACCTTTTTTTTTCATTTGTTCCTCTGCATATTAACTGACTATAATGTGGAACCAAAGTGTTTTCTTATACTTTTTTAATGAAGTTTTATGTTCTCTGTTAATTTTTTAAGTCACTTGACTGCTTTATATTGCTCTAAAAAAAATTAAAATAAGTTGTATCTTAGGATTTTTTTCCCCATCTTTTGAATGTAGGGAGAAAACATGGTCCTTCTCTGTGCTAGTAAACAGATCAGTTCAATTTCTTACTTTCATGTATCTAAGGTAGTCTTTTTGCTAAACGACTCTTTAATTTATTCTGTGAACAGAGCAGCACTTCTTGACCCAGCTCCAGGATCTCGGAATATTATCATTAACTCCAGCTCGTATGGTCTTTGGAGCAAGAATTGCTTCTCATGACGACAGGTATGAAAATCAGTTTCCTTTTATCTTGTTGGAATGGGGTAGTGAGGAACCTGTCTGAGAAGCAGCTAGCAGTTTCACAGTTGGTGGGGAAGCATTTATTTTTTTTCCCAGCTCACCTTTCAAAGGGCTAGGGACTCAAGGCAACAGGTCACTAAAATAACACTTAGAATCATGAAGCTGTGTTTGTATGTCTTTGGGACAAAAGACTAAATCAAAAAGAAAACTAATCTCTTTTCCATCTAATTAAGGTATTTAAAAAAACTTGTACAACAGAGATGAGCGTTCAAAGCTGTAAAAGTATAGTCTGATATTAAGTCAGACTTTTATATTTAAAACCCATTATAAAACAGTTGATCTTCCTTTAACAGCTTATTTGATGGTACACAAAGTGCTACTCTCTGGCATAGTGTTTTGGTCAGTCACTTTGTTCTTATATTGCCCCCACTCTCCTTTATCCGAATGATTGAAGATGGTACCCTATATTGTTTGGGACCCTACCCAGGTTCTGTCTGGGCCCAAACACCATGATAACTAGATTTGCCCAAATGCTCCCTCCCATTGCAAGAAGTCACTGGTCCTTGTAATGTAATCTAACCCTCTACAGAATATGGTTAATAATAGTACAGTCACTCAGGAACTTAGAACAGGAACCTAGAACCATGTGATGTGGATGTCTGAAGCATTTTCCATAGGGTTCACATCTTTCCATTAGACAAACATTTACTGAATACTTTGTATTCAAAACACTAGTTCTATGTTATGGAGGCGTGAGTGTGGGGAGGGTACTAGCTCATAAGTCAGGACTTTCCTCCTCATATCCCACCTCAGTCACTTAATTCACTGTGAGACCCTGTGGAAGTCACCTAATCTCTCTGTGCCTTATTTTCCTCTCTTGTAAAATGAGAGGGTGAGACTCACCTCTAAGGTCTCCTCAAGGTCTGGATCTATGGTCCTGTTTATAAGACATGTTCTTATATAGGAAGCTTACAGTCTATTATTGGGGCACAAGATACATAAGATCATAATATTAGCAAGGCAGTAAGCAGTATAGTAATAATTAGCAATATGGTAAGTACTATGAGATGCAGGGTGGTATAGTGAAAGGAGCACATGCTGGATTCTGCCCCCTTTCTGTGTGATCACAAGCAAATGACTTAACCTTTCTGAGCCTTGGTTTTCCCACCTCTAAAATGACGTTTGCACTGTCTGCCTTACAGAGTTGTTGAGGAAAACGGTTGGCAAACCTTAAAGTGCCTTATAAACAAGCTGCTGGTATTGTTTTTTTATTTTTGTTATCCTCATCATTAACAAAGTGGAAAAAAGCCCAACCTATTAAAATCATGGAAGTCTTACTGGAGGAAGTTCTATGGACATGTGGTGATTGGTTCTGGCCAAGAAACTGGGGACAGAATAGGTAGAAGAGGTTCAGGGAAGAATTGCTCGCCCTAGACCTACAATTGCTACTTAGACAGAAGCTGGCCTCCAGCAATGCCTTTAAGCCTACTCATGGGATGCTGCCAGTGAAGAGAGCCTGCAGCTCTTCTGTCATTGTGGCATCCTTCTCTGAAGCCAGTTTTTGACTCATTTCTAAAAACTTGCGTAGGGACCCTCCCTAAACTAGGCTTCAAGAAGAGTATATTGTGATGTGGTGCATATACTCAGAACCCCTACCCCTGTTATTAATGACCATGGCAAATATCCTCACCAGTCACAACTCTTCGTCAGCAAAAAATAACTTCCAAAATAGAACCATTATGTCTAACACCAAAGGGTTAAATTATTTATTTATTTTCCCAGGTTTATTAACATCATTGAGAATAACAGGTATTTTTTTTATCCTTATCATTATTTGTGCTCAACAATAAAAGCAGATACTGTTTAGACTTCTGATGTCAATGATTCTCTTAATCCCTTAATTTATTTCATCATGTTGTACATAAGTTCAGAGGCCTTAAATCAACGCAGACATTCTTCGTAAATGGAAAGAACCAACCTTGGTGTTCTCTGAAAATTATTTTGCAACCCATAACTGATCATAGAAGGAACTAAAACGGTATTTCTTTTTTCCGGTAATGTTGGCATAACTCTCATTTACAGGATTTAAGTGTCTAATTTCCTGTAATGAGACAGATGACAGCATCAATGTTAAATCTTCACCCTTTCAAATCATCTCTTATCCTCTTGGAGGTTTTGCATTTGATAGAATATATAGCTAAACAGAATAGTAGGACTAATGTCCTAGGCATCACAGTATTAAGAGCTGGAATGTGAATTAGTGGAAGCAGGTTTAAACTATTCAGCCTTTTAAAAAATTTCTCAGGCATAAATGTCTTTGCTATCCCAATAGCAACAAATAGCTGGTGTCAAAGTAAGGCTAAGCTACTTAGAATTTGCCATCTAATAATTGGCAATAATAGTCACACAATATTCTATTAAATTCACCTGACCTCCCACTTGTACGAACACATCTGCTTTCTTTTCTAATGCATTCTTTCCTAACCACTTCATCTGCTCACGATACCTTGTTTTAAATAATAATTGTGTGGGCTGCTAGGTGGCACAGTGAGTAGAGCGTCGGCCCTGGAGTCAGAAGGACCTGAGTTCGGTTCTGGCCTCAGACACTTAACACACACACAAATAAAAACCTAGCCGTGTGACCTTGGGCAACTTACTTAATCCCAGTTGCCCTTCAAAAAGCAAAATAATAATAATAATAATTGTGTGCCTGAAAAAGCGTACAGATGATTTTTCCATCAATTTCCTTTTTGACCCATGGCTATAAAATGAGGAGAGTGATCTTTGGGGGTGGTATTGACAAATCAGTCTTGTGCTCTGTAGTCTCCCTGTGTGTTTATAAGAGCTTTAGCTTCATTTCTGACTGCTCAGGGATTTAATAATTTGTCATGTGATTCTTAAATGCATTTAGATGTTCCCCGTTGCTTGGTGAATCCTTCTTGAAAAATGAATAATAACTACAAATGTATGTTTCATGAGTTTTGGTTTTTTGTTTTTTTTTTTTAAGTAGGGCACAGCTGTACATTTTAACACCTCTCATGTTATCATAGGTTTCTGTTGCACCTAGCTGACAAAACTGGTGGCATAATTGTAACCAATGATAACTTCAGAGAATTTGTGACTGAATCAGTATCTTGGAGAGAAATTATTAAAAAAAGGTAATATTTACTTCTTTTCCATCAAAAAATATTTGAGTATCTGCTATGTGCTTCTTGCTAGGTACTAAGGTGGTACAAAAGTAAGTATCAAGCATGGTCCTTACCCATTGTTCTCTAGTTGGGAAAAAAAAAGCTAGACCCACCTGAAACAGGGAACCACACACACACACACACACACACACACACACACACACACACACACACACACACACCCTAAATGGTACAGACAGTAGAGGCGGTGTGGGAAAGGCAACAGCCTGAGAATCTTGAGTATTAACTCTTCCAGTAACTAGCTATATAAACTCGTACCAGCTACTTCCATGTCTGTAGGCCTCTCTCTTCTCCTCTGTAAAACAGGGGGATTGAACTAAATAATCTTGAGGGTCCTTTCTGATACCCCATGATTCAAATACAGAAATTGGACAATCTAAAATACTGTGCTATTTCTGTTACTAGTTTCATGAAATGTGTCTGTTTTGGTGCAAGGTAGTCATTCCATAGATTTTGCTGTTTTGTTCACCCATCTGCCAATTGTCATGTATTTTGGTTTTTCATAAAGAAAGAAAAATAACCCATTTTCCTATCAGTATCCAGAGAATTAGTCAATCAGCATTCACTGCTGAAGCCACAAAATTGAACTTTGCCCTTCTGCACATAGTTCACAAGTCACTAATAATGAGTGCTTTCTTGGCATGTATTTGCTTAATCTTTGCCCGTGCTCTAGGTAGGTTCCCCTTGACCAGCATGTGTTTATTGGTTCCATTATATAGAAGCACTTGGATACACATGCTCTTGGATGACATAAGACCCACACATTAACATGGAGACACAAAGAAGACTTGCAACAATAGGAACAAAGCCTCAAACCATTTAGGATCTTTACAAATCTCTTAGCTCTGCCACTAACATAACATCACGATTTCCAGGGGAACTTGTTACTTTCTTTTAAACAACTCTGTTTTCCGAATGGATTGCCTGAGGAGCTCCACAGCTTCCCCCAGGCTTCCCTTGATAGGAATATGGACAGGGTTTTAAGCCTCTCTTTTCACTTGAGAGTTAAATAGCAAACAGTTCTCAAAACCCAGGAGAGGTATCTGAAAGACTTTCAGGTGAAATCCTGATAAGTGATGGAAAGTCCAACTGGTGGAGTTCTAGCTTTTCTGAGTTTTTATTCAGAAGAAGAGAATGAAGCTAATTTGAGAGAGTTTTTTCTTTAGGTAAGCAAGCTCCGAGTTTGTCAAGTGACTTCTGTTTTGGATTTAGACGGATACCTCACGTAGTGTTAAAAATGGCAAATTTGCTCCAAAGTTCCGAAACTAAGTATTGCTCTTACTCTCTTCTTCACATTATAGGTTGCTTCAGTATACATTTGTTGGGGACATATTTATGGTTCCTGATGATCCTCTGGGAAGAAGTGGACCTAGATTAGAGGAATTTCTTCGTAAAGAAGTCTTCCCTGGGTATTTCCTTTTTCTGGTTATTGCCTTTTTCTGGTATAATTTGGGGATTTTAAACTTTTGTGGGGGAGAAATTAGTGCCCTATATTTTAAAAAAATTAAGATAATTTATTTTTATAAATACTTAAGAATACTTTAAAATAAATGCTAATGAAAATATCAAAGCTTATCTTGAGGATACCCAGAAAGACCAAGCTTAGAGTTATGTTCACTTTTGCTTAACTCATGTTTGTCTTATGATATGTTGGCACCATATACATCATAGATTGATAAAACCAAAGCAACAAAACATTATTTTCTGTGCCAGAAAGACAAAATAACGATAAATTCCAAGATGGATGGTCTCATATTAACAAAGGTAAGCAAACATGGGCTTCCTCCATGTGAATGTCACTTATTTTCATTTTCATATAGGCAGTTGTTTTGCTTAAGTTGGTGGGGGCCAAGGGTGGGATAGGGTGGGGGCCAGGGGTTGTATGTGTGTATGTGCCCGTGCTCGCATGTGCATGTGCACGTGTAATCAAGTTTTTAATATTGCACATTTATGGTGGTCTAAAATGACTTCATTAAGAAATCATGTCTGCTGCTCTTTCAAATTTACCTGGAGTTTATTTCATCTTTTTTGGGGGCGGGGGGGAGGGTTTAAAAAAAAACGTTTTGAAGTTAATTATACATGACATTGATAAGCCTTATGCCTAGACGGTTAAAGGCCACTCTCACCTTGTTGGAATTGGCTTGCTCAGAATGTTATTTCTCAGGAAATATTAGTACTAAACTTCTAAATTAGGAGCATGGCTTCCCTGAATTTCAAAGTTCTTATTCCACCTTTAAGGTAGTAAGACTTTTCAAGCCAGCCTCTCAAATTTATACTGACACTATTTGGGTTTAGTCATTTCCTGAAAATGAGATCAAAGCAAATGCTGGTTTCACATGTGAATGATGTATACATCTTTTTTTTTCCTTAGCTTTGAATATTATATTGAAGCAAAATGTGATATGAAACTATAAGATCCATTTTAACTATACGGTGTCTGTGTAAGAGAGGGCTCTAAGGTCCTTCTTGAAACTTGTAGGGTGATCGCTGCTAATGGCATGAACACACCAATGGCAGCAGAAAGAGATGATTTTGAGTAGCTTGAACAGCACACACACACACACACACACACACACACACACACACACACACACACACACACTCACTCACTCACTCACTCATGCAAGTAAGTTTTTCTTCTCTACCTTTTTTCTTCCTTAGCAGATTTCTCCTGGATCCTATTCTGGTCTTCACCCAGCTGTTACATGATTCTCTAAAGTGTTAACTGATAATTATAGTCTTACTGATATATAGTTTACTGTTTAAAGGGTATTTACATTTGAGAAGGGGACTGTTGAAGCTGGAACAATAGCCTTTGGTGGAAGAATTTGGACCCAAGACCATCAAAATGGAATGTAGAGACAGAAGTCTTGCCCCCAAAAAAGAACCAGCCTGACCACAGTTCCCTTTCTCTTTTTCATTCCTTGGTTTTACCACTGATATTTTAAGGCTAAGAGCCTTTAACTGGGATGTGATGTTCTCTTCACAGGACCATGACCATTCCCCTTTCATAGTCTTAGCCCTATCATTTCACACCACATTAGCTTCTGGCCCATTGGCACTGTGTACCACTTGCTTTCATTTCCAACTCCTGCCCTGTGTTATCATTTTGCCCCAGGAGTCCAAGGAACAGAGTTTTGAACCATAAGCATACACAATGACATTTTAGGGGAATTTCCCTTTTGTTCAATAAGCATGCTTACTTGGGCACTCTTCCATTTATAGGGATTTTCCACCTCCGCCCGGAGCTTTGCCAAGTGGAGGACTGCATGAAACTGCCTTCAGGGTCCCCAGCACCAGCCGACAACCCACACCCCCGATTCAGGGAGTTCTTCCAAGCAACTGGATTCCCCAGCAACCTAACCTCCCAGTCTTACAAAATCTAGTCAATATCCAACCAAGCCTGACAATTCCACCACAGAGATCCCCAGCAGAAACCAAACAGCTGAGGGAAGCCCTCCTGAAGATATTCCCAGAGTCAGAGCAAAGAATGAAAATTGATCAGACCCTGACAGCACATCCATATATGAGAGACCTGAATGCACTGTCAGCCATGATATTGGATTAAGGGTGTATTGGGAAAGTTTGCAATCACAGCTGATTGAGTAAACCTTCAAGTAGCATCTCCACATCTTGGGAATTGAAATAATGTGAAGAAATCAATTTGCCAATATAAACCCTATTTGAACAAAACAGAATCACATGTTTTGTGTATAAAAGATCTGTTTTCAAAAACTGGCTTTATATATATATATATATATATATGTATGTGTGTGTATATATATATATGAATATGTATGTGTGTGTGTATATATACACACATATATAGATAAATGATGCTGCTATTACAGACTTAATATTAACATTTTCTGTAAAAGGAAAGTCTACATTTTCTGCCTGTTCAGAACTGTTTCATAGCAGCTTATTCTAGTGCATTAACGTTTTTATGTGTTTTTTTAAACTATTTTCCTTAAAGATGAAAATGTTGGCCAAAAATGTGATACTGATTAGCCTTTGTAAAATAAAGAGGGGCTTTCTTAAGGAAAGCTTGGTCTCTTATAGTATATTTTCTTGAGGTGAGCATGTTCTGCTCACTGATACGAAGTAGCCCCTTGAAGTAGGGGTGGTTAAGCAAGAAATGCTTTTGCCCGTTGGGGATTCTGTTTGTTTGTTTGGGGGCCTGGGGGCTTTTGTAGTATTGGACAAGTAATGCCACTAGATGGCACTTTCTACCTTTTGGTTTTTGATGACCAAGGGGAATGCAGGCTTCTTACGATGCTAGAGCTGAAAAGGACCTTAGAGTTCCCTTAGTCCAACCTCCTCGTTTTATAGAGGAGGAAAGTGAGTCCCAGTGAGGGTAAAGGACTTGTCTAAGGTCTCACAGCTGGTTAGTGGCAGAGCTAGAACTCCTGATATCAGGCCAGTGCTCTTTCCACTATGCAATGCTACCTCCCCAATGAACCCATTTGACTGAAATAAGTTCTTAGCATTTAAAGACACCAGTGAAATATGAAGGAGAAACTGATTCAGAGAGCCCCAACAATTGTGGTAAACAGGTATGTTCATTGTCCACATATGGGGCTTTTGATTATGTCTTATATGCAGACTTTGCCAGAAAATGGTTTGTTTTGTTTTGTTTTTTTTTTAATTATCACAAGTGACCCAAGCCAATAAAATAGCATTAATAGCTTCACACGGGAATTTCTGTACTCCTGTATTTATTTGTTCTATGTTTAGCTGCTTATAATGGTCTAATCTGTTCTCCTACAGCCATGCCTACACCTCAGTTTCTCTCTACCCCACCCCCCTCCCCCCATTATTTTCTGTCACATTTTCACCATTTCTCCAAACTCTGTACAAATGATAAGATACTCTGGGCATTTGATGGGCCTTGTGTTGTACACAAGGTTATTTGTCTGAGAAACTCAGGGGTTTATCTTTTATGGCTTATTTGTGATGGCCCCAGACCCAGAAGCAAGTAGAAGGCCTCATATTAGGGGCCATTTCCCTATGGAATAGTTAAGGTACTTGGAAGTAGGAAAACTCATCCAGTCTTACATAGTCAGTCTGGGTGGATCTCTCTGGGGCACTCTTCCTTTAGCCATCTTTCTTAGTGGGTCTGTTTGATCCTAGCATCTGTAGTTTACAGGTGGTTATAAAGCCAAACCTGCCCAGAGGACTTTTACTTCACTCATGTCTTATATTTGAGGATTTCAACATGAATCATCACACAGAATTAGCTCTTAGTTCCCAGAATTATGTTTGGGTGTTGTCATCTATGAAAGAGGGGACCAAAGAGAAACTGAGGCTAAACCAGTAAGATAGCTTGGTCTGGCCCACACCTGGGTCTTTTAGACCAAGATCAGATTCGCCTGCTGCCCTCTGTGATCTTAACAGCCCTTCCAGCCAGACCTGTAAATAATGTGACTGGTTATTAAAAGGCATCCTTCATCCTAGAGCTGGGGCTTCATAGCAGCACTTGGGCAGCCAGTATTTCATGGACACAACACAATTTCTTATGCTCAATTCAGTATTTCCCCACCTTTTAAAATAAATGTACAAGAGTGCCCAAGAAGAGTCCTGATAGCAAAATAATCCTGGCAGGGAGAGAACTGGATTTTCACTAATGACAGGGTAAAGGAAAGGAATAAGCATTTATATAACTTCTGTGTGCCAAGCACTGTGCTCAGTGCTTCAGTTGTGGGGGACCCAGCATAGCCAAAGAGGTAGGGAATGGGGTGAAATTTTTTCTTGGTTCTATTAGTGACTTGCTGTCCAGCTTCTGACAAGTTCTATTTCTGCTCCCTGTCTGTAAGAGATATGTACCTATCATTTTCCAGGTTTTTTAGTAGAAAAATTAAGAATATATAGCAATGTCTTCCAAAAGAGGTTTCAAGTAGAAACAAAGTACTGTTTTACTCTTTTAAAACCAGAATGCATACAGTTAAGGAATAAGAGATTGCCAAGGAAGGATCACAGCCCTTCTTAACTACTTAAAATTCATTCACTAAGGCTCCAGTTAGCCAAACATGGAAGAGGAAGAAACTGCCTATTCCCAGCCTCCTCCTCTGTGTATCTCTTTGCTCAGTATGCTAGTTTGTGCTCAATAAATACCTGTTGAACTGAATTAATACCTGTTGATAGAGCATGTATTTACTTTTGATTAAAAAATGGTCAGACTTTGGAGTACCAGTGTTTCTCAGGGTGTATATATATCTTGAGTTGACCCTAGGATGTTGGAGAAATTGCCATTTAGGGTTTGCCTAGTGTCTAATATGTTTCAGAATGAGTTTTAAATGAAGATCACCTCACTTGTTTATCACAGACACCCCACCCCCCCATACACACCCACACAATTCCCCCATCAGGCAGGGACTATTATCACCACTTGATAAATGAGGAAACCAAAGGTCAGATTTGTCTGAGGTCACCTAGCTAGTGGGCAGCTTGGACTACAACTGGGGGGTGGGGAGGGAGTCCCTGGCTTCTAGTCCAGTCTTTTTGTTGTTTTTTTTCCCCCACAGAAGATGTTTGTATAGAAATGAAAATACAGTTTTATAGAATAAGAAGCATTTGAGCATTCCCTCTAATGAAGAAGTAATCCAAGAAGCCCAGAGCTGAGGGGTAAGGACCCCTTTCCCTAGAAGAATAAACCAGTTTGACATTTGTGCTACTTGGGTTTTATGCCACAAGAAAAGAAATCCTATCCACTTAGACACTAGAAGTAGGTATGGCCAGCTGGGTCAGTGGATAGAATAGAGGGCAAACTAGGTCAAGGTCACAAATTGGTATTTCCCTATAGAACATCACGGGTGCATATTACATTCATCACCCCAGCCAGCTACCTTTTGATCACCTGGAGAACTAAAAAGCAAGAAAGCACAGGTTGATAGGATTAGGAACTGGGAGATCATCTGCTTCTGATCCAACACTCTTGCTCCTCTACCTTCACAGATGAGAAGATGGAGGCTCAGAGCAGGGAAATTACTTGCCCATCGTAAAGCTAATAAGTAACAAAACTGTGAATAGAATCTAGGTTTTCTGACTCCAAATCTAATGTTCATTGAGCTGACTCAGCAATGTTTCAGTGCAGTCTATCACCATTCCTGGAAATATCCCATTACATACATGCAATAAAGAAGACAGGCCAATGGCCCTGTCTGGTTAGAGCAAGGGGCAGTGTGCTTTGTGATTGGCTCTTTCTGGGAACAGCATTCCTTATCGTACTAGATATAAGCAAAAGCCAACATTTGGCTAGAAATTCAGCACCTTGTTAGATATTTAGCCAGCACTTGGAAGCTAAATGGTAATTTTCTTGTTTAGGAGGTAGTAAGGCAACATCAGATACCAAGGACTTTAAAGAGAAAACTTATGTGTAATCGTCAAAAAAGAGAACCTGAGAAGTTCGCAGTTTACTGCTGTATTTCCTCCTTCCTCATTCACCTCAGTTTAGGAACACCTCCCTTGACTGGTTGTGACTCACTGCTCTTTCACCCAGCCTGAGTCCCTCACTAAATACATTTGCTGTGGTTTTTAAAAGGGAAAAAAAAGACTTTGCTTTTTTGTTTTATGGTGACTCTTAGGGTCAGCTATCAATAAAGACCCTCTGCTAATTTTGGAGTCAGATTCTAACCACATTCTATCCCTGCTGGCTGCCCTCTTAGCTAGAGAAATTTTTTAGTCCTCCACCCTAGAAGCCCATTTCCCATCTCCACTGAACCTGCTGAGTTGGAAGTCTTGGCACCAGTTTGTTTCTATTTTCAGACTCTTTAAAAAAAAAAAAAGCATAATCATCTCTGAGCCTACCAGCCAACATAGTATCAACCTAAGATTTAGGATGAGAAAATTCTTTTTCCCTCCCTCAAAATTTGTAATGGGATTTGGGAGAATACAGCTGCTTCTAAGCAGAAGGTGCTATCTTTGTGACCTGGTGAATTGAAAGCTGTTTCATAAGAGGCTCTCCAAAATGAGGGGACACATAAGCATGTTCTTGTTGGCTAGACTCAGCCTTCACAAAAGCTATCTGCTCTACAAGATAATGAGACTGCAGTAGGGCATCACAGGTATGAGATGGGGCAGAGAGAAGGTCAGCTTTACTGGGATGGAAGGGATGAGCAGTTACAGAACAGCCAGTGAGCTGAGAAGGAGCAGTGCCAAAAGGGAACTTTGCAGTTAGGGTGCAAAAAGCATTCCCTCCCTTTTTGTTGAGCCCAAGAGGCAACTTGGTAAAGTGGAATGGATGCTAGGATTGTGAGAAGACCTCAATTCAAATTTCTGCAGTTCCATTTAGTATATGTGTGTGACCGGAGTTTTCTTTAATGGAGAAGATTGGACTAAATGATCTCCAAGGTCTCATCTAGCTCCAAATCCATGATCCCATCCTTAAGATTTAGGGAGATTATAATAAGCCTTCCTCACTGCTCTCAAACCTGGTGGAATAAGCCTAATGGAGAAAGCTGGTGGTGGTTTAACACTTATATTTTTCCATATGTTCCTGAGTGACCTTTCTTCTCAGTTATATCAAAGATTAACAGTCCACCATGTTGGGGCACCCAGGTGGCATAGTGAATAGAGTACCAGCCCTAGAGTCAGGGGAGCTGAGTTCAGATGTAGCCGCAGATACTTAACACCTACTAGCTATATGACTTTGGGCAAGTCACTTAACCCCAGTTGCCCCTCCAAAAAAAAGAAAAAACCCCACCCTGCTTCATAATGGTGCCAATTGTGAGATCACAGATTAAAATTTGGAGCTGGAAAGGGACTGAGAATTCAAACCCCTCACTTTACAGAGAGCTTGTGACTCCGCTAAGGTCACCCAGATAGCAAGTTTAAAAGATTATGATTCAAATCCAAGTCTGATTCAAACTGCTGTGCTCTTTCTAGTACTCTGTGCTGATTATGACCCTCAGTAAGGACCTGTCCTAGTTAGCCAACAAAATTCCTTCCCCTGGAGGTCTGTTCTTAGAAATGATTATCAGGCCTAAGGAATCTAATCATGTGAGTGATGTATTCACAAATATCCTTCTAAGATACTGGCAGGAGGGACTCTCCCACAGGCACTTGGGTCTGTTCTTAGGGAGCAAGCCATGGGAAAGCTATGTTGCTTGACCGTTGGTGGGGAGGCAGTGCAGGGAGGCAGAGACGAGCAGTAGTTACTTCTGGGCCTTTGGAAACTAGGGAGGTTGGGGAGGAGGATGTAGCTAATCCAAAAAGCCTTGATAATCTTCAAATTCTCACTACTGAGTTTGGTTTTAGAAACGTTGTGGCACTTGGGACATCAGACTCATAAAAAAAGAGTCTGTTTTTCTTGGCTAGAATTCTGTAAGCTGGTGGGAGCAAGTCAATGATTAAAAATTCATAAACTCAGCATTTAGAGGTAAAAGGGACCTTGGAGATCATCTCTCTAATTCAAGGGTTCTTAACCCCAGGGGTGAGGGTGGATAGGTTCAGGGACTCCATGAACAAGGGGAAATGCATCTTTAATTCAATATAATTAGTTTCTTTTGTTGAATTCACTTTAATAAACATTAAGTGCCTCCTGTGTATTGGGCTAAACACTAGGGATACAAAAAATAGGAAAAAGACTCCTTGCCCTCAAGAAGCTTGTAGGCTATACATTTTTATGCATTTAAAAACATTATGCTGAGGAGGGGTCCAAAGGCTTCCCCAGACTTGCCAAGGGGTCCATAACCCTTATCTGATTCATCTGCCTTGTTTTGTGGATGAGAAAATAGGCAGGAGGTGGAATGATTGTCCAGTCCTACTGTAGTGAGGGACTGCACTCCAGGGTTCAATCCTCTTATTCCACATGCTGCATTTCCCACTGTGCCATGCTGTGTAGCACCTGTAGTTGAGCCACAAGTGGGTAATTGGAATTACTTTATAAGAGACTTTTTAAATGCTTCCATCTCATTTTTCTAAGCTAACTTCAGTTAGGCAATTAGGTAACACAGTAGATGAGTGCTTGCCCTGGAATCAGGAAGATCTGAGTTCAAATATGACCTCCAGATAATCACTGTATAACTCTAGACAAGTGATTAACCTCTGCCTCAGTTTCCTCATCTGTAAAACGGATATACCCCCCCCCCCAGACTTGTTATGAGGGCAAACAGGATAATATTTGTAAAGCACTTCACAAACTTTAAAGTGCTCTATCAATGCTAGCTATTATTATTTTCTAACCCAGCTAGAAAATGCAACTCTCAGTGAAGGGTAAGAGTCCTTTGAAATACCTGCAGGGGCTAAGAATCTTCCCCAGGTGCCTCGGGGATTTTACATGCACACACATCTTAGCACTTGATTTGTCCCAGAGTCCTTCAATTAGTCTTCACTTAAGGGGCTCCCGTGCTGGACTTCTCTCTTGGGTCTCAGGTTGGAGTAGAGGACCCTTAAGGGCACTTCTAGCTCTAAATGTATAATCTCATGATTTCTCTAGGGGCCACATAAAGATTAGGGAAATTGCATTTACTCTGGGGAGTTTTATAGCCAGTAACTAAAAAATCAAGTGAGACAGTCTGGCCTGCAGCTGGGACCCTCTGCCCACTGCCCCCAAGGAATGTTTTTTTGTTTGTCTTAAACTCAGTAGGGACAAACAAACATCTAAAATCATCTAAACTCTTCATAGATGGGGAAATGGGCCCAGAGATATAAAGGGGCTTGCCTAGAGTCAAATAGCAAGTTAGGAGCAGAGACAATTTGAATACAGGTGTTTTGGTTCCTGAGGTAAAGTTCTTTCCCTTCCATATACTGGCTCAACTGATGTCACATCACCCTATGTATGTGTTATCTGAATTTTGTAGATAGGGAAACAAGACTCCGGAGATATCCAGTTACTTGGCCAAGGTCATACAGACAGAACCAGGACATGATCTCAAGTCTTCTAACTCCAAATCTATGCTGCTTATAATTTATTGAAAATATTTTGATAGGGTTTTGTTCCAGTTCAGTAGTTTTAAAAAAAATAAAAGAGTTTGAAATTAATTTCCTAGGGTGGTACTTTGTTTGGGGGTGATAGCTTGTGGTTCCATAAAAATAAGTTTGGTTTGAGGTTCTGCAAAATGATGCCATTTGTTATGAATTTTGGTCCACGGCTTAGTTCAATTCCCTGGGAACACAGAGCCACACATGTGCAGCAGCCTTTTGTCTGAGAGGAAGGAAAGGGTATTGGATTGGATTTCAATGAGTGGGATTGAATTTAGCAAGAAGACTGATTTCTTATGTCTTCATATGTATAAAGGGAGGCAATGGAAGAAGGTAGAGAATCTGGAACTCAAAATTAAAATAAAAATTCATGCTTCTCAAATGGAATGGGAAAAAATGACTGATTTCTTACTATTTGACTGAGGGAGATTATGGCAACTGTTATCTCTTGAGTAGGCCATTAGGTACGGAATGGACAGCCCCATAATAAAGCACAGAAATAATGATAAGATGACCAGTGGCAAGAATGATGTGCTCTATACTTGTAGGATAAACTCAAAAGAAAATTTACTTAAAAGAAAATGAAGAAGGGGGTTGGGAAGAGAGACAGTGTAGGTGAATTCACTTGTCCAAACTGACTGTGGAGGTTTTATCAGAGAATTCATCTCTGGTGTTGTTGTGGATTCTTTTCTTAACCTTGCCTAAAATGGTGGAGATTGGAAAAATGCTCTGTTTTGTTTTTTTCAATACTTTGAAGTTTGAAAGTTGAATTAACCTAAAGATAAAAATCAGCATGTGCTGTTCTCATGATATTCTTGCAGCGGGAGCCAAAAAGATTCACCAACATTTTGTGTGAACATGATAATGGATATGAGAGGCAGGTGGACATGAAGGGGCAACTGAAGCCCTAAGTGGGAAAGGGACTAATGCAAGGAATGACCAGGAGAGTTAATAGTGGAACTCAGGCCAGGGGTCAGGTCTTCTGGCTCTGATCCCAGGTCTCTTTCACTGACCCTGCTGCTCCCAGAGTGAAGGGGAGATAGTAGTACTTAGATCTCTCCTTTCAGTCTGTGGCCTCTTCAGCTTCTGTGAAAATGAAATATCCAGTGAGCTCAGTTTGGCCTTCAGGTAGGGTTGATCACTTGGAGTTCAGTCTCTGGGTCAGGGCTGGGCTGGGAGAAGCCATTCAACCAAGATTGGGTATGTTGGCTGCTTCCCACAGGACTGAGCTGAGCTGAGTGAGCCTGGGCTCTCCCCACCCCGGGATTGGCTCCTGTGTGAGTAAGGGAGGCCTTCTCTGGAGAAGAATGCAGGCTTGTCTCCTTGCCTGTCTGGCTCTGGGATCAGTTTAAGGTTTCAGTAACCAAAAAAGGCAGGCTGGGAGGGAGAAGGCCTCCTGTGGTTTGTCTCAAATTCATCCTGGGAGCAGTTTGCTTACAAGCCTGTCCCCAAAGAGGAGTGAGCCTCCCTCCAGATATCTCTTCCTCCTCTCTCATCTCTGTCTCTATCCCTGATAAACCTGTGGTACATGACCTCTGAGGTCCATTCACGCTCCAAGGATAAACGAGTCTTCCTTTCTCTGCCCCCACCCCGCTAATGAAGCAGCCACCTGGCCTCTGGTTTCCTGGTTTTTTCCTTTGATATCCTTGCTCCAAAGATCATAATCAACCAATCAACGAATCTTTACCAAGCAGCACTTCTGGGAATAAAAAACCGGTAAATAACAAACAGTCCCTTGTATCTAGTCTGGAACTTAGAGGCAGATAAGTGACTGAACAGGGAATGTCAGCAGCTGGGGAACTTGGAGATCGTCTCATTCAATGCCCTCATTTTACAGAGAAAGAAACTATGGCCCCCAGAGATGAAGGGACATCCCCAGAGCCACCCAGCAAAGCGAGGGCAGGTCTGGGTCTGGGACACACAGGCTTCTACTCCACTGCATTTAGCTATCATGTGCAGCATGTGTATAATGAAACATTAATGAAAGACCTTGAAACAGCTTGGGGGAGTGGGAAGAACACTAGATGCAGGGCCAGAAAACTTGGGCTTGGTTTCCGGCTTTGCCACTTTTCTAATTGTGGGATTTATGTCCCTTTACTTCATTAGGCCTTAGTCTCCCCCCACAAAAAAAGTGGGGATACTAATATTCTCCTGGTAGAAGTGTGAAAAACGTGCTTGTGTAAACAGCTAGAAATGTGAGACTTCCTCAAAAAAAAGAAAAGAAATGTGAGAGGCAGCCTAGAGAAGTGGAGGTCAAACTCCTGGGTTTGAGTCCTGGGTCTGACATTTTTGTTCATGTGACCCCTGAGCAAGTCTGTGACCTCAGTTTGCACATCTGGGAGGTAGAGTTTGTGATACTTGTGGTAACTACCTCACAAAGTCATTGTTGGGAGAGTATTTTATAAATCTCAAACCATGGGGGTAAGTGTGAATTATTAACAAGTGTGAGCCATTACTGAAGGGTGGGCAACATTTTGATAGAGAGGAAGGACATGGGGAGATGACACTGACAAAGGTACAGAGGCAAAAAAGCACAAGGTGTGTTTGGGAAATAGAAGGCACTGAGTTGTTTAAGCTGCCTTGAGTGCCAGGCTAAGGAATGTGGGCTTGATCTAGCCAGTGGAGGCCTCAATGAAGGGTTTTGACCCTGGAGTCAATAAATCACTAAACATTTTTAAAGTACTTATTATGTGCCAGGGGACAGGTAGGTAGTAGAATGGATAGAGCACCAGACCTTGAGTCAGGAAGACTCATCTTAGTGACTTCAAATCCAGCCTTAGACACTTACTACATGTATGACCCTGGGCAAGTCACTTAACCCTTTTTCCCTCAGTTTCCTCATCTGTAAAATAAACTAGTGAAGGTAATGGCAAACCACTCCAGTATCTTTGCCAAGAAAATCCCAAATGAGGTCACGGAGAGTCAGTCATGACTAAAAAATGACTCGACAACAACAAATTATGTGCCAGACACTGTGTTCTCATCTGGATTGACCAGATGAGAACACTCACTGCACTAGGAAGACTAATCTTGCCAACAGGTGCAGGCTGGATTGTAGTTGGGGAGGGTTAGTGGGCTCTTTCATGATACAGGTGAGCCTCCTTGCTCTGCTCCATATGTGCCATCCCATCCTCCCCCTCCTTACCTTTACATCCGCTGTCTTTTCCATGCCTGGAATGCTCTTCTCACCCCTAATAGGGTATTTAGTTTATTTCTAGTACCACTTGCTACCTGAGGCCTCCCCTGATCCCTCCCGTTGTTGGTGTCTTTCTCCCAATTACTTCATATATATTTCATATTTGTTTATCTGCACATATGTTGTTCATCCTGTGTCCATTAGAATGTAAGCTTTCTGAGGACAGGGACTGTTTTATTTATGCCTGTGTCTATGGTGCTTAGCACATAATAAACACAATAAATGTTTTTTTATAAAGATGAGACTTGCACTTTTATTGGTGTAGGGAATTCCCCAGGGTGAAATTCCATCTATCAATACAAATCAGTAACTTTCTTCACCTTATGGTCTTAGAGAGTTGCCTGGGATTGAGAGGTTCAGGAACTTGTCCAGTGTCAGACAGACAGTATGTATCAGAGGCAGGACTTAAACCCTGGTCTGCCTGACTCCAAAGCCAACTCCCTATCCAGTAAATTATGCTCCCTTTCTATAAATGCATGAATCAAATAGACTAGTAATAGGGAGATTCAGTAGGAGACCTTTGCAACATTCTTGTCTATTTACCCAGGGTTTCACATTCTCTGTTTCTTTGTCTTGGGCAGATAGGTTCTATTGCATTTGTTCCATATTGGATCCAGCACATTTAGGTTTAGGAACTTCCAGCCTAGGAGTTGGCCTCTGGGTAGTGAATGTCTATTTGTTGGATGTGCTTTTGTGGTTATTTCTTTTCCATTATGAATTGGACTAGATGGCCATGGACATCCATTCTACCACCAAAATTCTGTGATTCTTTTTTTTTTTTTTGCTTTTTTTTTTTTGGAAGGGAGGGCAGGACAATTGAGGTTAAATGACTTGCCCAAGGTCACACGGCTAGTAAGTATTAAATGTCTGAGGCCGGATTTGAACTAAGGTCCTCCTGACTCCAGGGCCAGTACTCTATTCACTGTGCCACCTAGCCGCCCCCAAAATTCTGTGATTCTAAAGAACACAGGACACAGGCCCACTCCAATTTGCAGCAAACTCAAGTCTTTTAGGTGCTTTCATTGGCATAAGGAACTAAAAGGATTATGGCAATGTATACTCTCTTATGGACTCAGATAAAAATTGTTATTTTCTGAAGATGAGGCTATTTACAATGGTACATTATCAACACTAGTTGCTCCCTCCAAAGAGCAAGAACGTTGATTCTGTGAGGTAGGATGGTACTAGCCAACCACTAATCAAGGCAAGAATAGCAGGACAAGTGCTGCTGGTACTGGGCAGACTGTCCATTTAGAATGGAAGAATAATTCCCTCTTATATTTTACTAGTTTCATAATAATGAATTATGGGGGCAGCTAGGTGGTACAGTGAGTAAGAGCACCAGCCTAGGAGTCAGGGATTGGTTCCTGGGATTGGTTCCAGCCTCAGAAAATTAGCACCCACACATAAAAAAAAAAAAATGATTAGCCATATAACCTTGAACAAGTTACTTAACCCCAATTGCTTTTTTAAAAAAATTTAAAAAATAATGAATTATGTTGGTTATGGATGAGAAAGCATGGAAGGGGGACTTCCAGGAGCAGAGCAAGATGGAGGAGTAGAGGAAGCACTATATCCAAACTCTTCCAACACTGTCCTCCAAACAACTTAAAATAATGCTTCAAATAAAGTTCTAGAAGAGTAGAGCCAACAAAAGTTGGGGGAGGAGACATTCTTCTAGCCCAAGATAACTTAGGAGGGCAAAAGGAGACATCTGTGACATATGGGTGGAGACTGACCTGGAGACCACATAGATGCAATACTTGGTGATGGTGAAAACAGCAGTTTTGGGGGCTCCCAAATTAGAGATGGTAAAGGGATTTGGTAACTTGTCAGAAAGAGATCACAGGGGACCTATATGCTAGCACTGGGCAGAACTATATAGTGTTTGGAAACTCCATTGCCCATACCCACTTCTTGGTCACAGATAAGTTTTCTGGCAGAGAGGAGTGCTTTTGGTCAAGAGGGATCAGGGAAGCTGAGGAGAAGTATTGCTTTTGGTCTCACAGGAGAAGGGGTGCTAAGGAGTAGTATTACTTTTGGTCCCAAGGGAGCAGGGGGCCTTGAAGAGCAATGTTGCTTATGTCAGCAAGGGATTAGGGGTCAAGTGACCACACCTGTCTCCAGATCACATTTTGGAAGTACTTAAAACTTCCAAACCCCCAGAACTAGCTCTAAAAATAGTGGTACTAAAAAGACTGAAGCTTGGGGCAGTGATTTCTTCCTTCTCTCTTCCCTCACTATCATTCCAGAAACAGAGCCTATCTTTAACATAAAGTTCAAAGTAAAGAAATAGGCTGAAAAAAAATAGCAAAAAAAAAAAAAGTACCTGACCATAAAAATGTTACTATGGTGATAGGGGAGATTAAGACAAACTCAAAAGAAGACAAGGATGTCAAAACAGTTATGAGCAAAGAAAAAAAATGAATTGGACACAAGTCTAATAGGAAATCCTGGAAGAGGTAAAAATGATTTTCAAAATCAAATAAGAGTGGTAGAGGAAAAATTGGGGGAAAGAAATGAGAGCAGGGTAAGACAACTATTAAAAGGTTAATTGGGTAAGGAGGGACAGGTTCAAAGGAGAGAGAGAGAAAAGTATAAATGGTAAAAATAGGATGACAGGAAATATACAGTAATCACAACTGTGCATGTGAATGGGATGAACTCTCCCATAAAATGGAAGTACATAGCAGAGTGGATTAAAAACCAGAATCCTACAATATATTGTTTACAAGAAACACATTTGAAGCAGAGAGACATACTGGGTAAAGGTAAAAGGCTAAATCAGAATATATTGTGCTTCAACTGAAAAAAGAAAAAAGCAGGGGTGGCAATCCAGATCTCAGACAAAGTGATAGCAACAACAGATCTAATTAAAAGAGACAAAGAAGGAAGCTATATTTTGCTAAAAAGGTACTATAGACAATGCTGTAATATCAATACTAAACATATATGCACCAAGTGGCATAATGTTCAAATTCTTAGGGAGAAGTTAAGTGAGTTACAGGAAGAAATAGAAAGCAGGGGTGGCTAGGTGGTGCAGTGAGTAGAGTGTCGGCCCTGAAGTCAGAAGGACCTGAGTTCGGATCCGGCCTCAGACACTTAATGCACACACAAACAAAAATCTAGCCGTGTGATCTTGGACAAGTTACTTAATCCCAATTGCCCTCCAAAAAGCAAAATAAATAAATAAATAAATAAATAAATAAATAAATAAATAAATAAATAAATAAATAGAAAGTAAAACTAGACTAGTAGGGAACCTCAACCTTCCCCTCTCAGAACTAGATAAATCCAACCACAAAATAAACAAGAAAGAAATTAAGGAGGTAAATAGAATTTTAGAAAAGTTAGATATGATAGAACTCTAGAGAAAACTGAATGGAGATAGAAAGAAATATACCTTTTCTCAGCAATACATGGCCTCTACACAAAAAATGACCATGTATTAGGGCATAAAAACCTCACATTCAAATGCAAAAAGGCAGAAATATTAAATGTATCCTATTCAGATCATGATGTAATAAAAATTACATGTAATAAAGGGCCATGGGAAGATAGATTAAAAATTAATTGGAAACTAATAATCATTAAAGAATGAGTAGATCAAACAAATCACAGAAAAAATCTATGATTTTATCAGAGAGAATGACAGCATATATGAGACAGCATACCAAAATTTATGTACCCAAAGCAATTCTTTTTTTTTAAATTAAACAAGCCATTATTTAATTTTAAAAATTAGTTATAGACAAAATTGATTTCTTTTACACTGTGTACTGTAGACTCCAACTCCTCTACTCTTTGTTCCAGGTGAGCCTTCTCATTAAATGCAGTCTCTTGGGAAATCTTTAACCTCTCCCTCAGACTATCTCGTTCTGTGGTCATTCTTCACAAGTCAGTGAAGGCCACATCTCTTTCTGTTTCTACCCACCATAAGATTGCATGTGCTGTTGATGTTGATTTAGGAGACTTGCAATTTTTCATCATTTCTTGTCTTAGTCGGGCTATTTCTTCCTGTGCCTGTTCATAAAGAAGAAAGGTCTTGTCTCTTTCAGATGTGAGAACTTTGACATTACCCTGAATCTCAGCCAAGTGACGCTCATATTTTTCCAACATACACCTAAGTTCATCACGATCTCTTGTCTTCATAAGCTCTGAATCACAATTTACTCCCCTGGGAGGTGGAGAAGTACGTCGAGGACTTTTAGATCTACTTCGGATCATCTTGCCCAAATGTTCAGTTTCACTCTTACGATGATTTGTCTGCTCCTAAAGTCTTGACAAAGGAATCAAGCAGATATAAGACTTTATTGTATCTTCTAGTACTATAATATTATTTTGCTAACATCTAAGTTCAGTCTTTGAGTATTTAAAAGTCCCTCTATGTGATATCCAGTAATAATTCTTTCTTTTTCCAGCTGTTGTTAGTTATCGTACTTTAATCAATTCTTTACAAAGATGCACATTCTGGTTGGTTAAACCATCTAACTGATCAACACCTTTCTGAGTTCCAAAGGTCTTCTAACATGTTCTTCCATGCCATGATTTGTCTGCTTGAGATCTTCAATCTGTAAACTTAGCTTATAGATGAGTCTCTCTTGGTTTCTCACTTCTTGGGGAGTATTATGATATTTCTCAGCTTTATTTATTGGAGCCCCTAGGCCAAAATCATGTTCTTTGGTGGTAACTTCTCCCAGATGCCCCCTCTTAGAGCAGCCTTCCCAACAGCCCGGCCAAGAGTCGCGGGAAGAAGTGAAGCGGTCACCATAGGAACTGGGCTTGGCCCCAGGCTCCCGAGAGACCGGAAACCCGGGGCCCTCCTCCCCTCCCTCTCCCGGCCCCCTCCTCTCCCCTCCGCGAGAACGAGGGAGGGAGAGCCATTCTGCTTCTGCCCGGGCTTTCTCCCCTGCCAGAGGCCTCCCCCCAAAGCAATTCTTAAGGGAAATTTTATATCTCTAAGTGCTTTCATGAATAAAATAAAGATCAATAAATTGGACATGCAACTAAAAAAGCTAGGCAAAGAACAAATTTAAAATCCCTAATTAAACACCAAATGCAAAATACTAAAATTAAAGGCGAGGTTAATAAAATTGAAAGTAAAAAAAAATTATTGAACTAATAAATAAAACTAAGGATTGATTTTAAGGGGGGAACAATAAAATAGATAAGCCTTTGGCTAATTTGATTTTTTTTAAAAGAAAGAAGTAAACCAAATTATCAATATCACAAATGAAAAAGGAAAATTCACCAATGAAGAGGAAATTAAAGCAATAATTAGAAACTATTTTGCCCAATTGTGTGCTAATAAATCTGACAATCTAAATGAAATGGAAAATTTTAAGAATATAAATTGCCCAGATTAATAGAAGAGGAAACAAAAAATGCTTAAATATTCCCATTTTAGAAAAAGAAATTGAACAAGTCATCAATGAACTCCCTAAGAAAAAATTTCAAGGGGCAGATGAATTTACAAGTGAATTCTACCAACGTTCAAAGAACAATTAATTCCAATACTATATAAACCATTTGGAAAAATAAGTGAAGAAGGCATCCTATCAAACACCTTAAAAAAAACTGCAAAGGCATTCAAGTTGGGTTTTTTAAATCTTATTTAATATTTATTGTTCCAAATTACACATAAAAAAAAAATTTTAGGGCACCAAACCCGGAGCAGGCGCTGAGTCTCTAGGCTGCTGGGGGTCTGTCGGCTCCCAGGGCGGTTCGTCTCACTTCCCCTTCCCCTTGTCAGGGCTCAAAGTGTCTGTGGGTCTGTGAGAAAGTGCTCAGGGCCGAGCATGGTGCTCTGAGGTGTTGGAAATGCTTTCCCCCAGTGGGTTTCTCCAAGGGGGAAACTGAAGCCCCGAGATGCAAAGGCACTTGTCTGAGGTTTAATCAATACTATGAAACACAAGTAAAAACAAGTTGCCTTCACCTGCCACATTTGAAAGAATAGTATACAAAAATCCCTCTGAGTATCATTACGTGAAAGTCCAACTTGAGTTTCAAGATCATGGATTTAATTGAACTGACACACAGTTCAAACAGCTGATTGTTTTGGCCCTAAAGGACTTGTTTAGAGGGCTGCCTTACCCTTTGATGTGTTGTTGACATATGATCAGAAGACCTTATCAGCAATCCTGAGAATCCTAGCAGATTTAGCATTGCAAATAAAGACAGTCCTTAGCCGAGGCAATTGCTAGGACAGACAGACAGAGCTGAGGAGGCTGGAAGCTGAGCAGAAATAATCTTTGTGTCATTCTGATATGATCTGAATTCTCAGCAGTGGCCTTGTGAAATTGTAGAGTTCTTTGACCCTGCTGGGGTCCTATCAGAACAAGAAATGTGCCTTCAGAGTGAAACAGGTTTCTCCATTTCTTCTTGCATTATCTGGTAATAGTAGAGAATTCATATGGAAAAAGTAGAAATTGAATTGGAATTCACTGAAAATGAATGGTTGAGAAACTTTTTTTTTTTTTGCCAACTTTGTGTGCAAAGTTCGTAGATAGAAGGACTTGCAGTTCTGGTTTGTAACTGTTTAAAATTTGAAAAGATGTTCATGGCAATTTCCAGTCACTAGATTTTACTGAGTACAGGACAGCCAAGAGCTCTCCCAGTGCTGCTGAGGCTGAATAAAAGAAGGACGGTGCAGTTCTGATTTGACCAGGCAGCACCTTCGATATTTGAATGTAAAAGTTGGAGACCTGCTGAACTCACTAAAGCTTTTACTCGGAAGGTCATTTTCAGAATTAACAGGGGATATTAACTCCTTACACTTAAACGAAGACTTTGCAAAGCAGACACTGTTTGAAAGGATCATTGTTCATGGAGATCAATGAGCTGATTTCTGAGCTTCTGGGTACCAAAACGCTTGGTCCAGGCTGTGTGATTATTTCTCAGGAGATCAATTCCCAGCACCTTTGTATGTTGGAGAAATGGTGTTAGCAACTGCTTAAGTGAAAAAGCTGAAGATGTGTGTTACTTTTATTGAAGTATCATGTTATGTAATAGAAAGAAGAAAAACTGTCATGGAGGGCCTGGTTAAAATTATAGTCCTAGATATCCCTAGTTCTTGAACCATATGTTAAAGCTACAGAATCAGAAATGTATTCATGAGAAAATTAAAGTACAACTAGAGGAAATAATGCAAAATACTTGTGTTACATTTCATATAATTATTGATAAAAGCAAATATTTCATGCTTGGAGAAAGGAAGAAATAAATTATCTAAATATTTCCCAAAAAATTTTAACATTTTTTCAAATTTTGAGTTCCAAATTCTCTCCCTCCCTTTCCTCCCCACCCTTCATTGAGAAGGAAAGCAATTTTACATAGGTTATACATGTATAGTCATGCAAAACAGATTTCCATGTAAGTCATGCTGTGAAAGAAAGACCAAAAAAATAAAAACCCATGAAAAATAAAGAAAACAAAGAAAAAAGTATCTTTGTTCTATATTCAGGCTCTATCAGTTCTTTCTCTGGAGATGGATAGCATCTTAAATCATAAGTCCCTTCAGAACTGTCTTGGACCATTGTATTGCTAAGAATAGCTAAGTTATTCATAGTAGATCATCATACAATATTGCTGTTACTGTGTACAGTCTTGTCCTGGTTCTGCTCATTTCACTTTGCATCAGCTTGTGTAAGTCTTTCCATGTTTTTTTTGAGAGCATCCTGCTCATCATTTCTTAAAACACAATAGAATTCCATCACAATCATATATAACAACCTGTTCAGTCATTTCCCCAATTGATGGGCATTCCCTCAATTTCCAGTTCTTTGCCCCACTAAAAGAGCTGCTTTAAAATGTTTTTTGTATACATAGATCTTTTTCCTTTTTTAAAAAATCTCTTTGGGATATAGACCTAGTAGTGGTATTGCTTGGTCAAAAAGTGTGCATGGTTTTATAGCCCTTTGGGTATAGTTCCAAATTACTCTCCAGAATGGTTGAATCAGTATACAACTTCATCAATAATGCATTAGCATTTTCATTTTCCCACATCTCATTCAACATTTGTCATTTTCCTTTTTTGTTATATTAGTCAATCTGACAGGTGTGAAATAGTAGCTCAGAGTTGTTTTAATTTGCATTTCTCTCATCAATAGTGATTTAGAACATTTTTTTCCCATATAACTATAATAGTTTTGGTTACTTTGTCTGAAAACTACCTGTTCATATCCTTTGACCATTTATCAGTTGAGGAATGGCTCTTATTTCTATAAATTTGACTCAGTATTTTTGAGAACTATGTATTTCCCTCCATCCTATTTTCCCCATTTTTCCTACTCTCTCCCTCTCCTTTTACCCTGTCCATTCACAAGTCTTTTGCTTCTGACTTTTACCTCCCCCAAACTGCCCTCCCTTCTATCAGCTCTCATCCCTTCTCTTATCCCCTTTCCTTCCTACTTTCCTATAGGGTGGGATAGATTTTTACACCCAACTGAGTGTGTAAATTATTTACCTCTTTGAGCAAATTGTGATGAGAATGAGGTTCATGTGCACCCCTCTTTGCCTCCCCCATTTTCATTCTACTGTAAAATCTTTTTCAAACTTCTTTTAAGGGGGCGGCTAGGTGGCGCAGTGAGTAAGAGTGCCGGCCTCAGAGTTAGGATGACCCGGGATCGTATCTGGCCTCAGAAAATGAGCACCCACACATAAATAATGACTGGCCGTGTAACCTTGAGCAAGTTACTTAACCCCAATTGCTTTAAAAAAAAAAAAAACTTCTTTTATGTCAGATAATTTATCCCATTCTACTTCCCCCTTTCCCTTCTCCCAGCACATTCTTCTTTTTCATTCCTTAATTTTATTTTTTTAGATAATCCTACCATCACATTCAACTCACACCTCTGCTTTCTGTCTACATATACTCTTTCTAACTGCCCTAATAATGAGAAAGTTTTTAGGAGTTAGAAATATAATTTTCCCATGAATATTTAACCTTATCAAATCCCTTATGAGTTCTCTTTCCTATTTACCTTTTTATTCTTCTTTTGTGTCTTGTATTTGAAAGTCAAATTTTCAATTCAACTCTGATCTTTTCATCAGGAATGCTTGAAAGTCCTCTATTTCACTGAATAGCCATTTTTTCTCCTGAAGAATTATACTCAGTTTTGCTTATGGGTGACTCTTAGCTGTAATCCTAGCTCTTTTGCTTCCAGAATGTCACATTCCAAACCCTCTAATCTTTTAATGTAGAAGCTGCTAAATCTTGTGTTATCCTGACTATGGCT
Organism: Gymnobelideus leadbeateri; assembly: GCA_011680675.1. NCBI lineage: Eukaryota > Metazoa > Chordata > Mammalia > Diprotodontia > Petauridae > Gymnobelideus > Gymnobelideus leadbeateri. The sequence goes on along the minus strand of WOXC01009190.1, from coordinate 458,007 downwards.
CCATGAGATTTGAATTGGGGTTTTTTTTTACCGCTTACAGTAGTTTTTCCTTGATCTGGGAGGTCTGGAATTTAGCTATATTCCTGGAAGTTTTTATTTTGGGATGTCTTTCAGGAGGTGATTGGTGGATTCTTTCAATTTCTATTTTATCCTCTAGTTCTAGAATATCAGGGCAGTTTTCCTTGATAATTTCTTGAAAGGTGATATGTAGGCTCTTTTTTTTGATCATGACTTTCAAATAACCCAATAATTTTTAAATTATCTTTCCTTGATCTATTTTCTAAGTCTGTTGTTTTTCCAAGGAGATATTTCACATTTTATTCTCTCTTTTCATTTTTTAAAATTTTGATTGTTTCTTGATGTCTGATAAAGTCATTAGCTTCCACTTGTACAATCCTAACTTTTAAGGAATTATTTTCTTCAGTGTGCTTTTGTACATCCTTTTCCATTTGGCAATTTTGATTTTCAAGGCATTCTCTTCATTGGATTTTTGTGCCTCTTTTACCATTTGGCCTATTTATTTTTTTTTCTTTTTTCTTTTTTTTTTTTTTTTAAAGCAATTGGGGTTAAGTAACTTGCTCAAGGTTACACGGCTAGTCATTTGATTTATGCGTGGGTGCTCATTTTCTGAGGCCGGATCTGATCTCGGGTCATCCAAACTCCGAGGCCGGCACTCTTACTCACTGCGCCACCTAGCCGCCCCTTTTTAGGGCAATTGGGGTTAAGTAACTTGCCCAAGGTTACACGGCTAGGTTTTTGTTTGTGCGGATTAAGTGTCGGAGGCCGGCTCCGAACTCAGGTCCTTCTGATTCCAGGGCCGGTGCTCTATTCACTGCGCCACCTAGCCGCCCCCCTATTTATTTTTTAAGGTGTTATTTTCTTCAATGTTTTTTGTGCCTCCTTTACCAAGATATTGATTCTTTTTTCATGTTTTTCTTGCATCACTCTCATTTCTCTTCCCAATTTTTCCTCTACCACTTTTACTGGATTTTAAAAATTCTTTTTGAGCTCCTCCATGGCAGGAAACCAAAAGTCATATTTTATTTTGAGACTTTGGATGAAGGAATTTTGACTGTGTTATCTTCTTTGGAGTATGTATTTTGATCTTCCTTGTCACCATAGTAACTTTCCATGATCAATTTTTTTCTTTTGTTTGCTATTTTCCAGTCCATATCTTGATTTTTAATTCTATGTTAAAGTGGGACTCTGCTTCCAAAGTGGATGGGGTGCTGTCCCAAGCTTCAGGATTTTTGTGCAGTTGTTTTCAGAGATAATTCTGGGAACCTGTAAATTATTTGTTTTTCCAAGGTAATATGGTCTAGGGAGAGTTGTGTTTACTATTATCCTATATTCTACACTAGTTTATGAGTGACCACAAGCACTCTTTTCCACCCTGGATCTATGACCAGGGTTCCTGCTCCCCTGCAGCCACAAATTCTGCTATCCTAGTGCTCCTTCTTGCACTGGGACTAAGACCTAGGACTGTGACCCAGATCTAAGTATAGGCAATGCAACAGAGTCCTGCCCCTGGTGCCAGCAAAGGGATGCCTGTAAATCTCCTGATCTATCATCTAATCCCCTTACCATCTATGGGCTGAGAGGTCTGGAAACCTCCACTGCTGCCACTGATTCAGTCACCCTGAGGCTTGTTCCTGGTTTACTGGGGCCTAATCTGAGTTCATATGGCCTGTACTGGACTGTATTCCTCCCTCACCCAGGTGCAACAGACCTTTCCTGCCAACCTTATAAGTTGTCTTAGGCTAAAAAATTGTTTCACTCTCTTTTTGTAGGATCTGCCACTCTAGAATTTGTTTATAGTCATTGATTAAAGGTATTTGGAGGGATTTGGGGAAGATCTCAGGTAAGTCCCTGCTTTTACTATGCCACGTTGGCTCCATCTCCCCCAAATTCCTTTTATAATACAAATATGGTACTGATACCTAAATCCAAAACTAAAATAATAAAGGACTATATTATACAATTGTAAAACATTTTTCACACTAATAAGACATATCTAAAGAATTGGAGAAATTTATTTGTTCATAGATAGGCCATAATAAAAATGACAATACTACCTAAGTTAATTTACTTATTCATTGCCATACCAATCAAAATAGCAAATGATTATTTTTTAGAGCTAGAAAAATAATAACAAAATTCATCTGAAAGGACAAAAGGTCAAGAATATTAAGAAAATCAATGAAAATATTTAAATAAAGATGGCTTGTCAGTACCAGAGTTCAAACTATATAACAAAGCAATAATCATCAGAACTATCTGATACTGGCTAAGAAATAGAGTAGTGGATCAGTAGAACAAGTAAAGGTCATAATACATAGTAATAATAGTAATCTAGTGTTTGATAAACTCCAAGGTCCAAGCTTTGGGGGCAAGCACTCACCATTTTACAAAAATTGTTAGGGAAATTAAATCAGTTAGGCAGAAATTAGGCATAGACCAACATCTCACATCATATACCAAAATAAGGTCAAAATGGGTACATGTTTTAGACATAAAGGGTGATATTATAAATAAATTAGGGGAGCATGAAAAAAATATGCCTGTCAGATCTATAGATAAGGGAATAGTTTATGACCAAACAAGAAATAGACAGGATCATGGGAAAGCTGATCATTTTAATTACATGTATTTTAAAACTGTTGCATAAACAAAAACAACGTAGTCCAAATTAGAAGGAAAGCAGTAAACTGAGGGGGAGGGGTTTTATCCCAACTTCCTCTGAGCTCATTTCTCAAATATGTAGGGAACTAAGCCAAATTTATCAAATTAAGAACCATTTCCCAATTGATAAATGGTCAAAGGATATAAACTAGCAGTTTTCAGAAAAAGAAATCAAAACTATCAATAGTCAAATAAAAAATGCTCTAAATTACTCTAGATTAAAAAAATGCTCATTAAAAGAACTGAGTTACCATCTCACACCTATCAGATTGGCTACCATGACAGAAAGGGAAAATGATAAATGCTAAAAGGGATATGAAAAACTAGGTACACTAACTCACTGTTGATGGAGTTGTGCACTGGTCTAAACATTGTGGAGAACAATTTGGAACTATGCCCAAAGTGCTATAAAACTGTACATACCCTTTGACCCAGCAATATCACTTCAAGGTCTATATCCCAAAGAGATCAAAATAAGATAAGGGAAGGGGAGAAGGACCTATTAGTACAAAAATATTTATAGCAGCTCTTTTGTGGCAAAGAATTGGAAGTTGGGGGATGCCCATTAATTGGGGAATGGCTGAACAAGTTGTGATATATGATTGTGACAGAATACTATTGTGCTATAAGAAATGATGACCAGGATGCTTTCAGAAAAACCTGGGAAGATCTATATGAACTGAAACTAAGTGAAGTGAGGAGAACCAGAAGAACTTTGTATACAGTTAACAGCAATATATGTAACAATGATCAAACATTAAAGACTTAACTGATCTGATCAATACAATGATCCAAGATAATTCCAAAGGATTTATAATGAAAAATTCTATCCACCTCCAGAGAGAGTATTGATAAACTCTTAGTGTAGATTAAAGCATATTCTTTTCACTTTATTTTTCTTATAGTTTTGTGTTTGTATATGTTTGTTTTAGCAACATGACTAATATGGGAATATGTTTTGCATGATTTCACATGTATAATTGATATATTATTACTTGTCTTCTCTTTTTTTTTTTTAAAGCAATTGGGGTTAAGTAACTTGCTCAAGGTTACACAGCCAGTCATTATTTATGTGTGGGTGCTCATTTTCTGAGGCCAGATTCTATCCTGGGTCATCCCAACTCTGAGGCTGGCACTCTTACTCACTGCACCACCTAGCCACCCCTCTTTATTTCTTTCTTTCTTTTTTTTTTTTTTTGCTTTTTGGAGGGCAATTGGGGTTAAGTAACTTGCCCAAGGTCACAAGGCTAGGTTTTTGTTTGTGTTAAGTGTCTGAGGCCGGATCCGAACTCAGGTCCTTCTGACTCCAGGGCTGGTGGTCTACTCACTGTGCCACTTAGCCGCCCTACTTATCTTCTTAATGGCTTGGGGAGGGACAGGGGAGAATTCAGAGCTTAAATTTTTAAAAGATGAATTTTTTTTTAATTTTAATGTAATTAGGAAATATTTAATTAAATAAAGATGTAACAATTTTTAAAAGGAAAGCATGGGAGGTTTTCAATATATATTGGTGAAGTAAACACCTTGGTGAGATCATGCTTCCATCATATAGGATCTTCAAATTTGTGTAATGAATTAAAGTTTAATACTAATAGCTAGCATTTATACAGCCCATTAAAGTTTGCCAACTGCTTTAATTTGTTATCTCAGCCCTTGATCTAGTTCACCTCTTTTTTGCATAGGAGAAAACCAAGGCTATTTCCACTAAACAGCTATGTATGTCACTCCCCTCATCTGTATTTAATCACCCACTGGTATTGATAGCCTCTCACCTGATCCCATTCAGCACTAAACATCTAGATTCTGGTGAATCCCAAACTAATTCTTCTCCAGGTCACATGCCTGACTTGCTAGAGCACAGCAGCCTCCCCCACCCCCCAAAATTTCCTTAACCCCTGCAACCTCTTCCTCTGATTGGGTAAGTAAAGCACCCAAGCCAGCCGCGTCTTCATTCCTCTCTCGGCTCCACTCCTAGATCTCTGGACTTTCTCTACCATGCCCTTCCACCCCCAACCCCTCCTTTTCAGCCCCTTTTTGTGTGTTGTCTTCCCCCATTAGAATATAAGCTCTTTGAGGGCAGGAGTTGTCTTTCTGGTTTTATTTGTATTCCTAGCACAGCACAGTGCCTAGCACATAATAAGCAGTTAATAAATGCTCATTGACTTGTGTCTGTTGGTTTGCACATGCCCCATTGGTTGGAAATGTTGAGTAAGTGCCATGCCCTCTGTGGTTCTCAGAAAATGAGAACCTTCTATTACTCATCTCAGCTCTTCCCTGCAGGACAAAGTCAACTCATTACCCAGAGGCATCAGAAATCAGTGATGGAGGGAAACAGCCTTTTCTTTAATACCCATGTTCTCCCATGAAGCCATATGGCTACAGATCTTCATATATCCCAAGAAGTAAAATTACTACAGGTGACCCAAACACCAATAGAGAATTAGAAGCAGGCTACAGCTGATGATGATTTGCCTACAAGAAGTAGTATGAATAATATCACAAAAGGCACATGATTGAAAAATAATGTAGGCAGCCATATTGAAAGTGAGGGGCAAGAGACAGACAGTCCAAGTTACCCACAAAATAATACTTTCACACACTGGCAATGCCTATCTCCCTGCCTTCCTTTACTTCATTAAGTCATATAACTTTGACTTAAAGGAGTGATACATCAACTTTTCACAGAAACAGACAGAAGCATTTCAATACTTCATACAGTTGCATTTACTTTTAGCAGAACATTTATATAGAACTTACTCTATGCCAAGCATTTCAGTAAACTCTGGGGATACACAGAAAGGCCAAAAAAGAAAAAGTTTTTTCTCTCCAAGGAACTCACAATCTAAAGTACACAACAACTCTATAAGCATGATAGATACAGGATAAATTCAGGGCAATCTCAAAGAGAAGACATTAAAGGAAAACTGGGAATGTCTTCTTGCAGAAGGGGGGACTCTAGCTGAAACCTGAAGGAAGCCGAGAAGCCAGGAGGCAGAGGGGAAGAGGCAGAGCATCCCAGATAAGGGGGACATTCCAGAAAAATACTCAGTTGGGAGATGTCACATCATGCTCAAGAAACAGGTCAGCATCACTAGATTACAGGGTACATAGAAGGGAGGAAGGTGCAGGAAAATTTGAAAAGTAGGAAGGGACCAGGTTGTGAAGGATTTTAAAAGCCAGATAGAGGATTTTATATTTGATCCTGCAGATAATAGGAAGCCACTGGAATTTACTGTATAGGGAAGTGATATTATAAAACTTAGAGTTTAGGAAAGTCAATCTGACAGCTAAATGGAGAATAGACTGAAGTATGGAGATACTTAAGGCAAGGAGACCAGTCAGCAGGCTATAGCAATACTTTGGGTATAAAGTGATAAGAATCTGCACCAGGGTGCTGGCAGTGTCAGAAGAGAGAAGAGGTATAGGAGAGAGATGTTAGGAAGGTAACATAAGAAAACAATACAGGCCCATCAAGCTAGAAGTCTCCTAGATAACACAAAGGCTTCTTCAAACCCAGGAACTCTAGGAACAAAATAGTTTGTTTAATCTCCATGGCTGTGTGCTCAACAAAGTGGGCATAGGAGTGGCCACTTAATCTCCATTAACATATCTAGCAGGACCAGTCATCAAGTGAGGCCAGAGAATCTCTGCACCTGGGCTGTCAGCTCAACCTGAGGCATGAAACACAGGATTTTGCAGGAACTGGAACTTGTCAAGGGTCTCTACTGGTCAATGGCTGTCAGTGATCTCTTGCCTTGGCCAGAGCCTTGAAGAGAGGAAGAGAGTGGCCTCTGCAGACAGCCTCAACAAGCAGCTTCTGTGATGCCCTAGCATCCTTCCACTTGATGTGGTGTGGCACTCCTTTGCTGCAACTTCTGGTCATCATCTCTTTTCTTGCCCCCAATCAAAAGCCCCACCTTCCTCCCTACCTACTCCCTTACCATTGGTGAGAGAGAAGCAGCTACAGAGTGAGGGGTAGATGGAGCCAATAGTTTCTAAAGTACTGCCCATCTCTATTACTCCATAATTCTCTATCAATCCTGTTCGCACTTCCTGGAGGCCCCCCAGATAGGTAGTTCACTATCATCCTTCCATAAAGGCCTGGCACCCAGGGTTAGTTGTCATGAGATCTGTAAGATACTAGGAAACATTCATTGCTGGAATTCCATAATGTTGATAATTGGTGCCAGGAAAAGGATTCCATTCGTGTTTGAGGGGAAAAGTTTAGTGTCACAAGAGGGCAGTATAAGACTTCTAGGTTCTAGTCCCAGGTCAAACATGCTGTGTGACCTCTATGGAAACATGGAACTTCTCTGTGCTTTATCTTTCCTTTCCTTTGTCTTTAAAATAGTTGCTTTGTATAATAATGGCTACCAGCTGTTTTAGAAAGTTCTATTAATACAAAATAGGATGCAAGAATATGCATTGGTAGGAGAGCCTTTTCCTGCCAGAACTTAAGTTTGTGGATGAAGGGAGGGAAAAAGGGAAGAAAGGAAGCAGAGAGGAAGGAAGGAAGGAGAGGAAAGAGATGAAGCAGAGAGGAAGGAAGGAGAGGAAATAGAGGAAGGAAGGAAGGAAGAAAGGAAGGAAGGAAAGAAGGAAGGAAGGGTTTCTTGTGATTCTGCCATGCCACTCAGAAATTTGGTGCAGAGGTTTTTGTTCTCAAAGGGGCTAAAGAGAAATTATTGCCTTCATCAGTACCATCCTACTTTTTTTCAGAATGGCTAAGACACATAACTGGGACAGAGAGAGATCTTAGCCCTCACCCCCAGGGACCTTGTATATGCCTCAGCATTCCAGGACATTAACAACACACAGCCCTGCCAAGGAAAACTCCAGCCCTACCTTCGCAGAACACATCAACAGGAAATCTCTCATGGAATAGTTTCTAACCAAAAACAAAAAGAGCAACTGTCTTGCCTCAAAGAATATTGTCAACCTAAATTTTTATAATTACCCACCCAGTAAGTGGACCACATGAATGCTAGAGAAAAGAAGGGGGAAGGGAGTTCACTGTTTTTTAAGACTAAAACAATTAGCAAATGACCCTTGGGTCTGCATTCTGGAATCTCTGGGTTGAGCTCCCTTCCTCCCACCCTCTGTTTTCTCTTTTTCTCCAGGAACATTCTTTCCCTACCTGCTATGCTATGCAATGTGCTTTTAATTGGCCCCATGTGTAAAAAGTCAGATCTGGTGGTTCCAGTCCCTAGCAGGTCCTTCTATGGGCAGTTGATGTTCTCACCAGGGAGCTGAATAAGAACTTCTGTTAAAGGACCAGGGACCCATCTGTATTGAGCCTAAAGGCAGCTGAGAGAGGAGACCATCTAAAATCAGAAAACCAGAGTGAAAACAAGATTCAAGTTTTCAATTCAGATTGGGACCACATAGCTTCCACTCAAATCTCACCTTTCTAATAATGAACAAACTAGAAATAGCCTCTTTGAATAACATGTGAAAAGTATAACCTGGAGGATCTGTGAACTTCTTAGCATAGGAAACTCCTGTCTACCAACTCTGTTCAGTCAATTAAAAAAACATTAAGTTTACTCTATACTATATTCCAGGCACTATGCTGAGCACTGGAGATGTAGAAAGAAGCAAGGGGCAGCCTGTATGCTCATGGAATTTACAACCTAACTGAAGTTGGGGAGGGGGGACAACAAGAAGTAAATACATATATTCAAAACTAGCTATGTACAGGATATATAGGAAATAATTAACAAAAGGGAGGTACTAGGATTAAGAGGCATTAGGAAAGGCATCTAGTAGGAGATGGAATTTTAGTTGGAACTTAAAGGAAGGTATGGAAGCCAGTAGGCAGAGATGAGGAAGAATATCCTAGGCATGGAGGACAACCAGATAAAATATCTAAGTGAAGAGATGGAGGTTCTTATTTTGTAGAAGAGCCAGGAGGCCAGTGTCACTGGATCAAAGAGTCTGTGGAGAAGTAAACAATATATAAATATTTTTGTGGTTTAGTCATTTCAGTCATGTCCAACTCTTTGTGACCCCATTTGGGGTTTTCTTGGCAAAGATACTGGAATGATTTGTATTGCCTTCTATAGCTCATTTATAGATGAGGAAACTGAAGCAAAGAGGGTTAAGTGACTTGCCCAGAATCACACAGCTAGTAAATGTCCGAGGCCAGATTTGAAGTCAGGAAAATAAATCTTCCTGACTCCAGGCCCAGCACTCTATCCATTGTACCACCCAGCTACCCTATGCCACCTAGATGCCCTGAATGAGATGAAATCACCCACTAAATGGAAATGATAGCAGAATGGATTGACCATGTATTAAAGCATAAAAACCACACCAACAAATTCAGAAAAGAAGTATTAAATGTAGACCTTAATGGAAAAAAAAAAACAACACTCAAAAAAAGGCCACTGAAGCATAGATTAAAAATTAAATAGTAGCTAAATAATATATTCCTAAAGAAGAAGAGGATCAAAGAGCAAACCAAAGAATAAATCAATAATTTCATTAAAGAGAGTGACAACAATGAGACACTATACCAAAATTTGTGGGATCTAGCCAAAGAAGTACTTTAGGGAAACATATGTCTCTACATATGTACATCAATAAAAGAGAGAAAGAGCAGATCAATGAATTGGGCATGCAACAACAAAGAACAAAAATGAGAAAAAGAACAAATTTTAAATCCCCAATTAAACACCAAAATGGAAATACTAAAAATCAAAGGAGAGATTAATAAAATTGAAAGAAAATCACATAATTAATAATAAATAAAACTAGGAACTGGATTTAGGGAAAAAAATAGTAAAACATAAATCATTGATTAATTTGATTTTTAAAAAGTTACCAGTATCACCGATGAAAAGGGTGAAAGCATCACCAATGAAGATGAAATTAAAACAATTATTAGTTATTTTGCCCAATTATGTGCCAGTAAAACTGACAATCTAATTGAAATGGATGGATATTTACAAAAATACATATTGCCCAGATTAACAGAAGAAATAGAATACTTAACCCTATCTTGGAAAAGAAATTGAAGTTTCTAAGGAAATAAATGAAGTTTCTAAGGAAAAATCTCCAAGACTAAAAGTATTTACATGTGAATTCTACTGAACATTTACAGAATAATTAATTGCAATAAAATATAAACTATTTGAAAAAGAAATAGGAAAAGCAGGAGTTCTACCAAAATCCTTTTATGACACAAATATGTTTTTGATACTTAAACCAGAGAGAGAGAAAAAAAAAAGAAAGAAAACTATAGGACATTTTCCCTAAATAACGTTGATGCAAAATTTTAAAATACTAGCAAGGAGATTACAGCAATATATCACAAACATCACATACCATGATCAGGTGGAATTTATACCACCTGATGCAGGGCTGGTTCAATATTAGGAAAACCATAAGCATCAGTGACATATAAAAAAAGCAGAAATCATCAGATTAGAATGATAGATACAGAAAAACCTTTTGACAAAATACAGGACTCATTCCTATTAAAACCACTGGAAAGCATAGAAATAAATGGAGCCTTTCTTAAAATGATAAGAAGTATCTATCTAAAACCAAGTGCCAACCTTCCCAATAAGATCAGGGATGAGGCAAGCATGTGTATTATCACCACTATTATTTAATATTGCATTAGAAATGCTAGTTATAGAAATAAGACAAGAAAAATAAAGGAATAAAAATCAGCAGTGAGGAAGCAAAATTATCACCCTTTGCAAATAATATTATATTTAGAGAACCCTAGAGAATTAGATAAAAAAAAAAGCTAGTTGAAACAATTGACAACTTTAGCAAAATTGTAGGATATAAAATAAACACATCCAAATCATTAGCATTTCTCTATATTACCACAAAACTTAGTAGAAAGAGGCATTCTACTTAAAATAATTGCAGCAATGTAAAATACTTGGGAGTCTATCTGCCAAAACAAACCCAGAGACTATATGAACATAATTTGGGGTGGGGAAAGGAGGGTGTTCTGCTTGCTTTTTGTTCTGGTTGGATACTTTGGTATCATTTGTACTTACTTAATACTGACTTTTTATTGATCCAAAAGGAGAATTGTACTGCAAGAATATGGGATGACCAGTGAACAACCCCAGTGACCTGCTGATAACCTCCAGGGCCAGGAGGCCTCAAGCACATTGGGTTCCTACTGAAAAAACATTTCTTTTTTTTTTCTCTTCTGTCACCTTTTTTTTTCCCAAAAAAATATAATTTATTAATGTTTAACATTATGAATACAAATTATAAATATTTTCCAAACAAATACAAATCTAAACAATTGTAGAAATATTTATTGATCATTGGTAAACCAAGCCAACATAATAAAAATGACAATTCTATAGATACTAATTTATTTATTCAGTGCTATACCAATAAAAGGACTATTTTATAGAGCTAGGAAAAATAATAACAAAATTCATCTAGAAAACAAAAGATCAAGGGAATCAGTGAAACTGATCAAGGGAATCAGTGAAAATACTATGAAATTTTAACCTGTATTACAAAGCAGTAATCATCAAAACAATCGGGTGGTGGCTAAGAACTAGAGCACTGGATCAGTGGGATAGGTGGTACAATGGATAGAACACTGGTCAGTAGTCAGGAGAACCTGAGTTCAAATCTGGCCTCAGACACTTAGTAGCCATGTGACCCTGGGCAAGTCACATAATCCTGGTTTGCCTCAGTTCTCCATCTGTAAAATGAGCTGAAAGAAATAGCAAACTACTCCAGTATCTTTGCCAAGAAAAGCCCAAAGGGGGTCACAGAGTACTGGACATGACTGAAATGACTCAATAACAACAACTCCCCCTCTACCTGAAGAAAGCCTGGAACCATGTGTGTCCTCTCTCAAAGTTGGAGGCCAGAAAACAAACTCTCTTCTCTTATGCTCTTGCCCTTCATGTGGACATGGCCTTGTCATAATTCTCTCTGTCAGTGAGGAAAGTTTTATGCAAATGTCTGTCTGAAGTCTGAGTTACACATACAAAGAAATCTCCCAAGTACAAGGGAAAGCATTAACGATTTGAGGGACAATAGTAAATGATGATAGTAATATAGTGTTTGATAAACCAACGATCTAAGCTTTGGGGACAAGACCTCATCATTTAACAAAAATTGCTGTGCAAATTGGAAAGCAATTTAGCAGAAACTAGGCATAAACCAACATTTCACATCATATACCAAAATATGATCAAAATGAATAATTGGTCTAGACATACAGGGTAATATCATAGGTAAATTGGGGGAGCATAGGAAAATGTACTTGGAAGATCTATAGATATGGGAAGAGTTTATGACCAAACAAGAGATAGAGAGGATAAGAGGAAGTAAAATGTATAATTTTGATTACATGAATTTAAAAACTTTTTGCACAAACAAATAAATGCAGCCAAAATGAAAAAAAAGAAAATGGGGAAAGGGCAGGGTAAGGGGAGATTTACAGCAAGTTTCTCTAATAAAGGCTTCATTTCTCAAATATGTAGGGAAATGAGCCAAATTTATTAAAAAAAATAAAAGCCACTGATAAATGATGAAATAATATGAACTGGCAATTTTCAAGGAAATCAAAGCTATTAATACTCACTTGAAATACTCTAAATCACTATTGATTAAAGAAATGCAAATTAAAACAACTCTGAGGTACCACCTCACAAGGAAAATGTCAAATGCTGGAGCAGATGTGGAAAAATAGGGTCACTAATGCCTTGCTGTAGAGTTGTGAAATGGTCCAACCATTCTGGAGAACAATTTGGAACTATGCCCAAGGGGCTATAAAATTTTACATGCCCCTTTTGGCCCAGCAATACCACCATTAGGTCCACATCACAAAGATATTTTTTTAAAGGGAAGAGGACCTATTAGTATATATATATCAACCTTTCATGTGGTGGTAAAGATTTGGAAATTAAGAGAATGTATATCAACTGGGGAATGAATGAATAAATTGTACTATGTGATTGAGATAGAATACTATTGTGCTATAAGAAAGGAAAGTTGGAAAGACTTATGAATTGATGCAAAGTAAAGTGAGCAGAACCAGAAGAACATTGTATATAGTAACAGCAATATTGTAACAATGATCAACTATGAAAGACTTAGGTACTCTGATCAATACAATGATCCAAGACAATTCCAAAGGACTTATGATGAAAAAAATGCTATCCACCCCCAAAGAGAGAACTAATGAACTCTGACTAGAGATTAAAGCATATTTTTTCACTTTATTTTTCTTACTTTTCCTTCCTCCCTCCCTCCCTTCCTTCCTTTCTTTCTTTCTTTCTTTCTTTCTTTCTCTCTCTCTCTCTCTCTCTCTCTCTCTCTCTCTCTCTCTCTCTCTTTCTTTCCCCCCAACATGGCTGATATGGAAGTGTTTTGTAAGACTTCACATACATAATTGGCATTATATTGCTTGTCTTCTTAATGGATTGGGGAAGGGTGGGAGAGAATTTGCAGCTCAAATTTTTAAAATATGAATGTTAAAAATAAATGATTGGTTTTTTAAAATAAATTATTGGTCACTTTTGTGAGAGTTCTTTCAGTGGAGTGATGAGATCAGAAGCTAGACTGTAAGAGGTTAAGAGAATGAGAAGAAAAATAATAGAGGCATCTATTGTAGATAGCCTTTCCAAGGAATTTTATCATAAGAGACAGAAGAGATTTAGGACAACAGTGAGGATGAAAGGATCAAATAGTGTTTTTTTTCCAAATAGCAGAAGAGACATGGGCATGTTTGTAGGCAGCAGAGAAGGATGCAGTAGATAGAGAGAGACTGAAGAAAAGTGGTAATATAGTCAGAATAACAGAGGATTGCAATTGTAGAGGAGTAACTGTGAGCCATTTCATTGTGTAATGTGGCAGAAGGCATCTGAATGATGAGATGAAGGAAGAAGGAAAGGGAGTTCACAGTGAATGGCCTTGATATTTTTTTTTCTGTAAAAAAAAAAAGGGGGCAAAGTTCTTAGCTGAGAAGGTGAGGGGATAGGGAGCCATGAGAAGTTTGAGGAGGGATAAAAAGGTTTGGAAGAGCCATTATAGTGAATTATAAGGCAAGAGGTCCAGTGGATAGAGCACTAGGCTTGAATTCTTCCTAAGTTCAAATCTAGCCTTAGACACTTACTAGCTGTGTGACCCTGGAGCAAGTCACTTAACCCTATTTGCCTTAGTTTCCTCATTTTTAAATTAAACTGGAGAAGGAAATGGCAAACCACTCCAGTATCTTTGCCAAGAAAACCTTAAATGGAGTCACAAAGTGTCAGACACAGCTGAAATAATTCAAGAACAAAAATAGGATTGCCTAGAAGCAATGACAGACCAGTTGAGATTGTAAAACAAATTTGTAGTGGACCCTGTCAGAATGGTTATGGGATTTTCTTTACCTTTCTTCAGCAGCACGTTTAAGAGCAAAGGTGGCAAATGATGGGAGCGATCCAAGACTAAGTGACACCAAGGCAAGGTATAATCAGTAATATGATAAGGGGTCCAGGGATTCAAGAGAAGAAGAAAATATTGAGTTCACCAAAGGGTTAAGATGGAGAAAATAGAATGTGGCTAGTGCATGGGGCTATGGTCTGGAGGGATCTAGAGAATGGATGAATTGGATGTTGTAGTATAAACAAACAATAGGGTTTTGTAAAGGAAGGCAGAGGGAGAGATAGAAAGTCAATACATTATGGTCAGATTATGGGATCTTGGAATTCTTAAACATTGAAGTGGTGAATTTGTGAGTGATAGCAAGATCAAAGGTATGACCATCTTTACATGTAACTGAATGGGGTGGAGGAGCAGGTCATGGGAAGTGAGTAGGTTGAAGAATTGAGTGGTTAGGGTGTTTGAAAGAGTATAGATATAGATATAGACACATCTGTGTGTATATATGTATAGACAACCCCAACTATGAGGGCAGGAATTGTGGAAGAAAGAAAAATTGTGAACCAGGTACTAAACTCATTGAGGAAGGAAGAGGAATGACCTGGAGGTCTGACAACAGCTACCAGGATTTTGACTGGGTAGTAGATATGAATTGCATGAAACATAAAGGAGAAATTACAGAGTGATGGAGGTACAAGGAGAATCTAGAAATGAAAATGAGAAGTAAGGAATATTCTAACTCACCTAACTCAACTAGTGAGCCAAGAAGAATTAGTGAAGGTACAGTCATTATTAGAAAATGGAGCCAAGGAATCTGTATCATTAGCAGGGATCCAGGATTCAATGACTACCAAAAGACAGTGGCAGATGAAAATATTTAGGCTGAAGGGAAGATTTTTGCCTATGGAACAGGCACTCTAGAGGGCACACTAAAAAGGGATGGGTGGCATTCAGTTGGGGCTTCAAGAGGGGAAAGTTGAGGGAGATGAGAATAAAGAATTGGGTGGTGAGGGGTGGGAAATGGAGTTTGGATGATGGTCTACAGGGATTCAGAATCACTGAGATGTGTCACTGGTTATGACTAAGTATGAATGTTTATCAATGAGTAGAAGGCACCACTCTTCTTCCCTGGGAAGGCAGGAGATAAGCATGAGACAGTAGACATGTAGTAAGGTCATATGGATTGCCCTATTTTACTATTCCTCTTTACTCTGAAGGATGGAGATTAGGCACAGGATAAAAGTCAAACCTGTACAGTAGAATATGGAAGTCCTGTTCTCCACTAATAATAATAATGATTCGCCTTCTCCTCCTCCTCCTCCTTCCTCTTCTTCTTCCCCCTCTTCTTCTTTTCCTCCTTCTTCTCCTTCTCCTTCTTCTCCTCCTCTTCTTTTTCCTCTTCCTCCTCCTCCCCCTCCTCCTCCTCCTTGTTTTTCTTCTTCTTCTTCCACCTGAAGATGGAAAGCTTGAGGCCAAAAAGAAGATTGCTCCTTTTCCCACCAGAAGTTCTCCTCATGGAGGGAAGAAGAACCAGTGGGCAGCAGGAGGTGATAGTTACCTTGCTGGCACAGATCAAAGTCTTGCTCATTGAATCTGTAGCAGCCTTCCCTTAGGGGACATATGCAGCAGGAAATGGAATATGCACACTTAGAGGAAGGTCTCAATACTCTTCTCACCTGAGGCTGGAGCTCATCTGGGGCCAGAAGAAGGTGGAAGTCCCCCCCAGCAAGGGGAATGATGTTGGTTCTCACCTCTAACCACCTTCCTCCAGGGGATACATACACCAATGAAAGCCCCATGGTCAGAGAAAGGTCTTGCTCTTCTTGGTCATATCTATGATCCAGAAGATAAGTGCTACAAAGTTATCTGAAGCACACAGAACTTAAGAAACTTGTCCCAGGTTGCATAATAAGGATCAGAAGCAGGATTTGAAACCAGGCCTCCCTGACACTAAGCTCAAAATTCTATCTATCCATTACAGCTACCTCATTTGGAGTCTCAGAGAATAATTCATGGCATTCACACAATGATATGGTTTTATTCCATATTAAAATAATAAATGTGAAAAGTACAAAGGAACATGGGAGCTAGGTAGTATAGTGGATAGAGTGCCATTCTTTGTGAGTTCAAATCCAGCCTCAACACAACTTATGTAACCCTGGGCAAGTCACTTAGCCCTATTTGCCCCAGTTTCCTCATCTGTAAAATGAGCTAGAAAAGGAAATGGCAAACCACTCCAGTATCTTTGCCAAGAAAACCCCAAATAGTCATGAAGATGGACGTGACTGAACAACAGCACAAAGAAACATGTAAAGATACAAAGGAAGAACTAGAAAAAAAGTGGGTACCCTTAGGGAATGACTGAAGAAAGTGTTGCTATAGCAAGGTAATGAAATACCAGTGCAATATAAGAAATGACAGGTATAAAGTACTCAGAGAAATTAAGTCACCAATAATTAACATTTACATAGCATTTTAAGGTTTGCAAAGTGTTTTCATTCTGTAACTCATTTGATCTTCACAACAACTCTGTAAGGAAAGAGCAATTATTATCCTCACTTTATAGACAAGGAAACTGAGGCATGAAGAAGTTAAGAGACCTGCCCAAGGTCACACAGTAGAAAATGTCTGAAGTCAGATTTTAATTCAGGTTTTCCTGATTCCACTGCATTCAACCATTAATGTAATTTTCCTCATGTATAGGTCTCACCACGTCATACCACCTACTCAATAAACTCCAGTAGCTCCCTATTTTTTCCAGGATCAAACACAAAATACTCTGTTTGGCACCCAAAGCCAATGACCTATGACCTAGCCCCCTCTTAACTTTCTAGTATTCTTAGGTCTTAATCTCCAAATCATTCTCTTTGATACAGTGACACTGATCTCCTGACTGTTCCATGAATAAGACACTCCATTTCTCAGTTGGGGATATTTTCTCTGTCTGTCCCCCATGCCTGGAACACTCTTCCTCTTCCTATTTACCTTCTGACCTCCCTAGCTTCTTTAAGTCCTAACTAAAATTTCTATTTTTTATGGGAAGCTGTTCCTAACTTCTCTTAATTCTAATTCCTTCTCTGTGTTAATTACTTCCTATTTATCTTGAATATGGGTTTTTTTTTTTAATATATTTGTTTGCTCATTGCCTCCCCCATAAGATGGTAAACTCTTTAAGGGCAAGACCTGACTTTGCCTCTTCTTATATACCCAGCACTTAGCACAGTACCTGACACATAGTAGGCACTTAATAAAAGTTTATTGATTGATTTATTATCCACTGTGGCATCTAAAATTGGGAAGTCTTGTAAAAACTGCTGCAGAGATGGTCTCAAAGAAGAGATATGAGAAATACTATTCCTTTGCAGAAGTGAGAAGTCAACGAGTGTGGAACGTTGCATATATTTTCAGACTTTTTAAATGTATTGATTGGTTTTGCTGACTTTTTTCTTCCTTTTATTTAAAAAATATAACTTGTTTGATCCACCAATACCACTTCTAGGTCTGTGTCCCAAACAGATCATGCAAAAGGACCCACATGTACAAAAATTTTTATAGTAGCTCTTTTTTGTGGTGGCAAAGAACTGGAAATTGAGGGGATGCCCATTAGTTGGGGAATGGCTAAATAAGTTGTGAATGTAATGGAATACTATTGCTCCATAAGAAATGATGATCAGGTGAACTTCAGAAAAACCTGGAAAGACTTCTATGAACTGATGCTGAGCAGAACCAGGAAAACATTATACACAGTAACAGCAACATTATACGATGACAAACTCTGATAGAGTTAGCTCTTCTCAGCAATACAATGATCCAAGACAATTCCAAAAGACTTGTGATGGAAAACACTATCCACATCCAGAGAAAGAACTATTGAGTCTGAATGCAGATCAAAGCATACTCTCTTTCTTTTGTTTTTTGTTTTGTTTTGTTTTTGTTTTTTTTCTTTCTCGTGGTTTTTCCCTTTGGTTCTAATTCTTCTTTATAAAATGACTAGTGTGGAAATATGTTTAATATGATTGTATATGCATGACTTATATCATATTGCACACCATCTTGAGAAGAGAGGGGAAGGAGGAAAAGAAAATGTAAACATCAAAATCATATAAAAATGAATGTTGAAAACTAAAAATAAATTAATATTGTAAAAAAATAAAATATTGTTATATGGTCTGACTCTCAGGGAAGGGGAGAAGAGGCATACTGAGAGAAATTCTGTTTATGTAAAAATAAAACACAAAAATAATCCATAAAATTTTATTTGTTAATAAAAAAAGAATGGATGCAGGGCAAAGTAAAGATTAGGAGAACAATTTACATGATTACCATTATGACATGAAGGAAAGCAACATCTGACCAAAGCAGTGATCCAGTAGTTCAGGCAACTGATGGTACAGCATGGTCCCTTCTTAATAGAGAACAATGGATGATAATTGGTGCACAATTATAGTGCCAATGCAGTATTCACAGTGTCAATGGACACTATAAAAATACCTGCATAGTGCACAATCACAAAATATAACAGGCTCTCCATACAGAAGACAGAAGCAAAACATTTATTCAGACACCAGAAAACTGAATCCCAAAACCAGTAAACCAATTCCATCATAGCAACAATGAAGTTAATAAGCCATAGCAACAAAGAAGTTAATAAGCCATCATAGAGAGCCACAGTATCCTTTAGTCTTTCCACAAACTAACATTTACCCACAAGCCTAACTGTTTCCCCTGCATGTGTTCTCTCCTCCCAACTGTGTCTAGCTGCTCTGACTCCCAGCTTCCTATGGTCTCTGCTCTATACTTCAGTAAACTTCTCCAACCACAGGCTCCATGTGATTACATTCAGCCTATTAGGGGGCAGAGTATATTTTCAAAGCAGGGAAGGTCTTCAAATTCCTTTAGGCTTATTAAGGGGCAGGGAAGATCTTCAAATTCCCATTCCCATTACAACAATGAGGCCAACATTTTCAGACAGGACTAAGGTGTCCAAACATATGATTTGATTTGCCACAGTGCATGTCTTTGTTACAAAGAAGAGGTCTCTAGTGGAGGAAGGAGGTCCATTTGGAAGTGACAGAAATGTTTGGGTTTTTTTTTAAAGATCAACAGTGAAATATTTCCAGCAAATATGAAAGAAAGGTGCAAGAAATTGATGCAAAACAAAGTCAGCAAAAGAAAAACATGATATGGGGCAGCTAGGTGGTGCAGTGAGTAGAGCGTCAGCCCTGGAGTCAGAAGGACCTGAGTTCAGATCTGGCCTCAGACACTTAATGCACACACAAATAAAAATCTAGCCGCATGGCCTTGGGCAAGTTACTTAACCCCAATTGCCCTCCAAAAAGAAAAGAAAAAAAGAAAAGAAAAGAAAAGAAAAACATGATATGTCACCTAAATCATATTTGTTTAAAGTAATGACTTTATCAATCCCCAGACAGATTTGGAAGAGGACATAGTATCAATGTATTTCTTTTATTCTTTCATTTTCATATTTCAAGGATCTATGGTTGTATCAGTGTGCCAAATCTCAGGCCATCTACAATTTCAATGTTCTCAAGGATTTGCTGTGAAAAACTAGGAACAAAGTGAGTGCCCAATGTTTGGGGAACAACTCAGCCAAATGGTGCATAAGTGGAATGCTGTTGAACAATCAGGAATGACAAATGGGAAGAAATCAGGGAAATGGGAAGATTTGGATGAACAGAATCAGCATGAGACAAATTGAATTAACAAAACAATATACTCAATGATCATCACAACATAAAGTAACAAGACATTTGGAAATATTGTAGTGTTCAATGGAAGGAGGGCTACACTGGGTGTCTTGCATTCTAATTCAGACTCTGCCAGTTACTGCTGGTGTGACAAATCTCATCACCTCTCTGAGCCTCAGTTCTCTCATCTGTAAAATAAGGATGTCACATTAAGTGACCTCTAGCATACCTTCCAGCTGAAACCTATGATTATCTGAACTAAAAGAAAGTCAGACTCTGAGTAATTGCAACAGGCAATTATTGTTCCCAGAGAATAGATGATAAAACATTCCATATCCAGAATGCATTCTCTTTTCAGAAGGCTTATCCTCCTTCAAGGCTCATCTCAAATGCTGCCTCTTCCAGGAAGCTCTCTTATGATTGTTAGTGCTCTGTCCTTTGTGATACTTTTAATTTATTTATTTGTGAGCATGCTATATTACCTCAGGAGAAAATAGTCTCCTTAAGAATAGGAACTGTTGGGGCGGCTAGGTGGCGCAGTGAATAGAGCACCGGCCCTGGAGTCAGAAGGACCAGAGTTCGGAGCCGGCCTCAGACACTTAATCCACACAAACAAAAACCTAGCCGTGTAACCTTGGGCAAGTTACTTAACCCCAATTGCCCTAAAAGGGGCGGCTAGGTGGTGCAGTGAGTAAGAGCTCCGGCCTCGGAGTCGGGATGACCCAAGATCAAATCTGGCCTCAGAAAATGAGCACCCACGCATAAATAATGACTAGCTGTGTAACCTTGAGCAAGTTACTTAACCCCAATTGCTTTATTAAAAAAAAAAAAAAGAAGAATAGGAACTGTTTTCTTTTCTTTCTTTCTTTTTTTTTTTTTATGTCTTTGTAGCCCTACTGCTTTGCACTGGGTGGGTACTTAATAAGTGTTTCCTGAATTGCTTTAAATGCATATTTAAATTTAAATGTATATATGTACTTTTATTTTTGTAATCCTTTTTTTTTTTTGCTTTTTTCTGGAGCGGGGAAGGTAGGGCAATTGGGGTTAAATGACTTGCCCAAGGTCACATGTCTAGTTTTGTGTTAAGTGTCTGAGGTCAGGTTTGAAATCAAGTCCTCCTGACTCCAGGGCTGGTGCTCTATTCACTGCATGACTTAGTCACCCCCGTACTTTTCTTTTTGAAATAATTTAAATTTATTTTATACCTTTTCAATACTTCAATATCTTTTTAAAATATCATGTACATTTCCCAATGTGCCCTTCCCTCTCCCCTTCTCAAAGTCATCCTTTATATGAAAAATATAAAAAATAAGAAAAAGAACCCAGTTTAGCAAAACTAACATAAAAATTCATTAAAAATCAAAATATAAAAATATGAAGTTGGAATAGTGAAGTGTTGAATTCGAGTCAGAAAGATCTGAGTTGAATTCTAGCCTCAGACACTTAGGCTGGTAACGCTCATCAAGTCTTATAATTAGCCTCAGTTTCCTCATGTGTAAAATGGGTATAATACCTGTTACACAGGTTTATTATGCTTATAAAATAAGATAACATATAAAGCACTTTGTAAACTTTAACGTGCTATAGAAATGTTAGCTATAATTACTTAGAGATTTATTCCATATTGGACTTATTAATATTAAATTGAAAATATTAAACTTATTAGTTTTAAAATTCCTTATGCTGTCCTTCAGAACATAGGTCCATGCCACTTCCTCTATGAAACCTTCCCTGAATGCCTTCCAAGCACCCTTCCCCCTCAGATCTCTTAGATGCTTCCTACCAGCATCACTCATTGAAGCCCAAGCATTTTCTGGCTCAGTGTCCAAATCTTTTCCTTTCAGCCAAACCCTTGAAGGTAGGGCTTGTGTCTCATCCTGTCTCCCCCAAGCAACTGGCACAGAACTGAATGCCACACAGTAGGTACTAGGGTCCTACATTGCCCTAAAATGAATCAGAATTAGAATTAAATTGAAGGGCAGCCTCCCAGAGGGGCATTTTGCCAGGGTTCCTCTAGGGGCCAGCTAGCTGCTTCCTCTCAGGAAAGCCTGCTTCACCTCCAAGCATTCCCAATGAGCAGGGAGGGCCAGTAAGGAGGTCGTCTGTGCTGGAGCTTTCCTGGAAAACAAACAGAGGGGTCCTGGGACAACTGTTTGCTTGTGCTCTCTGTCCAGCTCTGTTCAGTCCTCCCGAGGAAGCTTATTTGTCTTGACAGAAGTTAAAAGCTATCAGGAATTTTGGCAAGCTCACTGGCCTGACTTATGAGGGATCCTTCCCTCTGGGCTGTGTTCCTTGGCTCTTAGTCAAGTGAGAGGAACAATGGAGAGATGCTCTGTCTTTGAAGCACTGCTTAGAGGGATTGACTGAGCCAACACATTAGAAGTTAGTTGGGTTTTGCTTATTCTGCCCCAATATGGGGAGTCCTGGGAAAGGGGCTTGGATCCTAGCATGTGACTGGAAGAAACTTGGATTTGAATTCCCAATTTGTTCCTTATTATCTGTGTGACCTGGGCCAAGTCATTTCCCCTTTCTGGGCCTCAGTTTTCTCTGCTGTAAAATAATTGGGCTAGATTATTTCCAATGTCCTTCCAGTCCTAAAATTCTATGATTCTTTGCTCAAAGAACTGCTCTGATTATGACACACCCAGGCTAAAAACCCTTCAGTGGCTGCCTCCTGTCAACTCAATTAACTTCAAACTCCTCAGCCTAGCATTCAAGGTCTTTCATGATCTACTGCCACTCTAACTTTCCAGACTCATCTTTCATTATTCTCTAACATGTAACCTATGCTCCATGGAGCCTGGATTACTCACTGTCTCCCAAATATACCCTATGCTTTCCTATGTTTTTCATGTCCCCTCAGTCAGGAAAACCAATAATGACTCATATTCATATGGTGTTTTATGGTCTTTCAAAATACCTGTCTCACAGCAATCCAATGAGGTAGAAATGCCCTACCTCTTCAATAGAATGGTATAGCAAGTGTTCCCCTAAAAAGTGAACTATGTGATCAACTATGACAGACTGGACTCTTCTCAGCAATGCAGTGATATAAGTCAATCCTGAAAGACTCATGAAGGAGAGAGATATGACATCCAGAGATATAACTAGAAAGAACTGAGCCTGAATCCTGATGGAAGCAAACTAATTGATCTTTTTCTTTTCATTGTTTAGTTTTATTTCTTCTTTACCATTTTTCATTCCATCTAGTACAATACGCCTTTGTAACTTGACTAATGTCTAATGTGTAAGTATTTGCAGATCCTATACTGTACTATATGCTGTTGTGGGGGGTGAGGGAAGGGAGGGAAGGGAAATTTGAAACTCAAGGAACTATGGAACTGAATCTTATAAACTAAAAATAAACAAATAAATTAATAATAATTTTTTAAAAAGACAATAAACTCTGCCCCCTAATAGGCTGAATGTAATCACATCAAGCCTGTGATGGAGGGATTTGCTGAAGGGAAGCAAAGCCCACAGGAAGCTGGTCAGAGCTAGCCAGATGGTGGGGGAGAGAGGACACTCAGACAAGGAGGTAGAGAGGTTTGTGAGTAAATATTGATCTTGTATTGGTTTGTGGGAAGGCTGAAGGATGCTGTGGCTCTCAACATTATTATAGCTTCTGAATATCTTTGGTACTATGATGGAATCAGCTTACTGACTTTGGGATTTGGTTTTCTGGTGTCTAAATAAATGCTTTAGTTCTATCCTCTAAAAAAAAAAGTGAACTATGTATGAGTCAGAAGATGTGGGTTCTATTCTAAACCGAATTGTTCTAAATAGAAAGTCCAATACTAATTTGTAAATAAAGTTATAAGGGTACTCCCCTTTCAGACTTTGATGATCTTAAAGCTTGAAGGGGCAAAGACAAATGTGAGATTATTATATGAAAAAAACAGAAAGCAGCCCATAGAGACAATGCAATGACCAGGGGCAAATACCTTCTCAGAAGCTTGTTTCTCAGCTGTTCATTTGCATGAGACCAACCAACAGCACAGCTTTGGAGAATTCTAAGTCCCACTCAATAGGAGAAGGAGGAGATGATGATAACCTGAACCTTTCTTATTTCCTATAGAATTCAAAAATAGACATTTATCTCCTAGACCATGAGAGGAGCAGAGTGATGCTGGAGAACCAAAGGGCTGCCACCTCCACCTTAAACTCAGCCCTCAGAGCAGCTAGAGGGGGCTAGGTGTCTTTAGATAACTGCCCACACTCCTAAGAGCTCAGGTGACCACCCAGGAAGGGAGACTCTTGGCTGACAGCCAAATTCCAAGGGTTGTAGAATAGAAGTCTGCAATGGACTTTGGAAGCAATAAAAACTTAACAGAGAGAAGCCATGTGATGGTTGTCAAAAGAATAATGGACTGGAATCAGAAGACCTAGATTTAAATTCTAGTTCTGTAGGCTCTACTGGAGGAGAAGTCACTTCAGAAGAGCTTCGGACCAGGAATCAAAACATTTTGTTTCCAAACTCATCTATCTCTGTCACTACTTACCAGACCTTGGGTAAGTCATTTCATATAACTAAGCCTCAGTTTCCACTTCTGTAAGGTCTCTTCCACCTTTGACATCTATGAAATGTTTGCATTTGTTCACCTGGATTAGAAACAGAAGCCTCAGTCCCTCAAAACTAAGCTTAACATCCTAGAATCACAAGGGATTGTTCCAGCTGACTTGAAGGGATAGATTGCTTGTCCCAAGGAGATACCATTCTCCTTGGATCTCTGGCTTTGTCAAGGATACTCAGCAAGTAATGAAGCACTTCTTTTGTTTTTAAATTTTTTTTCTGCTTTTTGGAGGGGGGAAGGTAGGGCAATTGGGGTTAAGTGACTTGCCCAAGGTCACAAGGCTAGTAGGCTAGTGTGTGTGAAGTGTCTGGGGCCGGATTTGAACTCAGGTCCTCGTGACTCCAGGGCCAGTGCTCTATTCACTGTGCCACCTCGCCACCCCAATGAAGCACTTTTCTAGCAAATCCCCAAATGCTCAATTTGTCTTAATCCTGGGTCTCCACTTTGGGGGCTCTGGTTTTCATGAAGAACAATTCTTGTGAATCTCAAAGCATTATGTAAATTCTAGTTAGTATCAAAGAATCTGTAATTATAGGAGCATAAAGTTGGAAAAGACCTCAGAGGGCATCTAATCCAAACCCATCATGTTAAGTAGAGGAAAATGAAGTCCAGGGAAAATTAAGGGACTTGTCAAAGGTCACATGGACAGCAAATATCAGAGGTGATATTTGAATCCTTATGCTCTGACTCCAGAGCAAGTATTGTTTCCCCTGTCCCACACTGTTTCCCTTCTTGTCCCAGCAAAGAATGTTATCTCCCCTTATGATGACTCTATGGTCTCAGAATTACTGTGGCTGAAAATTCATTACCCTGTGAAAGAGCTGGTGATGAGTGCTGTCTAACTTTTCTAGCTAGGTCTTTAAATACCAAATAAACAATTCAATTCTGAGGCCTTTTTAAAGCCTTCCAGCATGCACAAGCATGAACCTGGGGTCTCCTCCACACCACAGAGAGATATGGGAGGAGGACTTGAATGGGGCTATTACTTTAATTACCTGTAGTGTTTGATGGAAGGGGAGGGCAGGAACAAAAGATGAGGTACAATGGAGTGTATGCATAGAGAGGTAGAGTAATCCTCTTGTCCCTGAGGACTGAAGATTCAGGTCTCTCATTCACTAACTGTATGACCTTAGGTAAGTCACTTCACTTTTGTAAACCCTAGTTTCTTCATCTACAAAACAGGAAAAATAACATGAGCCAGAAACCTTTATTGGCCAGTGTCAGTCCCTCTTCCCTCTCCTAGCTGTTTCTTCACTCTAAGCTTTATGTCTCAATGGAGGAATCTACTATGTAGATCTGTCCCCCAAGAAAGGATTTCAGTCATCATGGAGGAACTAACAGAAGGATAGTAGCTTTTAGCTTAATAAGATCTCAGAGGTCTGGGTCAACCCCATCATTTCACAATTTGGAGAAGTAAGGCTCTGAGAATTTAAGTGGCGTGCCCCAAATCACATAAGCAGGAAGTAGGCAAAATAGGATTTGCATCCAGATATTCTGACTTAATAGCTACATTTACAGAACACTTTTTTTTGTTTTGTAAAGTTTTGTAAAGTATTTAAAAAGCAAGGGAGCTACAGTCAGGAAGACCTGGAATTAAAACCCAGCCTCAGACTCTTCCTAGCTGTGTGATCCTAAACAAGTTGCTTCAGTTTTCTCATCTGAAAAATGAAGACAGGGCAGCTAGGTGGCGCAGTAAATAGAGTACTAGCCCTGCAGTCAGGAGGACCTAAGTTCAAATCTGACCACAGACACTTAACACAAAACTAGCCGTGTAGCCTTGGGCAAGTCACTTAACCCCATTTGCCCTGCTTTCCCTCCTCCAATAAGCAAAAAATAAATTAATTAATTAAAAATGAGGATAATATCAACTACCTCCCAGTGTTTTTTGAGGATAAAAAGCAATACTATTTGTAAAAATGTTTTGTAAACTTTAAAGTACTATATAAATGTAGCTATTATTATTTCATTTGATCCTTATAGCAATACTGTGACAGAGGTTCTCATTTTACAGATGAGGAAACTGAGGCTGAGAGAAGTTTTTAAATGCTAGAGGGATTTGAGCTCAAGTAGAATCCAGGGTTCTAGCCACAATTTCACTGAACTGACTACAAACAGCTTTCTTTCCACAGTACTAAGCTTTGAGAAGAGGTTTCTGGCTCCCCTGAAATTCTATGAAATAACACACATTGCTTATTCTATTCCTGGGTGAAGTCAGTCCTTTCGGGTAAGGCACCAAAGGCCCCTATTAAAATGCAAATGTCACTTGGGAGGGAGGAGGACAGGACGTCTTCGTTCAATACTTGACACAGGGTTCTAAGCTGGGGGAAGGGGAGAGGAGGAAGGAGAAGGATACAATGAACAAGAATTAGTGGGACTTCCTCTAGGCACAAAGTGTCCTGTGCTCTTTCTTTGGGAGGGAGGTTTCTGAACTGTGACTCCCAGCATTGTTCAAACTGAGTACTCTACCTCCTACCACTGCTACCCTGAGGCTACTCCTTTTCAGGCTCTTGTGCTTTTCTGATACATTTTAACCCAAATTCTGGCAATCATATATAGTTATTGAAATGAAAATCATCTGTCTGACCTTCTAATGTTACAGAAGGGGAAATGGAGGCAGGCCCCAAAAGAGGAAGGTGATAGAGTGATTGGAGAACAGGTTTCCCAACTCCCAAGTCTCCTGAATGCTCACCCCTCTTCCCCTTGGGATTTTGGGAAGGAACTCTATCAGACAGGAGGAAGCATAGGGGTCTCTGTTCCCTTAATATATTGCCTTGCTAGATGATGATAATAATAAGTAGCAATTATATAGCACTTTCAGGTCTGCAAAGTGGTTACCAAATATTTGATTTGAAGAGATAGGTGCTGTTTTCATCCCCATGTTACAGATGAGGCAGACAAGTTAAAATGATCTGCCCAGATTCCTTCAGCTATTGTCTGAACCCTGATGGCTTTGAACTCGGGTCTTTCTGAGGACAGTTCTCTCCTTATCACTTCTTTCCCTCTGCCCAGACCAAGGTTGAGGTCAAGGAGGTTCAGGCTGGAGACACAGTCTGCCCGATAAAAAGATGAGTGTTGGAGCGGCTAGGTGGCGCAGTGAATAGAGCTCCGGCCCTGGAATCAGAAGGTCCTGAGTTCGGAGCCGGCCTCCGACACTTAATCCGCACAAACAAAAACCTAACCGTGTAACCTTGGGCAAGTTACTTAACCCCAATTGCCCTAAAGGGGCGGCTAGGTGGCGCAGTGAGTAAAAGTGCCGGCCTCGGAGTTTGGATGACCCGGGATCAGATCCGGCCTCAGAAAATGAGCACCCACGCATAAATAATGACTAGCCGTGTAACCTTGAGCAAGTTACTTAACCCCAATTGCTTTAAAAAAAAAAAAAAAGATGAGTGTTTGTGTTTTTTGTCAACAGCTCCTGCACAGGGCCTGGTTTGAATTAAAGACATGGCAAGGCCTCCCTGGTCCAGGAAGCCAGGCTTGGGCCCAAGCCACGGGCTGTGTGATCAGTGTGAAAAATCCCAGTAATTTCTGTAACCCTGATAGGAAACAATGGTGCCCCAGAGCTGGAACAAACTTCGCTGGTGGAAAATTCCTACTGAAAGAGAAAGATTTTCTTTCAAACTTGGAAGGCGAGGCTGGATGGGAAGGGAAGAGAAGGGAAGGGATATTATGTAAGGTTATTGTTCTCCAAGCCAAGGTCTGCCCAAGCCTTTGCATAAAAAGCAGGCAGGAGAGTAGCGGAGCCTCTGAGTGTTCCAATGTGAAGGGGCTGAGAAGCTGGTGACAGTTTCACAAGACAGCTCCTGCTTCCTCAGCAGGGCCCAGACTCTGGTCAGGATTACTACTACCTCACCACAACTGCCTCAGCTCAGTGCCCATCCTTCTCCAGATGGGGTCAGAAAAGTCTAGACTAAGAATGAAGAGTGAAAGAGGGGAAAACAGGAGAGGAGCATGCCCACAAGAACAGGCAATCCCCAAGCCTGGGATCTGTTCACTCACGTTCACCCCTGCCCACAAACATACCTTGGAGTGAGAACACAGTCCACCTCTTTCCCTACCACTTACTAGCTGTGTCTTGGCCAAGTTTCTAAAACCCCTCTGATTGTTTCTTTGAAATGAGATTAGAAATACTTTCCCTCCCCAAAGGCAGAGGACTGGACCAGATGACCTCTTGAGGTTCCTTCTGCATCTAAGAACCTAGATGCAGGTTTCATCATATGACCTAGAAATACCAGGAAAGAATTGCTTGACTTTAGCTTGGCAGCTTGTGGAAATAACCCACACACTTCTCCAAAAACATTTGACAACAGACAGTAGTCACAAGAAAAGCAGAGACAAGGTCAAAGCAAGATGGGGTCTGTATCCTGGCAGAGAGGTTGGGAATGTCAGTGGGATGTTCTGTTATTGCACTTAGAGTCTTTGTGACTTCCCAGGCCATAACTTCTTTCCCTGGTCACTGTTCCCCTATGTTGGTTTTGTTTTTTTTTTTTGGAGGGCAATTGGGGTTAAGTGACTTGCCCAAGGTCACACAGCTAGATTTTTGTGTTAAGTGTCTGAGGCTTCCCTATGTTTTATCTTCCCTATTAGAATATGCATTCCAGGGGCGGCTAGGTGGCGCAGTGAGTAGAGCGCCAGCCCTGGAGTCAGAAGGACCTGAGTTCAGATCTGGCCTCAGACACTTAACGCACACAAAAACCTAGCCATGTGACCTTGGGCAAGTTACTTAACCCCAATTGCCCTCAAAAAAAGAAAAGAAAAAAGAAAAAAAAGAATATGCATTCCTTGGGGACGGGAACTATCTCAATTTTATATTTGTGGCACCAGTTTTTATTCACAGTGCTTGGCACATAGTAAGGGATAAAATGCTTTTCATTCATTCGCTCACTCACTCATTCACCTATTTGGAGACCACTAAAGTCAAAAGGCAAAGCAAGACACTAGTACAGTGGCAGGCCCTGTACTTGGAGTCAGGAGACCCAGATCTCTTACTTAGTAGCCATGGGACTGTGGACAAGTCAATTCACCTTCAGATTCCTCATCTATAAAATGGAGATAATAATAACTGGCATTTCTAACCTCACCAGGGAGTGGTGAGTATTAAATGAGATCAAGCACTTTTATAAAGATTAAAGCCCTAAATGTGTCAAACATTAATAATCCTGCCCTCCCACTCCCACAGGATCTTTGAGAGGATTAAATATTTTGTTTTGTAAACTATTAAATGGTTTGAAAAAGGTAACACACTTTGTGTTACATGAAATGCAAAAATGAACACCAAGGCAAGCCCTCAAGAGCCTGAGAAGACAAAGGGGAAAAAATGCACACCATGACCAGGGCTTATGAAGACGGGATGAATCACAGATCTGGTCAGACAGTTGGGAAAAAACCAACATGGAAGAACACAAGATAACCTGAGGCAAGGTTCTGGCTCAGAAAAGAGATTCTCACAGCCCGTCACCTGGGCCAGGAGCTGGTTGCAGGGCATGAGTAGTCCTGAGCCCACAGGTAAGATGGGATAAGTGAAGCACACCTGGCTGGAATGGAGTGAGGGGGTGGCAGCTGAAGACAGATCCTCACAACCTCTTAGGTCAGGACTAATTACAGCATCTATTGCTTTTCCTGTTTCAGCTCTGCACACTCAGCAGCAAGACCCTCCCTAGGCAGACACACTGGCCTCCCATCAACCTGCCTTCATTTCTTTGATTACCCCAACCGGTGCCCAGTTAACACCTGCCATTGCCAAGTCCCAATTCCCAAGTCCACACCACCACCACTAGGGCTGGGGGTGGGGTAATTCACTGCCCCCCTTCCCACTTCAACAACCCATGTCACTGACTCCTCTAAGATCAAGTTCAAAATTTACCATGATCAGGAAACTCTCAAAATATTCAGTTATTAACAAGCTGCCTGTTTTCTATTAGGCATCATGCTAAGTTCTGGAGTTAGAAAGATAACACATAGCTAGCATGTGCACAGTTTTTTAAAGTTTGGAAAGCACTTTACATGTATTATTTCATCTCATCCCAGCACTTAGAGGTAGGTGTATTTCACAAATGAGGAAACTGAGGCAGACAAAGCTTTTCTGACTTGCCTAAGGGTCACACAGCAAGTATTTTGTACTCAGGTTGTACTGACTTTAGCACTCTACCTACCACATCACCTCCCTGCTGGACGTAGTAAAACACTGGGTTTGGAGTCAGGAAGCCCTGAGTTCCAATCCTGTGTCAGACACTATTCTGGCAAAGTTCCTTAACCTCTTTGGGCCTTAGTGTCTTCTGTAAAATGGAGAGCCAAGGGCTTAATAATAACATAGTTATCCTTTACATAGTACTTTAAAGTTTCCAAAATATTTCACATCTGTTATCTGACTTGATGGCCCCTGTGGTCCCTTCCAGCTCTAAGTCTCTTATCCTATGAACAATACCCCAAATTTGACAGTAAGTTTCCAGCACTTTCTTTATAGCAACCCTGTGAAGCAGCTCACAGAAGTACCATCATTCTCATTTTACAGATGAAGGAGCTGAGATCTAGAGATGTCACACAGGAAGTCAGTGCCACACGTGGCCTTTGAGCCCAGGTTCCACTGCCTCTATGGCCAGGGCTCTTCTTACCACACCACTGGTCTCCTGGTCTAAGACAGCAGTAGTCACACCTAGGTTTCCAGATCTTTCTGCTCCATCACACTGACTTTAAGTCCCAGCCACTGAGAACCTTTTGGAGGGCTGAAACAACCCCACAAATAAGTCAGATACAAGTAAGATACAAGTCTGATACAATGTGATAAAGACGAGATAGCCTTTGAGGGATAGGGCTCACATGTCTCAGGATCACCCTCCAGGATTAGCCCTACTCAAATCCGAAGGCTAGATCAGACTACTAAACTCCCATGGTTCCCTTTAACTGCCAGGATGAAATAGAAAATCCTATTTGGCTTTTAAGCCCCCCCCCATAGTGTGGCCTCTGCTTACTGTTTCCAGTATTCTTACACCTGACTCCCTTCCATGAACTCTGTGATCCACAGACACAGAGCTCCTTGCTGTCCTTTAGATAATATGCTCTGTCTCCTGACTATAGACATTCTCATTGGCTATCCCTCATGCCTGAAACTCTCCTTTGGCATCCCTACCTTCTGATATCCCCTGGCTTCCTTTAAATCTCAACTAAAGTCCCATTATCCACTAGAAGCATTTCCCAATCCTTCTTAATCTTAGAATCTTCTCTTTGAGATCCTCTCCAATTCATTCTGTCAAAATCTTATTAGTCATTTGCATGGTGTCCCCATTAGAATGTGAGCTTCTTGAGATCTGGGATTGCATTGTTGTTTTGCTTTTTTGCCTTTTGGTGGTGGGGGGAGTATTTCTAATGCTTAGCACAGTGCCTAGTATACAGTTGGCACAACATAAATGCTCAGTGATTTACTTTCCCTAAGGAATCTCAGCACTGTTGTCTTCCATTAATATCATTGAATACTTGCTGACATGTTGCTCTTAATTGTTCTCAAGTCAAATGTGTTTTGTGTTCTGTCTTCCCCAACTAGGACCACAGCATCCTCCTCAAAGATGACAAGTTGAGTCTTCTTCCCTTTTCCTCACAGAAAATCTGGGAGAAAGTCTTTTGAACTTGATGCTTCTTGGACCCAGTTGTTGGCTAGTGACTAAGGGCAGAGTCCTCCTCCTTCAGCATTCCCCAGAGGCTCCACTTGGATGGGGAACCTACTTCCCAGGTCAATGCCTTCAGCATCTCCACACCTGGTTTCTGTAAAGGTAATTGTCTTCGTCTTCACCTGCTCTTCACATGGGGCTTTCCTGGTTTCTCCAGCCTGCCTGAGCTTGCCAAACAAAAGCTAGACTGTGATCAGTGAGTAGGCTAAGAGGAAATGAAGGAAGAGTAAGCTGGTTCACCTGTCTCTGTGTCCCTTCATGCCCTATATTATTCCTTTAAAAATGTAACAAACAAAAATCAGAAAATTCCTAAAATGAACCCAACCAAGGCCCCTACAGCCATCCTACCCAGGCTCACTCTGACAGGCAAGCCCAAAGAGTTCCCCACCCAAGTCTTTCCTTCCTCCCCTCTGGGCAGAACTGGGAGATAGGACAAGCCCTAGCTGGGGGAAGATAGGAGGAGGCAGGGGCTCTTAGCCAAGAAATTTACCTCCCACGCCTATGCATATATGTACATCTTGTGTAGCCTGGGAAAAAGAAAAAAGAAAAACCATAGAGTAATAGTCAGAAGGCCCAGGTTCAGTCACTAATTCATTGTGTGACCTTGTGCAAGTCACTTCCTTTCTCTAGGCATCAATTTCCTTTTCCATTATGAACTTTTTTCTATTATGTACTTCTACCTTCCTAGCTCAACCTACCCTCTTCTTTGATGTCCTAATGGAAAAGTTCTATATAATGCAACCAACCTTTATTAAGTACCTACCACATGTCAGAGCCTGTGTGTTGTGGGGTTGGGTTACTTTTTGTTTTTTTATTACAAACTAGAAAATCACCAATATGAACATTTCCAAAAGCAAAGAACAGAAAATGAGGGTTGTATATGAAACCCAAGTCTATTACATATGATTTTGTTGCTTGTGACCTTTGGCAAATCTCTTACCTCTGGGCCTCAGTTTGTTCATCTGTTAAATGAGGCAGTTGGATTTGATGACCTTCCAAATCTGACTGTATGAAACAGTGAGCATGTTTGCTGTGTGTTGGCCCAGCCATTTACTTAATCTCCTAGGAAAGTTGCTGTTGTTGTCCTATGCAAGTGAATTGGATTGAAGTGAGAAAGGGCTGTGTAAAGTCACCAACTTGACTTTCTCCTCTGGAGCCATCTGGGTGAAATGGCCGGATATGCATCAGGAAAACTGGAGACAGCCTGGGATGCAGTGAAGGACCTTGGCCTTTTCAAGCTAAGGTTTTTAACAGAAACAATTGTTAATCACTGAGTCAATCAGAGCACAGAGTGACCAAGTAGGGTTTGGTCTGGGACCAGGGTGAGTTGGGGTTAAGGTTGGTCTTTAAGAGGATAAAACAAAAACAAAAAAAAAGTTCAGAAATTAAATTTACATTCCCTTTGGGGATAGCACCCAGGTAAATAGTTAAGTAAATTCAAATATCTGGTTGATATGTTTGTTTTTTCCTATAAGCATCTATTGTGAGCCTACCTTGTTACTTGAAATTTACATAGCCATTTCATGTTTACAAGGCATATACCACACAATTGCCCTAGGAGGGAGGTAAAGCAAATGGGATTCCCATTTTGCAGATAAAAGCTAAATCTTGGTGAAAGGAGCTGACTTTTTATAGGAGTTCAGAGAATCTAAGAGTGTTAGATTGAGAAAATACCTTAGAGATTATTTACTCCAACCCCCTCATTTTCCAAAACAGAGGGGGTACCAAAAGAGGGAGATCACTGAGGTCTGCAACCATTGCTAAGTGACTTGAGCTAAGCCCTGAATGCTGAAGAAAATTTGGACATCAGGGGACAAGAGAATGGAAAGTGAGAGGGATAAGGAGATAACATAGGGACATAAATTTCTTTCTTTAAATTTTAATTTAAATAGTATTTTATTTTTCTAGTTACATGTGAAGACATCTTTTAGCATTCTTTAAAAAAATTTTTTGAGTCCCCTATTTTTCTCCCTCCTTCCTCCCCTCCCCTTCCTCTAAAATGGTAAGCAGTTTGATATAGGTTACATATGTGCAATCATGTAAAACATATTTCCATATTAGTCAAGTTCTGAAAGAAGAAATAGACCAAAAGGAAAAAATCGTGCAAGAATAAAGAAATTGAAAAATAGTGTGCTTTGATCTTCATTCAGACTCCATCAGCTCTTTCTCTGGATGTGGATAGCATTTTCCATCATGAGTCCTTTGGAATTGTCTTAGATCATTGTATTGCTGAGAATAGCTAAGTCATTCATAGTTGATCATTGCATAATGTGAGCATAAATTTCAAGCTAAATGGGCTTTAAAGATTTAGTCCAGCTCCTTCATTGTCCAGATGAGGAATATTATTTCTGTCTTTAAGGCCTCTGGATCTAACTAACCCAGCCTCTCCGAGAACATATAGCTTGGGCTTGCAAGTGGGATTTCCTGGTGATACCTCTAAAGGACAGAGGAGACAGAGAAGATCTTGAAACGATGATCTTCCAGGGTATCTCGATATAAAAAGAAAGGGGAGAAAAGGGAAAAATCAACCAATCAATAAGCAATTATAAGTATCTACTATGTGGCCTGCACTGAACTAAGTATTGGAGACAAGATTATAAGAAGAAAATAGCTCCTGTTCTCAAGGAACTTACATTCTAACAGAAGAGAAAACCTGACCCCTTTTTGGCACAGCCCTCAGCGAAGGAATTGTGAAAATAGGTATAGGGCAAAATCAGCATGAGCTTAGTTTCTCAGCCAGGAGGTTCCCACCTGCTTTGACCTAAGGAAAGACAAACTGAAATTGCCCTCAGCTCCTTCCCCTGCAAAAAAAGCAGGTGGGGGGGGGGGAGGGGAAATGGGACTCTTTGCTTTCATTTTCCTCATAAGGATGGGGAGGGGAGAGAAGCTCCAAACCTAATCTCATTGAGGACCCTGCCCAGATCCTGTCAGTGCTGGTAATTAGATAACAATGAACCCTCATGGAACTTTCCCTACTCCTTAATTAGCTTCAGATCTTGCTAACTTCTCCAGCCTTTAAGGCCCCCTTCAAGGTCGGCCTTTTCTCTGAGTGTTCTAGCCTCAGCTTGGGAAGAGAGAAATTATCTCCTCTGTAGATCTCTCCAGCACTCACTTGTCTGAACCACTCACACAGTTTACCTTTTATCTATGTTCCACTCTGTTTTGTTCTCTATTTCGTGCATGTGGGCCATCTATCCCAAAGGTCAAAATCCTTCCAAAGCACTTGGTAACCTGCTTTTACATACAACAGTTCCTCACATAGTATCTTGTACATACTTTAACACCTCCCCCCAAAAGGAAAGGCTGTATATTGGCATACTGGAAAGAGACTAGCAACCAAGAGAGACCTGAGTAAAAATCCTGCCTTTGAATTTGGAACTATGCTCAAAGGGTTATAAAAATGTGTATACCCTTTGACCCAGCAATACTACTTCTATGTCTGTATCCCAAAGAGATCATAAAAATGGGAAAAGGACCCACATGTACAAAAATATGTATAGCAGATCTTTTTGTGGTGACCAAGAACTGGAAATTGAAGGGATGCCCATCAGTTGGTGAATGGTTGAATAAGTTGTGGTATAAGTATATAATGGAATACTATTGTGCTATAAGAAATGGTGAGCAGGCCGACTTCAAAAAATCCTTGAAAGACTTATATGAACTGGTGCTGAGTGAGAGGAGCAGAACCAGGAGAACATTGTATACAGTAACAGCCATAGTATGCAATAACTGACTTTGATAGACTTAGCCCTTCTCAGCAATGCAAGGAAGAACCTAAAACGATTCCAAAGGACTCATGATAGAAAATGCCATCCACATCCAGAGAAGGAACTATGGAGTCTGAATGCAGAGAGAAGCAGACTATTTTCTTTTTTTCCCCCTTTTTTATGGTTCCTCCCATTCCTTCTAGTTCTTCTATACAACATGACTAATGTGAAAATATGTTTAATAGGAATGTATATGTAGAGCCTATATCAGATTGCATGCTGTTTTGGGGAGGGGGAAGGAGTAGGAGGGGGAGAAAATTTAAAACTTATGGAAGTGAATGTCGAAAACTAAACATAAATAAATTAACTTTAAAAAAAAAGAAATGATGAGCAGGTGGACTTCAGAAAAATCTGGAGAGGCTTATATGAACTAATTTTAAGTGAAATGAGTAGAACCAGAACACTATACACAGTAACAGCTACATTGTGCAATATCTAACTTTCATAGACTTATCTCTTCTTAGCAATGCAAGGATCTAAGACAACTCCAAAAGATTCATGATGAAAAGTGCTGTCCACATCCAGAAAAAGAGCTATGAAGTCTGAATGCAGATTGAAACATGTTATTTGCTCTTTTTTTGTTGTCCTTTCACATGCTTTCTCCCAGTGATTCTAATTCCTCTTAACAACATGAGTAATATGAAAATAGGTTTAATATGAATGTATATATAGAGAGCCTATATCAAATTACACACCATTTTGGGGTGGTGGGAGGGGAGAGATGGAGAGAAAATTTGGAACTCAGAATCTTGTGGAAGTGAATGTTGAAAACTAAAAGTAAATAAATAAATTTTTTAAAAAAGAATCCTGCCTTTGATTTGTACTAGCACTTTTTTAAGCACTTTATAAATGCCAGTTGTCATTAAAATCTCTCTCCTCTCACAAGTGTGGACCTCCATTGGTGCAGATTGCAACCTAGCCACACCATCTCATACTAGGTAATGGTTGCTGCCCAATAAATGTTCCACTCACTATCCTGGATGCTTAGCCCTGATTCATTTAGTGTTTTGTGGTACCAGTGCAGTACTCAGGTTACACGTCTTTTATGCTATGCTCAAACTATTTGTTATTCAGTTGTTTCAGTTGTGTCCTACTTACTCATTGTGATCCCTTTTGGGGTTTTCTTGGCAGAGATACTGGAGTGGTTTGCCATTTCCTTTTCCAGCTCATTTTATAGATGAGGAAACTGAGACAAATAGGGTCAAGTGACTTACCCAGGGTCACCAAGCTAGTAAATGTCTGAAGTCAGATTTGAACTCAGAAGGATGAGTGAGTCTTCCTGACTCTAGGTCTGGCTCAAATTATATAGAATCATAAATCTAGAAGTAGAAGGGACCTCAGCGGCTATTACCTTCATTTGACTGATGAGGAAACTGGGGCACAGGGAGGCTAACTGGCTTACTCAAGGCCACAAGGGCAATAAGCAGGACAGACAGGATTTAACCAGCTCATCTGACTGCTAAAGTCAACAGATTTTCCACAATACACCACAGTCACCGAGATGATTAGTTGATCTCTTTTTTCATGCTCTTGACACCAATTACACTGTGTCTCACACACAAGTCATCAATGGAAATATGTTGTTTCCTAGTCATACCAACTATAGATCTTCTCATTACCCTTTGACTCATTGGCATTTTGATTCTTCTGAGATTCTGGTGCTTCCTGATTGGCACCATCACGAGGAGAAAATTAATGCTAAAAATGGGCTTTTGAATCTTCAGTTAAAGCAATGCGGTTTCCCAAATTTGATCCAGCCTGGTCTCTTCTTTCTATTCAGTTCTGTGTTTGGCTCATTGTTCAGTGTATGTGGTTCCTGTTCCATGATAGAGATATTTGTGGATTCGAAGTAGGCTCTTGAGAAGTGACTGTTTTGAACTTATACTCATTTTCAAAAAGATGGGGTTGGACTAGACAGGCACTAAGGTTTCTTCCAACTCTCAATGTATGATTCTATGAAATAATCACATCCCCAACAGAGACAGAAATGAAATGTGGTGGCTTATAGATATGTCCTATTGATTGCACATTTGTGCCCTCTGATAGACATAAACACCTTCAGATCAGGACAGGTTTCACTTCTGTCTTTACATCTCAGACACCTAGCATTGTACCAGGCACACAATGCTTAATAAATGCTTATTGATTGACTGAGTGTAGACTCCTTGAGGGCAGAAATCACATCTCCTACTTTATATCCCTCAGGGCATTGAGCACCGGTCTGGACCCAAAGTAGGAGTTTGCTAAAGGCTAATTGATTAGTCTCTTAATGACTTTGTTCTATGACACTATGGGACCCAGTTGTTTATAATGGAGAAGCCCTGGACAGCTTGTCCTGAATACCTCCAGCTGCTCAGCAATCCATGCAGAACTGATTTCTGTGACCAATGCCCAGCTGTTGCTGCCAACTGAATTAAGTAATTGCCAAAGGCTAGAAAAACATAGCACCCTGTTATCATTGCATACTTAAACCGAACCCAGTGTATCCTTTTTGTTCCTTCAAAGTACACCATGTGTCCCCCTGCTCAGTGCTGTCTAACCTTGAGCATGTTTCTGGTCTGGGCCCTCACTTAGTGCTTCTTCCTTTAGTAAAGATAAGATCCATTGACTGTGAGAGTTGTTCCTTCCTCAAATCTTCAAAGTATGAAGAAAATTGGTTGGATTCAAAAAGAGATTATAGGCCATCACAACCATTATCATATTTGAAAATCTTCAGTCAAAATTCTAATTCATCAGGTATCTATTGAGCTCTTACTTTGTACCCAGAAATATGGTACCTGTCCTCAAGTATCTTGCATTACACTTGGGGATATGAGAATAGAAGACCCAGAAACTAATAAAAGGATAATACAAAATAGTGTACAAAAAGTCTGAATTTAAAGTTAAGGCCTCCTCCAATGCTTCATCATGGAGTGAGGGACACTATGCCACCAGAAGGCAAGCTCCAATAGTTTCTTTCTTACTGGAAGGACTCTGAGGACAGGCCTGGCAACACAACCTACTTTTTGGGCACCAGCTTTGCTAAATAAGAGGAACTATGAAACAAACAGGTGGCAGGCATAGCTGAAAAA
Source organism: Gymnobelideus leadbeateri (assembly GCA_011680675.1). Taxonomy (NCBI): domain Eukaryota; kingdom Metazoa; phylum Chordata; class Mammalia; order Diprotodontia; family Petauridae; genus Gymnobelideus; species Gymnobelideus leadbeateri. The sequence goes on along the minus strand of WOXC01009190.1, from coordinate 419,177 downwards.
AATTTATGTTCCTTCCTATTTACATTCAATTCTCTCCAAAGGTCTATCATATCAAAAATTTCTAATATTCTATTCATCTCCTTAACTTCTTATTTATTTTGTGATTAGATTTTTCTACCTCTGAGAGAGGAAAGTTGAGGTTCCCCACTAGTATAGTTTGCTGTCTATTTCTTGATGCAATCCATTTAATTTTTCCTTTAAAAGTTTGGATGCCATGCCATTTGGTGTACCTATGTTTAGTATTGATACTACCTCTTTGTCCATGGTACCCTTTAGCAAGATGTAGTTCCCCTGCTTATCTCTTTTAATTAAGTCTATTTTTGCTTTTGCTTATTTTCTTCCTGCAAGGAACGGTTTTGTGAGACTTAAAATCAGTTAGTCAGTTAATAAGCATTAATTGAGCACCTTCTATGCCAGGCACTTGGAATACATAAAGAGGCAACTAGATAGCCCTTACCCTCTAGGAACTCACAATCAAACGGAGAGACAACAATCAAACAAATATTTACAAATCAACTATATACTGGATAAATAGGAAATAATTAATAGGGAGAAGACACTAGAATTTAAGGGGGGTTGGGAAAGGCATCTTGTAGAAGATAGGATTTTTATTGTGACTTGAAGGAAGTCAGGGAAGCCAGAGGGCAGAGATGATGAGGTAGAGCTTTCCAGACATGGGGGACAGTCAGACCTAAGAAATAGAGTGGATTGTTTGTGGAATATCAGAGACCATCGTCACTGGACCAAAGAGTGTGTAATAGAGAGTAAGGTTCATGAAGACTGGAAAGGTGGGACAGGGCTAGACTATGAAGACACTTGAGGAGCTGGACTAGATTTTCTCTAAGGAACTTTCCTTTTTAAATCCTGTGATAATTCACCAGCCACAACTCTGAGCAGGGAAGGGATCATAGTGGAGGGGATCACGGGACTCCCTGTGGGGAGAACTGCGCTTGTTAAGGCTCATGGAGGGGCTGGAACGGGATGTATGAGACACTGGGGGGGGGGGAGGGGCAGTGAAGAAACGAGTCCAGCTGGAGCAGAGGGTTGGGTTACTGTCGATGGAAATCGCTCCCGGGGTTAACCTCAACTGAAAACATTTTAAAAATATCCTTAGCTTCCAAGGGTTGAGATTTAATACTAGGGATGGTAAATACTCAGGATGTTAGGGATTAATATCCAGGAGAGGAGGACCTCAGGAATTCCTGGGGCAGGGACAAGGGTAGAAAGTGAAGAGTGAAGGGATTGGATGAGATAATCCCTAAAGTTCCTTCTTTCACTCAGTCCTAAAATCCTTGCCCTGTCAGGAGTCTGGGCTTGTGAATCTGCACAGGATTTTAGAGGTCAAAGTTCTTTTAAAGATCCTCATTTTTTAGATGAGACTGAGGTCCAGAGGGTGATTTACACCACGTCACATAGATAGTAAGAGGCAGAGGCAGAATTTGAACTCCTCTGCCTCCATGCCCGTGCTCTTTTCACTATACCACTCAACCATCCATTGCTGGTCCAGTCATTTTGGATATCTATTTCAAGGTTGCTGTACGATTATATCAGCTACCAACAGCCTCATTGTGAAGCAGGGCCACAAGTGAGAGTGAGGGACAGGAGCAGTTTTGGAAGGTCAGCAGCTAAAGGGCCCTCAGAACCTTCTAGCCTTGTGAACTGAATCCTGGGAGAGAACCCAGTACTCAGAGAGGGGAGTTTAGGAGCCACTAAGTCTCTTAGCTCTAATTCTCTTGCCAATCACCTAACACTATTTGTTTTTGTTGGGTCATTTCAGACATGTCTGACTCTTCATGACCTCATTTGAGATTTTCTTGGCAAAGATACTGGAGTGATTTGCCATTTTCTTCTCCAGTTCATTTGACAAATGGGGAAACTAAGGCAAACAGGGTTAAGTGACTTGTCCAGGGTCACACAGCTAGTAAGTGTCTGAGGTCAGTTACTTAGCCACTTAGCTACCCACTACTGCTATTTCCTCCTCTCTATTGACTATTGCCCATTAATGCTCAGAAACAGCAAAAATGGACACTGCTATCTTTAAACATAGGAAAAATGGCCTACTGATGGGTTGATATTTAATCAATGTTTTTCCTGGGGTACAGAGAGTTATTGTAGGACACAAGACAAACCACAGTGGTCCTAATAACCATCCTGCTTCATTGACCTCTGAATCCTCACATTTTTACAAGGCCCATCTTAAAGCCTATCACTCCCATCTTTCCCTGCTAACTTAGTGGGAAGTTAGTACAGTGGGAAGAACAATAGCTCTGGAGTCAGAGGAACTGGATTCAGATGTCACTGTTGATGCTTCTTACATGTGGGCCAACCCCTTCTTTGTGAACCTGAGTTTCCTCACCTGTGAAATGAGAGAGTTGTACTAGTGGCCTCTGAGATCCTTCTAGCTGTAAATCTATGAGCTCCAGATGAGGTAGATATTTTCCTTCTTTCTGACCCACTCACACTACTTTGAGTCCATACAACAGTTTGCCAGAGTCACGAAAAACTTGGTCTCACAGTGTCACAGGAAACGTTATCAATAGACCAGTGAATAAGCCTTTAGCAAACTCTAGTCCTTTGCTCAATGCTATGGATAACTGTAAAGGACAAGGCATGATTTCTGCCCTCAAGATTGATCTTTCCCATCCTGATAACCCACCCACATCATTTATATTCCATTCAAGTATTTGGGGGCACTTGATCATACTTCAATGGATCTTTGACTTCAACTCCACGAATACTCATTCCACCAGCACAGATTACAATCCATTAATGAGTTGCTCATGTCTTTCCACAACTATTTGGAAGCGCAGATTAAAAATTAATGGGAAATCAAATAATCTAATCCTAAAAAAGGAGTGGATCAAAGAACCAGTCATAGAAACAATAATTAATTCCGTTAAAAAGAATGATAATAAGACAACATGCTAAAATTTGTGGGATCCAGCCAAAATTGTGCGTGGGGGGGGGGGGGCATTCTGTTTCTCTAAACACATACATCAGTAAAAGAGAGAAAGAGCAGATCAATGAATTGGGCATGCACTGGGAAAAAAAAAAACTAAACTCCAAAATGGAAATCCTGAAAATCAAAGGAGTGATAAAATCAAATTTTTTAAAAATTGAAATAATAAAATTAGGAGCTGATTTTACAAAAACAACAACAACAAAATAGAAAAATCATTGGTTAATTTGATTTTTTTAAAAAGCAGAACTAAAATAAAAACCAGTTATCCATTCAAAATTCCTTATTCCTTCCACTATATAAGACACCCTCTTAGCTGGATTGATTATAGGATTATAGAGTTAAAGCAAGAATGTACCTTAGAAGACATCAAATCCAATCCCATCATTTTACAAATGAGGAAACTGAGGCACAGAGAGGCTTGCCTAGTGTCACAAAGATAGTAAGTGACTAAAGTGAGATTTAAACCCCGGTCTTTCTTACTCTAATCTTGTGCCATGTGTGCAAAGGAAGGGTAGTGGGACAAAGTAGTGATGAAGTTATCTTCCCCACTATCATTTCTGCTCCACTTGTCAGGTAAGGCCCCTAATTGTTGAGAGTTTTCTGTCCAGAGCAGCAAATTCTACTGACAGGTCAGTGACTACATTTCTGAGGAATTTAGAGATTGCTGTCCATCTTTCTTTTTTTTTTTTTAATTTACCTTTAGTTTACAACATTCAATTCCACAATCCCTTAAATTCCAAATGTTCTCCCCCTTTCTCTCCTCCCCCCTCTCCTCCCATGTGGCATGTAATCTAATATAGGTTCTACAAATACTTTCCCATTAAACATTAGTCAAGTTGTAAAGAAGAATTATAGCCAATGAAATGAAGAACGAGAAAGAAGGAACAAAATAAAACGAAACAAAAAAGAGAGAGGAACTAGTTTGCTTCAATCTGCATTCAGACTCTAGTTCTTTTCTCTGGATGTGGATATCCCTTTCCATCATGAGTCTTTTGGAGTTGTCTTATAAACTTACATTGCTGAGAGGAGCCCAGTCTATCAAAGTTAATCATCACAGATATGATGTGTCTGTAATTGTGTATAAAGTTCTCCTGGTTCTGCTCTCCTCACTCAGCATGAGTTTATGTGAGTCTCTCCAGTTTGTCATGAAGTCTGTCTGCTCCTCATTTCTTATAGCACAATAACATTCCATTACATTCATATATTACAACTTGTTTAGCCATTCCCCCATTAATGGGCATCCCCTTGATTTCTAATTCTTTGCCACCGCTACAAGAGCTGCTATAAATAGTTTTGTACATACAGGACCTTTTCCCACTTGCATGATCTCTTTGGGATACAGCCTTAGACTTGGTATTGCTGGGTCAAAGGGTATGCACTTTTTTATAGCCCTTTGGACATAGTTCCAAATTGCTCTCCAGAATGGTTGGATCAGTTCACAACTTCACCAACAATGCGTTAGTGTTCCAATTTTTCTACATCCTCTCCAGCATTTATCATTTTCCTGTTTTGTCATCTTAGCCAATCTGACCAGTGAGATGTGGTACCTCAGAGCTGTTTTGATTTGCATTTATCTAATTAATAGTGATTTAGAGAATTTTTTCATATGCTTATAGATATCTTTAATTTCTTCCTCTGAAAACTTCCTGTTCATGTCCTTTGACACATCTTTCATTTTCAAAGAAGACAAATGACACTCATGGGTGATGTCTTGACTTGAATGTGAGTTGTATACAAAGTTGTCAGCTTCACTCTCTCCTCCTGAGACACCAAAGTCCAGTGGCAGGACAAAAGTCAAGACAACTGGTGTTGGCCCCAGATGCAGCGGATGACCTTGGCATCTTTGATGCCTGACCAAGCTCTAAGCACTCCATAGGGTCTGCTTCAGCTGCCTTTGTGGCTGTTGGAACAAATTGTTCTCATCCACCCATTCTGCTGGAGAAAGTCTTCACATGCTTGGGGTAAACATCCCCCTAACTCACCAATGGGTTTGAGGTCCATTGGTTCCCCTTAACCTAGTTTAGCCCATCTGCTGAGATGGTTTGTTATCAGGGTGTGGCTGTTAAGATTACTTTGAGTTCTGCAAGATTAGGATCTACAATCTTATAAGGTCCTAACAGACAAGAAAGTGTGGGTTGGGTGATGAGTTATTGTGTGAGGATCAGCCTAGCTAAATATGGAAAACCTCATCTCTAAAAGGGTAGCCACCAAATGATGACTTTTTTTAGTCACAATGACCAATGACAGAGATAAGATATACATATATGGAGTTAAGTAACACTTTAAGACAGTAACAGTAAGAGTCATGGACTGAGTCAGGAGACTTGGACATTGATTCTATGTGACCTTGGTCAAGTAATTTCTCTCTTGGTCTCAATTTCCTCATCTATAAAATAGGAAGGGGGCAAGGAGTTGGCATAGATAATGAATGACATAAAGTCCTTTCTAGCTTCAACATTCTACTTATAAAATTCTAATCATGAGTGGCTGTGCCACCATGAATCTGAAGCAAGAGGTGAGCAAAAGCGAAAGAAAGAGAACACTTGGGGTCAATAGACAAACTTTGTCAACTTCAAGATTTTGCCTGTGCTTAGACAACTGAATATACTCCCAAAGATCCCACATTCCTCCTGCTTTGGGACTAGGGGACTGGAAGCTAGACATTCCAACATGAAACCTTCAAAGAGCAAAGGTCATCCAAGGTTGATTCTACTCTACTACACCAATGTGTGGAAGGGAAACCCTAGTGTTTCCTCTCCCTCCTTCCTTGCTTTGTAAACACCTTCTGGTACTGAGTGTACTTATCTGAGAAGGTTGATTATTTGTGGTCTTTTAGTCCCTGGAACGTTATAATAAAAAGAAACATCCAGATCAGACTGACTTAAATTGACCCTCCAGACTACTCACAGAATCAAACTGTAAGATAGATCAGGGGTGAACAAAAAATTTTTTATGTAAGGGGCCAGATACTAATTATTTTTTTGTATTTTATTTTCCACAGTTACATGTAAAAACAATTTTAACATTCATTTTTAAAGCCTTGAGTTCCAAATTTTTTCCCTTTCTCCCTCCCCACCCTACCTCATTGAGAAGGCAAGCAATTCAATATAAAGTTATACATGTGTAGTCATGCAAAACATCTTCATAATACTCATGTTGTAAAAGAAAACACACATACACACAAACACAACTCAAGAAAAATTAAAACAGATATTAAATATTTTAAGCATTATGGACTGAGACAAAATTGAGGATATTATGTAGATCCTTATAAGAGAAAAAACTAATTTCCACAAATTTTATTGACAAAATTCAAAGTATAATAATAGTAAATAGAATTTTTTGTAATACAGGGCAGCTAGGTGGCGTTATGGACATAGTGCCGGGACTGGAATCAAGACCTGAGTCCAAATACAGCCTTATACTAGCTATGTCATCCTGGGCAAGTCACTGAACCCCATTTGCTTCCCTGCCCCCTGCCAAAAAAGAAAAAGAAAATGCCTTTTCATAAAGATAATACTGCCAAAGACAGATATCAATACACAAGCATATGGTCTTAATTGAGGATCATCATTGCTTGGAAAAGTTATTTAATGATCTAAAATATGTTGCTAGTACTATAGCTCGTGATTTGCAATTCTCACTCTCAAGAGAGCAGTCTCCTTCTTAGTTAGGTTCCTTTTTTTATTTCAACTCAAAGCCATTGTTAATAAAAAAAAAAAAAAGAGAATGTCAGAGATGAAAGGGACCTTAGATTGCAGAATATCAGGGGTGGCTAGGTGGTGTAGTGAATAGAGCACTGGCCCTGAAGTCAGGAAGACCTGAGTTCAAATCTGGACTCAGACACTTAACACAAAAACTAGGTGTGTGACCTTGGGCAAGTCACTTAAACTTAATTGCCCTGCCTTCCCCCCTCCAAAATTAAAAAAACAAAACAAAACAGAATATCCAATTATGGAAGGACTGCCTAAAACAGATGAATTTGAGAACTACAGGGACCTTAGAGCCTAGCACAGGGGTGGGGAACCTGTGGTCTCGAGGTCACATGTGGCCTTCCAAGTTCTCAAGTTCTCCCTTTAATTGAATCCAAACTTCATAGAACAAATCTCCTTAATAAAAGGATTTGTTCTGTGAAACTTGAACTCAAAGAGACACACACAAGGACCTAGAAGGCCATGTGTGGTCTCAAGGTTTCAGGTTCCCCACCCCTGACAGAACATGTCAAAACTGGAGAGGACTATGGAACTTAGATTGTCAGAAATATTAGAGAGTAGAATGAAGATAGAGAATATCAGAATGGGCAAAAACTGATATTCAGGGCCTCATCACCTCTCGCTCCATGCCTGGGATGCTCTCCCTCAAGTCCACCCACCTTTTAGAATCCTTTTCTTCCTTTAAGGTTCAGGGCAAGTATCACTTCCTATGGAAAATTTCTTTGCTAGAGAACAATTTGAAACTATGCTGATAGAGCTCTCAAACTAGTCATACCCTTTGGCTCAGCACTACCAACACTAGGTCTGTATCCCAAAGAAATCAAAAAGAAAAGGGAAGGGGAAAGGACTTATGTGTATAAAAATATTGATAGCAGCTCTTTTTTTGTGGCAAAGAATTGGAAATTCTTTGAAAAAATGCCCATCAGTTGGAGAATGGGTAAACAAGTTGTTCAGGTATAGAATTGTAATGGAATATTATTGTGCTAGAAGAAATGGCAAGCAGGATCATTTCAGAAAAACCTGAAAAGACTTACATAAACTAATGCAAAGTGAAGTGAGTAGAACCAGGAAAACATTGTACACAGTGACAGTAATATTGTAGTGATGATCAATTGTGAATGACTTAGATATTCTGATCAATACACAACAATTCCAAAGGACTTATGATGAAAAATGCTATCCACATCCAGAGAGAGAACTAATGAACTCTGAGTGCAGACTGAAGCATACTGTTTTTCACTTTTTTTATTATTTTTGCAGATTTTTTGTGTTTATGCATGTGACTGTTTTTGCAATCGGCTAAAATGAAAATAATGTTTTGCATGAATTCACAAGTAGAATGAGTATCATATTGTTTGCCTTCTCAATGGCTTAGTGAGGGGCTAGGGAGAGGGAGAAAATTTGAAACTCAAATTTAAAAAAAATTAATATCTTCATACATCCAAACCAAAAAATACTTTTTGACTGGAAGAAAAAGAAACTGTCCCTGATCCTCCTAATTATTAGTCAAGCATTTATTAAGTGTTTACTATGTGGCAGGAACCATGCTGAGGGCTGGGAATGCAAATCTGTCTCTGCAACATGTCTTTAAACCATCTTCTTATCTCTGCTTATGTGGGCCCCCACCCTAGTTTAGGGCCACATCACCTCTTAGACTCCTGGATGGACTCCAGGCTTACTGTCTCTTCCCCTTTCTGATGTCTCCTCCACATAGCTGCTAAAATATGCTTCCTGGGTGGAGCCAAGATGACAGAGTAAAAGCAAGAACTTACTTGAATTCCTTCTCCAACTACCTCCAGTAGCTGTAAAAAAAAAAATTACTCTAAGCGAATTTTAGAGCTACAGAACCCACAAAGTGACACAGAGAGACAAATCTCCTGCTGAAGATAGCCTGGCAGACTGACAGGAAGGGTCTATCGCACCAGGCTGGGAACCGAACTCAGTCCCATGTGAGCTGTGCCAGCCCAGACCTGCAGTCAAGAGTGGCTGGGGAAGACTTCAAGACAATGAATCACTGGCAGCTGTGGTTGTTTCAAGACTTCTCAACCCATAAATGGCAAAGAGAAAGCAAAAGGTCAGTAGGGAACTCTGTTGGAACTGAGTGAGAGAAGAGCCAGCCCCTGCCCCCAGGGTAGTAGAGGTGGCGGAGGCACAGTGGTTGCAGTTGCTGCCATGTGGCTGCCTCTGGAGCTCCTAGCCTACAGATCATTGGGGGACCAAGTGACCATTCAGAGGGTAATCGCTCTTGCTTTGACCTGCTTGGATCTGGGTTGCAGTCTTGGGTGGTGGTCCTGGGGTGAGGAATGCCAGTGTTCTAGAGCTTGTGGTGGCCGTAGAGAGGGCGCCCTCCTCATAGCTCTGACAACAATTGCAACTTGGGACACAACTCTCTCCACTCTGGAAGCAAAGTTCTACTGTGGCAAAGAGCTCAAAAGTCAAGTAATTGACTGGCAAGATGAACAAACAGAGGAAGCTCAATCAAACAATAGAATCTTTTGGGGGGGACAAAAACATGGAACCAGAAGAAGACAACAAAGTCAAAACTCCTACATCAAAAGCTTCCAAGAAAAATATGAATTGGTTGCAGGCTATGGAGGAGCTCAAGAAGGATTTTGAAAACCAAGTAAGAGAAGTGGAGGAAAAATTAGGAAGAGAAATGAGAATAATGCAAGAAAATCATGAAAAGCCTGACTGAAGAAAATGACACCTTAAAAAAAAAAGACTAACTCAAATGGCAAAAGAGGCCCAAAAAACCAATGAGGAGAAGAATGTCTTAAAAAGACAAATTGGTCAGATGGAAAAGGAATTTTGAAAACTCACTGAAGAGAATAATTCCTTCAAAATTAGATTGGAGCAAATGGAAGCTAGTGACTTTATGAAAAATCAAGATACTATTAAACAGATCCAAACAAATAAAAAAATAGAAGGCAATGTGAAATATGTCATTGGAAAAACCATTGACCTGGAAAATAGATTCAGGAGAGATCATTTAAAAATTATTAGACTACCTGAAAGCCATTATCAAAGAAAGAACCTAGAAATTACCCTTCAAGAAATTCTCAAAATATGCTTCCTGAAATATCAGTCTTGAAAGACAGCATGGTATAGTGGATATAGAGCCAACCAAGAAGATCTGAGTTCAAATCCTTCCTCTGACACATATTGACTGTGTGACCTTGGACAAATCACTTAACTTCTCATTGCTCTGGGTAACTCTCTAAGATCAGATGGAGTTTCCTTTGCCTCTGACTTTCCTATACCAATGAGATCACAATTTTGGTCTCTATCTTTATAAAGCCTAGGTCTTACTATATCATTTCCTCACTTAAGAAACTTTTAGTGGCTTCCTATTGTCACTAGGGTGAGAGACTCATAGATTTAGATCTGAGAAGCATCTAGTCTAACTCCCTTATTTCAGATATGAGGAACTGATGTAAAAAGGTTGCTTGGCTTGCCCAAGATCACAGAGTTAATTAAGTATGAGAGCTAGGATTTGAACACAAAGCCTCTAACTCTATCTCCACTAGGCTTTCCATTGGCCCACATGACATCCAGATAAAAGCTCCTAGGCCTTACATTTAAAGGTCTTCCCCATCTGGATATGTTTTAGTCTACCTTTCCAGGCTTATTTCATACTTCCTTTCTTGTATTCTCTGAGGCAAACGGGCTTCCTTGCCATTTCCCAAGCTTGGTATTCCATCTCCTACTGCCATACTTTTGCAAAAACCAACCTCCATATGTGAAATGGTTTCCTTCCTCAACTCTGCCTTTTACAATCTTTTTCTTGCTTCAAGTTTCAGTCCAGGTGCTACTTCCTACAGAATCCTTCCCTGATCCTCCAAATTCATTCATTCAAGAGCCATTTACTAAGCTCTTACTATGTATCAGAAACTGGCCAGGTACTGGGGATATGAATGAAGGCACAGAGGGTAAATCTGCATTCTAATCTGGGAGGTAACACCTAAATAATTGAGTATATAGAAGAACATTCAGAATAGATAAAATGTAACCTTAAAGGGAAAGACTCTAGCAGCTAGGATGATGAGGAAATTCATTTTGTGTTTGCTTCTCTGTTTACAAACTGTAAACTTTAGTATAATGTAAGCTCCTTGAGAACAGGAACTAGTTTTCCTTTTTGTCTTTTTAATTTTTGTTTGCACCCAGGGGATTAACACATGCTCATTAAAATGAATTTATTTAGATTGGATAATATAATATAATATTATCCAATTATAATAATCAGATAATATTAATAATGTCATAACTGCTATTTATAATAGTGCTGGGGGGCGAAGCCAAGATGGCGGAGTAGAAACAGCTCATCCAAGCCACTCTGGCCCCAGATTCCCCCCAAACTATGTAAAAGGGGACTCTGAACAACTTCTGGAGCCCAAGCACCCACAGAACAACACAGAGAAGCTAACCTCCCGCTGAGGACAGCCCAGCAACCCTGCAGGAAGGACCAGCACAGCGGTCTGGGACCTGGCAGCACACAGAGTGCAGAGCACAGGAGCCGAGCCGAGCCCAGGTCCGCATGAGCCAAGGTTTTAGCCCCAGGGCGGCAGGGCCAGCAGCCGGCTGGAGGAACCCCAGAACACCAGCAGCTGTGGCGACTCCAGAATTATCAACATAGACTTGCCTAGGACAAAGTAAGAGGTTAGTGTCCTATGGACTTTGGGACCTGTATTTGGGGAATGCGTCAGCTCCCTCCCCTGGGGGCTAGAAGCCGCTGAGGAGACACGCCATTTTGTAGTTTTCAGAGGCAGCTCCGGCTCCCAGCCTACAAATCGTGGGGAGATCCAGCGATCAGTCTTGGGGGGTAATCGCTCTTGCTTTAACCTCCCTGGATCTGGATTGTGATCTAGGGTGGAAGTCGTGGGTAGGTTTACAGCTTGCCAGAAACGGAAGTTGCCCCCCACACGTTCGGGACGAAAATTCCTCTATCTGGCCTTAAAGCCATAGTGTGGCAACAAGCCCAGAAGTCAAGTAATTAAGTGGCAACATGCCAAGGCAAAGGAAACAGAAAAATGCAACCCTAGACTCCTATTTTGGGGGCATAGAGCGGGAAAAGGACTGTGAGGTCAGAAGTCCTGCTCCAAAAGCCCCAGGGGAAAACATAAGCGGGTTGCAGGCCATAGAGGACCTTAAGAAGGACTTTAAAAATCAAATAAGAGAAGTGGAGGAAAAATTGGAAAGAGAAATGAGAAGGATGCAGGAAAAGTATGAAATGAGGGTCAACAGCCTGACTGAGGAAAACAACACCTTAAAAAATAGACTAACTCAAATGGCAAAGAAGGCCCAAAAGGGCAATGAGGAGAAGAATGCCTTAAAAAGTCAAATTTACCAGATGGAAAAAGAATCTCAAAAGTTCACTGAGGAGATTCATTCCTTCAGAGTTAGACTGGAGCAAATGGAAGCTAATGACTTTATGAGAAATCAAGATGCTGTTAAGCAGATCCAAACAAATGAAAGATTAGAAGGCGATGTGAAATATCTCATGGGAAAAACCACTGACCTGGAAAATAGATCCAGGAGAGACAATTTAAAAATTACTGGACTACCTGAAAGCCATGACCAAAGAAAGAACCTAGAAATCACCCTTCAAGAAATTCTCAAGGAAAATTGCCCTGATGTTTTAGATCCAGAGAGCAAAATAGAGGTTGAAAGAATCCACCAATCACCTCCTGAAAAAGATCCCCAAAAGAAAACTCCCAGGAATATTATAGCCAGGTTCCAGAATCCCCAGATCAAGGAGAAAATACTACAAGCAGCCAGGAAGAAACAATTTCAGTATTGTGGAAACACAATCAGAATAGCACAGGACCTGGCAGCTTCTACACTGAGAGATCAAAGGGCATGGAATATGATATTCCAGAGGGCAAAAGAACTGGGAATGAACCCAAGGGTCACCTACCCAGCAAAACTGAGTATTTTGTTTCAGGGAAAATATGGTCATTCAGTGGAATAGAGGACTTTCAAGCATTCTTGAGGAAAAAACCAGAATTGAATAGAAAATTTGACATACAGACACAAGAAGGAAGAGATGCCTGAGAAGGTAATCAGGGAAAAGAAATCAAAAGGAACTTATCAAAGTTGAACTATTTACATTCCTATATGGAAAAGCAATAACCGTGACTGATGATATCTTTCTCACTATGAAAATAATGGAAGAAGGGGGTGTGGTCATATGAATACATATGTGAATGTGTGTGTATATGGTTACAGTTATATATGGATAGAGGGCATAGGCTGAATTTGTTGGGAAGGGAGAATACTCAAGGGATGAAATTATGAGGTGAGAGAGGAAAGTGGCAAGAGGAGATAGGGAGAGACAGGGTAGGGTAAACTATCCCATGTAGAAGAAGCAAGGGGAAGTGGTTGCAAAGGAGGGGGAGAATAAGGAAGGCTAAAAAGGCAAAACCATATTCACATTGAATTTGGTTCAGGGAGAAAATGACATACATACTAAATGGGATATCTCAACCTGCAGCAGGATAGGGGGAAGGTAGATGAGAGGAGGGATGATGGATGGGAGGGCATCCTTGGGGTGAGGGGAGGTTGGAAGTACCCACTATAGAAGAGGGACAGGATCATGTAGGGAATGGACCAGGTGGGGGGTGGGATGAGTGGGAGGGAATTATAAGCAGCTTTGTACTGTGTACTACAGCCTTGTATCTACTATGATAATGTTTTGCATAGCTAGACATGTACAACATATACTGAATTACTTATCTCCCAAGAGGGAATGGGTGACAAGGGAGGAAGGAAATGGATCTGAAATTCCAGGTCGTAACATTAAATGTTTCAAATAGTATAAATACTATTATAAATACTCTTTTGCTTGTAATAGGGAGATAAGATGTGCAGGCATTGGGACACAAAGACTCACCTTCCTCTAATGGAAAAGTCAATGGGGGTATGGGAGAAGGTATGGGGAGAGAGCACATTGGAGGAAGCGATATCTTGTGGGACTGCTATTCTGGGAGGTTGGGTAGGGGAATAATGGGGGGAAAATGATTGTAACTCAAAATCTGGCGGAAATGAATGATGTAAAACAGAAGTTAATAAAGCATTTGTTTAAAAAAAAACAAATAAAAAAATATAATAGTGCTTTAAGATTTGAAAAATACTTTACAAATATTATCACATTTTTTGACCCTCACAACAACTCTGAGGAGGAGATATTATTTTACAGATAAGGAAACTGAGGCAGGCAGAAGTTAAGTGACTTGCCAAAGATCATACAACTAATTGTCTGAGGACTGAATTTTAACTTAAGTCAACATGATTCCAGGCCCAGAACTCTATTTCTTGTACCCCCCAGGGGTGAGGAACCTGTGGCCTCGAGGCCACATGTGGCCCTCTAGGTCTTCAAGTATGGCCCTTTGACTGAATCGAAACTTCACAGAACTTCTGTTCTGTGCCTTCCTAGAAATAGGGTACAACATTCAAGTATCTGAAGAAAGTCTTGGGGCTTGTGTTTATGCTGCCTATAATTAAGGGGATTCATTGTCCCCAGCTCATACATACATGCATGCATATGCATGTGCTTGCCTGTGGGCACTAGCTAGCGTGCGCGCGCGCACACACACACACACACACACACACACACACACACACACACACAACTATTTTCTCTTTCATCTGTTCTTAGTCCCTCCAAACTCTTCCATTTCCTTTTAGGAGAGTTGCTTTGGGGAGGAATTCTGCAGGTAGATTTCCTATTTGCCATTTGAATTTAAACCTAGAGTGGTCTGGAGAATTTGGAGTTCCTATTTGGCAATGATGTTTAAGTCTCAATGTTTCTTACACTAATTTCATATCTGGGGACTACACCTACCTCATGCCACATTGCAGTGATAACATTCAGGCTATTTATTATCTGTGTAGCTTAAAAAAAAAAGCTAGGAAGTAGAGGGCCAAGGACTGACACATCACTTTTATCCAGATTGCCATAATTAAAGTGAAATAGTGCTAGATTTAGAATCAAAGGACCTGAAATCAAATCCCAGCCTTGTCATGCACTAGCCATGTGACCTTGGGTGAATCACTTCAGGCCTAGGGATCTCATTTTCTCCATTTATAAAATGAGTGGGTTGAACCAGATAATCTCTAAAGTGAACTCTAACATTCTGTGATTTCAAGTCCATCATATCTTAGATGTAGTCTTTTTCTGATCCTAATTCTAGGTAATGTAATATGATAAAGTGGAGAGCCTATGTCAGCTAGGTGGTTCAGTGAATAGAGTGCAGGCCTGGAGTCAGGAAGACTCATCATTCTGAGTTCAAATAAGGTCTCAGTAGCTGTGTAACCTTGGGCAAGTCACTTTACCTAGTTTATCTCAGTTTCCTCATCTGTAAAGTGAGCTAGAAAAGGAAATGGCAAACCACTCCAGTATCTTTTCCAAGAAAAAATCCAAATGGGGTCATGAAGAGTCAGACACAACTGAAAAATGACTGAACAAATAAAACAAGCATCCTGGTCTCTTCCTGGAAGAAGACAGTGGCCATATATTAGAATTTCAGTTTCCTCACCTCTAAAATGACTAGGTAATCTAAGATCCCTTTTAGATCTGACATTCTGTGATTCTACAATACTAATATATATGAAACACAAGAAGCAATTAAGGAATGCCCTCCAGGTTTCTTTTGTCTGAGTCTCTATATCCCTTTGGGGGAAGTAGGAATATAAGGACATCACCCCAGAAATGTTGGCCTCAGCCTTAGTTCTCTGAAACTATTCTTCTCATTCATTGCTCTTTTTCCTTCCTGCCCCGGGAGGGATTTTTATGAAGGAAAAACAAATTCCCACGATTAAAGAGCAATTGAAGCTTTTGTCCTGACAAGCCTAGATTTCCTACTCTAACTGGCTCTTTTGCTGCAAACTCTTAACAGATTATCTGGACTGAAAAACCAGTCATTTAGAAGTCCTACTAGCAATCAGTTCCCTAGAGGGAATGGCACCCTAGGGAGAAGGGGTTTTCAAATAATGAACCGTCTTCTCTCTTCAGAGCGAGGCATCCATAGCTGGGAATAAAAGGCTTTGTGACTACACAGAGGTGGGGGTAAAGGTAGGATGAAGCTCTTCATAAGTTTGATTGTGAAAGGACACCCAAATGTCAGTGTGTGGATGAACCAAATTCAATTTATTTCAATTTGGTATAAATGGAGTTGTTTTTTCCAAAAATTTCACAATTAGTCTAACCCAATACAAGCTCCTCAGTCTGACATTTGAGGCCTCCAAAATCTGATTCCAGTCTACCTTTCCAGACTTGCTTCACATTGCTCCCCTTTATAGGAGTTGGCATCTGCAAAGTGAGTCAAACCATCACCATCTCCATTTAGACCCAATAGAGAAATCCCAGGACCCTTAACCCTACAGCCTTTGAGAATAGCAATACCCCCAGCATACCCCACTTCCAGTCATCATCAAGGAGAGCAATTCCTGCCTTCCTTGACACCACCAATACCAGTCACTGACCAACTGCAACCCATGGGCAAGTATGTCCAAGAACTCAAGAAATGGCAGTCCTTCACAGCTGGGAATAAATTCCTGTGGAGATGTGAGCTAGCAACTGCTTCTGCAGGTGCTAAAGCTATGACCTCTGCAATGATCACAGCTAGTGAAGGCTCAGGAAAGAAAGTCCTCCACACTAAACTCCTTGACACTATCTAGTACTTCATGAGAAAAAGACTTGATATTAGCAGTGGAAACAATACAGAAGATATATTACTATCTGCTTTACTGACAGACCCTAAAGACTATGGGATTTTTCCATGTGACTTGCAGCTTAATTATCTCTATGTGTTGTATTCTCCATTAGAATGTAAGCCCCTTGAGAGAAGGGCCTATCTCAGCTTTTCTATTTGTATGCCCAGAATTATGCACTATGTTTTAAAGTGCTTTTTCTTTAATTCCTGTACTCTCCATTACAGTAAAACGAAACTATTAACTGTCTCTCCATGTCAAGGGTGGGGAACCTGTGACTTCAAGGCCACCTGTGATCCCCAACTCCTGCTCTGTGTTATCCTGTCCTCTCCTTGCTGTAGTGAAATTATGCAGGCTGCCTCCTATATCTGAAAAGCCTCCTTCCTTATCTCTACTTGTTGAAATGAATCTTTTCCAAAAAACTATGGAGAAAACTGAAATAAAGTCCGGCAGAAATTAAGCTTAGATTATTATTTATATACCATATAGAAGTTCCAACTGTATACATGATCTGAATGCTTTTAAAAATCTGAATTTTAAAAACTTAGTGAAGGATAGAAGAAAGTACCTTACACAACTATGATTAGAGAGAAAATTTCTAACTAAATAAGGGATAACTATGATTCATAGAAGATAAAATTGAAAAGTTTTTGTACAAACAAAATCAGTGAAGCTTGAATTATGAGAGGTATTTAATTAGGGAGAACCATTTCCTAGTAAATAAATGGCCAAAGGGTATGAGTATGCAGTTTTCAAAAGAATATAAGTTAACAACATTCATATGAAAGATTTCTCCAAATAACTAATAATAAGAGATATGCAAATTAAAACAATTCTAGAATATTATTTCCTGCCCATTAGATCAACAAAGATGACAGAAGAGGAAAATATAAAATGTTAGAGGAACAGTGAGAAAACAAGTACAATAATGTACTATTATAACTGTTAATATGTCCGACTATTCTAGGGGAAAAATTGGAATTATATCCAAAATTGGATATAATTTTTAAAAAAACATAATTTTTTAACCCATTAATACCACTAGTGTATATATATATGTATGTATGTATGTATATACACACACACACACACATCATACATCTCATATATTAAAAATATTTCTAGGGGCGGCTAGGTGGCGCAATGAGTAGAGCGTTGGCCCTGGAGTCAGAAGGACCTGAGTTTGGATCCGGCCTCAGACACTTCACACACAAACAAAAACCTAGCCGTGTGACCTTGGGCAAGTTACTTAACACCAATTGCCCTAAAAGGGGCGGCTAGGTGGCGCAGTGAGTAAGAGCACCGGCCTTGGAGTTGGGATGACCCGAGACTGAATCCGGCCTCAGAAAATGAGCACCCACACATAAATAATGACTAGCCATGTAACCTTGAGCAAGTTACTTAACCCCAATTGCTTAAAAAAAAAAAATATATATATATATATATATATAGGTTTTTTATTATAAAAAAGAACTAGAAACAAAGTGAGTGTCTACCATTTCGAGAAAAGCTGCTGTATGAATACAGTAGAATATTATTCTGCCATAGGAAATGACAAATATAAAAGATTTGGAGAAACATTAGAAGACATAGTAACTGAAACAGCATGCAATAAACCCTGTGGTATTAATATAAACTAGGAGAATTTATAAAATCAATATTTTTATTTTTATAGGTGCTTTGTAGGAAATAATTTCAATAGCCTGGATCATTAGTGGCTCCATCACCACCACCATTCCCAAGGCAATCATGTCTTAGGGATGGTTCCAATACCTTTTAAGGAAAAATTTGTCTAAGTTGCATGTGGTAGTGGTGAGGACCAATACTAGTAGTGGTTGTTAGGATATTGATACCATCTCAAGCACAATAATGTTAAGGAAGACAACAATGAAAACCTTAAGAAATCTAATTGATCCATGCAATGATTGATAAGGACTTCAGCAATCTAATGAAGTAGAAGTATGCTTCCTACCTTTCAGCAAAAAGAAAGGTAGTAGACATTGTACTGATTAGTTTTATTTAATTATATGTATTTGTTAAAAGCAAGGAGAATCAGTGGCAAATGGCCATGATGTAAAATAAAGAAAATATTATCAATAAAATGTGTTTTTTTTTAAAAGGAGAAACAAGAGGCTTCTGGGAAGAACAATGTATCCCTTTGGGTCACTAAAAACAAATAGGAAGAAAAAAAGACAGAGAGAGAGACAGAGAGAGAGGAAGGAAGGAGAAAAGAAACGAGGAAAGAAATGAGGAAAGGAAGAAAGAGAAAACAAGGAAGGAAGGAAATAAAGAGGAAAGAAGGAAGGAAGGAAGGAGGAAGGAAGGAAGAAAGGAAGGAAGAAAGAGAAAAGAAGGAAGGAAGAGGAAGGAAGGAAGGAAGGAAGGAAGGAAGGAAGGAAGGAAGGAAGGAAGGAAGGAAGGAAAGAAAAACACCATGTATCATATAAGCACAGTCAAGCTAAGTAAATTCCCACATTGATCAAAAATGCATTGCTTATTCTATACATTAGTTTTATTTTTTATCACAAGAGCCAATATTCTTCATTATTTCTCTGGAACCCTAGTTGGTCATTTAGTTGGTTAAAAGTTTTAAGTGTTCCAGGATTATATGGGTTTGTTTTTTTGTTTTGTTTTGTTTTACAAATTTGATGTTAAAATATAAATTGTTCTTCTGCATTAGTCCTTATAAGGCTTTCCAGGGTTGTTGTTTTTTTTTTCAACTTTTTTTCCTTCATTTCTTAGTAATAGTAATATTATATTACATTCATGTATTACAAATAGTTTAGCCATTCATCAATTGGTTGCTTGCTTGCTTAGTTGCAATTATTTGCTACCTCAAAAGAGCTACTATAAATGTTTATACATATAGGACTTTTTCCTCTTTGGTTCCATTGTTTTCTTTTTCTAAAATTTTATTTCTGAGATGAAGTCTGTCCTCCTAGCAGAAATGTAATCCACCAACTTTCTGCCAGAATGGCTGCATGAGGAAGAGGCAAGCCTTCCAGCTTTCACATATGTATTCCAACAAAATCATAAACCTTGCACTATACTGGATAATGATCAATAAATCCAATG
The DNA here is from genome assembly GCA_011680675.1 of Gymnobelideus leadbeateri. Taxonomy (NCBI): domain Eukaryota; kingdom Metazoa; phylum Chordata; class Mammalia; order Diprotodontia; family Petauridae; genus Gymnobelideus; species Gymnobelideus leadbeateri. Next base: position 399,719 of record WOXC01009190.1, on the reverse strand, counting down.
AGAAACTATCAATTCCAGGACTACCAAAAGAAGTCAGCCAATAGTCTATGAGGAAAGAGGAAAGGGATCTGTTCACCCATCAAAAAAGTTATGGCCAGCATCTCCCAATGTAACCAAAGATAGATATTTGCTGTCTATGAGTTACTATATCTTGAAGTAGTAAAAATAGAGGGCTCACTCTAAAAGACTCATGATGGAAAGAGATGTCCAATGTTGAGCACAACTCCACCCTTCCCTCCCCCAACTGATCAGTGAGCAGGAATTTCAGCCTAGGGTAAAAACCCATCCAGATATTTCTCCCTTATCCCCCCTGCCCAACCCTGCCCCCCCCGCCACACCCATCCTCCCCCATCCCCTTCCCCCACAGGATCACCAGATATTTCTCCACCGGATATTTCTCCATCCCTTGCCCCCTGCCCTCCCACCAGATCCTCCCCATCTCCGCCCATTCTAGGTTTTCTGTCTCTCAGCCTAGGGTAAACATCGAGAGTGCAGAAAATTCAAATATACACTGACCAATCACTGATTGTAGTTTTGGCTTACGTAACCTGAATATTGGGATCCCTTTAAAAACTGGCATATTGTCTGTGCCATCTCACTGTCTGATTTGGGTATGTGACCCTGGCAGTCCCATGGCAATAAAGTCCACTTCCAAATTTCCAAATTTCACTCTTGGGGATCTTTTGTCTCGCTCCATTCTGGCACAACACCACATCCAGAGAAAGAACTACAGAGTTTGAATACAGATTGAAGCAAACTGCATGCTCTCTTTCCTTTTCTTGTTTTGTTTCCTCTTTCCCATTGTTCATTCCATCAGTTATAATCCTTCTTTACAACCTGACTAATGTTTAATGTGAAGGTATTTGTAGATCCTATATTTGATTGCATGCTGCCATGGCTGTGGGGGAAAGGGAATGGGGTACAGGGGTGGGGGGGTGGGGAGAAAATTTGAAACTCAAGGGACTGTGGAACTGAATGTTGTAAACTAAAAGTAAGTAATTTAATTACTTAAAAAAATATAGAGGGCTCCCTTAAGAAAGCCTCAGGGTAGTAAGTAAGTCCCAGAGTAGGGACCTTGGAAGCCCCAGTGAAGCAAGCAGTGATCAGAGCAATACCACAGTACTTAGGCTGGGACAGCCCCGGCCCAGGGACTCTTGAGGTTCCTAACATTCTGATCTAAGATGTCAAAAAGGGACTTGAAATGAGCCCAAGCAGAACACAGCACTGTACCCAAAAGCACAATAAGGGTGGAGCCCAACCCTTACACAAAGATTTAGTTCAGGAACTAAAACTGGGGAGAGGAGTAAATCAATGAAAACACATACACACACAACATATATATTTTCCCATAAATATTACACAAATACTTAAAAGAAATAATGCAAGAGATTTGAAAAAAAAAAAAAACCAACAAGCTCTTGAGGAAGGTATTGGAAGAAGAGTATGTAGCTTAGAAAAGAAAGTGGTAAGCCTTACCCAAGAAGTGGAGTCCCTGAAAGCCAGAATTTACCAAACAATTCAATGCCTCCATGACAAAGCAAGAAATATTAGAACAAAATCAAAGATTGGAAAAAAAAGAAAGTATAACATATGTTTATATATACACACACATTATACACCCATACATATGTGCGTGTTTGTGAGTGTGTGCATGTGTATGTGTATGTGTGTAATTAAACTGAAAATAGGTCAAGAAGAGATATTTAATAATTATTGTACTTCCTGAAAACCAAGATTGAAAAAAAACCTGCGCATTATATTTCAAGAAATCATAAATGATAACACTCAGATCTCTTAGAACTACAGGCTAATGTAAAGATGGGGGGGGGGGCAAACCCCAATCATCTCTTTTAAAAATTCAGAAGGAAAAGTTCCGGGAATGTAATGTTGAGCACAACTCCACCCTTCCCTCCCCCAACTGATCAGTGAGCAGGAATTTCAGGCTAGGGTAAAAACCTGGCTGGAGATTTCTCCATCCTCCCCATCCTCTGCCCTCCTCGAGATCACCTGATCCATATATGTCTCCATCCCCTGTCCCCTGTCCCCCTCCTGATCACCCCATCTCTGCCCATCCTAGGCTTCCTGTCCCTAGGCTGACCTAGGGTAAACTTTGTGCTGGCAGGAAATTCAAATATACACTGACCAATCACTGATTGTAGTTTTGGCTTACGTAAACCTGGCTATTGAATCTCTTTAAAAACCAGCACACTGTACATGCCAGCTCACTCTCTGATTTGGGTATGTAACCCTAGCAGTCCCTCGCCAATAAAATCCACTTCCAATTTTACTCTCGGGGATTTTTTGTCTTGCTCTATCATGGAACTCAACAGTAATAGCTAAAATTCATGGTTCCTGCATAAAAAAAAATACTGGAGGCCTCCAGAAAGAAAGTCCAAGTACCAAGAAACTTTACAAAACTTGGAAACTTCTACTTAAACCTAGGAGACCTAGAATACAATATTCCAAAAGGCAAATGTGAGCTTACAACCAAGTGATGAGTTAAGGGCTCTAGGAACCCCCTTGAACTCTGATTGAATCTTCCCATTTGATAAGGCATTTGCATGAGGCCTTAAGCCTTTCATTGTGGCTCAGCCCAAACTTTTGTTACTAGCTTGGCTCTCCATTATCCAGCTAGCTCCCACCCTTTATCCTCAAGGGTTATGCCCTTGAACTGGCCTAGCCCACCATTGTCTGTCATCTCCAGGTAGCCTCCAGCAACTTCACTCATTAACTAGAGTCTGACCTCATTGACTCACCCTGAAGACCCTCCCCAAACTCATTACTTGAGTCTGACCTCATCTGACTCCTCCTGAAGATTCTCTCCCCAAACTTCTCCTCTAGACCCCCTCACTCCAGATTCCTCCCACAACCTTTCTGTATATAAGAATCCATCTTGCTCCATGAGGTGTGAGAGCACCAGAGAATGATATAGCCCACACTCTGTCAGATGATTCTGGCCCACTTGCCCAGTGCAAGAGTCACAGATACAGCGGTTCCTTAAGAGTCTACCCATATGGTGAACTTTTAATAAACTTTACTTTTCTTTGGCTGAGAGAAGACTTGAATCAAATGCATTTGGCAAGACCTGGTATGTTGGTATTTTGGGGTCTCAAGCACCCCTAAACCCTATGACATCATTTTATGATGACCCTCTTCATTTTTATGGTTCCCTGACCAATGACCCTCATCACAAGAATAACTTGTCCTTGCTGCAAAGTTGAATTTTTCACAAATGAAAAATGGGTCTTTAATAGATAGCAAACTCTTAAGCAGCTCTAGTGAAAAGATCAGATCTGAGTATGAACTTTAAAATACACATGAGTCCAAAGAAATTTAGAAAGGTATATTTATTTGAACAATTAGAAGGAGCTGTATGATGCCATAGCAATAACACACAAATGGGGATGAAGTAATGAGTCCCTTCAGAACCTTAATGTCTTCAAAGGGTAATGAGAAAGTTAAATAAGAAAAACAGAGGTCTGGATTGGTTTTGTTCTTAAGGTTTTAAGAGAGTTAAAGAAATGAGAGTAATTGTATTCAAGGGGCAGCTAGGTGGCACAGTGAGTAAGAGCACCCGCCTCGGAGTTGGGATGACCCGAGATCGAATCCGGCCTCAGAAAATGAGCACCCACACATAAATAATGACTAGCTGTGTAACCTTGAGCAAGTTACTTAACTCCAATTGCTTTAAAAAAAAATGAGGAAGAGGGAGTGAAAATTAATATTTCTAATAGTTATTGGAACGTATATGAATGTAATCGAATATTATTTCACCATAATAAATAATGAAAAGATGATTGGATAGTATCAACTGACAAATATTAGAGTGAGTAAAACCAAGGAAACAATTTATATCAGAACAGTAATATTGTAAAATAAAACAGCTTGGATAGACTTAAGAACTAATATAATAACTAACTAATCATGTCTCCAGAGGACCTATTGTTGAGCACAACTCCACCCTCCCCTTCCCCTAACTGATCTGTAATCAGGCAGCTCCACCCTTCCCCTCCCCTAATTGAGTTTCACCCTCATTTCAGCCTGCTCCATTCTTTTCCTTGCCACCCCCACGCCCCTACTTGGTGTTCCCCATCTCCACCCTCAGCCTAGGGTAAACTGTGCTGGTGGGAAATTCAAATGTACACTGACCAATCACTGATTACAGTTTTGGCTTATGTAACCTGGCTATTGAATCTCTTTAAAAACTGGCACATTGTCAGTGCCAGCACTGTCTGATTTGGGTATGTAACCATGTAACCCCGGCAGTCCCATGGCAATAAAATCCACTTCCAAATTTTAATCTCAGGGATCTTTTGTCTCACTCAATTATGCTCTTCACTATGATGAAGCCTGCTTCTTGATAGGGAGGTAATGGATTCAGGTAAAGAATATACAATTTTGAACAAGTACACATTGTGGTTTTATTTTGCTTGACATTTATTTTTATGATAGTTTTCCCCCTTTTCTTTCCCTTGGTTAATTACAGGAGGAAAGATTTGGCAGGGGGGAGGGGGAGCAGCAAAAGTGACATTAAAATTTAAAAAAAAAGAAGGCATTGGAACATTTCTAAAAATGCACAGGTGCAAATAGGAGACGGTTAAGAAGGATGAATAAACAAGTAGGACAGTTTTGATAGTAAAGTGTAGAAGTTATATACTTTTTAGAAGGCAAATCATGTGAAATAGAGATTCACAATTCTATGTAAAATCCTCTTTTTATTCTGTTGTGTGGTAGGGGCATCAGAGAGGGGCAAAATAAAGTTCTACTGAGGTCTGAAAGGGAAAGTCAGTATTGACTGGAGGGATAAATGAATGCTAAGATCTGTGGATAGCCCTTGCCTCAGGTAGGAGATATGCTAAAATCTAAAAACTAAAATGGGTTTCTGACTATTTTTGGTGACAACCCATGGAGGAACAGTAGTGGGTAATTGAATTCAGGAAGTAAATTCAGAAAAAACAGTTAACAGAAGAATTCTAAGGAAAGTTCAAAGGGTAAATAGAATCTCAGCCTGTTTCTGTCTGGCTGAGAAGAGAGCCTCAAAGATAGTGACTGAGAATGTTGGCTGAGGACAGCTATAATTCTTTCTCCCAGAGAGAAGTTTACTAATCACAACTCCTCCAGTAAATAAGGGATGGAGTTGCAGGTGGCCCTGAAGAGACTATCTCAACTGAAGACAACTGAGGCACACAAGGAAGCTAAAAGAGCTAGCTGGTAAATCAGATTGAAAAACTACAATTTCCCCTTTGCAAGATAGAGGTTTATTTATCATAACACGACCCAAATCCCACATTCCCATAATGCTTAGCTGGAAGTGACCAAAAGAGATAGTGAAAGAACTGTAGTCACATCATCTTTTTAAAAAGTTATTTATTTTTAGTTTTAAATATTCACTTCCATAAGTTCTAAATTTTCTTTCCCTACTTCCCCTCCTCCCTCTCCAAGACAGCATGCAATCTGATATAGGCTCCACATATACATTCCTATTAAACATGCCTATTTTCATGCCTATTAGTCCAGAAGAATTATAATGAATGGGAGAAACCATGAGAAAAAAAAAAGAAAAGAAAATAGTCTGTTTCACTCTGCATTCAGACTCAAAGTTCTTTTTCTGGATATGGATGGCATTTTCCATAATAAGTGCTTTGGAATTATTTTAGGTCCTTGCATTCCTGAGAAGGCCTAAGTTTATCAAAATCAGTCATCTCATACTGTGGCTGTTACTATGTACAATGTTTTCCTGGTTCTGCTCACTTCATTGACCATTAGTTCATATAAGTCTTTCCAGGTTTTTCTGAAGTCTGTATGTTCATCATTTCTTGTAACACAATATATTTCATTACATTCATATACCTCAACTTGTTCAGCCATTCCAAAATTGATGGGTAGCCCCTCAATTTCCAGTTCCTGGCTACCCCAAATAGAACTGCTATAAATATTTTTGTATATATGGGTTATTTACCCATTTTTATCATCTCTTTAGGATACAGCCCTGGAAGTCACATTGCCAAGTCAAAGGGTATATATATTTTTATAGCCCTTTGGACATAGTTCCAACTTGCTCTCCAGAATGTTTGAATAGTATAAGATAACTTGACATCCTACCTTCCCAGGAAGTCATCAGATTGTAGAGTACCTTAAATAATAGGGGAAGGAGTCTGAATTTTACTTAGCAGGTAATAGGAAACCACAAAAAACTTTTTAGTCAAAAGAATGATATGTCCAGATCCATGTATCAGAAAGAATATTCTGGCAGCAGTAGGAAAGGTAGACTAGGGAAATATTAGAAGTGGGAAGACCTACCAGGAGGCCTTTGCAATAATGAGGATAGTGGCAATGAGAATAGAAAGATGTGGGGCACAAATAAAAGAAATGTTGTGGAGATTAAATCAACAGGAATTGGTAACTGATTGGATAGGAGAAATGAGGAAAAAGGAAGAATCAAAGATTGCTCCAACATTGCAAACATGAAAAGGACAGGGTGAATGATGGTGCCAAATACAGAAATGGTGAAGTCAGGAGCAAATTCCAGATAAAAGTTGGGGAGGTGACCTTAAAATCAGTCTTATTTTACTATTTAGTGCCATACCAATTAAACTACCAAAAAACTATTTTATAGAGCTAGAAAAAATAATAACAAAATTGATCTGGAAGAACAAAAACTCCAGAACATCAAGAGAATTAATGAAAAAAAATGCTAAGGAAGGTGGCCTAGCCATACTAGATCAAAACCACTTGGTACTGGCTGAGAGATAGAATGGTGGATCAGTGGAATAGATTAGGTACACAAGACACAGTAGTCAGTTACTATAGTAACCTACTGTTTAATAAACCCAAAGACTCCAGCTTCTGGGAAAAGAACTCACTATTTGACAAAAACTTCTGGGAAAACTGGAAAATAGTATGGCAGAAAATGGGCATAGACCAATATCTTACACTACATACCAAAATAAAGTCAAAATGGGTTCATGATTTAAACAAAGGCTGATATTATAAGCCATCCAGGAGAATAAGGAATAGTTTCCCTGTCAGATTTATGGAGAAGGGAAGAATTTATGACCAAACAAGAGATAGGGAGCATTGTAAAATGCAAAATGGATAATTTTGATTACATTAAATTGAAAAGTTTTTTGTATAAACAAAGTCAATGTAACCAAGGTTAGGAGGGAAGCAGAAAACTGGGAAAGAATTTTTATAACTAGTGTCTCTGATAAAGGCCTCATTTCTAAAATATACAGAGAACTGAGTCAAATTTATAAGAATACAAGTCATTCCCCAGTTGATAAATGATCAAAGGATATGAACAGGCAGTTTTCAGAAGAAGAAATTAAAGAAATCTATAAGCATATGAAAAAATGCTCTAAATCACTATTGATTAGAGAGATGCAAATCAAAACAGCTCTGAGGTACCACATCTCACTGGTAAGGTTGGCTAACATGACAAAAGAGGAAAATGAAAAATGCTAGAGAAGATGTGAGAAAATTGATACACTAATGCATTGTTGGTGGAGTTGTGAACTGATTCAACCATTCTGGAGAGCAATTTGGAACTATACCCAAAGGGCTATAAAAATGTGCATACCCTTTGACCCAGCAATACCTTTTTTAGGACTGTATCCCAAAGAGATCATACAAATGGGTAAAGGACCCGTATGTACAAAAATATTTATAGCAGCTCTCTTTGTGGTGGCAAAGAATTAGAAATCAAGGTGATACCCTTCAAATGGGGAATGGCTAAACAAGTTATGGTATATGAATGTATGGAATACTATTGTGCTATAAGAAATGAGGAGCAGACGGACTTCATAATAACCTGGAGAGACTTATATAAACCCATGCTGAGTGAGAGGAGCAGAACCAGGAGAATGTTGTATACAGTTATAGACACATTGGGGTGGCTAGGTGGTGCAATGCAAGAGCACCAGCCCTGAAGTCAGGGGGACCTGAGTTCAAATCCAGCCTCAGACATTTAACACTCACTAGCTGTGTGACCTTGGGCAAGTCACTTAACCCCAATTGCCCTGCATTCCCCCCTCCAAAAAGCAAAAAACAAACAAACAAAAAATTACAGACACATTGTATCTGTGATGACTAACTTTGATAACTAACATCCAGAGAAAGAATCAGAGTCTGAATGGAAATTGAAGCAAAGTACTTGCTCTCTCTCTCTTTTTCATTTTGTTTTGTTTTGTTTCTTTCTTGTTTATTTAATTGATTATAATTCTTCACAACTTGACTAATGTTTAATGGGAAGGTATATGTAGAACCTATATCAGATTGCATACCACCATGGGTGGGGGAAGGGGGGAGAGTAAGCAGGAGAAAATTTGTAGAGCTGAATGTTGTAAAATAAAAGTAAATAAATCTTTTAAAAAGTCAAACAGTCTAATTCTTCACCTGATTAATAAATCTCTACAAACCCCCTGACAGATGAACACTGGTCCTCTCCTTGAACCCTAGCAGTGAAAAGAGTTCATTTCTTCATGTGACAAACAATTCCATTGTTGGATAGTCCTAGTTTTTAGGAGACTTTTCCTTATATTGAGCCAAAATTTATTTCCTTATGGAATCATAGAATTCCAGAATTGGACAGGGCCTCATTGGTTATCTATTCTAACTCATACCTGGAAAAAAATATCAACTACAACACCCCTAAAAAATGGTCATCCAGACTTTTCTCAAAGACTTCTGAAAGTACAAGGGAATCCACTACTGCCTGAGACAGCAATTGCACTTTTGGGAAGTTCTAGTGATCTGAAAGGTTTTCCTTACATCAAGTCTAAATCTACTGCTTTCCAACTGTAGCAGCAAGCACCCTAGCATACCCAGGATGGCTGCAAGCACAGGTTCTTTAATCTGTTTTTCTAAAGGAAACCAACTCAAAAAGGGTTAACAATCTCACTCTAATCAAACATATATCATTTACTTAGTTCAGGGGAAAAAGTCAGCACCTTGAACTTCAGAGAATACAAACAGAAGTTACAAGCAGACAAAAAATACAGACAGAGAAAACAACACAATTCAATAAACCAACAGACAGGACTTCCAGCTGTCTGACCATCACATACATACATAGTTACCAGAGAGAGAAGCACCAACATCTGGATTTTCAAAGTGGGGAAACACAGCTCAACAGCTGCCCAGAATCTCATATGACCAAAACATACAACTCTTCCCATAAGTGAGCCCCAAAACAAAACCTCACATTAGGGAGTATATATGGCCTTCTCCAGGGTCAGAGAACATCACAACCTGCATGACCCACTGCCTAATTAAAAAATAACAATATGTGGGCCTTCCTGAAAAACAAACCTCCCCTAAGCAAGCTTCTCCTTTGGACACTGCTCCACCCTTCAGCAAACTCCTCCCACCACAGACTCCAAGTGACCACATTCAGCCTATTAGGGGGCAGAGTATATTTTCAAATCAGGGAAGGTCCTCAAATTCCCTTAGGCTTATTAAGGGGCAGGGAAGATCTTCAAATTCCCTTACCATTACACCAGCTTCATACATTATTCCTAGTTCAGCCAAAATGGAGCAATTCTATTACTTTTTCCATGTGAGGGGCTTTGAAAGCCTTGAAGATAGCTATAATTTCTACCATGAGCCTTGTCTTCTCCAGAACAAACCTCAGTTCCTTCAACAGATCCTCATATAATATGGCCTAAAGGATCCTCACCATTCTACTTATCCTCCTTTGAATGCTCTCCAGTCTATCAGTAACTCCCTTTCTAAAATATGTGCCCAGCAATTAACATAATACCTTATCTAGCATAATATGGTGACCAGGACAGAGTCCAGTGTGTCTATTACTTCCTTTTATTCCTGGAGGTGATGCTTCTCTTATCAAAGCCAAAAATCACTTTAGTTTTTTTTTGGCTGTCATACCCTCACTGATGTATAAATAATGTATAACATATAGAACATGTAAAATATAACAATATATAATATTAATATATAGCATATAAATAATAGATATTTGCAATTTCATGTATAATCCTCTTTTCCTAACCTATTTTTTTTGTGAAATGTTCATTTTATTTGGTGCTTCTTCAATTCAGAATAAAAAAAGTTTTTAAAAGATCTTTCTGCTGTGCACATGGCAGTGTTTTTTTCCTTTTCTTATTTTGTATTTAAGTTTTTTTTTGTTTTGTTTTTAAAGCAACTGGGGTTAAGTAACTTGCTCAAGGTTACACAGCTAGTCATTATTTATGTGTGGGTGCTCATTTTCTGAGGCCGGATTCGATCTCAGGTCATCCCAACTCCGAGGCCGGCACTCTTACTCACTGTGCCACCTAGCCGCCCCTTGTATTTAAGTTTTAGTATTAAAGTTTGTTTCTTTTTCCTTTTCTTACTTGGTATTTAAGTTTGAAATTTTAAAATTTACCAGAAAAAAAAAAAAGACCTTTCTGGATCCCAACTCTATTTTCCACTGTGTTAGCTATCACAAATGACTGTGTGTCTTTTGTTGGTCCGACAAGGATGGCATCCTTGCCTTTATCCAAAGCACTGATAAAGAATTAAACAGCAGAGGCTCAAGCACAGATACTTGTGGCAACATACTGGAGACCTCCTTCCAAGGTGAAATGAAACCTTTTATGATGATTCTTTGAGACCAAACAGTCAACTCGTTCCAAATCTACTTAATGTGTCAAATCTAAGCTGGGTCTCTCCATCTTTTCAACAAGGAAAAACATGGTACTTTGACTTTGCTAAAATCTAATTAAATGACATTTTTATAATTCCCTTAATTTACTGGTTAGTAATATTGTCAAAAAAAGAAAATAATGCTAGCTTGGCATGATCTGGTCTTGATGAAACCATCCTGCTCTTTCATAATCATTTCCTTTTCCATGTGTTCACTAGTTCACATTTTATAATTTTCCTGTTACTCCCACCTATTAGTTCTACTTCTGACTTCTAGACATATGTCAAATAAATTGACTCTCTTTTCCACATGGTAGTCTTTCAGATATTCACAGCTACTAATGATGTCATCCTAAGTCTTCTCCAGCCTAAGAAACTCCAGTTCCTTCAATCATTCCTCATATGACATAATTTCTGGATCTTACACACTTCTGATAGCACACCAGATTTCTCCTTTTAAAATATGGTGCAGGGACAGAGTGAAGATGGTGGAGTAAAGACAGGGATTCACTTGAACTCTCCCCCAAACCCCTCCAAATGCCTATAAAAAAAGAACTCTAAACAAATTCTAGAGCAGCAGAACGCGCAAGAAGACTGAATGAAACAAACTTCCAGCCCAAGACAACCTGGAAGGTCAACAGGAAAGGTCTGTTGCACCAAGCTGGGAGAGGAACACAGGCCAGAGCAAAACACTCCAGCACAGACCTAACCACAGTGAAACTGGAGCAGGACTCAGGGGACTGAATCACTGGCAACTGTGGTGATTTCCAGACTTCTAAATCCACAAACGCCAAAGATAACTTAGAAAGTCAGTAGGAAAGGTCTGTTGGACCTGGATGAGAGAGGAGCACAGTTCTTCCCTGGGGTGGCAGTGGTGGCAACAGTGGCAGTGGAGGCAGCAGCAGTGGCAGTGGTGGCTACTTCTGAAGGTCTTGGTGCACAGACAGTGGGGGGATGGGGTAGATGATCAGAAGGGAATTGCAGGTATCTCTTTGCTCATCCTGAGGTAGGATTCTCTTGCTTTGCCTCACTTGGATCTGGGTCACAGTCCTGAGTAGCAGTCCTGGGGCAGAGGAATTCTAGCATGGCAGAGCTTGTGGCAGCACTGGAGAGGGAATCCTTCTCACAGTTCCAAGGCAGAAAAAGGTCCTTGCAGTCACTCATAGACCAGACCACAGACCACAAGAGGAGTAAACACCTCTCCTTTGATCATACCATCTTGAAAGAACTCAAAATTTATAGATCCCTAGAAATATCTCTGAAAACTGCTTTGCAAAACCTCTAAAACTTAGGACAATATGCCCTCCACACTTGAAGTAGAGTCCTACCTTAACAAAGAGTTAAAAAGTCAAATAATTGGCTAGGAAAATGGACAAACAGTGGGAAAAACTCAGACTATAGAATTTGCTTTGGTAACAAGGAAGATCAAAAGATACACCCAGAAGAAGACAGCAAAGTCAAATTTCCTACATCTAAAACCTCCAAGAAAAATATGAATTGGTCTCAGGCCATGGAAGAGCTCAAAAAGGATTTTGAAAATCAAGAAAGAGAAGTAGAGGAAAAATTGAGAAGAGAAATGAGAGAGATACAAGAAAATAATGAAAAACAAGTCAACAGTTTGTGAAAATAGATCCCAAAAAATACTGAAGAAAATAACATCTAAAAAAACAGACTAGGAAAATTGGTAAAAATGGGTCCAAAAAGGCAAAAAGAAGAAAAATGCCTTAAAAATCAGAACTGACCAAATGGAAAAGGAGTTCCAAAAGCTCACTGAAGAAAATAATTCCTTAAAAATTAGAATGGAGCAAACGGAAGCTAATGACTCTATGAGAAATCAAGAAACAATAAAACAAAAGAAAAAAATGAAAGAAAAAAAAGAAGACAGTGTGAAATATCTTGTTGGAAAAACAGCTGACCTGGAAAATTGATTCAGGAGAGATAATTTAAAAATTATTGGACTACCTGAAAACCCTGATCAAAAAAAGAGCCTAGACATCATCTTTCAAGAAACTATCAAGGAAAACTGTCCTGATATTCTAGAACCAGAAGGTAAAGTAGAAATTGAAAGAATCCACGTATTACCTCCTGAAAGAAATCCCCAAAGGAAAACAATCAGGAATATTATAGCCAAATTGCAGAGTTCCCAGATCATGGAGAAAATATTGAAGCAGCCAGAAAGAAGCAATTCAAGTATTGTGGAAACACAGTCAAGATAACACAAGATTTAGCAGCTTCTACATTAAGGTATCAGAGGGCTTGGAATATGATATTCTGGAGGTCAAAGGAGCCAAGATTAAAAAAAAAGAATTACCTACCCAATAAAACTGAGTGTAATCAATGAGGGGAGGAAATTGATATTCAATGGCATAGAGGAATTTAATGCATTCTTGAGAAAAAAATGAGAGCTAAAGAGAAAAATTGGCTTTTAAATACAAGATTCAAGATAAGCATGAACAGGTAAACAAGGAAAGAAAAATCATAAGGGACTTATTAAAGTTGAACTGTTTACATTCCTACATGGAAAGATGATATTTGTAACCCATGAGACCATTCTCATTATTAGGGTAGTTGGAGGGAATGTGTGTGTGTGTGTGTGTGTGTGTGTGTGTGTGTGTGCATGCATGTGTGTGTGTATAGATAAAGGGCACAGTTTGAATATGAAGGTATGATATCTAAAAAATAAAATTAAGAAGTGAGAGAGGAATGTACTGGGAGAAGGAGAAAAGGAGAGGTAGAATGGGGTAAATTATCTCACTTAAAAGCTACAAGAAAAGCTTTTACAGTGGAGAGGAAGAGGGGGAAAGTGAGATGGAATGAGTGAACCTTACTCTTATTGGATTTGGTGTAAGGAGGGAATAACACACTCAATTGGGCATGGAAATCTATCTTACCCTAAAGGAAAGTTGGAGGAAGGGGATGGTGGGGGTAGAAGGCAGGGCAGATTGAGGGAGGGGGTAATGATAAGCAAATTCTTTTGAGGAAGGACAGGGTCAAAGAAGAGAATAGAATAAAGTGGGGGGGGGAATATAGTCAGTCTTTCACAATATGACTTTTATGAAAGTGTTTTGCATGACTACACAGATATAACCTATCTCAAAATGCTTGACTTCTCAATGAGGGTAGGTGGAAAGAGAGGGAGGGAGAGAATTTGAAACTCAAAGTTTTAAAAACGAATGTTAAATATTGTTTTTACATGCAACTGGGAAATAAGATATACAGACAATGGGGAATAGAAATCTATTTTACCCTACAGGAAAATAGAAGTGGAAGGGGATAAGCAAAGAGGTGGGGGAGGAAGTTGGGGTGAAAATTTGGAACTAAAAATCTTGTGGAAGTGAATGTTGAAAACTAAAAATAAATAAATTAATAAAATAAATTATGGTGCCAACTTTGGAGTCTGAATGCAGATAGAAGCATACTGTTTGCTCTCCTTTCCTTTTGTTGTTTTGTTTTGTTTCTTCTTTCTCGTAGTACCTCCCATTAGTTCTAATTCTTCTTTACATCATGACTAATTTGAAATATGTTTAATATGAATGTAAAAGTAGAGTTCATATCCAATTGTACGCTGTCTTGTAGAGGGGAGGAAGAGAGAGAAGGCAAGTAAATTTAAAACTCAAAATCTAATTGAAGTGAATGTTGAAAACTATAAATAAATAATGAATAAAATAAAATAAAACATGGTGTCCAGAGCTGAGCAGGGCCCCCCAGATGTGGTCTGACCCGTTGCTGCCTTTCCCAACTTCCTTTTTGATATAATGGCACATTTTTGTGAAAGAACTGCTTAGTGGGAGAGGAGGGCAGTCTATGGAAGTAGTACCTATAGGTTTCACCTAGAAGAGAAGACTTAGGAAAGAGGGAAGACATGATTACTTCTTATTGTTGCTGAAGTATTTGAAGGACTATCATCTGGAAGAGACATTTCTGCTTCATTCCAGAAGGCAGAAAGAACTAGGAACCAGAAGGTAAAACTATAAGGAGGTAGATTTCAGCACAATGGAAAAAGTATTTTCTAACAATAAATGCTGTCAGAAAGTGAAAGGGCTTGCCTTGGGGGATAAAGGCTTCCCCATCACTGGAGGTCTTTAAGCAGAGGCTAGATGACCACTATAGAGGGCTTGTGGGACCAGATACAAATAAGACTATATGACCTCTTAGATCCCTTCCCACTCTGAGATTCCATGTGTATGGTTTGGTTTGGTTTGGTTTTTGTTGTATCTCATTAACTGGGGGCTCCAACCAGTTGTATATTTTATATGAGAACAATTTTCCCTTCAAAGCAAGCTATATAATTCCTGAGAAAAAATGTTCCTCATCAATGACCAGTTCTAAAGCAGAGAGCATTCTCTCCAGTTCAGTATAGCCTCTTCCTTTGAGAAGCAGAGAGAACATTAATGTCCACTACTTGGTACCCACCAGACACATAAACCAAGTGGCTGTCTATGTAGGTTTAAGGGGAAGGTCTCCTGATCCCTTAGCCAGGTGTCATAATGACTAAAATTCTACCATTTATAATTCATTCTTTTGGGCCAAACATTGCCCTTTCCTCAGATCATCTTCTAAACTATAAATATCCCCCTCCCAGAGGTAATACATTAAATTAAGTCAAGCTATAATGTGAATCACTTATTGAATCCACTTTCTCCCTAACCAGAATAGAAAACTAGAGCAGCAAGTATGGAGGGGGGAGAGAGGAAGTAGACTTTTGGGTGTAGATAAAGCCCTGAAATGGAAGGTGAGATGTAGAAGACAAACTCCCTTAATTTCACACCTTCTGTCTCTTCTTTGAAGAAGAGCAAGTACGATTATTTCTTACTCCTATTTCCTTGAAAGAAACAAGTTACCTATTCTTAGAAAGGCCAGGTTAATGCCAAGAAGACTCTCCTTTTCCTCCCCAATTACACATATTCGCTCTCCTTTCCTGCCGCCTATGAACCAAGCCAAATGAAATGCATTCTGAGAGCGTAAATCTTGGGAGTAAATCCCCGTTCAGCCTTTAAGCAGTGACATCAGCCTAACAAACAGCTGGCAAAGCCACTACAGCCATGGCAGATGTTAAAGAGAAGAAGGTTTTCTGTGAGCTGAATAGGAGACTTCAGTGTGAGAAGGAGAAAGAAATGTCTGTACATTTTCCCTTTGGGAAACCTATCCCTCTCCACAGCGATTTCCTAAATCTGTCTGCGGTATTAACGGATTCATTGCTGATGAAAAGCTTCAATGTGCCAGCAACATCCTGGAGGTACATGCTGTTCCAAAATCTTCCTTTCTCTAATGAAAACAGTCTATGGTTCCTTGGCTAAGGAAGTAAGTCTCCATTTAGGATCCAGCTAGAATAGGCTCCCCCAAAGCAGGGGCCCATAAGTCCCTTTGTTTCATCATGACTTAATAACAAAGTCTAGCATTTGTATGCTATGCTTTGTGATACTAGGGAAGTCACTTAACCTCTCTGAGCTTCAAGTTGCCTATGTATAAAGTGGGCTAAAAATTATTTTCACCTTCTACTTTCATAAGGTTGTTATGGGCATATCTATTTGTAGAATTTTTAGACTTCAATGTGTTATAGAAATGTGAGATACTGGGGTGGCTAGGGGGATGCACTGAATAGAGCACCAGCCCTGGAGTCAGGAGGACCTGAGTTCAAATCCAGACTCAAATACTTAACACTTACTAGCTGTGTGACCTTGGGCAAGTCACTTAACCCCAATTGCCCTCCCTTCCCCTTCCAAAAAGCAAAAAAAAAAAAGTGAGATATTTTGAAGCTTTTCCATTATCATTATCCCCACCTTACAGACTCAGAGAGGCAGTGTGATGTGGTATGCTATGGTGTCAAAAGAATACTGGATTTGTGGTCAGGCAAGACCTGGGTTCTAATCCTGCTTCTAGAACTTATTTACTCTGAACTTAGGTTAGTTGCTAACCTCTCTGAATCCTGGTTTCTTCTTGGGCATTATGTCATCTATAGTACAGAGCTTTTGTGAAGACCATATGAGTGTGCATATCCCTCATAAACCTTAAAGAGCTATAGAAATGCCCATTATTAGAGACAGGAAAGTGACTTGCCAAGGTCATTCAGTTCTATGTCAAGACAAGACTCTAATACAGGTCTGCTTAGTCTCATCCAATCCCTGGCACTATGCTTAGCCTCATAGATCCATGACCTTTAGAAATCTTGTCCAACCTCTTCACTTTACAGAGGAAGAAGTTGAGATCCAGAGAGCAGAAGGAATTTACCCTGAGTTATGCATCTCAGTCTATGTTGTTGACTGAATAAGACCTGAACTAAATGGAACCCTTAACGTTTTATCTTACTGGAGCTGGGGACTCCAGAAATCCAAGCTCAGAGTTTAGCCACACTTGCCTGCCCTGGCATCTGTTGAATGTCCATATGGATCAAAGGTGACCTTTCCCAGCCTCTGACATGCTTTCCCACACATTGATAATCACTTCAAAATGACTGGTCTTTAATCAAGCAGAAGCTCCATGAGAGGCTTTCATCGGGAACCTACAAGATTTCATTTTCCTTTGGTGTGTGCAACCTGTGTGACTGGTTAGCCCAGATAGATAGAGATTAGTGTTATTGAGGGTCCAATGGGTGGGGGCTACCTTGGTTCCACCCTACAGCCACACTGCATGGAGAGCATGCCAGTACCATGGCTGTGACTAGGCAGAAAGAGGGCTAACAAAGATGTGCAAGGCCACTGGCCAACATCCCAAATAGTAAGATAACAATTTGAAGGACACTTTAAAAAACAAATTTACCAAGTCTAGACAAAAGAGACTGGACCCATATCTGCTTCACCAAGTTAAGCATCCATCCATTCATCAAATATTTGCTCAGCCTCTACCAGGTGTGACCTCAGCTTGATGGCATATGGTTTTCCAGAGGAATCTACCTTTCTTTTCCTATTCCTGGTGAGCTCCCAGTGACTTCTTGCTCTCAGTCTTTATTCCCACTACAACTTGCTCTCAGGAAAAGAATTTTATACATTTCTCAGGGTGTATCAGTCTCTGCCCCCTAGAAAGAGGTTTATTCCCATACTAAGGAGATGGTTGGTATGAAGAAACATTTCTCAATCAAGTCCGGGATTCTTGGAGTCCTAGAAATTACAATAGATAGCCCATTGGCTTTCTGGTGGGACTGGCCAGCTCCTATTATTTTCTACCTCTAGAGCAGAGATTTGTAATTTCTTTTGAGTCCTGGACCCCTTTGGCAGTCTGATAAAGCCAATGGACTCCTTCTCAGAATAATGCCTTTAATGCATAAGATAAATGCCACCATACAAAAGACCA
Organism: Gymnobelideus leadbeateri; assembly: GCA_011680675.1. Classification (NCBI taxonomy): domain Eukaryota; kingdom Metazoa; phylum Chordata; class Mammalia; order Diprotodontia; family Petauridae; genus Gymnobelideus; species Gymnobelideus leadbeateri. The sequence continues at coordinate 381,788 of WOXC01009190.1, read as the reverse complement.
ATTATATGAAAATACAGTTATCAAAAATTTTTTCTAAGTTCTTAAACCCCAGATTCAGAATCCCTCCTGCAGAGTCCTCCTAACTTTAAGCTCATTGAAATTAAGGAGTCTCTTCAAAATACTGAATAAAATTTTTCCCTTATTCCCTACAGTATCTAGCATAGTGTTGGACACACTGCAAATGTGTAACAGATATGAATGGATTTTTATTTGGTTCCTCTGCTCTATGCTTAGATGGCCCCACTCCCAGTCCAAAGCAGGAGGCTGCAAATGGGTAGCTGGCTTTGCAAAGAGGGAGGTGGAGGAAGCTGCCCACGTGGAAAAGAAAGCAAATGACTTGATGCAGAAATAAGGGGAGAGCTCTAACATCTTCCTGGGACTGCACTGAGTGATTGTTGTTCTCCAAGAAGATTCACAGAGGACATTTTCACTGTCAAGGTGGGCAAACATTTGATCAATTTGACAACTAGGACTTCAGTTAAAATATAAAGACAGCCCATGTCCACATTATTTAAAAACCAACCCCAAAACTCCCCCTATCTTATTTGGCTAAAGGCCTGGGTGACACCTTAGAGAATTGGGCCTAGATTATTAATGTACTCACTCAGTAATGATTGGCTGCCCCTAGGAGACATTTGTTAATATTTTATTCCATGTAAACATCTGGAACCAATTTAGCAGGAGGGGGGGAGGGGAGAGAGAGAGAGAGAGAGAGAGAGAGAGAGAGAGAGAGAGAGAGAGAGAGAGAGAGAGAGAGAGAGAGAAACTGGCATTTGTTCAATTTCTGGCAATCAGTGTCTGGTGATTTGAAAGTTCCATTCACATCACTCCCAGAGATAAAGTTACTGTGAATTCAGCTCACAAAGATTCAGTACAGACCCTAGAGCTCCCCCACCCACCAGCCTTCTGCTAAACATCACAAAGAAGATGGGAAATAAAATGATCTTTCCCATGGTGGTCAATCCTTTGTCCTGAGAGAAGATATCAGTGGTCAAATGTTGTGCATATTCATTGTTTCTTACTTTCCAGTGAAACAGCAGTGGTATTTCATATCCCCTAATGTATTAATTTACCCTTATTCCCAGAGATGCCCTTCTGCACTTTGGTGTTCTCAATTTCTGTGCATATATCATATTAGATTAGACACACAGTTTTATTTGGAAACTGGAGGGCCTGGATTAAAATCCCAGCTTTTTCTATTTATTACCTATGTGATGGGCAGCTAGCTGGTATAGGGATAGAGTACAGGGCTTGGAGTCAGAAAGACTTTCATCTTCCTGAGCTCAAATCTGGCCTTAGATACTAACTGTGTGACCCTAAGTTAGTTACTTAACCCTGTTTGCCTCAGTTTCCTCATTTGTAAAATGAACTGGAGAATAAAATGGCAACCACTCAAATATCTTTAAAAAAATCCAAACAAACCCAAATGGGGATCATGAAGCATTGAATATGACTGAAAAATGACTGAAGAACAACAAAAGCTTATGTGACTTTGGACAGGTCCCTTTATCTCTCCAGTATTCTGTCTCTTTATCTGTCTTGCTTTGGCTTAGAGACAATTGGTTTAGCTTAATATATAAGAGTGCTGGGCTAGGAGTTAGGGAGTTCAAATCCAGTCTCAGACACTTACTAGCTAGGTGACCCTGGACAAGTCACTTAACCTCAATTTCCTCAGCTTGGCACATAGTAGGTGTTAGACAAATGCTTATGCTCTTCTCTTCCCCCTAAAGATAACTAAGTCTGTCTTTATGTTTTGTTTTGTTTAATTGGTCTGGACTGGGAAATGATATAGGAAGAATTTTCCTAGCAGGTTTTATTGTAGTGTACATTTGTCCTCATTTCAGAATTCAGAGTTTATTGAATCTCAGGTGACAGGAACTCTAGTCCTACCATTTTATGGCCTTGCTGAATACATGAATCATTTCTGGAACACTCCAGAAAAATGCTTGACCAATTTCTACTTTCTACCAGTGGTATGGAATTAATTACCTTGCTAAACAGCCCATTTCATTGTTGGTTAGAAAATTGTTTTTTGTTTTTTTTTTAATTTATTTGTAGGCAAAATAGCAATCTTGTTTGCAGGAATGTAGGTCAAAAAGTCACTTACTTTGCTCTCTCCCTCCAGTCTTGCTAACAGAAACTCCCAGGATGGAGAATGGCATTATGGGAGTGAAAAGAGGCCAAAAGGAATTTTCTCACTTTAAATCAAACATGGGACTGAACCCACAGCGTCAGCTTAGATCAAATTACAGGAGTCCAAAAACCAGATTTTAGCTAGCTCACTAGGTCTGGTTGCCTGATATCTGCATCATAAAAGAGTTGAAGATAATCCCTAGAGCTATAAACTAAAGAGTTGATCAGCTCCTCCCACTAAGGGAAAAGAATGCAACACACCTAAAGGAGCCGAAGACTCGTAGCAGAAAGCAGAAATGCCTAATGGGAGCAGGGCAGTGGCATCACAACACCACAAGAGAACAACAGCAAATCTGTAGCTTCCTGGGGATGCCTTCTTCAGATCCTGGGTGCTCCCCACCACATGTATTCTGTACACTCATCCTCCGGTGGTGGGGTGGTAATCTGTGGGAAAGTACATTCCTATTTTTCTTGGAGCTTATTTTTCCATAATGTTTAATTAAATGTCTTTTGCTTTAAACTAATTTGTTTTCTGATTGGTCTAGTCAAGGAAACACATCAGTGGAAGCTATAAGTGAAGGTCCAACAAGTGAAGGGAGTCCCCAGTGTAACATATTAAGCCAAAATCTACCTCCTTGCAAATCCTATCAGTTGGCTCTATTAATTCTCGCCTCAAAAGCTACATAGAAAGCCAGATTTTTTGAAGGGCAAAGAAATGTAACATGAGGTGCTAGATTTTAAACCTGAATAACTAGATTTGAATCCCACATGATCTCTTTTTAAAAATAAGTTTTCTGATACCTTTTTTAAAAATCACAATTATTTCCAGATATATCCTTCTTATAGACTATTGATACCTTGTTTTTTATGTCACCATCATTTCCAGATACACCCCAATTTTATTTTCATTGTTGTATTCATTGTGCATATTATTCTCCCAATCTCCCTTTCACTCTGCATCAGTTCAGATCACTCTTATAATATCGTGCTTTGGGAGAAAACTCCTATAGACTACTGGGAGAAGGGCTAGCCCCAGTGAGACTGGGAAGACTTTAGAATCTTAGCACTATCAGACTTTGAGTTGGCATGGACTGGTTACATAATCAAATGTGCCACAATTTGTTCTGTCATTCCCCATCTCCCAATGGCTTCTTCAGATTGAGCCATCTACTCACCTGGTCTGGGATCTTTGCCTTTATGGGGTCAATGTTGCTTCATAAAATTCTTTTGTTTTTGGAAAGATTCTCCCAAATAGAAAAGTAGGGAGACTTGCTTTTTTTTCACTGGTGAGTATTTACAACTAAAGACCCAGGACCTACTCATCTTAAGTTCCAAGAAAAATGTCAAATAAAGTCTTAAAACCTTTTATTTCCATTTTAGCTATGTGATTGAGTAAGATCTTGCCTACATCAGGGGCTCAACCATTTTTTATGTCATAGACCTCCATTGTAACCCTGTGGAGTCTATGAATCCCTCCTCAGAACAATGTTTTTAAATGAATAAAATGAAATATGTAGAATTTCAAAGGAAGTCAATTATGTTGAGATAAAAATGTATTTTTTTCCCCTGTCCAAGTTCATGGACACCTGAAATTTAATCGAAGTCCCTTAGGTTAAGCATCCCTATCCTAGATTATAGGCCTCTAGTTGGTACAGTGGACAGAGTGCTGAACTTGAAGTGTCAATAAGTTGAGTTCAAAATTAGCCTCAAGCATTTATTGACTGTGGGACCCTGTCTAAGTCATTTAACATCTATCTGTCTCAATTTTCTCATATGTTAAATAGCTCCTGCCTCACAAAGTTGTGAAGATTAAATGAGATAATATTTGTAAGGAACTTTGCAAACCTTGAGAAACTTTATAAATGATAGCTATTATTATTACATCAGAGCAAGCTTTTGAACCATTAATTTGCTAATGATTTTGCATGATATACTTGATGATGAGTTCTACCTAGGGTTCACTGTTTCATGAGTCCTACTTTGAAATAGTTGAGACTTTATCTGTTCCCTGCTCCTACTGACTTCAGATGCATTAGCATTATCACTTAAGATTTGCTGGGGGCCTACCAGTTCTGCAAAATCCCAGAAATCAATAAGGTCTCCTAATGAAATTCTGGTACATTGCAGGTTTGTTCATTAGATTAAAAGGAGGGGAGGAAATCAAATCCTCAAAACAAAGGAGGAGAGAAAAATCTCTCTTGGTGCCTATTTGTTCCTAGTGTATCATTTTACTTGCACATTAAAAAATGCTTAGCAGATAAGGAAAATTGTCCAATTGCTTAGCAACCAGCAGCATGGAGACAATTATAGCTACAGAGAAGCAGGAGAGTAAACACTGATTTAGACGGAGCTGCAGCAAATATAATTATCTGGTGTTTGTGTGCTCTGGGGTTTTGCTCTGTCTTGATGTTTTGTGGTTAACCCTCTGTGAACTTGTCTACACACTCCATAGCTTTCTGAGAATGCAGGCTATTCTCTGGATAATTCAAGACTAAAACATTTTTTTGTTGTTGGAAACACCAATATACTATTTTCTATTTAGTGATCTCAATGTGTCCCCTCACTTGCAGACCCTGTCAAGAGTAGAAGGGTAAGAAATTTAGTTGGGGAAACAAAAGCACCAATTACGTCAGTCTAAGATTCAATATCTGGATAGGAACCAGAAAACTACCCAGATATTTACAAATTTTGTAGCCAGACACTTGTTGCATATGAGCCAACTATCTAAATATTAGTCTGAATATGGATATCTGCTCTTTTGTAAAAATGACTGAAGAGACACCATGACTTCCCCAAAGTCATTAAGAATTGAAGCAGATAGGGGTTATAGTGGACAGAGTACTGGACTTGGAGCCAAAAGACTTGAGTTCAAATTCTACCTCAGACACTTACTAGTTGTGTGACCACAGGCAAGTCTGCCCATGTTTCTGTCTGCCTCAATTTCCTTGTTTGTAAAATGACAAGGAATGTCTGTAAAATACAGCACCCATCCCCAAGGGTTGTTGTGTGAACAAATAAATAGTTTTATTTATTTATAAAACAGTTTTTAAAGTGTTTTTCAAACCTTAAAACATAAAAATACTAGTGTAACTGATGATGATGGTGGTGGTGATGATGGTGAGGAGGAGGATGATAATGATAATGTCTAGAAGCAGGTTTGAAAAATCAAACACCGGGGCGGCTAGGTGGCGAAGTGAGTAGAGTTTCGGCCCTGGAGTCAGAAGGACCTGAGTTCAGATATGGCCTCAGACACGTAACACACACACAAACAAAAACCTAGCCATGTGACCTTGGGCAAGTTACTTAACCCCAATTGCCCTCCAAAAAAAGAAAGAAAAATCAAACACTTAGAATCCTATATTCTCAAAACTGGAAGGTATGTTAGAAATTACCCAACAAATCTTACCTGAGAAGCACAAATTCCCTAAAGAACGTTTTTTTGTTGTTTTTTGGGGTTTTTTTTCTCTGTCTATCCATTTGCAATTTTGGGTTTGCCTCAATAGAAAACATATCCATCAAAGGCCAAGGGAAAAGTTGTTGTTGGAGCTAAGCCTAGTTTGTAGTGGGCTGGAATCCATAGAGTCTGGGGCTCCCAGAACCATCAGGGAAGGTGGGTGCATGCATGAGCTGATTTTAAATAAAAATAAACAAACAGCTTGTTTCCAATGCTGCTGAGATTTTCTTGGCATTTTTACATACTGACCTATATATTCCCAGACCTCTGAAGCTAGGCCTGTATTCAACAATTGAGATTCAATTAATGATGTTTTTGACACCTCACCTAGGAATGGGGCAAGGGAGAAGAAGATTATCCTAGACCCTCCTGACTAGCTCATGGCAAAGAGTGGCCAAATTAAGATGTGTTTTCTTGCCTGAGTATAACAGCATGATTCAAATATATACACAGGCACACAGAGCTCTGACATTCTAAGACCAGCAGACATAGTACATGGTTGTGCAATAGTTGATCTTTGAAAGTATGATAGGATGAAAGACAGGATTTTCTCTCTTGAGCAAAGTTTCTGATGATGCAAATACATGAATCCTTAGTACAGATAAGTCTCAATTATTCAGCCTTTTGCAGACATGTCTAGAAAATTCAAAACAACAGCAATCCAAAGACAGATGGTATTAGGCTTGGGAATTATTATTTTGATTACATTTACCTTCATAATAGAAAATGTTAGTAAAATGTAACTTCCTTGAGGGCAGGAATTTTTTTGTTTTGTTTTGTTTTGTCTTTGTATCCCCAACATTTAGTATAATAGTAGGTGTTTGGTAAATACTGAATTCAAATTTTCTTTTCCATTCATTTATACTGTTTGGTCATTGCTCAACACATTAAGAGTACATATCCACCAAATGCCAGAACTTACAAGTCCTTTTACCATTTCCATTCAATGACTTTCCATCTCTGCCTACCACCATACTATTATTGGTTCATCCCATCAAGTTTGTAGCATCCCCAATCCATCTGGGATTCAGTCTATAAATCCTTAAATAAAGTCATTACCTGAGGCCTGGTCAGAAGTCTGTAAGAGGGTTGAGAAATAGGGAACTAAAAAGTTACCAAATTTGGCCAAAGGCAATGTACCAATTGGATAGTTCATGTGTTCCATGAAATTCAAGAGATCTAAAGGAAAGCCTCTAGCACTTTGTGTGGATCTCCTGTGAAGGATTTACGGGAGGATATGGACAAAGTTCACATAGAATGAGAGAACATAAATAGGTTGTCATTGGTACCTATGAGTACTCTCATCACAGAACCATAAAAGTCATGTTCAAAATAGGTAATCCTGAAAGGGATTATTGAAAATTGTCAGTTTGCCAAGAGTGCCTGTTCCCAGTGGAATAAGAACATTATTCTAAGCTCTCACCATACTGGTCAAGTTAAACATATTTCTGGTTAATACGTCCCAGTGCATTCTACTTACTAAGAACATTGTAGAGAAATGTTAATATTACTGAAAAGAATAAGTAATTGAAGAAAAAAAATGTCTTTTGCTCTGAAAACTAGTCAGGCTTATCTCCCTATAGACACTGTCTGGGTGTTCCTGAAAGCTGATCTTATAGCCAGCTACCTCTAACCCCTCCCCTACCAGTCCCAGCACTAGAAACCACTTAACCCCAACATATAAAGAGTCTTGAGGGTCCTAGTCTGTGTCCACATTGGCCACACTTTCTCTGGGGCCTTGTTCCTTTTTTCCCAGATGCCAGGCCACCCTGACTGAATATGCAACTGGAGAACAAGTGTTTCTCTTGGGACTCTTCTGAACTCTAAGGCTTCTTGCCAAGTTGCTTCCAAACCCTTTGTGCTAAAGTCCTTTATTTAAAAGGTCTTCCTCTCAGGAGGGAAGTTGATGGAGAGGTAAGCTCTTGAATTTCCCTCCCCTTCCTGAACTCTTGTGAAAAGGAACATTCAGCAAGAAGGAGGTCTACCTTGGGCTACCTAACCTGAAGAAGACAAATACTCACTTCTCATTATGTGAAGGATCAGGGCACTTAAATGAAACTTTCTATGCATTCAGCCCAGACAACTAGTTCTTCTCACTGCATGGAAAGAGAGATGATGGGATTTAGAACTGAAGGAAGTCACCTAATCCAGCCTTCTTATTTTGAAGACGTGGTCATTGAGGCCCTGGGAAAGGAAATGACTTGCTAAAAGTCTCTCAGTGAATTAGTGGTGAAACCTAAAGCAGAGTGAATTAGTGGTGAAACCTAAAGCAGAGCTCATGTCTCCTGATTCCCATAGCAGGGCTCTTTCTGCTACACCATGATACATTTCCATGTTGCTTGCTCTGCCTCCCCCATAATGTCTGCTGCAGGGCCTTGCATAATACTCTATCTAATCCAAGAAGTTTTTACTAAGAGTATACTATGTATAAAGTATCATGTTAAATGCTGGGGACGCAGAAACAAAAGAAAGATTTACTCCTGCTTTCAAAGATCTTACATTCTGCTGAAATAGTACATCTCGTCTCTCTATCAGTATATAGCTAAATTTCCATCTCCCTTCCTGCTCTCTCTTCCCTACCTCTCCACCTCCCTCTGGGCACAGGGACAATCTGTTTCACTTTCTTTATTTTAAATGTTTCATCTATCTTTATAGACAGCTTTAAGTGATAGCATTTGCTAATAAGTATATACTTACTGGTGATACTACTGGGAAGAAATTAATATCCCAAGAAAAGAGATGAAAAGAAATTTAATAATGAGGTGTTTTCCCAGAAGTATATTTTCAGGCTAGGGGCTCAGAACTAACAAAAAGATAATGATAATTACATATCTTTTCAAACTACTTTCAAGTGCAGAAGGAATATTTATACCCATCTAAACAGTACTAGGGGGAGGAGCAAATAGAAACGGATAGATACACCTGATCACTGTTCCACCCCACCTTTGCTATAGTGTAGTAGTAAAAGCAGTGCTAGGAATCATGTAATTAGACAATATAAAAGCATGAATTTAACTATTGGCACTCTAAGCGTGAGACCATTTTCTAGAGATCAAGGAGTTGAGATACTATTAGAGGAACTCAGTCATATCAGGCTTTAAATTCTCGCTACAAATGTTAATTTATTGTGGATTCAAAGGCAACATAAAATATCATTTCGTGGTATCTTTGCTTATCTCATATTGAATTGCTCATGAAGACATATTTGCAAAAGGACCACCATGATAATAATTGAAACTTAAGAAACAGTACACTATGTAGAAGATGAAAAGGTAATAAAAGTCTATTAAGAACTCAATGTGACTCTAAAATTAAATTAACAAAAACATTAATACTTGGAAAGTTCAAGGCAAAAGCTATGGGGGACAATAGGGAAAATATGTTGCAAGATATGGCTCAGGAGTAAGACATGAGAGGTCAATAAGTCATATACAGAATTTTCATACCTATATATATTAATACTTTCTTTGAGAAAAGAGTTGGGAGGTATTAAAATCACCAATCGTATCACAAAAATAAAACTAGTTGGATTCTAATACATTATAACTGGCTACTGTTTAGGAGTTATTTTGGAATGAGTTGTCTGTGTACAATCCAACAGTTGACTGGTTAGAATAAAAATCAAAATGAATACTATATCAGAAACAAGAATAAAAATAGGACATAAAGGGCAATTGATGCAATTCCAAAATCATTTAAACAAGTTTCTGAAGCCGCCTTCCTGAAAATAAATAAAAATTGAAAATATGAAAGAACAAATATTAACACAATGACTATTGTCTAAGAAACATTCATCTCTATCTCTCAATTGCCACAAAGAGGTGTCAATAGACTAGAAGCCACCTTAGCAAATAACATTTTACCTTCTTCCCAGAAATGCCAAGGTTTATATGTTTGAATATAAACATGTTTATAAAATATAGTAGAACAAAATGTATCTCCTAAAATCTTGAGAAACAATGACAGCAAGGTTATAGGAAGCATAGTGAGAGACCCAACTAATCCAATTCATTTCAAGGATATTTAAGAATTAAATTAAATTAATGCAGATAAAATTGAAAAGAGGTACTGATAATGGGAGAAAATCATCTTCACAGCAAATATCAAATAGGTCTGATATCTAAGATATGAAAGATAATATATAAGAACAAGAATCTCCCAGGGAGGAAGGAAGGGAGGGAGGGAGGAAGGAAGGAAGGAAGGAAGGAAGGAAGGAAGGAAGGAAAAGAGAAAATTCTATATAAGATTTTAAATTACAGATCTGGTATCTGCTTGAGGTGGGGAGTTTCTTCGTGTTCCCTAGGGATACCAAGAAATCACGGTATTTGCATTGCAATAAGAATAATGAAAACCCTTCCAGGCTCAAAAGGGAAAAAACAAAACAGACATACTTGATGTTTTGGGCTGGGTTCTTGTTCAAGAGGCTGATCTGGAAGGTGGAAAAGGGCTCCTGAAAAAGAAGTCTGAGAATATAAGACACAAACTTAGAAGCCTTCACAGTTTTGCTTGGGGTGGGTCTGGCTCGTCAACATTATTAACGTCACCTTAATCATTAAGGATATATTATGGTAACAACCTCCTAGTGGGTTGTGAGTGCCATCTGGTAGCAGGACCCAAATGTGAGTGTAAAAAGTGGATAGAGTGAGCATCTCTGATAGTTTGTAATTCTACTTTAGGGGGAGTGGATAAAACAGAGGAACCAAAATTACTATTTTTCTCATCTCATCTACTTTATGTTTTGGGCTGAGTTCTTGTTCAATATGTGCTCATTCTGGGTCTACTGACAAGGCTAAGTGCTAGGGCCAGAGACAGCTCTTTCTGCTCCCACTCAAAAAGGAAAGGCACTATTTCAAACTTCAGTGCTAGCTCACATCCAGCAAACAAATCAAAGGAGAGAGATTTACAGGTGCCTTGAGTTTTCTCAGGCTGACCTTATCTGAGGAGCCTCTCACTGCCTTCCCTGGAAGTCTCAGGATTCTTCAAAAAGAGCTCTGATCCCTTTCCCTTTGGAATGGGGTGAGGCAGGGGGCCTTCCCCAGGGCTCTACAAGGCCTAGAATCCTCTCCAGATCTCTGGGCCTAGGACTTGGCATGCTCCCAGCTGCTGTGTGTCCTCTTGTAGTCTGGCCTTTAAATCTGGGACAGGGATACAACCCTCCTCTTCTGAAGGGCTGAGCTCATTTCCCCTAGAGACGAATCACTTGGCCCAGGACAAGATCTCCAGAGGTTTTTGATGCAAGTGCCCCAGTTCTGGAAGAGAGAGGAGAGAGGAGGAGGGCTATGAAAGAAGAGACAGAGAAACAGCAAGAGAGAAAGGAAGATATGTAGAAGAAACAGAGAGAGAAAAAAGAGAAAGAGAAGAGTCAGGGACAGAGAAAGCATCTCCCCACCCATCACGAGGCAGAATGTATGTGTAAGTGACATAAATGAGATTGTTTAAGTGAACATCACTGGCTTGTGTTCTGCCTTCCCCAGGAGGGCTGATCTTTGATCTTAAGGGTATTTGACTGGCAGGTGAAAGGAGCAAAATTCCTCTAGAAGTCTTTGAAGCACTGAAACTAGATCTAGGCTAACACTTAGGAGTCCCTATATTTTTGAACACCAAAAACAATTGCTATGTAACCAAGCCAGAGGTTGCAGGTGCTGTTCATTTCTACCCTTATATCTCTGGGAGAACAGTTCCATAGTTCTTTTTCAGGGAATCATAGAATCTAGTTGTTGGAGAGGACCTTAGAGGTAGATCATTTAGTCCAACCTCTCCCAGATCAGGAATTCCCTCTACAACATTTTGAGACTAAGCAACTCTTAACTTGGGAGCTTATGTTCCCAAAGGACAAGACCATTATTCTCCAGAAGTTATGTGTCTTTATAATTTTTAAGGGGGAATCAGCTGGGAACCCCCTTCTCAACTTTAAAATAGCTTAATTATTTTATACAATTAAAGACATAATTTAATTAATTTATTTTAATTATTTAATTTTAATTATTTTTTAAAAATTTAAGTACAGAAAAGGCAAATTAACTTTGTGATGACTCTTGAATCAAGTATCTTCTCAACAAGAACAGCTGGTTGAAAAGGGAAATGAAGTTAATCAATCTAGAATGACTTGTTCTTAATGAATCCTTGCGACTCTTAGCGATCACTTCCTTTTCTAGCTGTTCCCTCATCACTCCTTTAATATATTACAGAATTCTGTCAGGAATCTAAGTTAGACCTATGGGATTACAATACACAGACCCTGTTCTTTTCCCTTTTTAAGCAATTGTATCAAAATTTACCTTGCTCTCATCTTGTAGATCCTTTTCTCTTTTCCACAATATTTTAAAGATCACCAGCCATGGCTCAGCCAATAGTTCTACCAGGTCTTTCAGTACCCAAGGGTACCCATCTCAACCAGATGATTTGAATTTTTCATAGAGTACTGGGTGTCTGAGCAAAACACTAAGCTGACCCTGTGAAAAGTCACGTCTTAAGAAAAGCTTTGCTGTAAGGTTTCAAAGGGATGCCTCAGGAGCTTCACATCTGGGCTTCTTCATCTAGCCTTCATATTACTCTATATCAGCAGCTCTATCAGTTCAGGATGCAACACTAAAGGTGAAAGTATTTCTGGGATTGAGTCTCCACTCAGAGACCAGCTTTTCTTGGTTGTTGTTTTGACTTGGGGAGGAGGTTGAATTGGCCAAAACAACTGGCTATTTTGCAAAATAGCAGAAGGACTTTCTGTGGCAGCAGAGGTGGCCATCTGTGGGGAGGGTCCCTGGTCACCCAGACCCTCCCTAAATCTGCCCCTTCCCTCACCTCATCAACCTATATAAATAGGATTATGTATATATATATATACACTCTGGCTTGACCTAGCATGTAAACTTGTCTGAACTCAAATTTGAACTTAAATTTTTTTAACAAGAGCTATAATCAGGGACTAAACTAGAATTGGCAGTAATGGGAATGGAAAGTAGATTAAAGAAAGTAGATTAATTAAAGAACATTTTTTGAAGGAGACTAAACAGGACTTGTGGATGGGCTATGAGAAATACTAACTCTGAGGCTTGAAGCTTGAGTGGCAGGTATGCTCTCATATTTTTTATGCTGTCTAGTTATTTCATGTGTTCTAAAACTATTGATTAATGTGGCTGACACATTGTATAGTTTCCCTGTTTTTCTCTTTTTTTAAATCTATTTTTTTTAAGCAATTGGGGTTAAGTAACTTGCTCAAGGTTACGTGGCCAGTTATTATTTATGTGTGGGTGCTCATTTTCTGAGGCAGGATCCTATGCAGGTCATCCCAACTCCAGGGACAGTGCTCTTACTCACTGTGCCACCTAGCAGCCCCTTTTTAAATCTATTTTGCTTTAACTTTATCTGAAATAATGATTACTATCCCTGATTTTTTATGTAATAAATTCTACTCCTGACCTTTATTTTATGTTTATATATATCTCTAATTTTTTATAACATTTCCTGAAAGCAGGATTGTTGAATTCAAATTTTTAATCTGTTATCAGCTTTTGCTTTATGGGTAAATTCATCCCATTCACACTCTAAATTATACTTATTTGTTGTATGTTTTCCTCCCTTCTATTTTCCTCACTATCCTCCTCACCCTATTCCTATCCCTCCTCACAGATCCAAAGGATTTGTTCTGTGAAGTTTGGATTCAGTCAAAGGGCCATACTAGAGGGTCACATGTAGCTTCCAAGCTGTTGGTTCCCTAGCCCTGAAGAATTACTCAAAAGGCAATGGAGAGGCTGATGGTAAGTGTTAATAGGCTTAAAGACATAACAAACAAGGAATTATGACCAAGAATTATTTTTAATCCCATCAAAGAGATTTATAATTGAAGAAAAGATGGGTTAACAACCTGATAAGCATGATGGATGCTGATTGGATAGCCTATGTACTCCACTGGTATCCTGGAATTGTCAAGAGAAAGCAAGGATGGCACCAAGTATGTTGGGGAGGTCTCCCAATGAGCTATTGATGGGAAGTCATTCACAAGAGTCAGAAATAATGGATAGGCATTGAATGGTTGCTATTAATATCATTAAAGGAAGTAGCCACATCAAGAACAAACTACAAATTACCTTAGAAGTACCTTAGAAGGTTGGTTAAATCCATCATGTTACTGGATTTCCCATTTATTTTCATTATTTTCTTTCTTTCTTTCTTTTTTGAAGTTTGTAGCAGCAAGCACCCCAGCATCCCCAGAGTGGCTGCCAACACAGGTTCTTAGATCTGCTTTTCTAAAGGAAAGCAACTTAAAATGGGTGAACAAGCTTATTTTAATCAATCAAACATATATCATTTACCTAGTTCAGAGGAAAAAGGTCAGCACTCCAAACTTCAGAGTACATAGACCGAAGTTACAAGACAGAGAAACAGATCAAACAGACAGGCTTCCAAACTGTCCAACCATTACATCCATACCAAATCACAGTTACCAGAGGGAAGCACCAACATCTGGGTTTTCAAAGCCCAGGGACTCTCAACAACTGCCCAGAGTCTCATCTGGTCAAATCACACAACACTTCTCAAAGTGAGCCCCAAAGCAAAGCCTCACATCAAGGATTATATAGCCTTCTCCTGGCTCAGAGAATGTAACCACCCTCTTGACCCACTGCCCAATCACACAGCATCAAGGTGTGGGCATTCCTGAAAACCAAGCCTCCTGCCACAGGTTCCATGTGACCACATTCAGCCTATTAAGGGGCAGAGTGTATTTTCAAATCAAGGAAGGTTCTCAGAGTCTCTTAAGCCTATCAAAGGGCCTGGGGGCAGGGAAGATCTTTAAATTTGCATTTCCATTACAAAGTTTTAGTGATACTCTATGTTTTTATATCACATCTATTTCCAGTAATAGTCCCCCCCTAACCAATCCACCCAATAAGCTTTCCATTGTAACAAAGATAAACAACAAAGAAAAAGCAACTATGACAACTCATGTGACATTCCACATTCTTGCTCTCCAACTTCTCTAATTAAAGGGGTATATTTCCTCTGTATGGAAATGAATTTCTTTGTCATATCAGAACCTAAATATTTTAGACTAATTCAACAAGATGCTACTTATAAGTGTCACAGGCTAACTGACATAGTTTCTGAGGCATTCACACAAAATTTAAAATTATTCTGTCTTATTCTCTCTATACCATTCCTAGGATCAAACATCATACTCTGTACAGAGTAAGGACTTAATAAATGTTTGTTGGGTTGAATTAAAGTCAGACCATTATAGAATTTAGAAACTACCTAGTTCAATTCCCCCTCCCCCAGGTTTATTATTTATTTTAATTTCTTTTTGTATTAGAACTGTATTTTATTGGTATAGGGAACTTCTCAGGGAGAAAACTTCCTCCACCAAAGCAAATCTTGAAAAGCTCTGAAATTTATGGTTTTATATCTACGTCAGTGAGAGGTTAAATAACTTGTCCAGAGTCACAAAAACATTCTGTGATAGAAGCAGGACTTGAACCCAGGTTTTTATGCCAGCTCACAATCCATTCTGCCATGTTGGCTCATCAATTCTCCTCGTAGCACTGATGAGGTGAGGAAAGTCAATGAATTAAGTTGAATTGAAATCCAGGGGTGGGAAATTCATTCCCCAAGTGAGGCAAATAATATCAATAATTGTTTACATTTATATGATCAGTTTACAAAATACTATATATATATATATATGTATATATATATATATATATATATATATATATATATATATATATCATTCCATTTAATCCTCACAAACAAGCCTCTATGGTACATAGGGCAAACGTTATTATCCCCAGTTTACAGATGAAGAAACTGAGTCCCAGAGTGCTAAAGGGGCTTGCTCTCCCATACAAACCTAGTAACTGTTTAAACTACAATTCAAACTCAGGTCTTCCATTTAAAATTCCAACCCCTTTCTATTATACCACATCGCCAATTTAAGAGTGGGTCTATGTCGATAGAATCATATTGACCTATTCAATGTTAGTTCACTCTACCTTACTATGATCAGTAAAACCTCAAAAAACCTTGCTTCTGTCACCTGTTACTGCTTTAAAGAGCAGCAGTTGGCTAGACCCACAGCCCCTTTGCATGGGTCCTTTGACTTTGAGATCTGTAAAAATCCTCCAAGGTAATTCTCTCTAGGGATTGAGATCTGGTCTCCCCAAAGCTCACTAGGTCATAGGATAGTGTCAAGGGTCTCTAGTTCTTGTTGTTCTCTATCTAATGACAAAGGGCCAGTTACCTTCAGGTTCCCACTGGTTCTATACTCTTGCTCTCAGGAGGACTCCTTTCCCAACTCACACCCCCTCAAATAGATTAAAGACTGAGAGACAGGGAGGAGGAGGAGGAGAAGAAGGAGAAGAAGGAGAAAAGATGGAGAAAAGTAGACAGAGACAAATAGACAATGCAAAAACAATAACTATGGGGCGCCCCAGGGTACAATTCTAGGTTCTTTATTTGCCAGGAGCTGCCTCCATGAGAGCCTCAGGGATTGGGTTTTTCAGGAGTTTATTGCTGTTTTGGTTCCTACTGCATTTTGTTTCTCAGTGCCTTTCCCTCAGGCTCCCCACCCTTTCAGTAAATGTGAAATGCCAGCTGTTTCACATTAAGAAACTAACCTCAGCTGTTCACAGGAGAAAATAAGACACAGAATTTTTTTTCTTTAAATCCAGTTTCACCCCAAAGGACTAATATTCCCCAGTTTTACATAGTTCATCTTTCTCACCAACCCTGTGTGTCTCTCTCTGTCAATCAAGAAATTGCTAGTATCTGTTATATGCTCATTCTTGCCTGCACTGAAAGTTCAAGATGCAAAGAAATGTAAAATATAGTCCCTCCCCTTATTGAGCTTATGGTCTAGGAGATAGGACATAAACATGCAAAGATAATTAACAACAATGATGCTGGGCTATATTGCCAAGGGTTAGTATAGACAATAATTGTCCTAGGGACTCAGAATAATCTGTATGAAAATTGTAAAATTCCATCAACTGACCTGGGGCTTAGGGTGAGGAGGAGTGGTCCTTGGAGTCAGCAAGACCTCGATTTAAGTCCTAACCCTGACACATGCTGATAGTATGATATTAGTCAAGTCACTTAACCTCTCTCTCTGTGCTCCAAAGCATCTCTCTAAGACTGTGCTTCAGAGGTGTATTCCATCAGCATCATGGAGGTACTTTTCACACCAGAAGTTTCCTACATATGATATACACATAGCTCTCTAGACTATAGTACAACAACAAAACATTTTCCATAATGCTTCAATGGATCCATGACCTTGTTCATATAGCTATTCCTTTCAATAGTACAGATAGCATCCACACTTCCTCATCCTGCAGAATCCTTATATGTATCCTCCCCTAAATCTTCCAGAGAGATTATGCTCAGTGCAACAGAACCCTTCCTCTAGTCTTTTCAAAAGATTTCATGAGTCCCAATGCAGCACTGGGACTGTCCATCTTTTATCTTCTTCTCTTGCTATTCCAAATGACCACCCAGTTCCCTTTTCCACTCATGCATTTCCTTGGTGATATCTTTTATACCACTTCTTCTTGTATGCAGGTTGTCATTGGTGCTGTAGCCCACTGATATCTACTTGATGTTTCTCTTTATTGGATCACCCACAATTCTGATTCTGTTGAGATCATGATAATTTACTGTATAGTTCACAGTCATATAACATTATCAAGAGCATATTATCATGTAAACATAGATTTAATCTCTGTCTATCCCAGTCTCCTTCCCTCCTTCTCCCAGTCCCCTTCCCACCACCCTGTCTCTTCCTCTCCTTGACACTTACAAGATGTGTGACCTTGGGCAAGTCACTTAACTCCACCTACATTGCCTTCCCTCCTCCAAAAAAAAAAGAAAGAAAAGAAAAGAAACTCTGAGGATCTTCCCCTCGCAGATTGATACTTTTGTGATGGCAAAATAGTCCATCTGTTGTCTCAATTCTTACCGAGGCTAAGTAATTGAATGGCATTGCCTCATACAAACTGAGATCTGAGAAAGAACTTAATTTCGAAAGGCCAAGGTCATCTGATGTATCCTGTGTCATCACCAGTCATCTTGACTCTTGTCTTGCCATAGTATTTCAATGACTTTGGGGAAGAGAGTAAAGCTGACAAATTTAAGTAGCTCTGCCTAACAAATCTAATTCATTTGCGGTCAAGACATCACCTTCATGATGTCATTAGTCCTCTTTAAGAATGAAGGATAAATAACAACAACAACAGATAGTGAGCAAATCCATTTATACAATAGTAAAAGAAGTCTTGAGAAGTGTATATATAGTGTATATATGATATATGTGTAAATAATGAAATATACAAGTGTAAATGAGTCCTTCAAATAAGGAGCAAGATACAATTTTAGTTTAACAAAGGAGAAAGATGTCACTGAAGAAGTCCACCCTTCATTTAAAATGTAGGTATACCTTGTGTCTAGATTTACCTGATATGGACAACAGGGATTCAAACTCCTATAAGATACTTGAGGTATAATATAGGACAGTCATTATTTCATTTAACAGAAATTTCAAAGGTTCATAGGCCCCATAAGTAGATGCAGAAACATGAAGTACCCAAATAGCTCATCAGTTTCCTCCAGAATGGAACTGAATTTGGGGTTGCTATTAAGATAAGTGTTTGTCATACTGGTGAATTTCTCTTTCCCCCAGAGTCCTGTACAATAGAACCACACTATGGTTTAGATACTCCCTCTGAAAGTAGCTGTAACTTTTTGTTGAATCTGTACTGTACAAGTAAATCAGTCCAAGTAAGATGCTTCTTCAAAATTATGATATGAACTACTCTTTTCCTTTTCAAAGGAGTATGCTGTATCATTGAATCTTTTCTAAAGATTTCAGTAAAGAAATCCTTTATCCCAGAGGAATTCTTAAATATGTAGTTTTCATAAGACAATCCCTTAAGCTAGTGTTGCCTGTATAATGGCAAGCAAAGAAGCACGTAATGCCTTGTTTCAGCTACTTAAGTATTTAGCACCTTGTTTGAACCCCTTGTGATTTGAAAGTGGAAGGAACTTGCTGATGAAACAGGAAGAAGAACCACCATATCTAAGGAAGAGCACAGCTGGGACAGAGAAGAACTGAGAAGGGGAACAGTTGTGGAGGCCGGGCACTCTGTCTGTCTATTCTGTTGTGTTTGTGATACTTTGTACAGAAGCCCTAGGACCTTACTGGAAGCCCTGAAAGAGGATTTTCTTGTTGTGTGTTTATAGAAGTCCTGGAGGAGGGTTTCAGAAGTCCTGGGATTATACTGATGATTTGTGTTGAGTTCTCAGACCTTGTTTGTGGGTTTGTGTTGAGTTCTCAGACCTTGTTTATGGGTCTGTGTTGATTTCACAGGCAGAAAAAGTGAATTGATGATGGTACCGGCAATGTGTATGAATGTTGTTTTGGCTCTGTTAAGCTTTGCCTTCCCAGAAACATAAACAGCAAAGGACTTGAAGTGGACTGGACATTGTGAGCTTCAATATGGAATGGGAATTGGATGAGGAGCTGGACAAAGAGCTGGATGAGGAGCTGAGAGCTTCCTGTCTGTGAATCCAGGGAGCTGGACCCATGAAGAAGAACCATGGAATTCAGGAGCCAACCTTGAGCCAAGATGAAAAGACCTCTCTTTGGGTACTTAGTGCTGATTGACAATATCATGATTTATTATGATCTAGGGATGGGAGAACTTTGTACTCTGTACCTTATACCCCTTAAGGATGATTGAGTTAAGGATGATTGGAAACTAATCTCCAGTCAATAAGAAAGATTTTTGACTGAGAGATTAAGACAATGTGACCTAGGTGTGGGAAAACTTTGACCTTTGTACTTTGTGTCACTTAAGGAGGATTGCTCCTTAGGGATGATTGAGTTAAAGACTTACTGAATGATATCTTTTGTTTAAAAGTATGTGGCCACTTTAGTAATAAGTTGTTATGTTATATCATTGTGAATGCTGTACTTTGGTTTCTGTGAATGTTTTACTTTAGTTTACTGCTGAATAAATAGAGAGTTCACTATACTATGTGATCAGAACCTCAGGGCTATTCACAGAGCAGTCCTCTGGAAAATTGCTGGTACTTGGCTTTATACCCAGGAACTCTCTCTTCTCTGGCTAGAAAGTATCATGATGACTAGAAAATGTTAAATCCCCCCTTCTCTACAGAGGAGGTTGAGGTTTAGGAACATTATCCTTAATTCCTTTCTCAGGCTACATAAAACACATCTGTGACTGCCATCTGTTTTTGCTCTAAGTCACAAATACCGCTTTTAGTAGAGGTAGGGAATGAAAACTCCCTTCTTCTTCCTCCAGAAGGAGATAAAAGTCTGCTCCATTGTTCTCTAGAAGTTGGAAAAGATTAGAGAGGAGAAAAGGAAGAGGGAGAGAGGGGAAGAGAGATAGACAGAGATAGAAAGAAATCAAACATTTTACTCACCTTTGTTGAGAGTCATCTTGGAAAGTTACTGGGAAACAATGAGAAAAGTTCCCTGTGTCATCTCAGCAAAATGCCAGGGTATGTACCTTCAGATTAAGGCCTAAATTCTATAATCTCATAAATTTCATCTGAGACTTCATGAAATTGAACAGGGACTCCAATGATTATCCCCTCTTATACGGTTGATTATTACAGTACTTCAGGGAATCAACCTGGAGCATTCTACATACCTTGACACTAGATTGAAAATTACAGTTCTTAAATATCTTCAGATGCAGGATAGCCAACTTGGTGGCAAGATATACTGTTTATGTTACATTCTTAATTATTTCCCAAGAGGAGACAGAAAAATTCTCCAGGTGTGTGAAAACATTGGAAAGACTACTATAGAGAACACTAATTAAAGATGAAATGACTGTGGAGCACACAACACAGTAAACTTCACAAAACATGAAGTCCTTCCCAGAATAATCTCATCACTTGTAATCTCATGCCATGCTGCCAACTCAAGTCTCTCCCCTCTGATTGGAGGTAGCATACCAAATTCCTTCCAATGCTTGCTTTTATGGAGGGCAGACACTTTGCATCTGCTACTCTGCTTGGTTTCAATTCTGTGGAAAAAGATGCTCTTGAGCCATTCCCTGAACCCCCATTCCATTCCTCTATGCCCTGCTTTTTTGCCTCCTTTTGTGTGTTGTCTTTCCCTTCCCCTATAAGCTACTTTAGGGCAGGGACCATCTTTCCTTTTATTAATGATATCCCCAGTGTTTAACACAGTGCCTAGAACATAGTAGGCATTTAATACAGGTTTATTGGATTGGAACCATACTCTTACAGACCCAAGCAATCGGGGAAACTCTAGATAATGAACAGCACTGTTGCAGTTATAGCTGCGTAAGGGGAAAATGTTTCTGAAGTTTGATGACTGCTATGCCATCACCACAAAGCTTCACAACAGTAGAGAAGAACTCTAAGCAGCACAACAGAAAGGGGTATTCTGGCCTCGATTTCCTAGAATCTTGTAGAGATCATGGAGATTTAAAAAAAAAAATCTAATCAGGCCTTTAAAGACTTGGTGAGGTAGGCAGAACTAAGATGGCAGAGAAAAGGCAGCAGCTCACCTGAGGACTCCCCCAAATCCCTCCAAAAACCTTTAAATAATGTCATAAAAAAGTCCTTAGAGCAGCAGAACCCACAAAAGGACATGGCAAAATAATTTCCCAGCCAAAGAAATTTAGCACCTGGGTGAAAGTGGAGCATAGCCCCAGCCCCAGCAAACTAGGAAGAGACCTTCAGAGCCACTGAATCAGCAGCAGTAGCTGCTTTCAGAGCTCTCAGCAAAGAGGTAGAACAACTGCTCCGAAGAAGATTATAGGGTCTCTTTGTTAGCCCTGAAGCAGGACTCTGTGGCTCTGCCCAAAATCAGATCTAAGTTGCAGTCCTGGGTGGCAGTCCCAGGGTGAGAAGGGGCACTAGCATACTCCAGCTTGCACCACAGTGGAGCAGAGACCCTCATCATAGTTCCAGGGTAGAAGAGTGCTTATGGGGGGGCGGAGCCAAGATGGCGGAGTAGAAACAGCTCATCCAAGCCTCTCTGCCCCCAGATTCTCCACAAACTATGTAAAAAAGGACTCTGAAAATCTTCTGGAGCCCCAGCACCCACAGAATGACACAGAGAAGCTAACCTCCCGCTGAGGACAGCCCAGCACCCTGCAGGAAGGACCAGCGCAGTGGTCTGGGAGCCGGCAGCGCGCAGAGAAGGAGCCGAGCCGAGCCCAGGTCCACGTGAGCCGAGGTTTTAGCCCCAGGGCGGCAGGGCCAGCAGCCGGCTGGAGGAACCCCAGAACACCAGGACTGTGGAGCGCCAGAATTATCAACATAGACTTGCCTAGGACAAAGTAAGAGGTTAGTGTCCTATGGACTTTGGGACCTGTATTTGGGGAATGCGTCAGCTCCCTCCCCTGGGGGCTAGAAGCTGCTGAGGAGACACGCCACTGTGTAGTTTTCAGAGGCATTTCCGGCTCCCAGCCTACAAATCGTGGGGAGATCCAGCGATCAGTCTTGGGGGGTAATCGCTCTTGCTTTAACCTCCCTGGATCTGGATTGTGATCTAGGGTGGAAGTTGTGGGTGGGTTTACAGCTTGCCAGAAACGGAAGTTGCCCCCCACACGTTCGGGACGAAAATTCCTCTATCTGGCCTTAAAGCCATAGTGTGGCAACAAGCCCAAAAGTCAAGTAATTAAGTGGCAACATGCCAAGGCAAAGGAAACAGAAAAATGCAACCCTAGACTCCTATTTTGGGGGCATAGAGCGGGAAAAGGACTGTGAGGTCAGAAGTCCTGCTCCAAAAGCCCCAGGGGAAAACATGAGCGGGTTGCAGGCCATAGAGGACCTTAAGAAGGACTTTAAAAATCAAATAAGAGAAGTGGAGGAAAAATTGGAAAGAGAAATGAGAAGGATGCAGGAAAAGTATGAAATGAGGGTCAACAGCCTGACTGAGGAAAACAACACCTTAAAAAATAGACTAACTCAAATGGCAAAGGAGGCCCAAAAGGGCAATGAGGAGAAGAATGCCTTAAAAAGTCGAATTTGCCAGATGGAAAAAGAATCTCAAAAGTTCACTGAGGAGATTCATTCCTTCAGAGTTAGACTGGAGCAAATGGAAGCTAATGACTTTATGAGAAATCAAGATGCTGTTAAGCAGATCCAAACAAATGAAAGATTAGAAGGCAATGTGAAATATCTCATGGGAAAAACCACTGACCTGGAAAATAGATCCAGGAGAGACAATTTAAAAATTATTGGACTACCTGAAAGCCATGATCAAGAAAGAACCTAGAAATCACCCTTCAAGAAATTCTCAAGGAAAACTGCCCTGATGTTTTAGATCCAGAGGGCAAAATAGAGGTTGAAAGAATCCACCGATCACCTCCTGAAAAAGATCCCAAAAAGAAAACTCCCAGGAATATTATAGCCAGGTTCCAGAATCCCCAGATCAAGGAGAAAATACTACAAGCGGCCAGGAAGAAACAATTTCAATATTGTGGAAACACAATCAGAATAGCCCAGGACCTGGCAGCTTCTACACTGAGGGATCGAAGGGCATGGAATATGATATTCCAGAGGGCAAAAGAACTGGGAATGAACCCAAGGGTCACCTACCCAGCAAAACTGAGTATTTTGTTTCAGGGGAAAATATGGTCATTCAGTGGAATAGAGGACTTTCAAGCATTCTTGAGGAAAAAACCAGAGTTGAATAGAAAATTTGACATCCAGACACAAGAAGGAAGAGATGCCTGAGAAGGTAATCAGGGAAAAGAAATCAAAAGGAACTTATCAAAGTTGAACTATTTACATTCCTATATGGAAAAGCAATAACTGTGACTGATGATATCTTTCTCACTATGAAAATAATGGAAGAAGGGGGTGTGGTCATATGAATACATATGTGAATGTGTGTGTATATGGTTACAGTTATATATGGATAGAGGGCATAGGTTGAATTTGTTGGGAAGGGAGAATACTCAAGGGATGAAATTATGAGGTGAGAGAGGAAAGTGGCAAGAGGAGATGGGGAGAGACATGGTAGGGTAAACTATCTCATGTAGGGGAAGTGGTTGCAAAGGAGGGGGAGAATAAGGAAGGCTAAAAAGGCAAAACCACATTCACATTGAATTTGGTTCAGGGAGAAAATGACATACATACTAAATGGGATATCTCAACCTGCAGCAGGATAGGGGGAAGGGGGATGAGAGGAGGGATGATGGATGGGAGGGCATCCTTGGGGTGAGGGGAGGTTGGAAGTACCCACTATAGAAGAGGGACAGGATCATGTAGGGAATGGACCAGGTGGGGGTGGGATGAGTGGGAGGGAATTATAAGCAGCCTTGCACAATATATCTACTATGATAATGTTTTGCATAGCTAGACATGTACAACATATACTGAATTACTTATATCCCAAGAAGGAATGGGTGACAAGGGAGGAAGAAAATGGATCTGAAATTCGAGGTCGTAACATTAAATGTTTCAAATATATATATAAATACTATTATTAATACTCTTTTGCCTATAATTGGGAGATAAGATGTGCAGGCATTGGGACACAAAGATTCATCTTCCTCTAATGGAAAAGTCGATGGGGGTATGGGAGAAGGTATGGGAGGGAGCAGATTGGAGGAAGCGATATCTTGTGGGACTGCTATTCTGGGAGGTTGGGTAGGGGAATAATGGGGGGAAAATGATTGTAACTCAAAATCTGGCGGAAATGAATGATGTAAAACAGAAGTTAATAAAGTATTTGTTTAAAAAAAAAAGAAATAAAAAAAGGAAGGGCCAAAAAGTTTTGTGCAGATTTTCAAGATTGCTTGGGGTGGGGGTATAGCAGTGCCCCTAATCCCTGAGATGTGGAAGCGATAACTGTACTTACTAACTGTATGGCCCTGGGCAAACCCCTTAACCTTGTTTGCTTCTGTTTCCTCATCTATAAAATGAGCTGGAGAAAGAAATGGTAAAAAAAAAAAAAAAAAGAAGAGTGCTTATGGTTACTCATAGACCAGAGAACAGGCCAGGAGAATAGTAAGCACACCTTTTTAGATCATACCACCTTGGAAGAACTGAAAACTTACAAGTCCCTAGAAATCTCTTTAAAACAGCTTCACAAAACTCCTGAAGCTTGGGATGGTCCACCTACCATCCTGGAAGCAGAGACTCACTTTAATAAAGAGTTAAAAATCAAGAAATAGTCTGGACAAGTGAGAATAGAAAAAATTCTGGTCATAGAAAATTACTGTGGTGCCACAGAAGAAGATAACAAAGTCAAAGCTCCCATATCCAAAGCTTTCAAGAAAAATATGAATTGGTATTAGGCCATGGAAGAGCTCAAAAAGAATTTTGAAAATCAAGTAAGAGAAGTAGAAGAAAATTGGGAAGAGAAATGAGTGAGACAAGAAAATCATGAAAAATTTAGATTTATTGGATTATTGGATTGGAACCAATCCAATCCAACCAAACCAACACAAAAAAATACTGAAGAAAATAATACCTTAAGAAAACAGACTAGGCCAAATGGTTAAAGAGGTACCAAAAGCCAGTGAGGAGAAAAATGACTTAAAAAGCAGAATTGATGGGGAGGCTAGGTGGCACAGTGAATAGGGCACCAGCTCTGGAGTCAGGAGGACCTGAGTTCAAATCCAGCCTCAAACACTTGACACAATTACTAGCCATGTGACTTTGGGCAAGTCACTTAACCTGAATTGCACTCCAAAAAGAAAAAAAAAAAACAGAATTGACGAAATGGAAGGACAGTGACAAAAATTGAAGGAAGGAAAGGAAGGGGGAAAAAACTCATTAAAAAGTAGAATTTTCAGGGGCGGCTAGATGGCACAGTGAGTAAGAGCACCAGCCTTGGAGTTGGGATGACCCGAGATCGGATCCGGCCTCAGAAAATGGGCACCCACACACAAATAATGACTGGCCGTGTAACCTTGAGCAAGTTACTTAACCCCAATTGCTTTAAAAAAAAAAAAGTAGAATTTTCCAAATGGAAAAGGAAATACAAAATCTCACAGAAGAAAATAATTCCTTAAAAATTAGAATTGAGCAAATTGAAGCTAATGACTTCATGAGAAATCTGGAAACAATAAAACAAAAGCAAAAGAATGAAAAACTAGAAGATGATGTGAAATAACTCATTGGAAAAACAACTGACCTGGAAAATAAATCTAGGAGAGAGAATTTAAAAGTTATTGGATTACCTGAAAGCCATGATCAAAAAAAGAGCCTAGACATCATCTTTCAAGAAATTATCAAGGAAAACTTCCCTGATATTCTAGAACCAGAGGGCCAAATAGGAATGAAAAGAATCCACCAATCACTTCATGAAAGAGATCCCAAAATGAAAACTGCCAGGAATCTCCCAAATCGAGAGAATATGGCAAGCAGCCAGAACAAAGCAATTCAAGGATTGTAGAGCCACAATCATGATAATACAAGTTTTTAGCAGCTGCTACATTAAAGGATCAGAGGGCTTGGAATTACAAGCAAGAATCACCAACTTAGAAAAACTGAGTATAATCCTTCAGGAGGAAAAATGGACATTCAATGAAATAGAATACTTTTAAGCATTCTTGATGAAAAGACCAGAGATGAATAGAAAATTTGACTTTTAGATATAAGATTCAAGAAAAGCATAACAAGGTAAATAAGAAAGAGAAATCATAAGGGACTTGATAAGGTTAAATTGTTTACATTCTGTT
The DNA here is from genome assembly GCA_011680675.1 of Gymnobelideus leadbeateri. Taxonomy (NCBI): domain Eukaryota; kingdom Metazoa; phylum Chordata; class Mammalia; order Diprotodontia; family Petauridae; genus Gymnobelideus; species Gymnobelideus leadbeateri. Next base: position 355,505 of record WOXC01009190.1, on the reverse strand, counting down.
AGGGCCCTTTAAGATTTCACCCGAACTCTGAGAACTCACAGAAAACTCAGGATGGCAGTGCTACTCAGGTTGGGTCTTAGAGGCACCTGTGTGTGTGTTTCTGCCCCTTGAACCAACACAGGTTCAAGGATTACGGGGTATTGAGCATGAGCTGCTAACAGGGGAGCTCCCATGAGGAGCCTGCTGCTGAGGCACATGGGGGAACAGGGTCAGGGGAAAAGGATATAAGAGGAGGGAGGTGAGGTAAAAGAAGAGAGAGAGAAGAGGGGATTGTGAATGAGAAAGAGATTAAATGGCAAGATACATTACATCTTGGTGTCAGGACTCCTTTGTCTGTTCAGGAGGAGCAGGCTCCCCCGAGGGATTTGTGGGGGTGAACCAGTGGTCGTAGTGGGGTGACCAGAAGTCATAGTGGGGCGACGGGAGGAGAACTCTCTGAGGGGTTGTAGTGGGGCATAGTGGGGCATAGTGGGGTGACCAGAATCATGGGGGCGATTGGAGAGTCGTAGAGGCAGCTGGAGAGGTAAGTTTGGCATCAGCCCATTAAGGCGGGATCCTCACAACATTCCTACATGGCAAGATGATGCTTGTAACTCATAAGAACTTCTTATTAGAGCAATTAGAAGGAATTATATATATGCATATATATTATATATGCGTATATATGATATATAATATAATATATGTATATAATATATCATGTAATATATGTGTGTGTGTGTATATATATGTGTATACACACACACACACATACATAGACAGAGGACACAGTTATGAGTTGAATGTGAAGAGATCATACCTAAAATATTAAATTGAGGGTGTGAAAGGAATGCACTGGGATAAAAAGGAAGGGAGAGCTAGAATGGAGTGAATTATATCACATAAAAGAGGAAAGGAAAAAAAAAGAACAAAAAAAATAAAATAAAAAAAAAGCGGAAAGGAAAAGGAAAAAAATATGGGGGAGATGAAGGGGAGTGAGTAAACTTTACTGTAATCAGAATTGGATCAAAGGGGGAATAACATATATACTCAGTTGTGTGTAGAAATCTATCTTACCCTACAGGAAAGCAGAAGGGGAAGGGGATAAGAGAAGGTGGAGGTGGAGATGAGGGGGTGGAGCTGATAGAAGGGAGGATAGATTGGGGTAGGAGGTACTCAGAAACAAAACACTTTTGAGGAGAGACAGGGTAGAAAGAGAAAGAGAATAGAATAAACAGAGGGAAATAGGATGGAGGGAAATACATTTAGCAATCATGGCTGTGGAAAAAAAATTTTGAAGCAAGTTTCTCTGATAAAACACCTCATTTCTCAAATGAGAACTGAGTCAAATTTCTAAAAATAAGAGTCATTCCAAATTGATAAATGATTGAAAGGTATAAACAATTTTCAGATGAAGTAATCAAAACTATCTATAGCTATATAAAAAAGTTTTAAATCACTATTAATTGGATAAATGCAAATCAAAGCAATTTTGAGGTACTACCTCATACCTATTAGATAGGAGGACAGAAAAGGAAAATGACCAATGTTGGAGAGGATGTGGGGAAAATGAGACATTAATGCATTGTTAATGGAGTTGTGAATTGATTCAACCATTCTTTAGAGCAATTTGTAACTATGTCCAAAGGGCTATAAAACCTTGCATACCCTTTGACCTAGCAAATCATGCTATGTGATGGTAGTAGAATACTTTTGTGCTATAAGAAATGATGAGCAGGATGCTTTCAGAAAAACCTGGAAAGACTTACATGAACTGATGCAAAGTGAAATGTATTGTATACAAAATAACAGTAATATTGTAAAATGATTAGCTGTGAATGGCTTAGCTATTCTTAGTAATAAAACCATACAAGACAACTCTGAAGGACTTATGATGAAAAATGCTATCCATCCCCAGAGAAAGAACTGATGGTGTCTAAATACAGATTGAAGCATACTTTTCAAACTTTATTTTTGATCTATGTTTTCTTTGACAACATGACTAATGTGGATATATTTTACATGATTACACATGTATAACCTATATTGAATTGCTTGCCTCTTAATTGGGAAAGGGGAGGGAGGAGGGAGAAAAGGAGAGAATTTGGAACTCAAAGTTTTAAAAACTAATGTTAAGAACTCTTTTTGCATATAATTGGGGAAAAATAAAATACTAAATACAGTAGAACCTGAGTTTATGAGTAAATTGGTTTACATATGCTTTGCTGGACAAGGAAAAATTTTTCACAAAATTTGTCTTGCAGGACAAACACAATTCACAGTACAAACATTATGTTTGGACTTGAACAGCTCACAAAGGGATGATGCTCAACTAGGGCAATGGGGTTTTGTTGTTGTTGTTGTTTTTGCTTTCATATGTCAAAGGAACCTCAGGTCCGTATACCACCCAATTGACCACATTCGCTGTTGACCCTTCATGAAGGCAGCATCTTCACTCTTTTTTTTTTTTTTTTGCTTTTTGGAGGGCAATTGGGGTTAAGTGACTTGACCAAGGTCACACAGCTAGTTTGTATGTGTGTGTGTGTGTGTGTATTAAGTGTCTGAGGCCGGATCCGAACCCAGGCCCTCCTGACTCCAGGGCCAGTGGTCTATTCACTGCATCACCTAGCCACCCCAGCATCTTCACTCTTAACAGTACCATTACAAGTGTGTTCACATGTATTTATGTATGTACGGTAGTACTTTTCATAAAAGTGTACAGTAGTGACTGTGATCTACAACAATATTTGTGACAGTGGAGGAACATAGCCAGGAACTGATGACAGCTGAACTGATGGATCTGTCTAGGGAGAAACAGCGAGAGGTTGAGGAGGATATCTCATCTGAGGAGGAGATTGAGAGATGGAAGGAATCCCTTACATCAAGTGAGATTAGGTTTATCAGATGTGGGAAAAAGTGTAAATTTTGTTGAAAAACATCACCCAAATAAGGCTATAGCAATGAGAGCCATGAATATTTTTTAACGATAATGCAATGTCATATTTCTGTGATATTCTGAAAAAGTGTCATAAACAAGTGTCATTAAGATAGATTCCTAGTCAGAAGTGAACATAAAGAAAAAAAATCAGTGAGTCAAAACATGAAAGTGATTCTAAAAAACAAAAAATAAGTGAAGGCAATAGTTTTTGTCTTACTTTTAGTGAAAGTAGCATAAGAGAGAACACTCACAAAATTGAAATCCCCTATGTTTTCATGGCAGGAGATTGTCCTTCCAAACAATAACCCTTCTTCCTCCTCCTCTTCCTCCCCCTTGTCTTCCTCACACCAGCCAAGACTCTTCTCAAAGGTAAAGTGCAGGTTAGTTTGTTTTATTTTTGGTTTATATTTTGTACTACTCATTGGTATTGTATGTCAGGTGCATTAGGGACAAAAAAACTTACTTAAAATTATAAATAATTATTTCTATATGAATATTTTTGGGAATGTGGTACCAACCATCCAACTTTACATTATTTCCTATGGGAAAATTTGCTTTGCAATACAAACAAATCACATGATAAACAGAATCTTGGAACGAATTAAATTCATAAACCAAATTTCTACTATAAATTTAAAAAGGAAAATGACTTAAGTGAATTGATTTACTTATGATAGAAGGGAGGGTAGATTGGGGTAGGGGGTAGTCAGAAACAAAACACTTTGAGGAGAGACAGGGTGAAAAGAGAAAGAGAATAGAATAAACAGGGGAAATAGGATGGGGGGAAATACATTTAGCAATCATGACTGCGAAAATAATTTTTGAAACAAGTTTGTATCCTTTGTTTATCTGCTCAAGCCCCTACCAGTCACATTTGCTAGTGGGAGACTCACTAAAAGTGAGATCCATTAGCCTATCCATGAGTTGAAGAAGGTTTTCACCAAAAAGGTTTGAGATGATTTATATGGAAGTTCAATATCAGAAATGGACCCATAGCACCCTATTGACTTATGACAGGGGTTCTTAACGTTTTTTTGTGTGTCATAGTCCCCTTTGACCATCTAGTGAAGCCAAGGGACCCCTTCCTCAGAATAATGTTCTTAAATGCATAAAGTAAAGCATGTATGATTAGGTATTACATGTTAGAGGCAGTTAGATGATACAGTGGATAGAGTACTAGGACTAAAGTCAGGAAGACTTGAGTCCAAAGTTGGCCTCAGATACTTACTAGCTTAGTGACTTTGGGCAAGTTATGTAATCTCTGTTTGCCTCAGTTTCTTCAATTGTGAAATGGGAATAATAATAGCCCCTACCTCCCAGGCTGATGTGAGGATCAAATGAGATAATATTTGTAAAGTGCTTAGCACTATGTCTAGTGTATAGTAGGTACTACATAAATGCTAGCTATGATGATGATGATTTTTATGATTACAAAGGAAACTGATTATATAGAAGCCCAGGGGTGGCTAGGTGTCGTAGTGAATAGAGCACTGGCCTTGGAGTCAGGAGGACCTGAGTTCAAATCTAGCTTCAGACAACACAAAAACTAGCCATGTGACCTTGGGCAAGTCACTTAACCCCAATTGCCCTGCCTTTCCCCTCCAAAAAGCAAAAAAAAGAAAAAGAAAAAGAAATCCAGTTATAATTTTTTTTTAAAAGACTGGTTCACAAACCCAGATTAAGAAAAATCTATGATATTACAAGAACTAAATTGGATATGGGAAGCAGTGTCAACAAAAAATTATTTTAGTGTGTAGTATTAATTCAGAAGAACCCATACTAATGCAGATGCACTGGCACCAGGCATCAGAAGCCATGGTGATTCCCATGAAGAGAGTAAGAGAAATCTGTTAAACTAAGGGAAGAGGGCTCCTTCTTCCAAAAAGGGAAGGGCAGCTGAGAGTCTGAAACTGTCTTGAGAGAGTGTGCTATCAGCCAAAGTAAATTGTGTAGCACTGAACCATTCCTTCTTTACCCATTTTGAGCATGAATTGCTAAGTACAAGTTTGGGTGAAGGATGAATGGTTATTTATGAGCAGTAATTTTGTCTATAAGAAAAAGACATAACCTTCAGAAGTTCAGATTTCACTCTCCTGAGGACATGTGACTAGTGAGGGAGTGGCAGAAGTTGGGTCTCTGCCATGGAGTATTATATCATACTATCACTGATTGTTCACAAGGTACAAGAAGGCAGTTGGGCAAGCAGTTCCTGACCCATTGCTATGAAAGTTTTCATCTATGATGTTGAATAATGAACTGAGAAAAATCTCTAGATTTGGTATAGAACAAGTTCTATTTGTCCTCTAACAGAGGATGTATACAAGTATATACCTGTGCCCAGTGCATATAAAGTTAAGTGCTACCAACCCATTCCATCTTCATTCCTTCTTTTTTTTTTTTTATAAGTAATTGGGGTTAAGTAACTTGCTCAAGGTTACACAGCTAGTCATTATTTATGTGTGGGTGCTCATTTTCTGAGGCCAGTTTCGATCCCAGGTCATCCCAACTCCGAGGCCAGTGCTCTTACTCACTGTGCCACCTAGCCGCCCCTTCATTCCTTCTTTCTCCTTCTTGTGCTAGACATTCACTACTACCACCCCCCCCCCCCAACACTCCCACCAAGTGGACCCTTCATTTGATTGATCAGTTCTTCCCAGAACCTCTATTATAAGGAAAGTGCTGAAGCCAGTCATGTCTTCATTCCTCTCTGGGCTCCATTCCTTGCTCCCCATGCTTTCTCCACCATGCTCCAACCTGGGTAACTTCTCCCTCCCTCCCTTTTATGTGTTGTCTTCCTCTATCTGAAGGTAAGCAACTTGAGGACAGGTACTATCTTTCATCTTGCTTGTATTTGTAGCTCCATCATTTAACACAGTGCCTGGAACATAGTAAGTACTTAATAAGCGCTTGTTGACTTAATTTGACTCAATCAGAAAGCATAGGTAGCAGTGACCTTTGGAGCTAGTGCAGGAGTGGGGAACCTGTGGCCTCAAGGCCACATGTGATCTTCTAGGTCCTTGGGTGCAGCCTTTTGACTGAGCCCAAGTTTTACAGAACAAAACTTTTATTAAAGGGATTTGTTCTGTGAAGTTTGGATTCAGTCAAAAGGTTACACTTGAGGACCTAGAGGGAAACATATGGCCTAGAGGCTGTAAGTTCCCCACCCCTTATAAAGTTTACAGTCATCTTGTTTCCACTGCTAGAGGCACCTAGAGGTGGTGCAATGAATACAGTACTGGACCTGGAGTCAGAAAGACCTGAGTTCAAATTTGGCCCCAGACACTTAGTAGTTGTGTGACCCTCACCAAGTCACTTAATCTCTGATTACTTTAACTGTAAAATGATGATAATAATAGCACCAGAGTAAAGAGTATGTACATAATGCCCCCATCTTAAAAGGCACATGTTAGTGTTTGGGCAAGAGTCCAAGCTGCCCATAGATCTGTGGTTTGGAGTGTCTGAGAATGGAGCCAAGAGACAGTATGATTGTGGAAGAGGCACGTACTTGGAGTCATGGACCCTGAGTTTGAAACCTTGCTATGCCACTTATTACCCACATGACCTTAGGCAAATCACTGAGACTCTCCAGGTCTTAGTTTCCTTAACTGTAACATTAAGGGGTCAGCCAATTGATCTGTGCCTTTTACCTCTAACTTCTATGAGTAAAAACAAGTCTGCTATTCAATCTCAAGACAAGTTGAGGGGAGTCTACTGTCTAACTATGACATTGGTATCAGAAAACTACTGAAAGGAATGGACAATGATATAAGGCTAAAGTTCTCTGTCATAGACAAGAGATAGAATCTCACTCATGGAATCCCTAGAAAACATAAGATCATAGAATGGCAATATAGGGTGGCAGAGAGCTACTCCACATTGGGAAGGTAATCAATTAAGGCCAACTACAAATCAATAAAATAATTACAGAGAATGGCCAGAGCTCTACAAACACGACACATTGAAAATCCTTGTTCATGGGGAAGCTAATCAAAGTTCTTGGCAAACAGGAATATAGAAGTATGAGGCCTCATCTACCGATTGTAGTTGGATGGTTACCACCAGGTGATGACCCATAGAAGGAGGATTCAGATGTAACTTCAGAAGTGAAGACACTGAAACTATACCTTTTGGGAATAGGAAAAGATGTTAAGACATCTTTGTCCTAGGAGAAGGCGAAGGTTTCCTCCTAGAAGGGGAGCACTAAATATAAATGCTACTCCTTTCCTTCTCACTGCTCCATCTTAGGAAATCTCAAGGGATCAGAGGTCACCTGTAGGAACCAAGGACTCCTACATTCATTCTAAGACATCTAGGGGATCCAAAATTGATGCCATAGGCCTGTACAACTGCCACCTATTTTTCTGCAGATGATGACTACTTGGGTGTTCAGAAATGGCAAGAAGTCACTGCAGTCATACTTAAACTACCTGACCAGCATATCAGGCTGACTTACAATGCCCAGGGGATTATAATCAAGAATGTCATCAATGTATACTGAAGCAATGTGGACTTGCATAAGGCAGCATACTGTATTGCAGGAAGATGGCACCCTGGTATAGTTTGCAAGGGCTACAACTTCATTAACTGGAAAATGTAGTAGAAATGTGCCAGAATATGCAAAGAGGAGTAGGGTAAGCCCATTTCCTCTCCACTGACTCCAGGATAAGTCATGAATTTTCCTTATATTCATTGTCACACTTATATAGCTTTTGTTGTAGTACTGACTCAATACTGTTAGTATTACAATGATCTTTTGCCACTTGACTGGAAGTCTGAGTTCTTGAATGCTTTCTAGATGACTCTACCCTACACCTCAATAGTTTTTGGGTCCCTGCACCCCTAAACTGCATCAATGGTGGCTATATATAAAACTTTGGGCAGTGTCAAATAATGAAAGAAAGAAAAAGAAAACTGATGAGAGAGAGAGAGAGCTAACCAAAACTGAAGAGAGAGGGAGGAAGGAAGAGAGAGGGACAGGGTGGGGGAGTGGGATTTCAGGCCTCAGCAAGAGAAGGTTGAAGTGACCTGCCTCATTCAGACCTGGAAAAAAGCCTACAGTTCACAACATCTAAAAACTCCCAGAAGGGAAGACTGGTACATGTACTCAATAGTAACTTGGACTTCTCTGATAATACTGAGACTAGTCGAAACTAAACAGGGTGTCCCAAAAGTCTTAGTGCAGTTTTAAGCTTTAATAAGTTGAAATATAAATACTATAAATTTATTTTTAAGAAAAATTCATTTGAATGTTTGTTTAAATTTTTCTACTTAATTTTGTAAATTTCAAATAACAAGATTTTAATTTTAATAAGATGGGGCACCCTGTCATTATATATTACATGTGCATCAGTTTCTGTAAGACATTTTCTCAGACCAATGAATAAAGTTCTCTTATTTGACCACCTCAATCAACTCTGTTAGATTTTTTCTTGTGGGGTCACACCAAAATTGTCATGTATGCATCAAAATAGTATTCTTTGGATAATTTCAGGATGGAATTACAAATGCGCTGAGTAACAGTTGATAAAGGTTTTTATAAAGTTCAAATATCAACTAGAGCAATGTATAGGATGAGATGATGAGGGGTGCTTGGACCCCAGACCTAGGACCATCACATCTCTCCCCAGTGCAAAGACCATACTTCTGGCAATTCATAAGTGGACCTCAGTAAGGCAAACTATCTCTCCTCATTACAAGAACAAGCTGACTGCTGTAGAGCTTCCCTTGTATGAACAGGACTGTCTTGTACCAGCAGAACTATCTTGTACTGATTCCCACAGTCGTATACAGTTCAGATGTCAAGCCATAGATGTCAGCTCCAGAAGCTATCTTGTTACAGATGTAGCTGACCAAAAACATACCCCTTAGAAGCCTCCCAACCCCTAAAGTTTCCAGTAGTGAATAATGCCTGTGCCCAAGGTACAGAAATGGTATGTTCCTTTAGCAGCTGACCACTCTTTAATCTTGCCTGGCAACACCTAATTTCCACACTTGGCACACCATGCTGTATTTTTTCTATATAAGCTTTAGCACCTCTCCCCCTTTAAGTTACAAGTTCCCTAAGGAGCTTCCCCTGCTTTGTTAGTATTATAATAATCTTTTGCCACTTGACTGGAAGTCTGAGTTCTTAAATGCTTTCTAGATGACTCCACCCTATACCTCAATAGTTTTTGGGTCCCTGCACCCCTAAACTGCATCAATGGTGGCTATATTAAATTTAATTTGAAATTTAATATTTTAAAACTACAAATAATTAGCCTTTCAAATATTTCCATATGTTTGTGAAATTTATGCTTATGAAGTTATTAAAATTTAAAACCTCATTAAACTTTTGGAATATCTTGTGAAAGTGCAGGGAAAGTGAGACCTACTGAGAAGGAGGGTTACTAATGTTCTCTGTAAAGGGGCCAGGGGAGAAGAGGGTTTTTTTCTGTCTGTCAAGTGTATGAGCCTTTTTTGCATACTCTGTCAGGTTAAATTACACCTATTTTATATTTGAGATCATATATATAAATCTGAGTGTTAAGAGGGGAGTTGAGAATTACAAACTAGATACTAATATTGGGGGGTAGAATATTACAATGAGCTATAGAGATGACTATGGAGAGAGGCCCCCAAGTCAAACTCAATCTGTTACATCAAGAACTGCTATCCAAATAGTAGACTGATTACAGATATTATATTTTTTTCTTCAGTCCTTCAAGGATTGGCAATCATATCATTATGGGTGCTCTCTTCCCCAATGTCATATCACAGCCCCTCTACAATTTAAGAGACAGACTGTGGAGTAGCTGTGGCCACCAAAAAAAAAAAAAAATCATTGTCCTATTCCTAACCTAGTGACAAAATTTTCTGAACTTATCTAGGCAGATCCTCAAACAAATGACATTTAGTTTACCCCTGAGCCTTGGGTGTCATTTTCTCATTGGAATCTTTTTAGTTTTATAGGACCTGCAAGGGCTTGCATGACAGTGGCCTAGCCTTTGAGAATCCAGGTGTATCACAGCATAATCAGGCACTGGAGGAACATTTTAGTGGATGTGCAAACACATACCTGTCTCTCTGTGTATACCCTTATCATAATTAGTTCCTTATATGCCTAGAGCAATATAGCATAATGGCCCCTAAAGTCTATGTGGTTCTCTCTGGGGCTTCAGATAGTTTTAAATGAAAAGCTATGAGTTCAAACACAATTACTCAGAGGCCCTAGTCAGGAAAATTCCGAACATTTAGATAAGAGATTGGATTCCCTGCTTAAAACTGCATCAATCTCTACTTAACCCCTCATCTTTTTTGGCTGAGGTAAAATTTGGCTTACTGGAAATCTTTGGATAATAAAGCAGCAGATTATATTATAGTCTTTGGAGAGAGGCATGAGGAAGGCTAGTTGGGAAAAAGAACAGATTTTACTTGGGATATTCCTCAGTCCACGAGTTTGGTGGATGTTGATGGTGTCATCCTGGGTCTTTTGCTTTGAAATGCCTGATGACCCTCATCAATATCTCTCTTCTTTACCACATACAGTTCAATCCAACCTTCTCTACTCTTTTCATTGGTTTTCCTGGGGCTACTGCTTCTTGGGTCATTTCTGTATGATCATGGTCTTTCTGCTTCTAGTCCTCAGGTCTCTTTCTGGTTCTGAGATAACTTCTTTCTTTACACAAATTCCTTAGGGCATGAGCAAGTCTCTTGGAAATGTCTTTGATTTCAGAAGGTATATAGATCCATTCCATCCTTGGTTCTGGTTGATTGGTCCAATCAAGAAATGTTCTTACCCAAGAGAGGGGACGACCTTTTGAAAAAAATTATTTCTCCCTTGTATTAATAACCAATTATTGAATTATGACCAGAATTTTTTCAGAAGCCTACAGGTTTTTCCGGGTCTCTGAAGGACATTGCTGATAATGAGATTGAATCAACTTTCTCCTCAATCTAGTTCAGACCCCACCCAACCTTACAGGAAATGTAATCTAAGATAGGGAAACCCATTGTGCTCTACACTGGTTTCATTAGATTGACCCAGGTTGGGCAATGTAGAAGTAACTGACAATAATCAAAGTTACATTTCCTTCCCCCCCACCCCCCACCCCCACCCCTAGCCCCTTCTGAGAATAGGTTTGTCTCTCAGTGGAATATTCATCCACTCACATTACTTGCTAACCAATTAAAGTCATCTGCCACCCTCAGGAATACTCACTCTTCCAAGGGCATATAAACTGTGAGCCTGTGACCATAATGTGTCTTTGGCATTCAAGAATTTCACTGATCCATTTTATTGGTAATATGCCAGCATTATTAATAAAATGATTAATTACCCTGAAACCATGTCTCTTGAACTTTTTAAATGTCATACTTAAAATGTGTGGGATAATTGATGTAGCCTCATCCTTACACTCTTTCCTCAGTTTTAATATTTGCTGTCCAGAAAACATACTGGAGTTTGTTTGGCAAAACTCTCTCTCTGAATGTTGACAAAGGGGTAATAGTTCCTGGTTTCTAGAAGGCCTTTTCTGGTATTTGTATGATGCTCAAAAAGTTCTCTATGGATGTGGTATAGTTTTTTCTTTGGGATCCTTGTGGATCCATGAATATGATTTCAGTCTGTCCTTAGCTCCCACTGCAGACACTGGAATCAGTTAATTTGATGATTCTGCTAGAACATTTTTAGGAAAAGAAGTAGAATGTCCCCCAGTCTCTTTAAAAATCATAAGAGTTTAAGGGGAGGTTGGGAGGGAAGGGGGTCCAAGTGTTGAGCACAACTCCCCCCCCCCTTCTAATTGATCTGTAAGCAGGCAACTCCACCCTCTCCTTCCCTTAATTGACCTATAAGCAGGCAACTCCACCCTTCCCCTCCCCTAATTGATCTGTGGGTGGTAGTTTCAGACTAGGTAAAATCCCTGCTCCATTCTTTCCCTTGTCCCCCCACCCCTCTACCTAGTGTTCCCCATCTCCACCCATTCTGGGTTCCCTGTCCCTTAGCCTAGGGTAAACTTTTGTGCTGGTGGGAAATTCAAATGTACACTGACCAATTACTGATTGTAGTTTCAACTTATGTAACCTGGCTTTTGAATCTCTTTAAAAACCGGCACGCTGTCCATGCCAGTACTGTCTGATTTGGGTAACCATGTAACCCTGACAGTCCCGAGATATTAATAAAATCCACTTCCAAATTTAATCGCAGGGATCTTCTGTCTCACTCCTTTAAGCTCAACACAAGGAAGGAAACCTAAGCAAAAGCTTAAGTTAAGATCTCTCTGATGAGGCTCTGGGAGCCCCCTTGAGCTCTCCTTGAATCTTCCCAAGTAAGGCATTTGCCTGAGGCCATGGGCCTTAAGTTGGGGCTAGTCCAAGTCTTTAGCCCTCCTTTGTCCCACCCTTGATCCTCCTGTCCCACCCTTAAACTGGCCTAGCCCACCATTGTCTGTCATCTCCAGCAACTTTCCACCCTTAATCACTCATTACTGGAGTCTGACCTCATCTGACTCCTGAAGACCCTCCCCAAACTCCTCCTCTAGACCACCCATAGATTCCTCCCACAACCTTTTTTGTATATGAGATACCATTTTCCCTCCAAGTGGTGTTAAAGCCCCATAGAATGACCTAGCACAGACTTCCTTTGTGTCAGATGATTCTGGCCTGCTTGTCCAATGCAAGCGTCTCAGATACCTAAGCTCCTTAAAAGTCTACCCAACATGGCGAACTTTCAATAAACGTTACTTTTCTTTGGCTGAGAGAAGGCTTGAGTCGAGTTAATTCAGCAGGACCTGGCGTGTTGGTATTTTGGGGTCTCCAGAGCAATGCTAAACCTCTTTATACTAGACCCAGAGGGTATGACAATTTCCTTCAGCCAATTAGAATAGGCTTTTGATCTGGTATCATTTTAATTTGTCAAATGGCTTTCAAAGACTTCACATCTTGCCTATGGTCTGTGTTTGATTAATTGATTTGAGATTAATTCTTCTTTTATTAAGCCATCAAAACTAAGATGGGGTTTTTACCCCACCCTTACATACATACATACATACACACATAGAAACACACAGAAAGACAGACAGAAAGGGACACAGAGGGAGAGAAAGAGAGGTAGAGAAAGAGAAATATAAAAGTGTTTCTATCAAGCACTGGCCATATCTTTATAGACAGGATGAAATCAGATATATGGAGGAATATATCAGGGCAATATATATAAATTGCTCCTGAAATTGGGTCCCTGCATCTGCTCAACTTGAAGAAGTTGCTTGGGTAATAGCTGTGCTTAAGATTAAACAACACCTTTCACCTGGAGAATTTTAAAAGACTTCATAGGAGGTGGAAAGGAGTTCTAACAATCATTTACTCCACTCACTGCCCTGAGATAGATGAATATGTAAATCAACAGTGGAATGCATAGCTTCCTTGTAAGTATAGTTATGTGGGGATTATGTGTAAATGTAGGAAGTTATGCTAAATGATTTCTAAGGTCACTTCTGGCTGCAAATCTGATGACTAAGGGATGTTGGGCAAGGTACTTAAGTTCTCTGGACCTCAGTTTCCTCATTTGTAAAATGAGGAAGTTGTACTGGAAGGCCTCTGGGGCCTGTCTTGTTTTAAACAAATCAATGATTTCATGACTATCAAAAGCCAAGTTATTTTCCTTCTGCCTTCATAGTCCAGAAGACATAGATTCTATCTTTAATTCCATACAATGTCTAGCCCAGAATCATGGACTCCACATGAGTTTGCCTAATGCTTGCTTTATCTAATAATTCAAGCTCTTATTGCTCTTTTATTTCTTTCACCTTCTTCAGTATATTACCCAATCACAGAAGACTCTGGTTCTTAGAGCTAGAAGTAACTTTAATGATCCTCTCACCCAGTGGTTCTTAACCTTTTATGTGTCATGTATTCCTTTGGCAGTCTGGTGATGCCTATGGATCCCTTTTCAGAATAGTTTCTTTGTTTTGCTTTGTTTTAATATTCTTACTTAAAGTTTTGAGGTCCAAATTCTATCTTTTCCTCCCTCCCTCCCCTCCCCTCTCCCTGAGACAGTAAGCAGATATAGTTTATACAGTGTAATTATGTAAAACGTTTCCATATTAGTCATTTTACACAAGAAGACTCAAAAGAAAAAAAGGAAAGTGAAAAATAGTATGCTTCAGTCTGTTTTCAGTCAATATCTGTTCTTTCTCTGGAGGCAGATAGTAGATCATTGAATTGCTGAGAATAAGTAAGTCGTTTACAATTCTTCATTGAACAATATTGCTGTTATCATATACAATGTTCTCCTGGTTCTGTTCACTTCACTATGCATCAGTTCATGGAAGTCTTTCCAAGTTTTTCTGAAATTATCCTGCTTGTCATTTCTTATAGCACAATAATATTCCATTGCAATCATATACAGAAAGCCCCTCCCTAACTGATGGATATCCCTTTGATTTCCAATTCTTAGCCACCACAAAAAGAACTGCTATAAATATTTTTGTACAAATAGATCCTTCTCCCTCACCAACACCCTTTTTTGGATATCTTTAGGATATAGACCTAGCAGTGGCATTGCTGTATCAGAGTATGTACAGTTCCATAACCCTTTGGGCATAAGAACAGTGTCTTTAAATTCATGAAGTAAAATACTAAAGATGACAAAGGAAACCAATTGTATTGGAATAAAGATGTAACTTTTTGCCATCCTTCTTCACAGAACCCTGGAAATATATCTAAGAACCTCTTAGGAGTCTGTGGACTCTGGGTTAAAGATCCCTGGTCTAGTTTAAACTCCTTTATCTACATTATAGCATGCTATTTCACAATTATAAATTTGGGATTAGATGGCACCTTCATGTTTAATCTAACTCCCTTGCTTTACAGATGGGGAAACTGAAGCCTATAGAAGGAAAGTAACATTTCATAACATAGTAAATGGGATTTGGACATAGGTTTTCTGCTCTTTTCCCTTCATCTTATTGTCTCTGTACATATCTGATTCACAGCCATATATTAGTCTTGTCTTCCCTATTAGAAGATGAGTGGAGGGCAAATATCTCATACCTCTTCATATTTCTTACAGTGCTGGTTGCATAGTAACTGCCTAATAAATGTTTGTTAGTTCTCTGCTTTGGTGAGAAATTTAGATTCAAGGAACCTCTTCCATTTCAGAAAAGTCAGTTATACTTCTACAAAAGGAATAACAGACCCAGGGATATGGAAGAATGCTACCTAGAAAGGAGTATTTAACGTAAGTCATATGGAAAATTATGACAACACACAAAAAGACCTAACCAACCCAACATCTTCACTTGGTTTTTATTGGCAACAGACTTCAAGAATAGTATAGTCGATTCCCCTTTCTTGAGTTTCTTTAGTAGATGATATCAAGTCAGAAGCACCCAGGGGTGAAATATTTCACATCTAAACTTTTTTTTTTTGTCCCCACAGTTGACTATTCAAATGTACTTCAGGGTATAGCAAATGTCTGGTGACTGCTGGGTTTGGAGAGCTCGGGAGCACCAAACAGTACTAAATAATCATGGTTGCTAGATGGAAATAAGGCTTAAAATGATTTCAGGAAATGTGGTGGCAGGGGCACTCTAGGGATTAACTAGTTTTCCATTTTTGTCATCATTATCCAATTCCCTTTTTATTTTACAAGATGTAAAGCAAATATTAGCTCAGTTACTTCTCTGAGAAAAAAGTGAAGTCATTTAACCTGAGGAAACATGATCCCCAATTTCTGATGGTGTTTGGACAAGACAGAGTTCATACAAAGTAAACATTTTGTTATGCTCTCAGCTCAAATACAAACATTCAGATCCTGGCAAGTCTCGGCTGTCATGCACATGCTTTATCAGACTTGTTCATCCTTAGCTCCAACAATTATGAGAGAAAAAAAGTAAACAGGGAGGGAGAAAGAGGGGGAGGGAAAGAAAAGGAAGAGAGATCTGTATCCCTTGGAACTCTTTAATTTTTCTTCTTGGTAGGTCTCCTATAGCCAACTTACTCCCTGAGGACAAAATTAATTTATTATCTCCCTACACTAATCCCTCAAATAATGAGCTGTTCCGTCCTTCCTTGAGACCTTGGATTATCAATCAAAGCTGATGGGGAATGAATAAGAGTCCACCTTGAATTTGATTTTGCATCCATCATTGGAATGCAATGGAAACCACTCAATTTTCTAAGCCAAGGAGTAGTCAAAAGGGCACTGCATTTGGAGGAGTGGGGTTCAAATCCCAGCTCTCTCATTTATTACCTGTGTGACCTTGAGCAAGTCATTTCACTTTTCTAGCTCTCTTTATAGAATGAGAGGATTGGCCTAAATTTGTGGTGTCATGTTCAAATAGAACTGGGATGACTAAAACATACATAAGGATCAGTGCTAGATGCATATTGCTTTGCTATTGTTGTTGTTCAGTTATGTCTTATTCTACATGACCTCATGGACTATACTGTCCATGGGGTTTTCTTGGAAAATATACTGGTGTGGTTTGCCATTTCCTACTCCAGTGGGTTAAGGCAAATGGAAGTTAAATGACTTGCCCAGAGTCATACAGCTAGTGTTTGAGGTCAAATTTGAACTCAGATCTTCCTGACTTCAGACCCAGAATTCTATCCACTGAGCCACTAATTGCCTCTTCATATGGCTTCACAAAAATGACAAATTAATAATACCTGTTTTGTCATATTTTTTATTTATTTTGTTAAATATTTTCCAATTATATTTTAATCTGGTTTAGGCTGTGGGCAGCAATGTGCATATTAAACACCTCTGGCCTAGAAAACTTCTCAGATCCATTTTTGTTCTGGAACCTCTGACTCTAGAATGAGTAATCAGATGTTTTTTAGCTCCAGACTTGTTATTGACTTATTTTGTGTCTTTGAACAAGTCACTACAACTCTTTGGGTCCCTGTTTCTTATCCATAAAATAGGGGTAATGATAACTGCTCTTACTACCTCCCAGGGTTATTGTAGGGATCAAATAAAGCAGTATATACAAAAGCACTTTCAAAATGAGTTAATAATAACTCATGTTCACAAGATACTTTCAATTTTACAAAAAATTTTTCAAAACAATTCTGTGAATAAAGTAAGTTTCACCCCTATTTTACAGATAAGCAATCTCCACAAAAGGCTTATTCCAATGGTTCATCTTGAATTGGAGGTGATCCTGTGTAGGACAAAAGGAGAAAGAACTGTTCTTGAAAAACAACACTGCCATACAAGTATGGCATCCATTGTAATGGACTAGACCCCCCTCAACTTTCCCCAGCTCCACAGACAGACTGGTGGCTCCGTAAGACAATATGCAATAAACATTTTTTAAAGCATTTACTATATGTTAGGCACTGTGCTAAGTACTGGGTATACTCATATAAGCAAAAAAGAAAGCTAGTCACTGCCCTCAAAGACTTTATATTCTAATGGGGGAAAGACAACACACAAAAGGGAGCTGAAGGAGAATGGAGCTGTCCACCTGTGGACATGGTGTGGAAGTTCAGAAAGTCAGAGGTAGAGTCAGAAGTGGAATAAAGGTTAGGTGGCCTGCCTGCCCCACCCTTCTCCCCTAGAATGAAGATCCTGGAAGAGGGTATTCAAGGCTGAGGAGGCTATAGGTGCTAAGGGAAGTTCCAGGGTGAAATAGTAACTTGAGCCTGGTGTCTGTTTCACAATCTGTCCTCTGGATCCAAAAATGCTCATGACATTCTTTTAGTGTTATATTTAACAAGCAAGCTTTGCATTCCAATCCCAGGATCCATATCACTCAAGGCTCAAACTTGAGTAGAATTTTAGACAAAGAACTGATATCACACTAATAGGAGACTTCGCCATTACTCATTCAGCAAAGAAGTAAGGGAGTCTGGACCTCTGAAGTCAGGGTATTTTCTGAGTTGACTAATTAGGAATGATTAATAAGGGGGAGGGATCAAAAAAACTTAACTCTAACTGTACCAAAGCAAGTAAGTGGCTCAAAGTGGAGCAACACCTGGTCTCCAGATCAGTTCATTCTTAGCATCTATCCATCCTGGGAACTGGGATTGAATTTCTCCAGTTCACATCCTGGATGGGCAAAAGCTATGCAAATGAAATGTATCCTCTCGCAAGGCCTACCAGTGTGGAAAGGTTTTGAGTACTCAAAAGGATGTAGAAGGGAAATATTTCCTAAGTATCGTAAGTCAAAGTTACATTCTATAGAAAGAAGTAAAAAGAAAGAATAGTAGCACTGATACCCACAAATTCTTAGGAATTTGTTCACATTAGGAATAATATACGCACTTATTTGGGCATAGAAATCCATCTTACCTAACAGTGAAGTAGGAAGGGGAGGATGCTAAAAGGGAGAGCAGATTAAGAGAGGCAATTGTCAGAAGCAAAACAGACTTTTGATGAGGGAGAGATAAAAAAAGAGAGAAAGAAGGATAAAAGGGGGAAAAATAGGATGGAGGGAAATACACATCTAATAACCATAGCTGTGAATGTGAATGGGATGAACTTATCCACAAAATGGAAGCAGAGGGTAGAATGGATTAGAAACAAGAATTCAATAATATATTATTTACAAGAAACAAATTTGAGGGGCGGCTAGGTGGCGCAGTGAATAGAGCGCCTGCCCTGGAATCAGAAGAACCTGAGTTCGGAGTCGGCCTCCTACACTTAATCCGCACAAACAAAAACCTAGCCGTGTAACCTTGGGCAAGTTACTTAACCCCAATTGCCCTAAAGGGGCGGCTAGGTGGAGCAGTGAGTAAGAGCACCGGCCTCGGAGTTTGGATGACCCGAGATCAGATCCGGGCTCAGAAAATGAGCACCCACACATAAATAATGACTAGCCATGTAACCTTGAGCAAGTTACTTAACCCCAATTGCTTTAAAAAAAAAAAAAAAGAAACAAATTTGAAACAGGAAGACACATGCACAGAGTTAAAATAAGTGGCTGGAATCAAATCTATTGTGCTTCAGCTGAGTTGAAAAAGTCAGGGATAGCAATCATGACCTCAGACAAAGCAAAAATAGACCTAATTAAAAGAAATAAGAGGGGAAATTACATCTTACTAAAAGGCACCATGATGAAGTAATATCAATACTTATACATATGCCCACCAAATGGCCTAGCATCCGAATTCTTAAAGGAAAAGTTAAATAAGTTACAAGAGCAATAGATAGTAAAACTATATTAGTGGGGGACTTCAACTAGATGAATCTAACCATAAAATAAATAAGAAAAAAGTTAAGGAGATAAGTAGAATTTTAGAAATGTTAAATTTGGAGAATATTGGAGAAACTTGATTGGGAGTAGAAAGGAAAATACCTTTTTCTCAGCTGTGTATGGAATTTTCACAAAAATTGACCATGTTTTAGGACATAAAAATCTTACCAACAAATGTAGAAAAGCAGAAACATTGAATGCATTCTTTTTAGACAATAATATAATAAAATTATATTCAATAAAGGACTATGGAAACATAGATTAAAAATTGTAAACTAATCCTAAAGAGTGAATGGGTCAAAGAACAAATCATAAAAACAACAATTTCATTGAAGGAAATGACAACAATGAGACAACAAACCATTATTTGCAAGATGCAGCCAAAGCAATACTTAGAGGAAAATTTATATCTCTCAATGCTTACATCAGTAAGAGAGAGGAAGAGCAGATCAATGAATTGGGTATTCGATTAAAAAAAAAAACACAAAGAGAAGACAAATTTAAAATGCCCAATTAAACACCAAAATGGAAATCCTGAAGATCAAAAGAGAGATTAATAAAATCAAAAGTAAAAAAAAACAACACTATTGAACTAATAAATCTAAGAGCTTGTGTTATGGGAAAAAAACAATAAAACACATATACCTTTTGTTAATTTGATTTAAAAAAAATAAGAAAATCAGATTACCAGTATCACAAATAAAAAGGGTTAATGTACACACCAATGAAGATAAAATTAAAGCAATTATTAGGAGCTCTTTTGCAAGATTATATGCCAATAAATCTGACAATCTAGATGAAATGGATGAATATTTACAAACATATAAATTCCCCAGGTTAACAGAAGAGGAAAGAGGTGAACAAGGAAAGAGATAAACAAGAAAACTATATTATACTGAAAGGAACCATAGACAGCAATAAACTTATAAACACCAAATGTCTTAGCACCCGAATTCATAAAGGGAACATTATCTGAGCTTCAAGAAGTCATAAAGTAACACAATAGTGACAGGAGACTTCAATATCTGTATATCCATTTTGGATAAGTCTAACAAAGAAATAAACAAAAGGGAAAATATCTCAACAAATTTCTGGAGAAACTAGAGTTAAAAGACTTATGGCTTCTTCTCAATGGGGGGGACAGCAAAAGAATATATATATATATATATTTGCACTTCATGGAAGTTTTACAAAAATTGACCAGGTACTAGAGGCACAGAAAATATTGTAAACAATTGTAAAAAGGCAGAAATAATTGATACATCCTTTACAGACCATAGTGAAATAAGAATATAAATTGGTTCAGACACCACAAACAAAAGATACTGACCCAAATTGAAATTTAACAATGAAATTTTTAAATATTAATGAAGTGAATGTGATTTTAGAAAAATTAGAAAATCAACAAAGCCTGAAAAAAGCACAAAAGATTAAAATTAGAGGGAAATAGCTAAACTATAGAAATAATATAAAATGAATATAAATATATGAAATAAAACAAAAGGGCATAAAAAACTAACAAAATTGATAAGTAGCTAATTTAATTAAAATGAAGAAAGTAGTAAAATCAATAAATAGCAAATGAGCAAGGTAAAATCACAGCAAAACAAGAAGAAATTTTTAAAAATCAGAACATATTATGTAGTTATGTGCTAACAATACTAAGAATAAAAAAAAAAGGAATATCTTCAAAAAGGTAAAATGCCAAAACTTTCAGAACACCAGATAGAGATCTTAAGTAACCCAATCTCAGAAAAAGAAAAAGTTCTGGTTCTATAGGAACTACCCCCCCCAAAAAAAACAACAACAACAACAACAACAACAAACAACTCCTGGACCTGATGTGCTCACAGGAAAATTCTATCAAACTTTTAAAAGAACATTTAGTACTCCTATTTAAGAAATTATTCTCAAAAATTGAGAAAGAAACCTACCAAAATCCTTTTTTTCCCCAAAGATAAATATAGTCCTAATACTTAAACTAGGGAAAGATAAAACACAAAAAGATAATTACTGGTCAATATTGTTCATAAACATTGACTTAAATTTTATAAACAAAGCCCTACTGAACAGATTACAGTGATTAATTCAAGAAATCTTTGATTATGATCAAGTGGGATTTATATCAGGGATACAAAGATGGTTCAACATCAGGAAAATAATCAAGATAATTAATCATATTAAAAACCAGAACATCCAAAACTACATGATCATTTCAACAGATGCAGAAAAAACCTTTCACAAAATACAATGTTCTTTTATGCAAAAAAAAAAAAACAAACCAAAAACAAAAGTGCCCTACAGAGTATAGGCATAGAGGGACCTTTTTAATATCATAAAAAATATCTATATGAAACCAAAAGCAAGCATCATAGGCAATGAGGATATACTAGAATCTTTTCCAGTAAATATGGGAGTAAAGCAAAAATGACCAATCTGTCCACTGTTATTTGATATAGTTCTAGGGATACTAGCAATAGCAATAAGAAAAGAGAAAGGAATTAAAGGAATAAAGATAAGTAAAGAGGAGATAAAGCTATCCTTGTTTGCTAATGAAATAGTTGGAAAAGCCCAGGGAATCAGCAAAGATACTAACTGAAACAATTAATAGCTTGAGTAAAGTTGTAGGCTGCAAAATAAATCCTAAAAAATCAGCAGCAATTTTTTTTGTGATTTTTTTTTTGCTTTTTTTTGGTGATTTTTTTTTTGCTTTTTTTTTGGAGGGCACTTGGGGTTAAGTGACTTGCCCAAAGTCACAGGGCTAGTAAGTGTGTCAAGTGTCTGAGGCCAGATTTGAACTCAGGTCCTCCTGACTCCACGGCCAGTGTACTATTCACTGTGCCACCTAGCCTACATTTCTATATAATAATGACAAAACACAAGAAGCAGGAATAGAAAGAGAAATTTTATTCCAAATACTATAAGGCATATGAAATATTGGGGGATTGACTTCCCCAAAGTACACAAAAGACCTTTATAGATTCAATTACAAAGCATTCTTTAAAGAATAAAAGAACAACCTAAATAGCTAGAAGAATACTCAATGCTCATAGTTAGGACTTGCCAATATAACAAAAATGACAATGTTAAAAAATTTTTCTACAAAGAGGGTACTTTATAGAGTTTGATAAAATAATAACAAAATTCATTTAGAAAAACATAAGAACTCTAATATCAAAGAACAATAGTAAAAAAAGAAGAATGAAAGGACAATAGCACTTCTAGACCTCGAACTGTATTACAAAGCAGCAGTCATCAAAACCATCTAGAATTGGTTAAAGACTAGAGAAACAGATCAATGAACAGACTAAAACAAGGGAGATTCAGAAACAAAAGAACTGTATTAGACAGGGTTTTATAAAGTGGAAAACATAGGTTACCCAGGGAAACACTCTATTTGATAAAAATTGCTGAGAAAACTGGAAAACAGCTTGGCAGAAATTAGATTTAAACTAATACCTCACACCACACTCCACAATACATTCTAAATTGATATGTGACTTTTATATTAAACAGCATTTGTTGTTATTTTGTTGATTACTTGTGTTTGACTTTTCATGACCCCATCTGGGGTTTTCTTGGCAAAGATACTAAAGTGGTTTGCCAAAATTCTACAGATGAGGAAACTGAGACAAACAGGGTTACATGATTTGCCCTAGGTCACACAGTTAGCAAGTACGTAAGGCAGGATTTGAACTCATATTCCTGTCTCCAGGCCCAGTACTCTATCCACTGAGCCACCTAGTTGCCTTCTAATACACTATAACTACAACAATTTGAATGGGAAAAAAAAAGACACACAAATAAAAAAAAATAAAGATAGCAAAATTATAAAGATCAAGTTGGACTCATTTGAAGAGACACGAGAAGACACCCCCAACGTGCCCCCTTTGTGGATGTGAGAGGTCCACAAGTGTTATATAGTGCATGTATTTTTTTAACTTTTGTAGCACATCTATTAGTATCAATTAGTTGTGCTGATCTTCTTTCTACCCACTCTTAAAAAAGTACTGTTTGTCATATGGATTGGCCCTTGAGGAAGGAGAGAGGGTTGGGCACATGGGATACCATGGTAATGAAAGAAACAGAAAACATCCATAAAAAAATAACAAACAAACAGGAACAGTGGATGGTAGAGTCAGAATCTAAGAATATCTTGACAGGCTATCGAATTAGGCTTAATTTAATCAGATAAAATCCAATAAGACTAAGTATGAAATCTTACACTTGAGTCCAACCAAAAAACCAGTTTCACAAATACAGGATGGAGAGGGCGTGGTTATATAGTAGTTATTCTTTAAAAGATCTGGGGAGTAGGGGGTTAGTGGATTGTAAAGTCAATATGAGTCAGCAATGTGATGTAGCAGCTAAAAATCAAATGCCATCTGGGGCTGCATTATGAGGGGCAGAGCTTCCAGGAATAGGAAGGTGATGGTCCCACTATAATCAGATTCCTTCAGACTTCATCTTGAGTATTGAGTTCAGTTCTGAGCACTGTAATTTAGGAAGGGTGTTGATAAGCTGTAGTGTCGAGAGGATGGCAACCAGGATGGTGAAGGGCCTTGAGTCCACATGAGGATTAGCTGAAGGAACTGGGCATATTTAGTAGAGATAAGAGAAGAATCAGGAGGCACATGATAGCTGTCTTGAAGTATTTGAAGGGCTCCCATATGGAC
This sequence comes from Gymnobelideus leadbeateri, assembly GCA_011680675.1. Lineage (NCBI taxonomy): Eukaryota > Metazoa > Chordata > Mammalia > Diprotodontia > Petauridae > Gymnobelideus > Gymnobelideus leadbeateri. The sequence continues at coordinate 331,734 of WOXC01009190.1, read as the reverse complement.
TAGATATGCTCCATTTGGCCCCAGAGGGTGGAACCAGGAGCAATGGGTAGATGATGCAAAGAGTCAAATTTAAGCTCAATGTCAGGAAAAAGCTGCCTAATGATTAGAGCTGTCCCATAGGAATATGGGCAGCCTGAAGAGTTGGTGGAGACCTACCTCCTTCTTGGAGGTTCTCAAGCAGATGCTATCTGACCACTTGTCAAGTATGTTACAGATAGGAGGATTCCTTTTGTGTATGGGCTAGACTAGTTCACTTCTGAAGTCTCTTCCAATCTTCACAGTCTATGATTCTGTGATTCTAGCCTAGAAATCAGCTGATTTTATTGTTCAAGGAGCCATCTAGCTAAATCCAGAGAGTCCCATCACAAGATTGCCTATAAGCTGATGAAAATTTTAATCATAGCAATTCCCAAAGATTATTTTTAGATATAGATTATAATCAACAGCAGCAAAAGTATATACACCAACAAATTTACAAATGCTTGGAATATTGATGAAAAAACAGTTTTTTTCTGAAAAAAACTCAGAATAGTTGAATGACTTGCCGGTGGTCATATAGCACAAAACAAAAAAGTATTAAGTTTTCTTTGAAAGTAAAATATCATTTTATCAACCCTGAAATGATTTTCTTCCCATGATCCTATTCACCCTCTCTTTCATAGTCCTGTCATCAAAAACACTGTTTTCAGCTTCCCTGAGTTTTTCTCCTGAGTAGCATGGTAAGACAGTGCTTCTCCAACTAGAAAGTAAGCAGTCAATTAAGCTTCCTAAAAAGTATGTGATTTCATATGAGCAGAACAACCTTATTCAATTACAGTGTTTCTGTTTCTCTGTTATTTGATGCTATTTACATAAAATCTAAATGTCTAACAACTCCAATCATCTGTCAACCTACTACACATGTTCCTAATGTGGCTTTTTGAGTATGTACAGAATCCTGATAGGGTAAAACTTGTCTGTGGCACCCTCCCACTTCCCTTTCTTCCCTCCCCACCTCCCACATACAGCATCAGCCACCCATTGTTATTGTTCTTAGTTGGTTTTCAAGTTATAGCTACTAATATGTTATTTATACTTAACATGTTAATTGAGAAAGTCTTTAGGAATAATGCCTCCTGAGGGTATTTGCATTTTAAAAGGAGTTTCGAGAAAATGGGCGATGGAGTTGACATTTGATGGTACAGGGTGTTCTTATAAGTTAGGCCCTAGACGTGTAGAAAGAGTTGATAGTTGTAGTAGATGGCTTGCCCCACTGCTTATCCCCTCTTTTCCTACCTGTTTACTCTTCTCAAGTGATCAGAAGCCTAAGACTTAAGGGAACATTCCTCCAGAGTAGCCCCAATTGCACTATCTCCAAATCTACCTCTTTGGGGTAATCTGTAGGCAGCTTTCCTCCTGCACACATGTACAGACATATGTCTTCAAGAAGGAGAGTTGCTACCTCCATCCTTACTCGCAAGGGAATGAATAAATTAGCATTTGGCAAGTTATCTCTGAAAGGTTGCCAGCCCCTGCCCTAGAGCACCACTTTACTGCTAGTTATCAGTCTGGTGGCCCAACATCTGGTGTGTGTGTGTGTTTTTAATCATTTCACAACCAAGTTAAAGTTGATTTCTTCACTACCAAAACTGGTCTGGCAGAGGAAAAAAAAAAGATGTGGACAGTCTCTACCACAGGGTAAAAGAAGCCTTCAGGGAGGTCTGCATCGAAAGCATCAGATAGAGCAAGAGCTCTTAAGTTTGAATGTATCATGGACTCCATTAAAAGTCTGGTAAAGCCTATGGACCTCTCCTCAGAATAATGGTTTATTGCTTACATTCGTAATTGAAGGACATGCTAAATTTCATTTAGAGTTTAGTGAAAATAAAGACTCAATATTTTCCCATGTAAGTTCACAGACCCCTTGAAATTTATCCTCTGAGTAGAATAAGAACCCTTTATATAGAGAATCATGCTTTCAATCTCATAATTTGATTTTACAAGTCAGCCAAGACCAAAGTCATGTCAACATACCAAAGATCCAGATGGAAAAGTATAAAGGGAAAAAGCCAATTGATTCTCAAGTTGTTTCCAAACAACTTCAATAAAAAATAACAATAATAATAATTCACTTTTCTGTAGCATGTTACCACATTCTAGGCATTTTTCTCACAAAAATTCTGGATGATGTAAGGTACAAACAGTATTATTCCAGTTTGACAGAAGGGAAAACTGAGGCCCAAAGATATTAAGTGATGACCCAGGGTAATGGCAGAGCTGCAGTTAGAACCCAGATTGCTCAATTCCCAGTCTGCTGATTATGTCACTACTTTCTATCACTTAAATATCAATTCAATTCAAAATTCATTGAGCATCATTTGCATATACACGTTTCTGGGAGAAGCCCGGGTTCAGCTGCGTGCTAGAGACACTGATGACTTGAGCAGAAAGCTCAATAGAGTTAGCATGTGGCCTCAGAGTGGAGTGCACATATATGATGCCACCACACCACATCACATGTGATAGTAACTCGAACCCTCCCTAGCTTTCTCCCTGAGAGAAGTGCTAGTTCATGGGATTCCCAGGAAAAGAGCAGAAGAGACCGACTGGCTGCATACCAATGACGCACAGCTTAATTGGCTAATGTTGGTCTTCTTATTCCTCCCTACCAACTCATCAAAAATTCCCTCACTACCTCTTTGGTCCAGTGGGGCCTCTCATTAACAATCATGAAGTGAGAAACCAAAAAAAGGGACAGATTACATAGTAACAGTGGGACTTAATTTAGAACCACTTAAAGAGTTGGCTTTATGAGACATTATTCCCTCTGTTATTTCTGAGTTATGCTACTGAGAATTTGAAGGTTCCACACAGCTAAGACTTTCAATTATAGGTAGGATCCCTTTCCAGTTGGGAGATCTAGAGATGGGAGCAATTAGTTTGCCCATTAGAACTGAGGAGCTTAAGGTCACAGAGGCTCAACATCTCTTCTCCTGCTTGCTTGTCGTTTTTGTCCCTGAAACCGTGGTGTGATTAAGGCTCCAAGAGAAGGACACAAAGGGAAGATTTGAAGCTAACACAGAAGTCAGCAACAGGTGCCTCAAGAGACACCACTAACGTGAGCTGGGAGAAATTACATTTACGTCATCTGGGGGCTGGAAAGGATTAACCCCAAAGCCCAGCACACACATGCACCTCCCAGGGGACATGCTTGAAATCTCTCAAGATTTCTCTGTCTCTTACCTTCATGTTATAATATTGTTGTTGTTGTTAATAATAATAATCTTTCCTGGGGGTTAGCAATTTGCAATAGGTGGTACTTTGCAATGATTTCATGGCTAGACCTCGCAAGTGTTAAGCTACAGTCACATTTTTGGGGCTTTCAGGGGTCAAAAACACACTGCCTTTGCTTTGGGTGGTCTTTGGGGAAACACAGTTGGTCAGAGACAAATGATGTCTAGCTGCTCTCCTTACAGCAGGCAGTCCTAAAATAGTTACAATAAGACCTTGCTGTTTAGTTAGAGAAAGACAAAGGCTTGTTGTTCTGATGTACAGCTGTGATTAGTGGAGCCAGACCCCAAACCAGAAGTTGACTAAATTTACAACAGAGCTGACTAAAGCTTTTAAGAAATTTAAACCTGGGAGGGATCCTTGAGATCATCTCACAGTACTTTTTTGTTTATATACTAATGAGGGGACTGAGGTCTGGGGTAGGGAAGTAATTTAAAGAAACATAATAGTACTGTACTGTGCAATGGTTTTGGAGTCAGAGGACCTGGCCTCAAATCCCAGTTCTGACACTCACTGCCTATTCAACTTTGGAGAAGTCCTTGAATTGCTCTGGGACTCAGTTTCCTCATCTGTATAATAAAGGGGCTGGACTGATGATCTTTCAAATCTCTTCTAGCTCTAAATTTATAGATCTAGTTCCTAGGACCACAATTCCAGGGGAAGAACCAAGATTAGAACTCAAGGTTTTTAACTCCCAGGCCAAACCAGGGTTCTTCCCATGACACCATGCTGTTAGTTTCTATGGAAGTTACACTGGTCCTGTGCATTCCAAGACCCAGCCCTTGACCAGTTGTAACTGGACTGGTGCCCCAGGAGCTATGTTTGGAATCTAAACACTCTGTTCATAACACAGGAGGAAAAATAGACATCTGGCCAAGGGAAAAACCAGCTGCTAGAGGGGCAGAGGGGAAGGGCCTGTTTTGGGGGTGGTAGAAATATGCTATAATTTGGCATGAAAATGAGGCTATATCTATATAGTGCCAACACATCTGGATAAAAAGGGGAAAATTTAGCCATTTCCCTAGGTATTTGCTTGTACAATGCCCTAACTGAGGACATTTGAAAACGTGTAAATACTTCACTGGATTGTTTTCATTTCACCTGGATGTTTATAGATAGCCCCAGTAGAACTGAAGGCTTTAACTGATTTTTGTGTCACCCTCACAACTACAGAAACAATAAAAGTCAGACACTTGCTAGATTCCTGCATTTCTAGATTACCATAAACCCAGGAGAGGAATATTCATTACAGAGAGCCAGGACTGCTACAGTTAGAAAAAGTGGGCTTTCTATCAAAGGAGCAGTCTTAGACTCACTCGGAGATGCCAGAGATCTCTCTCTAGGCAGCTTGTCTCAACACTTTCTCCTCTCCCCCAGTAACCTGGAAAAGAAAGGAGCTAAGATGGGAGGAGCCTTAAGCAACTACTCTCCTATCTATGGGAATATAAATAAAATATGTAGAGACAAAGGAGCATGTAGATCTGCACTTACCAATAAGTTCTGACTGGAAAAGATGCAGCCAGTAATGGAGCAATAACACTGCCTATTGATCTGGGAGCCCAAGGCTAGGAGCCAAAATGTCTATTTGGGTCATAGGCCTAATTCTTAGTATAAGTTTAGAACCAGATGGGACCTTAGAGATTATCTAGTCTAACATGTCCCTTTTGCAGTTGAGGAAATTGAAAGATTAAGTGGCTTGTCCAAGGCCTTATGAATAGTAAATGGCAGAATCAGGATTCAAACTCAGGTCCTTTGTTTCCAGATCCAATATGTTTTCCTATTGTACCACACACTAACTGGCCGAATGACCATGGACAAATCACTTCCTCTCTTTGGGCCTTACTTCCCTCCCCTATAAAAGAGAGCATTTGGATTAAATGACATCCATGGTCTTTCCAATTCTAGCATTCTATGTGTCTATTTACTACATATGCTTAAGTGACCTTTGTGTGAAGGGACAAGGAAAAAAAGGAATTGTTGGGTGACTCAGTCACTTCAGGCATGTCTGACTCTTTGTGACCCCATTTAGGACTTTTTTGGCAAAGACACTGAAATGGTTTGCTATTTCCTTTTGCAGCTCATTTTACAGATGAGGGGATGCATGAAGTGACTTGCCCAGGGTCACACAGCTAGTAAGTGTTTGAGGTCAGATTTGAACTCAGAAAGGTCAGTCTTCCTGACTAGGCCCAGCACTCTGTGCTCTGTGGCACCACCTAGCTGCACTGAAAAAACAATGAAGTGGGATTCCACTACTTGGGGATAGAGGTGGGCATATAGAGAAGAGAACAAGTAGACAGATCATTTAGACCTTCCTAAGTGCACTATCCCCCCACTTAACGTTCTCCAAATGTCTTGGCAGTCAGAATAGAGAAAACACTACACAATGGTTGGAGTAGAAACATTGCCACCACCACTGAAACAAGGATAATCATATCTTATGCTTCTATGGTATTTTTATTTTCCACTTTTTAAAATCTTTTCACAGACACCAGATTATTTCTTCTTTGTAACAATATGTTTAGCAATAAGGTGAGGCAGACATTATCCTTATTTTATAGACAGGAGGATAGATGCAAAGAATTACATGAAATAACTTTTAAAAACATAAAACAAAGTTAAGGGATTTCCCAAAAATCATACATGGAGTCAGTTGTGAAGGCAGAACTAGAACCCAAGTCTTCAATCTAGTCCACACCAAAGGGAAAGAGCACCTCACTGCAAACAGAGAGTGTAGGGAGCTCTCATTTAAGATTTAAGATCACTATCATCATCGGTGGGTGGAATGTAGAGGTCCCTAGGGAGAACCTCCTCCCTTACTTGTCCATTTATCAAAGCAACCTTCATGGAGGGCAAATATGCACTGTCTAGGGGGACCTATTCCACCCCCAGCCACTTCCCATGCCTACAAATGCTATTGCTATTTTCCTGAGAAGAATCAGCAGCATAAAGCTGTTTAGGTAAAGCTTAGGGCATTCAATGAGAGAGAGATTTGTTGTTCAGTTGTTTTCAGTCATGTCTGACTCTTTCTGACTCTTTCTGACCCCATTTGGGGTTTTCTTGACACAGATTCTGGAGTGATTTGCCATTTCCTACTCCAGCTCATTTTACAGATGAGGAAACTGAGACAAACAGGGTTAAGTGACTTGCCCAGAATTACACAGCTGGTGAATATCTGAGGTCAAATTTGAACTCAGGACTAACTCCAGGCCCAGCTTTCTATCCACTGTGCCAAGAGAACAGAGCAGGAAATGGAATCTTTGGCATGTGGGTTCTGAGGCAGGTGCTCCTCTTCCATGTCATTTCCTTGCTGTCTATGAACAGAGCGAAATGACTACTGGAGAGTTTGAAACACCACAGTCCTGTTTCCACTTGCAAGCTCACGTTAGAAAATAGGATTTTGTGTGGAAATGATAGTGTGTGTCTAAGTTGGTCTAAAGCAAATACCCTCTGAAGGAGGCTATTCTTCAAGCTACAGCCTGAGTGCATAAACTATTACAGTGAGTTAGCTTCATCATAGTCCCCTAACAGAAAGGCTAATAATAGGAAGGCTGAGCCTGAGGTCTCATCATAAGCTCTCCTACCAGTGAATCCCCCAGACTCCCCCTAAATTCCTCCATGTTTAGGCCAAGTATGTACTCTGGGGCCACTGCCCCAAGGAGCATATCAAGAAGAAATATCTTCAATATTCAATTCAAGTCCCATACTTCCTCCAGCATTCCTAGATTGCACAATCCCACAGTGACCTCTCTGACCTCAGCACCCTTATCAAGCATACCATTCATTTGTTACTTGGGCGCTGGGACACCTCTCACATTGTTTCCTTGTGTTACTGGTTGATTTCTCACCTTGTTGTTTAGCTTTTTATCTTGTCTCCTCTATTTGTAACTTCTCCAGAGGGATTGTTTATGTTACCTACTCTACCTATCTCAAGATTGTTGAGGAAATACTTTGTAAAACTTACAATGCTATTAAATGGGAGCTGTTATTCTATCTCTTAATAATAACAATTACAATAATGACATTTGCATGGCGAAGAGAGAAATAATGCAAGTATCATTACCTGTATTTTACAGACAGGGCTCTGAGAGGTTAAGTTGCTATTCCCAGGGTTGCCAAGGACTGGAAGCCAGATGTGAATTTAGGTTTCTTGACTCAAAGTCCAACAATCTATTCGCTCAGCCCTGCTGCCTTTCAGTGCCTAGTACACAGTGCTGTTCACACGGTAGGTACTCAATAGTATTTGGTTTTGTTTTGTTTTTTAAAGCAATTGGGGTTAAGTAACTTGCTCAAGGTTACACAGCCAGTCATTATTTATGTGTGGGTGCTCATTTTCTGAGGCTGGAATGGATCCAGGGTCATCCCAACTCTGGGGCGGAGCTCTTACTCACTGTGCCACCTAGCCGCCTCCTCAATAGTATTTGTTGAAGGAATAAATAAATGAATGCTAGTGAGTGGTTGTGCCCTCTGTCTGAATCACAGACACCTGCTCAGGGAACAACTGCTTGTTGGTGCTGCAGTTGCCCCTTCCCTTTCCCTTTTAAAGGAAGATCTCTGAAAAGCAACCCAGGGTAAAGTAGAGCTCAGTCCAGTGTCGAAGGCAGGAAACAGACCAATGCAAAGGGAGAATGAGCATCTTTTCTAACTTTAGAAGACTCAGTGGAAGGGTATTATGAGAGAGAGAGAGTCACATTGTCTAGGTGCTGAAATAGGGAGGAGGTAGATTTACCATGAGCCACCCTAAGGCAGAAAACAGTGACTTCTGTTTGCTTAAACTAAGAAAGTGTCAGCATGGCTATAGTGAATGACTGCTAGACTGGAAATTTGGAAACCTGGGTTCAAAACCAGCCTCAGGCACTTACTTGCTCTTCCACCATGGAAAATCACTTAACCTCAGAAAAACCTCAGTTTCCTCATCTATAAAATGGGGACAATATATTCGACTCAAATGTGAGCCAGGGATTGTTTTGCAAAACTTATCTAATATTCATCTATCATTATTAAAGAAGTGTTTCCATTGTGTGGAGGGTGGGGCTGTGGAGCCAAAGGGTAAAATAGGAGGATGAGTCCTGAAGGTGAGAAAGAGCTATACTGCCATCAGTTTAATTACTCCCAGGGGAACTAGTTGCTTGATCTAGAGCTGGTACTTGGAGTAGAGCCAACAAGAACCATCTGCTAGAGGAGAGACAGAGGCGGTAGCAAATTCAAGCTGAAGACAGCAACAGGGATTTTACAATGCAGCCAGGAGTTAAGGACTAGCAGCAAGAAGTAGGCATGCTAGGAGTAGTAGCAAGAAAGAATCCCATCAGTTCCTGGCTATCTCCACACCATCCTTCCTGTCCCTCCACCATCATCCTCATTTACCCATCAGGGGAACTATGGATTCTTCCCTTGGGATACTGGGCTCTGATAGGTAAGTTTTAATCCTATCTGGCCTGGAACTAGACATGCCCCCCCCCCCCCCCAATCTACTTCTTGGCCACTGATGGGGTAAGCAAGCAAGGTACTCTGAGGAGAGACAGTGGTCAGTATGTGCCAGGCAAGTTAAACCATCACCACCTCCTCCCCTTAGATCTCAGTGGAGGTATCCCAGGACCCTGAGCCCAAGAGCCCTGGGAATAGCAGCCCCCCAAGACCAGCAGTTCTGCCACAAATGGTCAGATAATCCCAAGATCCCCCAAGAGAGGTAGCATAGCCCAGATCACCCCTTCTCCCAACCCAGGTCCAGAAACCAACACTCAGAGAAACAATCCCATGGAGTTGCATCCTGACAACTGCTTTGGCAGGTGATTTGATCATAGAAACACAGATTTCGAGATGGAAGGGGCCTTTTAAGTAATCTTTTAGTTCTCTCATTATTCAGTTTAGGAATATTAACTTGAAGCAGATGGATATTTAACTAAGTTTTCTAATCAAAACCCAGATCCTCCAAATCCAGCAGTCTTTTCATTGCACTAAATTGTCTCCCAAAGTCAGAGGAAAAGTGACAGTATCAAGAAACCCCCTCCTTCCCCACTCCCAATTCAACTGACTCCAAGGTTGTGACAGAATTAGGAAATAATTTGTTTTCCCTAGGACTTTGGGTGGGGATCCTGAAACAGCAACTTTTAGTTTTGTAGAAAGAGGGGCAGTACTGTCTGATGGAAAGAGCATTGGACTTGGAGTCAGGGGACCTTAATTAATTCCCTCACTCTGACATTTACTACCTGAATGACCTCAAACAGCCACTTAACCTCCCTAGCTCTTTAGTATTTTCATCTGTTAAATGAAGGGTTGAGCTAGACGAACTCTCACATTCAGGACCTATTCCTCTTCAAACCTCCAAATCTGGCATCATGAATTGGGAAAATACAAGGAGTTGTGACCCTGGCCCTGAGAAGTATAGCTTCTGCTGTCTGGCACACCTGCCTGGTCTGACCCTGACTTAGACCCAGAATCCATTTCATACTGTCGTACCCCAAAAAATGTGAGCAAGACCCAAGAAACAATTTAGAATTGAGCCCTTTATTTTACACCGTGTTGGCTGATCAGGCCACATAATGGCGGGCTGATGAAGTAGCATCCCACTGTCCCAGGTCATACAGCAGAGATCTCAGGTAAAGCCTCAGCTTTTAAAGGGATCACACACGGCCATTGGTTAGGTATTACACAAGCAGAAACTTGCAGAGGCCACAATCAGTGATTGGTCAAGACACACCTTGAAATTTCTGCCAACATCAAGTCTCCCTAACCAGGAAGCCCACCCACCTCCGTGAAGGAGAGCTGGGGTTGGGGGAGGGTGGAGCTGAACCTGGCAGTCTGCTCTTTTCCATGAGGGAAAGAATGGAGCCAGGTACAACAATATACCACATGATGGAAGGCCCCAAAATGGGCTGACCCCAAAAAGGCCCAAGGAACCCAACACTCTGTACCCAACTATGAGTGAGCTTCTGTCCCAGGGAGTGGAATAGTTTATGACCCCAACACAGATGGGAGCCATGGAAGGAGTCCAATTGCCATCAGAGGTACCATCAATGTCCCCCCTCGGCCAGAGGCTGCAAGCTTTTCGCCTCTTTCCCTATGGGATTATGTCCCATGTGGCAGTGCCCCACTAAGGAAGGTGTTTTTGTGATTGTATTAAGCACTTGACAAGTATTATCTTATTTAATAATAGGCATAGATTCCAAGCTAGAAGGGATCAGAGGCCATCTAGTTCAATCCATGCATTTTACAAATGAGGAAACTGAGGCCCAAGGAAAGAGAAAGACTTACCCAAGCTCACACATATGGTAGAGACTGGGATTTGAACCCACACCCTCAGATTCCAGAGTACTCTTTCATCTGTTTGGGACTCCCACTCTACTTTGGGATTGCTATACTCCATCCTTATTCATCTGTCTCTATCCTTCTTTTACCTCCTCTCCAAAACAACTACCTGGCACAGATTGCACTTTTTTTTTTTTGGAGGGCAATTGGGGTTAAGTAACTTGCCCAAAGTCACATGGCTAGGTTTTTGTTTGTGTGTGCCTTAAGTGTGAGGTCGGATCTGAACTCAGGTCCTTCTGACTCCAGGGCTGACTCTCTACTCACTGCGCCACCTACAGACTGCACTTTCTAAAAAAAAATTAAGTAAATTCAAATTGCCTTTTTTGTTTTTTGTTTTTTGGAATGGGGAAGGCAGGGCAATTGGGGTTGAGTGACTTGCCCAAGGTCACACAGCCAGTAAGTATTAAGTGTCTAAGGTCAGATTTGAACTCAGGTCCTCCTAACTCCAGGACAGGTGCTCTATTCACTGCCACCTAGCCACCCCAGATTGCCTTTATTTTTTTTTTTAACATATTTAAGACTGCTCCCTCACATTCCTAGATTTTGTTAAAGACCTGCAAGGGTGCTATAAAACCACTGCTACTAGCTAGAAATTCCCTGCACAAGGCTAATATTAAGCAGGAACAAAGAACCCCTTTCACATTCAGTGAATTTTTACATTTCCTTATAAGTAAGGAACGATGGTTCTGGAGAGCCCAGCATCTGGATCCCAAAGGAGATCGCTTCATTCATAATCATTTAGTAGGTGCTCTGCCTTCCTCTTATGGCTGCTTAACAAGATGTCAAGTCCTAGGACAAGGTGTAAAATCCTCATTGCCCCACTGATGGGACCTCTGTCCTGGCACTTACCCAAGCTCATATTCTTGGGTTTGGCTTGTCAACAGGAGATACGCAGTGACTTGAGAGGACTAGAAAGGGAGAAGGTCAGATAGAGAAGGGATATATAAAGATATATTTCCTGGAGAGAGTTATGCCCAACCACGAACCCAGCCCTAGACCCTTCCAGGGAACTGAATGGTCCATGTGGATTTTAACACCGCATCTAGGAACTTTTCAGAGAGATATAAGAGGGAAAAGGGGCTCCTCCTGTATCATATTTGGGTACATTCATTCCAAAAGAAGCTCAAAATAAATAGAGTCAAGGGAATAATGAAGTGACAGCTACATGTCATGATCATTACTATTGCATAATCTTTGCTCATGATTTTTTTTCCTATCTGGAATACCTTCTCAACACTTTTCTGTCTACCCAAATCCATATTTGTAGTTCAAGGTTCATGCTTAAGTCCAATCTTCCTTAATGAAGCTTTCTAATTTATCTAGATTACTGCCATCTCTCTTGGAATTCTTATTGCATTTATAACACATGATCTAACAATTATATGCTTTCCTGTTTCTATAATTGTCTCGTGCTATTTTTTAAAAGAATAATAGTACATATTTCTATAATGTTTAAGGTTTACAAAGTACATTCTTAGAAACAGTCCTGTGAGGTAGGTAGCACAGAGCCCAAAGAAGTACAATAACTTGCCCACAGTCACACAGCTAGAAAATGTCAGAGGCAAGATTCTAAAAGAGGTCATCTGACTACAAGTCTAGTGCTCTCCTCCCTCTCTCCCTTCCTCTTAAGTTTCTTTATTAAGTTGTAAAATGTCTAAACCCTTTACAAATTTCCCCTTTCCAAAATCCCTACCTCACAATAACCCTATAGTAGTATAAATCATTATCTTCATTTTAAAGATGAGGAAAATAAGTCTCACAGGTAAAATGGTTTGGCTAAGTCTTGGCTAAGTGTGATTCAAACCTAGATCTTCTGACTTGAAGTTCAAAGCTCTTTCCACAAATGGTACAATGAAAAGAGCACTGGCTCTGGAAGCCAAAGAACCTGGGTTCGAGTCCTGCTGCTGATGTTTACCAACTCTGTTACTATTGGTCTCAGTTTGCTCATCTGTAAAAAAATTACAGACAAAACTAGGGTTTGGACTAAATGACCTCTAAGGACCCTTCCAGCTTTTGCTCCATAATTCATTCTGCCTTTACTAATATCCTCTGAGGCTCGTTGAGTTTAATAGTTGAATCTCTTACTCCTCTGGTATTCCTAAAACAATAGGATTGTAGGAATTAGGACAGCCAGAAGGCACCCTGGGTTCAATATCCTCATTTTACAGATGAGGAAAATGAGGCTCAGGGAGATTGAATTACTTGCCAAGGATACACAGGCTGTAAGAGGTAGAGGCAGGATTCTAACTCAGATTCTCTTACTCCACATCCCATGCTATCTGCGCTCTAGCATACTGCTTCACAAGGGAGTAAGCCCAGCTACAGGAGAGGGTGTCAAGGGTATTTTTAAATACAGAGTCAGATCTAGATTTGTATTCAACAATCCTAGCAGCAATAATTTAAATTCATTGTACCTAGTCAACTGAAAGCAAATTATAATACTGCTAGTTTGAGAAATTCATCCCTGTTTCTGGAGCTTTGCCTTTAAACTGGGTTTATGGACCCATTGCTTGTCTGGTGAAATCTATGGAACACTTCTCAGAATAATGCTTTCAAATACATAAAATAAAGTACAAAGGATTACAAAGGAAAACATTTGAGTTCAATTATCAAAACATCAAAAGTTCCAACTTCACAGATGGCTTGAAATCTATCCACATTCCCTTTGGGGATTTATGGACCCTGGGTTAAGAACCCCTGCTTTTGGGGTGGCTAGGTGGTGCAGTGAATAGAGTACTGGCCCTGGAGTCTGGAGGACCTGAGTTCAAATTCGACCTCAGACACGTTAACACAAAAACTAGCCATGTGACCTTGGGCAAGTCACTTAACCTCAATTGCCCTCCAAAAAAAAAAAAAGAACCTCTGCTTCCTATGCATAGCAAGCTTATGAAGTTTTATTAATTATTTGTATTCTATAACCCAAGGGTCCTGTTAAACTTACATTTGAACCTTTGGCCACAGGTTTGGAATCTAAGAATAGTGGAGAATTACATTTTAGATACAAAAAGATTTTAAAGAAAGAGATAGATTGATTTAAATATATGGCTCTATATTGAAGAGTTCTTATGTAATGAACTTAGTACCCACAGAAAAGTCACTAAGCCTCTCTGGGCCTCAGTTTCCTTATCAATAAAATGAGGTGGTTGAACTAGATGACCTCCTAGGTCTTAATCTTGTAAATCAGACTTAAAGTTTGACCCCAGCTACCTTAGCCACTTACTAGTCCTTTGACTTTGGGTAAATTACTTCCACTCCCAGAACCTTACCTGACATGACTAACATGAGGATTGAATGAGAGCACAGGTAGAAACACTTTGTACAGAACAGTACAAACATGTACTATTTTTATTATTATTAAATGTAGAGGGAGGCAACATGGCACAGTGACAAAGGATTGCCATTGGAGTCAATCAACAAACAATTATTAAGCACTCACTGTGTGCCAGGCAATATGCTAAGCACTGGGCATTGTCAGGAAGACCTGGTTTTAAGTCCTGCCTCTAATGCATATTAGCTGCGTGACCATAGGAAGTCATCTAACCTCTCTGTGTCTTCAAATAAAGCTGTGTTACAGATGAGTAGTTGCCCATCTGTATCAATGGATGTCCTGAGGAGCCTTTCTTTTCCTAAGGTGCCTAGACAGTACCTTTTGAGTGCTATGACCCACCAAGATATCACTAAAGTAGGAAATCCTGCCTGAAGAAATTATGGATCAAGTCTATAAAAGCAAATTGGTACTTTCAAGATTGCTCATATTGTCTATTGAAATTGCAAATGCAATCCCCTTTTTGGACAACTCCAGTCCTAAGTAAAAGAAAATTTTGTTTTAAACATGGTTTATTGTAATTCTCTTTGCTTAAACGTTGAGTTTAAATTTCTTTAAAATGTGGTTGCTTATAGCTTCCTAAATTTGCTTGGCAAAAGTGCAACCATTTTTTTTACTTGTTTTTTTTTTTTTTGAGAGGGGAAAGCAGGGCAATCAGAGTTAAGTGACTTACCCAATGTCACACAGCTAGTGAATGTTAAGTGTCTGAGGCCAGATTTGAACTCAGGTCCTCCTGACTCCAGAGCCAGTGCTCTACTCACTACATCACCTAGCTGTCCATTTTTTTTACTTTTCTTCAAATTTTTAAAAAAGGCTTGGTCTTCCACTCTAAAATAACAATAGCTCCTGTTAAAGTCACCCTCTATACATTAGTTTTCCAGTAGACTGACCATCCTAAGATAACTGCCACTTCCTAATTTCACTGATTAAATAATAACTCTAGGTTAATTATGGGAGCCATTCCTTCACAGTTTTACCTCTAGACAACAACCATCTACATCTGAGGTCACTGGGGGTCAGAGACAAAGCATGATTACTGAAAGGACCACTCAGAAGCTAGGCTTGTGTGCTTTGGACAATTAACACTCAAAAAAGACTATCTTCAAGAGCTCAGGCTCATGACACCTTGCTAGTTGGCACTCATAAATCTTCCAGATCACTTGAAGTAAAAGGGGGCTCACTGATAAGGATTGATAACAGAAGCAGAGCTTTTTTTTTTTTTTTAAACTATTTAAGTAGGAGCAATCCAGCCTCAAATCACACTGTAGCCAAAGATATCCTGGGTCATTCACATAGATAGAGAAGGCTCACACAAAATCCAAAAAATTTTATAGACCCGGAAGAGTGTGCCCTTCATTAGGAAACACCCAGAAGGGGCTAAGATAGTACTTCCTGCTATCCACCCAAGATTTGAGCTATAATTAGCCCTATGAACTTCAGACAGTGAAAGGAGTTTCCATAAGGGGAACTGATGATGAAATCATAAGTATATACCTCCCCCCCAAATTGTGTAGAAATAATTGTTGTTAGTATTAAATCCCTGTGAACATCTTTTTATGTTTACTTCCTATGAAGACAATGAGAATTACCTTTTAAGATAAATGCTTTTTTTAGCTAAACGTACTTCAGTATTTCTGAAGGTACATTATTTCATTGATGTATTGGGGTAGAGTTGGGATAGAGTTGAGGACAGGTCTTCCAGAGTGACTATGGCCCCAAACTTGGTGGTGACAACTTTCTATTGATGAATTTTTCTTCCCTGGCATTTGGGGAAGAAAAGAGAACAGACATTTACAGAGCACTTCTAATGGGATAGGTATCGTGCTAAGTGCTCTACAAATGTTCTATCATCTGACTTGCACAACCACCCTGCCAGGGCGGTGCTATCATTATTATACATCTGAGGCAATTGAGGCAAACAAAGGCTAAGTGACCTGACCAGGGTCTCATAGCTAGTAAGTGTCGAGGCTGAATTTAAACTCAGGTCTTCTTGACTCCTGGCCTAAAGTTCTATCTACTGTGTCACCAGCTGCCTCCATCTAACACAATGCCTGGCACCTAGCAGGTACTTAATAAATGGTTATTGAGAGGCAGCTATATGGCACAGTGTATAGAGCACTGTCCTGGAGTCAGGAAGAGCTGAGTTCAAATCCAGCCTTAGACACTTAACACTTACTAGCTGTGTGACCTTGGGCAAGTCACTTAACCCC
This sequence comes from Gymnobelideus leadbeateri, assembly GCA_011680675.1. Classification (NCBI taxonomy): domain Eukaryota; kingdom Metazoa; phylum Chordata; class Mammalia; order Diprotodontia; family Petauridae; genus Gymnobelideus; species Gymnobelideus leadbeateri. The sequence goes on along the minus strand of WOXC01009190.1, from coordinate 315,627 downwards.
AATTGCCCTGTCTTCCTCCCCTCCAAAAAGACCAAATAAATAAATAAATAAATGCTTATTGACTGACTGATTAGCTAAAATGACTTTGGATGACAAACACAGTCAAGTTATTGGCCTAAACTTAAATGCTTCCAGCTTAGTTGGATCTTTGAGAACTTTTACTCCATGGACATTGCTTTCAAAACACAGGGTCACATATTCCAGTGTCAGGAGCTAAAAATTCCTGGGTTAATGTTTGCTGGATCCTCCTAGGAAAAGTCCTTAATACACTAGTCAATTCAGTAGATGTTGATTCTCCTATTAGATATATAAAAATGTCTGCCTCTTCTAAAGGGTTGCCAGAAATGGCTGTCAGCAAGTGTTCCTCTGCCTTCAGACCAACTCAGCCAGATTGTCCTGCCTAAATTACTATATCCTTAACTTTGTTTGCTTCCTTCCTGAAAGGTAAACAAGTACCTGCATAAAAAGAGAATGGGCCATGCTTATCTGCATTCTTTCTTGTCTTGTTATGAAGTAGAAACATCACACCATAATTATCCCAAACACCACTTAGGGGTATTTGGGGGTTTTAACTGTGTAGCAGTTTTCTCCTTTAAGACATATTTATGTTATATAACTTATTTCTTATTTTAAATGATGGCTGTCCTTGTACCCTCACATTATGTAGCTAATGCATATTATGAGGCAAGGCATATATTTATTTAGGAAGGTGGTTATTCAGATGACAGCTTTTGTTTATTCACTCTGTAAGAATATACTGTGTTAAAACTGAAATTGTGAGACCCCTGTAATATATTTGTTTAATTTCTAGTCTATTTTTGTACCACATCCTCCCTCAAATAAGTCAGAAAATAATTATCTTTATATAGCAGAAGGCTATATAAATGCTATCATTTAAAACTCAACTGATGTATTTCAAATACATTAAAGGTTTTCATATTCTAGGTGTTTGAGTCTTGCCTAATTTCAGTTCATATGTGTCACTTCTATGAATAATATACAGATCATCATTTTTTATGGTTGAGAACTCTATCTTATGAAGAAATCCACAAGCAATCAAAATGCCAAAATTTATAGAATCATAGAACACGGATCCTTCTAGAAGAGCAATAGATATCGTCTAGTTCAACTCCTCATTTTATAGAACAGAAAATGGAGGCCCAAAGAAGCAAAGTGACTTATTCAAAGTCACATGACTAGTATGAATTACCCAGGGCTTTCATTGCTCTTTTGATGCTTGCAATATATTTGTGCATTTTGTAGCTCTTTACATCCTTTACCAGAATGTGAGCAGGGGTAGTGAAAGTGAATTAAGTCCATTTTGTGATTCATGATAAACAAATTCCCGAAATAGGAAGAAGGAAACAAAAATTTTACAAAAGGAAACTACTGGATTATGTTCGGATTTCATTTGTTCATGCTTTACCCATTAAGAATACATTAGATTAAATACATTAAGGCGACTAGGTGGCACAATGAACAGAGCACCAGCCCTGGAGTCAGGAGGACCTGAGTTCAAATCCAGCCTCAGATACTTAACACTCGATAGCTGTGTGACCTTCACTTAACCCCAATTGCCCAGCCTCCCCCCCTCCAAAAAGCAAAAAAAAAAAAAAAATTTAAATGTCTGCCCACTCTTCCCATCATTGAAATAAATCACTATATGTGTGAATATCCCTAGCTGCTCCACCCTCTCACTAAGACCCTGAAAACCCAGAGAGCAATGCCTCAGGGTAAAATACTGAAATAGCCCAACCATAGGCAGGCCTGGGAGTCCTGGAGGAAGGGCATGGGTGTGGCTGTGCTGAGGCTAAGGTGCAGGGCCAGAGCTGTCCCAACAAGCTCCATCTTAGCTGACAGACAGGAGTGGAGCCAGAACCTCAGGTGTGCCTTCATACAACTAAGGGAACCTGCAGACACTGGCACAGCCAACCACCACCAGCTGAGCCTGCCTAAATTTCAGCCTAGGAGCTGGAAAATGGAATCCTGAAGTAGCCAGATCACCCCTCCCCCACACCTTAACACTGTGAGCTTCAGAGTAACCTTGAGGCAACTCAGTAAACCCTGGCCTTGGCCTCAGTCTAGACACCCAGAGGACACAGAACGCAAAGCCAATAACCAGACCCCTAGCTCCCAGCACAAGAAGCATGGGTCAGAGCCCTCTATATGCCAGGAGAAATCCCCTTTACTATTTTTGTTTCAAATGCTTTATTGACTTCTGGTTTACATCATTCATTTCCACCAGATTTTGAGTTACAAAAGTTACAAAGTTACCTCCCCAAAATAGCTGTCCCTCAGGATATCCCCTCCTCCAATCTGCTCTCTCCTATGTCTTCCCCCATACTCCCTTCAACTTTTCCAATAGAGCATGGTGGATCTCTATGCCCCAGTGCTTGTATATCTTATTTCCCAATTACATGTAAAATAGTATTGATAATAGTATATATACATATATATCTTAAACATTTGGTTTTAAAACTTTGAATTCTAGATTTGTTCCCTTCCTCCCTTGTCACCCACCCTTACTGGGAAGATAAGCAATTCAATATAGGTTGTACATGTGTAGCTAATGCAAAACGTTACCATAGTAGATGTATTGTAAAAGACTGATTATATTTCCCTCCCTCCTATCCCACCTCCCACTTTTTCTATTCTCTACTTTGGTCTTGTCCCTTTTCAAAAGTGGGTGCTTCCAACTACCCCCTCCCCCCCACCCCCCACCTGCCCTCCCTTCCATCATCCCCCCTCTCATCCCCTTCCCCCCTACTCTCCTGTAGGGTGAGATACTCTATTTCGTGTGTATGTCATTCTCTCCCTGAGCCATATACAATGAGAATAAAGTTGACCCATTCCCTTTTGCCTTCCTGTTCTTCCCCTCCATTGTAACCATTTTCCCTTGCCTCTTCTATATGAGATAGTTTACCCCCTTCTGTCTCTCCCCATCTCCTCTCATTATATTCTTCTCTCACCTCTTAATTTCACCTTTTAAGTATCATCCCTTCCTATTAAATTGTTCCTGTGCCCTCTATCTATGTATACCTGTAAACATACATACACACATTCACATATGTATTCATATGCCCATATACCCTACAATATAGACTATATATCTATATATATTTCTATATATATATTTCTATTTCCTTCAACTATTTTCATACTGAGAAAGGTTTCATCAGTTACAATGATCGTTTTTCCATGTAGGAATGTAAATACTTCAATTTTGATAAGTTCTTATGATTTCTTTTCCCTGTTTACCTTCTCATGCTTCTCTTGCTTCTTGTGTCTGAATGTAAAATTTTCTATTCAGCTGTGTTTTTTTCTTCAAGAATACTTGAAAATCCTCTATTCCACTGAATGACCATATTTTCCCCTGAAACATGATACTCAGTTTTGCTGGGTAGGTGATTCTTGGTTTTAATCCCAGCTCCTTTGACCTCTGGAATATCATATTCCAGGCCCTTTGATCCCTCAATGTAGAAGCTGCCAGATCCTGTGTTATCCTGATTGTGTTTCCACAATATTCAAATTGTTTCTTCCTGGATGCTTGTAATAATCTCTCCTTGATCTGGGAATTTCAGAACCTGGCTATAATATTCCTAGGAGTTTTCTTTTTGGGATTTTTTTTTCAGGAGATGATGGGTGGATTCTTTTAACCTCTATTTTGCCCTCTGTTTCTAAAATATCAGGGCAATTTTCCTTGAGAATTTCTTGGAGGATGATTTCTAGGTTCTTTCTTTGATCATGGTTTTCAGGTAGTCCAATAATTTTTAAATTATCTCTCCTGGATCTATTTTCCAGGTCAGTGGTTTTTCCCATGAGATATTTCACATTGTCTTCTATTCTTTCTATTTGTATCTGTTTAACAGCATCTTGATTTCTCATAAAGTCACTAGCTTCCACTTGCTCTAATCTAATTCTGAAGGAATGAGCTTTTGAGATTCTTTTTCCATCTAGCAAATTCAGCTTTTTAAGGCATTCTTCTCCTCATTGCCTTTTTGAGCCTCTTTTGCCATTTGAGTTAGTCTATTTTTTAAGGTGTTATTTTCCTCATTCAGGCTGTTGACCCTCATTTCATAATTTTCTTGCATTGTTTTCATTTCTCTTCCCAATGTTCTCCACTTCTCTTATCTGCTTCTTAAGGTCCTCTATGGCCTGTAACCAGCTTGTATTTTTCTTTGAAGCTTTTGGTGCAGAAGTTCTGACTTCACTGTCTTCCTCCTGTTCCATGCTTTGATCCTTTTTGACCCCAAAATAGGAGTCTAATGTTGGATTCTTCTGTTTGTTTTGCTTCCTTTGCCTGGTCATGTTGCCACTCAATTACTTGACTTTTGGGCTTTTTGCCACAGTAGGACTCTGCCACCAGCCAGGGGAGCTTCTGTCCCAAACGCTGGGGTTTTCTCAGCTGCCAGAAGTATTAGTTGGGTGGCCTCTCTGAAGCCTCCACATGCTCTGGCAGGCTGGTCACACACCCCGGGGCCTCCACCCTAGACCATAATCCAGATCCAAGCAGGTTAAATCGAGAGTAATTACCCCTCAGACTGGTCGATTGGTCCCCCTACACTCTGCAGGCCAGGAGCTGAAGCTGCCATGTGGCGGCAGCTATTCTACAGCCCTCAGCAGCTTCTCCTTCCAGGGGATAGAAACTGATACACTCCCAACTACTGGATCCCAAAGTCCAAACTACACTGACCTCTCACTTTGTCCTTAGTATTTATGTGTTGATAATTCTGGAAACCACCACAGCTGCTCCTCCCTCCAGCTGGCTGCTGGTCAGGCCTACCCTGGGGCTAAAACCTCTGGCTAGCAAGGGGCTGGGGTCGGCTCCCAGAGCACTGCACTGGTTGATTCCTGCCAGCCTGCTGGGCTGTCCTCAGCAGGAGGTTAGCTTCTTTGTGTCATTTTGTGGGTTCTGTAGCTCCAAAGTTTGCTTAAAGTCACTTTTTATATGAATTAGGGAAGGTGAAAGCCAGAGCGGAGAGGAGGTCCTGCTTCTACTCTGTCATCTTGACTCCTGAGAAATCCACTTTAAAGGATTACTAGGCAATCACAATGGGAAAGAAGCAATTTCCAACAATGAAAACAAAGAGGCCAGCATTGACTCTATAGCCAACTATGAAACCTCAACAGGGCATATTAACTGGTTCTCAAGCCCAGAAAACATTCTTGGAAGAGCTCAAAAAGTATTTTAAAAGATAATTCAGAAAGGTAAAAGATAAACTGACTATTTTAAAATTTTACTTGTCAAAATAGAAAAAAAATTTCAATGAAGAAAACAGTTCCTTAAAAAATGAAATGTGTGAAATTGGAAAAAACTGGAGAAAAGAACTCCCCCAAAACAAAATTGGAACATATGGAAAAGGAACTTCAAAAATTAATCGAGGAAAATAATTCACTAAAAATTAGAATCAGTCAATTTGAAGCTAATGACTCGATGAGGTGTCAAGAATCAATCAAACAAAGCCTAAAAAATGGAAAATTAGAATAAAATGTAAAGGGGCGGCTAGGTGGCGCAGTGAATGGAGTGCCGGCCCCGGAATCAGAAGGACCTGAGTTCGGAGCCGGCCTCCAACACTTAATCCACACAAACAAAAACCTAGCCGTGTAACCTTGGGCAAGTTACTTAACCCCAATTGCTTTAAAAAAAAAATAATTATAGAAAGAATCCACCCAACACCTTCTGAAAGAGATCCCAAATTGAAAACTCCAAGAACTATTGTAGCCAAATTCCAGAACTATCAGATCAAGGAGAAAATACTGCAGGCAACAAGAAAGAAACAATTCAAATATCATGGAACTACAGTTAGGTTTGCACAGAACCTAGCAGCATTTACATTAAAATATCAGAGAGATTGGAATATGATATTTCAAAAGGCAAAAGAACTTGGACTACAACCAAGGATCAACTATCCAGAAAAACTAAGCATAATCGTTCAGGTAAGAAGATAGTCATTCAATGAAATAATGAACTTCCAGACCTTCCTGATGAAAAATGGAAAATTCAGTCTCCAAATACAAGACTCAAGAGAGACATAAAAAGGTAAACCGGGAAAACACAGACAGACAGACAGACAGACACACACACACACACACACACACACACAACTTGTTATTCAATAAGAGCAACCTGTTTACATCCCTATATGGGAAGTTGATGCCTGTCAATATTGAGAATTGTATAATCATCAGGACATATAAAAGTGTTATACATAGAGTGTGTGGATAAAAACTTACCAAAGTGGTGATTTAAAAAAAAACCCTTTTAAAGGGAACAAAGGAACTGTAATGGGAAAAGAGGAAAGGAGGAGGCAGAAAAGGGTAAATTATGCCACACAAAGAGGCATAAAAACATATTACAGTAGAAGGAAAGAAGAGAGGGAGGTGAACATTTTATGAGCTTGACTCTCGTTGGTTTTGGTTCAAGGAGGGAATAACATAATTAGTTAAGTATGGGATTCTAACAGGAAAAGACACAAAAACCTATTATAAAAGAGGGAAAGAAGGGAGAGAGTAGAGCACTATGTGAGATTTACTCTCATCAGTTTTTATTCAAGGAGGAAATAACAACTTGTTAAGTATAAAAATCTATTGTGCCCTACAGGCACTAGGAGGGGAAAGGGGAGAGAAAAGGGGTGGTTGTTAGAAGGGAGGGAATAAGTAGTAAGGGGAAAGGATAGGAAAGGGGGGGTGTTAATAAGGAGGGAATACTGAGGGAGGTGGCAGTCAAAAGGAAAACTCTTAAGGAGGTAAAGAGAGAAGGGAGAAATAAAAGCATAAATGGGGGAGGGAATAGGATGGAGGGAAAGACATAACTGTGAATGTGAATGGGATGAACTCCACTATTAAAATGGAGGCAGATAGTAGAATGGATTAAAAACCATAATCCTACAATATGCTGTTTACAGGAAACACATTTGAAACAGGGGGATACACATAGGGTAAAGGTAAAAGGCTGGAATAGAACATATTATGCTTCAGCTAAAGTAAAAAAAGCAGGGGTAGCAATCCTTATCTCAGATAAAGCAAAAGCAAAACTAGATCTAATTAAAAGAGATAAGGAAGGAAACTATATCTTACTAAAAGGCACCATTGACAATGAAGCAATATCATTACTAAATGCACCAAGTGGTATAGCATCCAGATTCCTAGAAGAGAAGTTAAGAGAATTAGAGGAAGAAATAGATAGCAAAACTATTCTAATGGGGGACCTCAATCTTCCCCCTCTCTGAACTTGATAAATCTAACCTCAGAATAAACAAGAAAGAAGTTAAGGAAATGAATAGACTGTTAGAGAAGGTAGATATGATAGACTTCTGGAGAAAATTGAATGGGGATAAGAAAGAGTATACCTTTTTCTTAGCAGCACATGGCACATACACAAAAATAGACTGTGTACTTGTAATGGAAATGCAGATTTAAAGATCTTCCCTGCCCCTAGCTTAAGTGCACCTGGAGCCTGTGGTGGGAGGCTTGGTTTTCAGGAAAGCCCACACCTTGATACTTTGTGATTGGGCAGTGGGTCAAGGAGGTTGTTACATTCTCTGAGCCAAGAGAAGGCTATATGAGCCCTGAGGAGAGGCTTTGCTTTGGGGCTCACTTTGAGAAGTGTTGTGTGATTTGACCAGATGAGACTCTGGGAAGCCGTTGTTGAGAGCCCCCCGGCTTTGAAAACCCAGATGTTGATGCTTCCCTCTCTGGTAACTGTGATTTGGTATTGATATAATGGTTGGACAGTTTGGAATCCTGTCTGTTTGATCTGTAAGTTCTGTAACTCTGAAGTTTGGGGTGCTGACCTTTTTCCCCTGAACTAGGTAATGTGTGTTTGTTTGATTAAAGTAAGCTTGTTAACCCATTTTGAGTTGCCTTCCTTTTGAAAAGCAGATCTAAGAACCTGTATTGGCAGCTACCCTGGGGATATTGGGGTGCTTGCTGCTACAGTACTATGGCATAAAATCCTTATAATCCAGTGCAGAAATACTAAATGCATTCTTTTCAGATCATGATGCAATAAAAATTATATGTAATAAAAGGCCATGGAAAGATAGACTAAAAACTAATTGGAAATTAAATAATTTAATCCTAAAGAATTAGTGGGTCAAACAAGAAATCATAGAAATAATCAGTAATTTCATTCAAGAGAATGACAATAATGAGACAACATACCAAAACTTGTGGGATGCAGTGAAAGCAGTTCTTAGGGGAAGTTTTTTTTTTTATCTCTGAATGAATACATGAATAAAATAGTGAAAATGGAGATCAATAAATTGGGCATGCAACTGAAAAAGCTAGAAAAAGAAAAAATTGTAAATCCCCAATTAAATACTAAATGAGAAATACTAAAAACCAAGGGAGAGATGAATAAAATTGAAATTAAGAAAACTATTGAACTAATAAATGAAAATAACAGCTTATTTTATAAAAAAAAAACAATAAACTTGATAGACCTTTAGTCAATTTGATAAAAATAAAGAAAGAAGAAAACCAAATTACCAGTATAAAAATGAAAAGGTTGAATTAACCTCCAATGAAGAGGGAATTAGAAAAATAATTAGGAATTATTTTGCCCAATTGTATGCCCATAAATTTGATAATCTTAGTGAAATGGATATTTACAAAAATATAAATTGCCCAGATTAACTGAAGAGGAAATAGAATACTTAACTCCATCTTGGAGAAAGAAATTGGACAAGCCATCAATGATCTCCCTAGGAAAAAATCACCAGGGCCAGATGGTTTAAAAGTGAATTCTATCAAATATTTAAAGAACAGTTGATTCCAATACTTTATAACCTATTTGGGAAATTTGGAGAATAAGGAATCCTACCAAATTCTGTTTATAACACTGATATGGTACTGATACCTAAATTGGGAAGAGCCAAAACAGAGAAAGAAAATTATAGACCAATTTCCCTCATGAATATAGATGCAAAAATATTAAATAAAATATTAGCAAAAAGACTACAGCAACTTTGCACAAGAATAATACACTTCGATCAAATAGGATTTATTCCAGGAATGCAAGGATGGTACAATATTGGGAAAACTATTAGTATAATCAATCATATCAACAACACAACTAGTAGAAACCATATGATTATCTCAAGAGATGCAGAAAAAGCCTTTGACAAAACACAACACCCATTCCTATTTAAAAGAAAAACAACACTAGAAAGGATAGGAATAAATGGAGTCTTCCTTAAAATAATAAGTAGCATCTATCTAAAGCCATCAGCAAGTATTATATGTAATGGGGATAAGCTGGAAGCATTTCCAATAAGATCAGGGGTGAAACAAGGATGTCCACTATCACTCCTCTTATTCAATTTGCTACTAGAGGTGTTAGCTGTAGCAATTAGAGAAGGAAAAGAAATCGAAGGGATTAGGTTAGGCAAAGAAGAGACTAAGCAATCACTCTTTGCAGAAGATAATGATAATATGCTTAGAGAATCCTAGGGAATCAAGTAAAAAACTACTTGGGATAATAAATAAATTTAGCTAGTTGCAGGATATAAAGTAAACCCACATAAATCCTCAGCATTCCTATGCCTTTCTAACAAAGTCCAACAGCAAGAAATATAAAGAGAAATCACATTTAATGTTACTGTAGAAACTATAAAATATTTGGGAATCTACCTGCTGAAACAAACCCAGGAACTAGATGAACATAATTATGAAATATTTTTCACACAAATAAAGTCAGATCTAAATAATTGGAAAAACATCAGTTGCTCATGGCTGGGTCGAGCTAATATAATAAAAATGACAATTTTACCTAAATTAATTTATCTACTTAGTGCCATACCAATAAATCTACCAGAAAATTATTTTATAGAGATAGAAAAAATAGTAACAAAATTCATCTGGAAGAACAAAAGGTTCAGAATATCAAGGGAACTAATAAAAAGAAATGCTAGGGAACTGGAACTTAACCATACCAGATTTTAAACTGTATTATAAAGCCATCAATAAAACTACTTGGTACTGGCTGAGGAATAGAGTGGTGGATCAGTGGAATAGATTAGGTACATGAGACATAGCAGTAAATGACAATAGTAATCTACTGTTTGACAAACCCAAAGACCCTAGCTTCTGGGATACGAATTCACTATTTTTCAAAAACTGTTGGGAAAACTGGAAAATAGTATGGCAGGACCTGGGCATAGACCAATATCTTACACCATATACCAAAATAAAATCTGAATGGGTACATGATCTAGATATAAAGGCTAAAACTATAAGCAATCTAGAAGAGTAAGGAATAGTTTACCTGTCAAATTTATAGAGAAGGGAGGAATTTATGATCAAAGAAGAGATAGAGAGCATTGCAAAATGGATACTTTTGGTTACATTAAATTGAAACATTTTTGTACAAATAAAGTTAGTGTTATCAAGATTAGAAGGGAAGTGGGAAATTGGGGAAGAATTTTGACAACAGTGTCTCTGATAAAGGTCTCATTTCTAAAACATACAGAGAATTGAGCCAAATTTATAAGAATACAACTAACTCCCCAAATGATTAATGGTCAAAGCATATGAACAGGCAGCTTTCAGAGGAAGAAATTAAAGATATCTATAAACATATGAAAAATGCTCTAAATCACTGTTGATTAGAGAAATGAAAATCAAAACTCTGAGGTACCACATCTCACTGGTCAGATTGGCTAAGATGACAAAACAGGAAAATGATAAATGCTGGAGAGGATGTGGAAAAATTGGAACACTAATGCATTGTTGGTGGAGTTGTGAACTGATCCAACCATTCTGGAGAGCAATCTGGAACTATTCCCAAAGGGCTATATAAAAAAAGTGCATACTCTTTGACCTAGCAATACCATTTCTAGGGCTATATCCTAAAGAAATCATACAAATGGGAGGAAGACCTGTTTGTACAAAAATATTTTTAGTGGCTCTTTTTGTGGTGTCAAAGAACTGGAAATCAAGGGTATGCCCATCAACTGGGGAATGGCTAAACAAGTTGTGGTATATGAATGTAATGGAATACTATTGTGCTATGAGAAATGAGGAGCAAACAGACTCCATAATAACCTGGAGAGACTTATACAAACTGATGCTGAGTGAGAAGAACAGAACCAGGAGAACTTTGTACACAATTACAGACACATCATATGTGTGATGATTAACTTTGATAGACTGGGCTCTTCTCAGCAATGCAAGATTGTAAGACAACTCCAAAAGACTCATGATGGAAAGGATACCCACATCCAGAGGAAAGAACTATGGAATTTGAATGCAGATTGAAGCTTGCTCTCTCTTTTGTATTTAGTTTTGTTTCATTCCTTCTTTCTTGTTGTTCACTTCATTGGTTATAATTCTTCTTTACAACCTGACTAATGCTTAATGTGAAGATATTTGTAGAGCCTATATCAGATTGCATCCTGCTCGGGTGGGGAGGGAGGAAGAAAAGGAAGGAGAGAAAATTTGGAACTCAAGGGATTGTGAGACTGAATATTGTAAACTAAAACTAAATAAATTTAATAAAATTGAAGGAAAAAAAGATAAATAGGATATAATTAAGAAAGGGAAGGCCCTAGAATTAAGAAGGGTTAGGAAAGGCTTCCTGTAGAAGATTTTTAGTTGGAACTTAAAGGAAACCAGGGAAGCCAGTTGTAATGGTAAGCACAGAAGTAGTTCACACCTCATTTCAGCTATTGAATTAACTCTTTGTTTAAGTTCAAATTTCTTTTGAGCCTTGTATCAAGTCTATTAAGAAACAGAAGGTGTAAACCCCACAACTTGTGAACCCTAGAACTTGTGAACTCCTGGGGAAGAGCTAATGACTATATAAGGAGAGTCCCAGGGCTAGAGACAAAAAAAAAAAACAAAAAACAAAAAACTGAGAAGAGGACTCTTCTGGTGGCAGAGTTAAGAAGGAGAAAACTTGTGGTATCCCAGCACTTTGTTTGTCTGCTCTGTCTATGTTGATGTTTGTTTGTGATACTTTGTACAGGAGCCCTGGGTCCTTACAGGAAGCCATGAAAGAGGATTTTCTGGTTGTATGTTTACAGAAGTCCTGGAGGAGGGTTTTGGAGGTCCTGGGACTTTACTGATGATTTGTGCTTACCTCTTGGATCTTGTTTGTGGGTCTGTGTTGATTTCTATGTTGATGATTTATGTTGAGTTCTCAGACCTTGTTGATGGGTCTGAGTTGATTTCACAGGCAGATAGTGAATTGATGATGGTGCCAGCAATGTGTTTGAATATTATTGTGGCTCTGTCAAGCTTTGTCTTCTCAGAAACAGGAACTGTGAAGGACTTGAGGTGTACTAGACACTATGAACTTTAATATGGAATGGGAACTGGATGAAGAACTGAATAAGGAGCTGGACAAGGAAGTAGAGAGCTGCCTGCCTTTGAATCCAGGGAACAGTACTGACTAAGATGATTATGATTTACTGTGACCTAGGGATGAAGAACTTTGATTTTTGTACTTTGTGATTGAATTAAGGATTTTGTGATTGACTAAATGAATGTACTTTTTAAAAACTATATAACCACTTTGGTGAAAACTATGTGGCTGTTTTTGTGATAAGTTGTTGAGTTGTGACATGGTGAATGCTGTATTTTGATTTTCTGTGATATGTTGTAACATTGTGAATGCTGCACCTTGATTTTCTATGAATGTTTTGCTCTGGTTTGTTATTGAATAAATACAGAGTTCACTATACTATGTAATCAGAATCTTGGAAGCTGTTCACAGTAGCAGTCCTCTGGAAAGCTGCTCACGTGTGGCTTTACACCAGTAGGTAAAGATGAGGAGGGAGGGTATTCCAGGCATAGGGAACAGTCAGAGAAAATACCTGGAACTGTGGTGTGGAGTGTCTTGTTCATGGAACAGGAAGGAGGCCAGTGTCACTGGATTGAAGAGAATGTGGCAGGGAATAAGGTATAAGAAGGCTGCAAAGGGAAAGAGGGTACCAGGTTATGAATTGAATCTTCATTTTAGGAAGATCCACAGTGATGATAAAAGAAATTCCTCCTGATGAGAAAGGGTAGATGAGTTATGATCTGTATCAATGGAAAAGATACCTGAATCAAGAAGATAATAGAACAGTTTTGTTTAATTGACTCTTATGTGTTAATTGACTAATTGACTTATCTTGTTTTGGGGTGATACTTTATTTCCTGTACTCACATGAAACTTAAGGTCATTTAATTCTCTTGTGAAATGATCAATTACATTTGAATAGCGTCTTTCTGTACTAAAGTGTGATGTACTATGAATAATTTCCAAATGGAAGACTGATTACAGGCAGTTGAGGTTATCAACAAGGAACATAATTTGTCCTAAAAACTTTCATCAATCAATAAGCAAGGATTTATTAAGTGCCTATAATGTATACAGTTTAGAATTTAAGAAAAGGATATATCCATGCCCTCTGGGAACTTTTAACCTAGTCAAGGAGATAAAATTAACAAATAAAAAGCTCCTACTCATCAACAAAGAATGGTATGAAGTGGTAAACTGTATGGTACTATAAATGCTACAGGAGTTCAGTGAAAGGAGAGATTAGTGTGAACTAGAGTAGAAAGAGAAGGCTTTATGGATAATGTAGTAGAAGTCATGTTAACATTGATGTGTATCAGGAGACACAGGAGCCTAGATCCTCCACAAACACCACAATGATGCTAAAAAAAATGTACCATAATGAATAATTATAAAGAAAACAAAGAGAAACATCTATAAACACACATCCTAGGACTATACAAAAAGCCTACAGAGGCACTGAGCAAAGACAAGTGAAGGCAGGAAGAAGGCACTACAGTCTGGACCCACAAGAGGAAACAAAACCAGGACCAGTGCCCAATTACAGAGTCCAGAGAACCTAGGCCTGGGTCTCAGTAAGAGACAGGGCTAGAGTGGTATTTAGGTAGCACATGACCCAGATAGATCTTTCCTAATCATAGTAAAATCCAGGGTCAGAATGGCAACCAGTTAGAACAAGGTCTGAACAGTTCTGTCTTATAGCAGGAGAGAGGACCAGACCAGCATCCAGGTAGCCCAAGACTGACCGAGATCCTAGGCAGACCCTGCCCAAAACATAGCTGAAGCCAGGGCCAGACCAATGTCTCTGCCCACACCTCCCAGGACTATGGGAGTTAGGAAAGTCTGATGCAAGAATAAAGTCCTAATTGAGAAATTGGGAATATACATACGAGTAAAAAGAGAATACTGAACACAATAAAGCAATATTATGGATTGAGAAAAGCCTAAGAAGAGAACCCAGAAGGAGAGAGGAAGTCTACAAATTTAAATAGAGCCCCCACAGAAAAGAATGACTTGACCACAAGAAGTATAAGCGCATGTAGTAAGAATAAATTGATCATGACATCATGTGAAATAAGAGCTATGAAGGAAAGGATGGGGAGGAGAGGATGGTAAACCAGACATTAACTCCCCCCAAATTATGAGTCAGTCAAAAAGCAATGATTCTATGAGTCAACAAGAAATACAACAGAAGAAATGAAAGGTGTATATTATCAAAAGCAACTTACCTGGAAAACAAGCAAAAAACTAAGTAATCTAAGAATTATCAGACTATGAAAATCAGGAAAAACAAAATAAACCAAAAAAGCTTGATTATCATACTTAAAGAAATCATCAACAAAACCTGCCCAGAACTATTATAACCAGAGAGTAAAGAAAAGCTAGAATAGACATGCCACTTCCTTAAAAACACTACAAAATTAAAATTCTTAAAAATGTCATAGCCAGAGCTTCCAGATCATAGAAAAAGTACTATGAGCTTCTAGAAAGAAAGAGTTCAAGTACCATAGAACCACCATCAGGATCACACAAAAATTCAGTAGCTAACGTTATAAAGGAAAAAGAAAAGATCTTGGAATATGATATTCCAAAAGGAAAAAGATAAAGACATTTATAATCCAGATACTTTATTCTTTTTTTTTTTTTTTTTTTTTTTTTTTATTTTTTTTTTTAAAGCAATTGGGGTTAAGTAACTTGCTCAAGGTTACACGGCTAGTCATTATTTATGCGTGGGTGCTCATTTTCTGAGGCCTGATCTGATCTCGGGTCATCCCAACTCCGAGGCCGGCGCTCTTACTCACTGCGCCACCTAGCCGCCCCTTTAGGGCAATTGGGGTTAAGTAACTTGCCCAAGGTCACACGGCTAGGTTTTTGTTTGTGCGGATTAAGTGTCGGAGGCCGGCTCCGAACTCAGGTCCTTCTGATTCCAGGGCTGGCGCTCTATTCACTGCGCCACCTAGCCGCCCCCAGATACTTTATTCTGAAAAACAGTAAAATTCTTCACAGAAAACTGAATAAAGAACTTTGAATCATTCTTTTTTTGGGGGGAGAAGGAGGAAGGGAGGGCAATTGGGGTTAAGTGACTTGTCCATGGTCACACAGCTAGTAAATGTTAAGTGTCTGAGATTGGATTTGAACTTAGGACCTCCTGACTCCAGGGCCAGTACTCTCTATTCACTGTGCCACCTTGTTGCCCCAGAATCATTTTTTATGAAAAACCCAAAGCTGAGTAGAGAACTTTTGAAAGGCAGACATAAGAATCAAGAGAAAACTAGAAAAGTAACTACATTTAAACAATCTAAGGGGCTATATAGTGATGACAAGAGAAAAAGAAATGAGTATCCCTTCAAAACCTTAATGTCCTCAAGAATTATTGAAGGAGTTAATGAGATAAACAGAAGGTCTGGGGTTTAACTCCCTATTTTGATGGCTTTACGAGAAGGAAAAAAAGAGAGAGAAAAGATAATGTACTAAGAAATAAGGAAGAGGAAGAGGAGGAAACTTGTTTTCTCACATAAGGATGCAAAAGATGAAGAAAAGAGAAACATGGAGGAAGGTTGAAGGTAACTGGGCATTACATGAATCTTACTTTCATCTGAATGAGACAAATGAGGGTTGAACACACTCATGCACAGGCAAAGTAATGGAGAAATATATTAAACTTAATAGGGACATGGGCAGGGAGAGGGAAAGAGAGGAATTTAAAAGGGAGAATAGGACCAGTAAAAGTTTGGCCACAAGCCAAATAAACTCCAGTGCTAGGAGTAACCATGAATAACCATGAATGTGAATGAGAAGAGCTCACCTATAAAAGGAAAGAGGCAGCAGAATGGATTACAAAGTAGAATATAATATTTTCCCAAAAATATAAGCTATTGGGGAAAGAACTCACTATTTGAGAAAAACCACTGGGAAAACTGGAAAGTAGTATGGCAGAAACTGGGCTTAAGACTAATATCTCACACTATAAACCAAGATAAACTCATATGCAATTTAGTATAACCTGGAAGAAATTATCTTTCATATCTATGGGTAGGGGAAGAGTTTGTGACCAAACAAGAGATATAGAGGATAGATGGATAATTTTAATTACATAAAATTTAAAAAGTTTTCCACAAACAAAACAAGTACAGTCAAAACTAGAAGCAAACTTGGAAACTGGAGAGAAAATTTTTGCAGTGAGTTTCTTTGATAAAGATTCTATTTCTCAAATATATAAAGAACTGAGCCGAATTTATAAGAATAAATGCTACTTCACAGTTGATAAATGGTCAAGGTATATTATCAGGCAGTCTTCAGAGTAAGAAATCAAATCTACTAATAGTCATATAAAAATGCTCTAAATCATTAATAACTAGAAAGACATGCATTAAGATAATTTTAAAATACCACCTCTTACTTGTCAGAGTGGCTAGGATAATAAAAAAAGGGAAAATGACAAATTCTGGAGATAATGAGGGAAAATAAGTACACCAATGCATTGTTGGTAGAGTTGTGAACTATTCTAGAGAACAATTTGGAACTAGGCCCCCAAAGGTATTAAGCTGTTAACCCTTTGACCCAGCAATACCTCTGCTAGGTCTATACCTGCAAACACACTAAAGAAGAAGGAAAAGGACCCATAGGTACAAAAATATTTATGGCAGCTCTTTTTGTGGTGACAAAGAATTGGAAATTGAGGGGATACCCATCTATTGGAAAATGGATGCATAAGTTATGGTCTATGAATGTAATATGCTATGAGAAATGATTCAGGAGATAGTTTCAGAAAGACTGAGGAAAATTTATATGAATGGATACAAAGTGAAGAGAGCAGAAGCAAAAGAACAATTTACACAATAACAATATTATAAAGAATAATCAATGGTAAAATATTTAGTAACTGATCAGCACAATGACCCATTACAATTCTAAAGCACTCATTATGAAAAATGCCATCTGTCTTCACAGAGAGCTGATAGACCCAGAATGCAGATTAAAGCATACTTTTCATATTTCTTTGTTTCTTTTTTAGAATGTCTAAAGTAGAAGTCTGTTTTGCATGACTACGTATTTGTAATGGGGTTTGAATTTCTTGCCTTCTTAACGAGTGGGGAAATATGGGGAAAGGGAGAGAACTTAAAATGAAAAATAAAATAAAATGGAAATTTAAAAAATTTAAAATTTAAAATACAGTACTATGAATAGATACTAAAGAAATGTTTCCTGAATTTAAAGGGGGAAGAAATCAATAATTTATTGTTTGCAAGAAACATACTTGAAACATAAAGATTCAAATAGAGTGAAAAAAGGGAACTGGGAAAAAAATTTGTTATGCTTCAAGTGACCTAGAAAATCTCAGATAAATAAGGTGATGGTAAAAATAAATGTAATACAGGTTTATTCATATCACTACCCCTTCACTCCTAGTCAATAAACTTCATTGGCTCCTTATTGCCTTCAGGATAACGTATAAAATCCTCTCTTTCTTTTGCTTCTAAAGTTCTCTATAAACTAGCCCCTTCCTACCTTCCAGGATTCTTATACTCTCCATCCTGACTTGTCCTCTGTGATCTGATGACACTGGATTCCTTTCTTGTTTTTCCTGCATGATATTTCATCTCCTGACTCTGGGCATTTTCACTGGCTGTTCCCCATGCCTGGAATTCTCTCTTTTCTCATCTCTCCCTCCTGACTTTCCCAATTTCCTTCAGGTCTCAACTAAATTCCCACTTTCTACAAGAAGTCTATCCTTCCTAGTCCTTCTTAATCTTAGTACCTTCCCTCTGAAATGATCCTCAATTTATCCTATGTTCATTTTGTTTGAACAGAATTGTTTTCATATTGTCTATCCACTAGGCTGTGAGTTTCTTGAGAAGAGGGACCTTCCCCCTTTCCTTTATTTGTATTCCTAGTGCTTAGCACAGTGCCTGGCACATGGGAAGTGATTAATAAACACTTATAGATGGAATGATGAACTGTCACCACATTTGGACTTTAATATCACAGTTCTCAATGTGCTGCCTGAGAAAGTAGAAATGGCACTAAAGAAACCTGATTGGAAGAGCAGCAAGACCAGATGACATATTCACACAGGTCCATGCTAAAGGCTACATGATTTGAATCACATTGAGGGAAGAAAATAAAAGGTTTAGAAAAAAATCATAGGCCCATGTCCCAAACCCTATAACCTTATATTCAAGTTAGGGAGAAAGCAGGGTGAGGGACTTAAAATCAAATTCTAAGTTCCAACATAAAGGGAAAGGTTAAGAAAATGGCATTTGAACTTCTAACAGCCCTCTTACTATCTGTCTTGGAAGGACTATGCTATTTAGGTAGCTTACATCTCATGAGGGAAAGTCCATCAAACTTGATCAGTATTCATGGGTCAGAGAAACAACCTAATAGCAAGGCAAGAACCAGTTCTCTGTGAGCAGAAACACAACCTTGTGGAGGTGAAACCAACGCCTGGAACCACTGTACTTGCTCAAATTGGGTGACATTAAGCAGAGACCTCCAGGGCACGAAGGGTTCCCTTATTATGTCAGTATGAAGCTCCTCTATCCTGTCAAGGAGGGTGTGGAAAAGGTCTGAGTAAAAGCCCTTGCCCAGTCCCATATGGGAGCAGTGGTTAACTTGAATGCTGGAGCTTTTGTTTTGCTGGCTGTTTTAGGGGAAGGGAGGAAAGATTAACAGAAATTGAAGTCTTGCAGGTTGGAAATGCATGTGCTAGATACATTGATGTAAATTTCTATATTTCTACCATTCTGAGTAAAGTTCTTATACAGCACATTATTTTAAGTGACATTAAATGAAATATATAATAGGTAAGTGAGTAATGAAAATTGCTGGTGAAATTTCACTGAAGGATGTAGATATACTCCCTACACTTGACTAACATAAAAATCTGACACTACATAGGAAAAAGTGGAACAAAGGGGTGTGTGATAAAGCCCTGCTCTGTGAATCTTAGAGAGGTATAAGGAGCTTAAAGGATACCCTCAGAGAAACCTCTAGTTCATACTACATATGAAAAAATGAACATGGAAGTATCAATAACTATTCATCTGAATATCTACATTCCTATTTCTCCAAAATCTTTATGAGAATAATCTACACTCATTCTGGAACCCTACTTGGTATAAGAAAGGAAAAGACAGACCAATGATTCTCTACAGTAGACTATAGTGTTAGTTATACCACTGACCAAATGGTGTAGAGAATACAAGACCCAGCTAGGCTTACTATTTGCTGATTATAAAAAGTACTTGAACACTTAATCCACACAAACAAAAACCTAGCCATGTAACCTTGGGCAAGTTACTTAACTCCAATTGCCCTAAAGGGGCGGCTAGGTGGCGCAGTGAGTAAGAGTGCCGGCCTCGGAGTTGGGATGACCCGAGATCAGATCCAGCCTCAGAAAATGAGCACCCACGCATAAATAATGACTAGCCGTGTAACCTTGAGCAAGTTACTTAACCCCAATTGCTTATTTAAAAAAAAAAATAAAAAAAAAAGTACTTGATTAAATAGAGCAAAATGTCCTCTTTAAGACTCTCCTTTTGGGGTAGTGAGGTGGTGCAGTGGATAGAGTACAGGCTCTGGAGTTAGGAGGACCTGAGTTCAAAAAATCTGGCCTCAAATACTTGACACTTACTAACTGTGTGACCCTGAGCAAGTCATTTAACTCTGATTGTCTCACCACCACCCCCAAAAAGACTCTTTCAACAATATCTTGTACTAAAATCATATGTAACAGTAAAGAAATCCTTGTTCTACAAACCTACAATTATTAGCATAAAGTGAACTATAAAGAAAAGAGACATTTTTTTCTTTTAGTTTATTTTTAGTTTTCAACATTCACTTCCGTAAGTTTTAAATATTCTCACCTTTTCTTCCCTCTCCCTTCCCCAAGATGGCATGCAAACTGATAAAGGCTCTACGCATACATTCCTATCAAACATATTTTCACCTTAGTCATGTTGTATAGAAGAATTAGAACAAATGGGAGGAACCTTGAGAAAGAAAACAAAACAAAACAAAAAAGAAAATAGTCTGCTTCGCTTTGCATTCTGATGCCATAGCTCTTTCTCTGGATGTGGATGGCATTTTCCATCATAAGTCCTTTGGAATTGTTTTAGGTCCTTGCATTGCTGAGAAAGGCTAAGTCTATCAAAGTCAGTCATTATACACTCTGGCTGTTACTGTGTATACTGTTCTCCTGGTTCTGTTCCTCTCACTCAGCATCAGCATCAAGTCTTTCCAGGTTTTTCTGAAGTCTGCCTGCTCATCTTTTCTTGAAATGAATGATACAAATATAAATATAAATGATACAAATATAAATACTAATACAAATACAAATACAACAGTATTTTATTACATTCATATAACACAACTTGTTTAGTCATTCCCCAGTTGATGGGCAATCCCTCAATTTCCAGTTCTTGGCTACTGCAAAAAGAGCTGCTACAAATATTTTTGTGCATGTGGGTCCTTTTCCCATTTTTATGATCTCTTTGTGATACAGCCCTAGAAATGGTATTGCTTGGTCAAAGGGTATAAGGGACATGCTCAAAAAAGATGGTTGTCATTGTCTTGGAGGAGGTTAATGAGAGGATTTAAATGAAAGTTTTCCTGCAGAAGTTGAAGTCTCTCAGATGCTCTTGTTTGTATATGACATTGTGTGTACCTGTAACACTGCAAAAATTCTAAAATTAAATTCATAATCATTCAAAAGAAATTGATCTATGGACCTAGCAAAAACAAGAGGATAAAGAACATTTATGATCCAGATTGTTAGATACCTGGAAGCTCAGCCCATAGAGCTCAGCCCATATATCTTGGACAGACATTGCAGAAAGAAAGTAAAGTTCTGAACAGGAATAAAAGATATGTCTAGGTTGTCTTTATGGTGTTGCAAGGCACTTTTACATACAGGATCCCAAGCTTTTCCTTGAAACAAAAGCTCATCCTTTTAACAACAGAAATACTTCTAGTCATGCTAATTGACTGAAAATACCAAGTTGTTGGAAAATTTAAATTGCTGGTCAGATGACAATGAAGAGGTACATGGTGGGTGTAAATAAGCTAGAGGGCCCAAGAAGTGAACTGAAAGAAATTAAGGAGATAATCAGAAATCTTTTCTGATATAGTTAGAAAAGAGATGTCAGTTTTGTAGTGAGTGAGGGTTAACAGATGGGAAGCTTGTGTCCTAGAGGGTAGCTGCTTAAAGTCAAGAGATATAAAATATGGCTCCCAGTATGATGGGTAGATTCACAGTGGAGGATTTGTGAAGAGACAAAGATAAAGAATTGCATAGAATGAAGAGATATGGGTAGGTTTTGAACTGCACCATTGGAGAAAACAACCACATTGATGAGATCACAGATCCATCAAAATACTGAATCAGTAATTCAACTCTGTACTCACAGAATGTTGAATATCCTTTGAAAGGTCTTATAGGGAGTCTGTCAAGCAGAGTAACTTTAACTTAGTGGTATCTGGGCAGAGTGTAAAGCATTTTCTAAGGATCTAAAACGGTCATTAAAATTGAAAATAACATGTTGTGTGTTACTATCGATTTTGATCACAAACAGTAGAGCCTTAGCTATTGTGCGATGATGTACACATGAGATAAGAACTATGGAATCTACTATTAGGAGGAAAATGTGTTATTTGGGAGATGGATTTGTACCAAGATATTCATACTCTTTTACTCAGTCCCCCTTGTGACCTAAATAACAAACCAATGGTTAGAAGTATAGTTTATGGACTGGAATGTTGCTAACTGACCTCTATGGAGGAGGAAACCTGGACCCCTTACCAAGCTTCAACCAGCTAAGCTAAATAACCACTGACACTAAGTATATAAATTGATTCCTCCCCTGGCTTGTTGATTTGATTTTAAAATGCACAAAACATTTAAAACAAATTAACAAATTTATTTTAAACAAATAAATCACTGCTAACTAGTCTTCCCTAATCCAATGAAATCATAGGTCTGGTTAAAAACAAATTTATGTAACAGCCACTTATTTCTAAGAATGGCTTAGAACATAAATATTAAACATACAGGAATACGTTCCCATGCACAATAAAAGAAGAGTCTAT
This sequence comes from Gymnobelideus leadbeateri, assembly GCA_011680675.1. NCBI lineage: Eukaryota > Metazoa > Chordata > Mammalia > Diprotodontia > Petauridae > Gymnobelideus > Gymnobelideus leadbeateri. The sequence goes on along the minus strand of WOXC01009190.1, from coordinate 293,252 downwards.
TTTTTCATATATTCCTTTAAAGAGAATCAACCTCCTCATAACTATATTTTCCACCAACTGCTCTGCTTGGCTTTGACTTTTGACTTGGTTTTGAGAGAATAGCATGCCCCTGTGCCAGGCACCCACTGGTACTCCACCTCCCTTTTTTAGCTTCCTTTTGTGTACTATCTTCCCATATTAGATTGTAAGCTCCTAGAGGGAACAGATTGTCTCATTTTCTTATTTGTATAACCAGTGCTTAGCACAGTGACTGGCACATAGTAGGTGCTTAATAAATATTTTTTGAATTAATTTGAATTGAATCCATATGTTAGCTCTTAGCAAAATTATGAATTTGGGGAGATAGGAGTTAAGAGAATAAAAGGCTAAGGATCTGTAGTTGTAGATTTTCTCCAATTTACTCTATGATCTTGAACAAGTTACTTAACTCCTCTGAGCTTTTAGCTCCTCATTTGTAAAATGAGAGTTTGGACCGGATGATTTTTTTGGTCCCTTTTAATTCTAAAGATCTTGGATTCTAAGTTGCTGAGATAGGTCATCTTACCCAAATTTCTAAGAGTCATTAATCTCTAAAGAAAGAATTGAATGATTGAGTTGTGCAATTTCTCTTTTTACCTTGTCTGAATTTTTTTTTCAGTCTTTTTCAGCGGTAGAAATGACAGTCATGTTTAAGGACTCATGTCTGTAATTAATGTGTAGGAGTTTTGAAGTGATGTCACTTCATACCAAGCACTACCTGTCTGCCAAGGAAGGGGAGGGACTATTCAAAGAAGGCAGCCTTCCCTCCAAGCTGGAAAGCAGAAGAAACTATATGGGCATGATTAGTTTCTCACAAATGTTGGGAATTACATCAGCACAGCAGACCAGTGAGTATCCAGCTAGTGTTGACTGATCCAAGCAGGTGGGCATAAATGCTGACATACAAAGGAGACTGAGGAAAAGAAAAGGCATGCAATCACCTTTTAGTCTCTTTCTGAACATTACTCAAGTTTCTACAACATTACCCACAGCCTATTTATGATTTGTTGGTGCAAGTTGTGCAATCAGATTATAAAACAGCATTTCATTGAGTCATGCAAGTGACAGATGAGCCCTCATTGCAGTACTGTCCAGATGCAGGGATTATGTTCCACTTGGGGAAGCATTTTGTGTGAGGGGAGTCAGTTTAGAATATTTCATGTATTTCAAGAATTTATTTTCTTCATTTCAATAGCAATAAGGTGGTGTTGCTTTTTTTTAATCTGATCTTGCAAAAATATTTTTCCTTTTAGAAAAATATACCTTTTTTCTGTCTTGGATTACAGAAAGTGTTCTCCACTTTGAAAAACGTATGAATCAGGGGAAAACAAGACATCTGATATAAAATAAAGGGGCTGTACTATTTTGCCTGCAGTGTTCTTTCTAGTTATTACGTTTTATGGTACTTCAGTATCAAGATACAGTCCTGTGAGCTAAGAGTTAAAAAAGAAACACTAGCGCTTTGGTCTTAGAATTCATCAAAGCCAAGAGATTAAGTTTAGAACTTTGATGAATCAAGGTTCTAAAATTGGAAGATAGGTAAAGGATTCCTCCAATTCCTCCCTCTCCAAGCATGCATCTCCCATGACTCCCCCTTTTGGCTAGGTGAAAGGGCAACATGTTTTCCAAGGCTGATTGGTTTCACAAACTCATAGTGTTATTCTATTAAACAGTTCAATGCAATTTGTTTCTTTGACTGAATGGATTAATCCAATTAATATTTTTTGTTCCAATATGTAGCTGAGAAACAAATTAAAATCTCATAAAAATGTGCCCCTCATTCCTGGACGATTGACACCTGGCTTTATTTTGGGTGGATATAAGAATTTCATATGCACCAAATTATAATTACAAAAAACTATTTGTGGGTCCAGGCTACTTAGGTGGCACAGTGGAGTTTAGAGTCAGAAAATCTTGTCTTCATGAGTTCAAATCCAGTCTCAGACATTTACTAGCTGTGTAACCCTAAGTGAATCACTTAATTCTGTTTACCTCAGTTCCTTCTGTTAAATGAGCTGGAGAAGGAAATGGCAAATCACTCCAGTATCTTTATCACAAAAACCTCAAATGGGGTCACTAGCAGTTGGACATGACTGAAATGACTGAACAACAACAAAATTTGTGAGTCTAATTATTATTACAAAAATGACTAATATACTACTACTGCTACTGCTACTACTACTACAAAACTAATAATATCTGACACCTATGTCATGGAAAATTTCATGAATATAATAGAAAATATATTTCCTACCAATGGCTAATGCTCCCACAAGTAATGATTCTTACTTCATTGAGCTTTGGAATATCTAATTGCCACCAGATCCATCGCCATTCAAAAAAGATTGCCTAGTTATCTAAATTGGAGAAACAAAGTAAATGGAAAAAAAAACAAAAACATATTGCCCAGATAGCATGTGATTAGATATCTTGCTAAATACTGTAAATGGACTATGAGCTGGATCCAATAGCAGACTTAGTGATGTCAAGTTTTTTCCTAATGCAAAAGCCTATCTCTTGGATACCACTATACTGTTGGTGGTACTTTATGACTATGATTGATGGGAATACCATGACCTCAGAAGACTCAAAATTGTAGATGACCAAAGAGTGAATGCAAAACTATATGGCAGATGTAGGCAGACTGCAGCATAAATATAGAATAAACACAAAGATTTGTGCATGAGGAATTGTTTGTAAGACATCATCAGTGACATATTTAATCAGAAAAGGAAACATGTTTGCCATGTATAAGGAGTAAGGGATAAACAGGGTGGACAGCCCAAGTGCTGCAATATAATCAGTGAAACACCAAATGACCCAAGGAAGTTTTACATCATGTTAGAGAAGTCCTCTATGGATGACTTATGAAAAGACAGGTAAAAGAATTGTGTAGGATTAGAAGGGAATTGCAATCTGCTTGAATGGAGTAGCTTAGTACCACTGAGATCACATATTCATGAAGTCTTGAAATGAGTTGATATATTATGCTTTATGATGTACAAGGTGATTTGCATACATTATACTTGATTTTTAAAATAATTCCAAGAGAAAGGTATCTGAGGGATTATCATTTTCATTTTATATATGAGGAAACAAGCTCCTGAAAGTGAAGTGCTTCCATAAAATTCCATAGCTAGGAGATAGAATTGAGTTTTACATCTTGGTCTTATGGGTATAAATTAATTGTTCTCTCCATTGTACTGTAATGCCTTATTGCTACTTCTGTTGCTGCTAACAAAACTGGAAACCAAACCCTGGTAGAACAGTTACAAAAATATCGTATAGAAGGACTAAATGTTTCAGGTTTGATCCTCATTTTCAACATTAGGATCCCGCTACAGATTGCTAGGCTAGCTTGGTTGATTAGAACAAAGGATTAATGAGGCCAAGGTCAAGGATTCAGTCTCCTGTGGGACAGTTAGTTTTTTTCTCTCAGTGCCACATGTATGTATTGTATCCCTAAAGCTAGATTCCCTGGTTCACCAGGAGGACCCTGATGAGAATATACAGATATATCAGGGCAACTCATTCTTCCTACTAATTAAAGTAAATCAGATTTCACATCTCTACTAATGATTAGTCAATATCCATTACCATCATGTTTAAAGGCTGTTGCTTCTCCTGTAGTAGAGAATAAAGATAAGCCAACGAGCTCAAGGGCTCAAGGGAGTGGAGTGAGGGGGTCAAACTAGTGACCTTGGTCTCTTGGTCCTAACCAAGTATTTCTGGCAGGCCTATGGAGCGATCCAAGGTCTGCTGGTTTCTGGGTTTAAGGTCAATTCATAAATACTCCTTGCTTCCCTTTTTCTTCCTCTTACCTATTACCCTACAGTTATTAATAGAGAAGATCTTGTATATAAGAGCCATAGAAATGCACAAGGGAGGAGATAATTTTTTTTACACAAGCTAAGTGTCTAAAAACAGAGCAGGGAATAAAATGCCAGATGAGCTTCCTTTTTTTCCCTTAAAGTAAACTGTAAAATTGGCAACATCTTTGTGTTGCAAAGCCTAACAATATTGTTATGCTAACATGGCCTTCTTTTGTGCTACTTACAATGTTATGAGACACCAAATAAAATCCCTAGATACTTTATAGTTTGGGATGAGGCAGAAGCTCCAGCTGCACTACAGCTTCTTTTTGGGGGCCATATTAGAATATTATGAATGGGAACAAGATAAATGATGTATCAGCTGGGGCCATTTGGTCATATCCCAAGGGATGACTTCAATATAGCTATATCTTTGCTCTTCCTTTGGGTTAAGAGACAGAGTCAGAAGTGTTATATAGTGAAGATGGGACACTTAGGAAAATATAGGAACATAGATTCTTAGAACTGGAAGGGACCTCAGAGACTAGTCAGTCCCAACACCTTTAGTTACAAAGAAATCTGAGGCCTAGGAAGAGGAAGTTATTTGCTTAAACAAGTTTAGGACTAAATTCCATTTTCAAACTCTAACGTTGTTCTTTGCTATAGGTGGAGAACTACAAAGACCTCTGAAGATCTCTTCCAGTCCAATGAAAATGTGGCTTTGTGTTCTTCACTTACCCCACTGTCCAGCCACCCAGCACCCTCCTCTATGAGAGGCTGTTGAACCAGCTTCTCTACCTTGTTTCTGAAAGTGAAGGGAAGATACCTGAGATTAAGTTCTAGGCACAGAGATGGGAAAACCTTACCCTGACAGGTGTTTTTTTTAAGATCCCCTTCAAGGCCTGCATTAATTAAATCAAAATGCAGTATTTATTTGTCTTTTGCTTTTACCAATGGTGTTTCACAAATGTGCATCTTTATACTGGTTCTAAAACCTTTATATTGGAAAATTTGTACTCTGGCTATCTCCATTGCTGCCCTAAAGGGTGTACAGAAGCATAATGTCCTGCTCCATTCCTGAATACCCTGGGAAAATGTCATAGTACCAAACCTTGTGTTTTTTCCAAGGAAAAAATACAAACTAAAAAACATTGTAGTTTGAAAGCTGTTTGACAAGGCCCTTTTAACCAATTTTGTGAAGCAGTATGTTGTAATGAGAAACACTGAACTGGGAGTCAAGAGACTTGTGTTTTGTCTCTCTCTCCCTTTAACTTAAGGGAGGCTGGTGACTTTGCATAGTCCTGCCTCACTTAAATCCAATTTACTTGCAAGTCAAGACATCAACTTCCTGATGTCTTTGGTTTTCTTCAAGGGATGAAGGACAAACAACAAAGACTGAAAAAGTCATGTTTCTTCTCTGGACCTCAATTTCCCATCTGCAAAATGGAGTTGATTGACATTGATTACATTCGATTTGACAAACATTCAAGATAGTATGCTTTATATAAACTCCCAAGATCTCTTCTAGTTTTAAAATTCTATGAGAAGCTGATCTTTGAATATCCTCCCTGAGCACCCATTTCATTTCCCGGTCTAGGTGGTGCCCTTTATCTCAGTTTTCCAGACATGGGTAAAATGCTCAGTAAACTAGGAAAAACTATCTTAAAATCATTTAAATGACAGACTTTGACTCACAGATGTCTCATTTCCATATGCCAAGAATTCAGGAGCTCAGTATATACTGAATACCTGAAAGCCATTGTCACTCACATACCTACAGGACTCTGATTAACTTTTCTCTATATGAGTATTTAGAGGACAATTTAGAAAAAAGCATATCTGACAAAAAAAAAAAGGTTCAGAAATTTAGGAATAGACCATAAGAATGATAAGACACTTTCCTACTCTAGAGGGTCATAAAGGTCTTTAGGAAAGAATGTTTCTGACACTATTGCCCCTAGTTTCTTATTTAAGTTCATTATTTACCCCCTGAAAATGTATAAGAAAGCAGTGAACTCAGAGCATGGAATGGAAAAGTATAGTTGGAAAAGATTTAAGCAGTCAGAGGGAACTGATATCTTTGCCAAAGCATAGTGTTTTGTATGTATGTGTATATGTATGTATGGTGTGTGTGTATATATATATATATATATATATATATATATAAATAGAGAGAGAGAGAGAGAGAGAGAGAGAGAGAGAGAGAGAGAGAGCGAGCTTTGTTTGGAAAGTGAGTTACACAAACAATCCAAACAATAAATATTGGCTACTAAAAATTACTGCTTATTTCAAAGAAGAGAGTAACTAGGGTAGAGTTATAGAGTTTTGCCCTAGGATAGAAAATATAGAGGGCTCCAATAGTATTGTCTTAAGTTAGGCTTCCTCTCCTAGTACTAGACTTGGCTCCCTCTCTGGTATAGCAGATTCCTTCTTCGGTGGATTTTCTCTCCTGGGTCACACCATAGGAGTCTCCCTTCTCCAGATCTACCCCCAGGTGCAATAATTGTTCTGGGGGTCATGAGGAAACTTACACATCCCTAGTGACTTTAGTTTCACTGATAATAGTCACACTTTCCTATTATAATGATTTCTTGATTAATTCACTAGGCATATATATATATATATATATATATATATATATATATATATTTTTTTTTTTTTTAAAGCAATTGGGGTTAAGTAACTTGCCCAAGGTTACACGGCTAGGTTTTTGTTTGTGTGGGTTAAGTGTCGGAGGCCGGCTCCGAACTCAGGTCCTTCTGACTCCAGGGCCGGCCCTCTATTCACTGCGCCACCTAGCCGCCCCACACTAGGCGTATATTAATCATCTGTGATGTTCAGAGTACTATACTAGGCATTATGCAGAAATGGTAAACTATAGAGTGCTATGTAGATGAGTAATTATTATTACAAGGGGAAGCAAAGCAGAAGTTACAATTCCTGCCCCTGAGGAATTTATAATTGCAGAAAAAAGATATACAATTGTATAATAAGTAGACAGCAAAAGATAGTGCATGAGAAGGTAGGTCAAATTATATATTGAGTATCAAGAAACTGGAAGGTCAATGGAGTGATCAAGGCTGGCTTGCCAGCCATCATTAAAAGAGTTTCCTGAAGGTAATCTCTGAGCTGGGTCTTAAAATAACTGAGTGATTTAGATTGCCAGGGAAGAGGCAGGATGAACATTTCTGGAAGTTGAACATTTTGACAGAAATAGGAAGGGGTGAAAAGTGTTGGTACATGTTAAAAAGAGGTGATGGTGAAGAAAAATTAGAGAAAAGTAGAATAAATGTGAGGGAGTGTCCAGTTGACCAATGATCCTACACAAATACTGGGCTGAGTTTAGATTTGATTTGATAGGAAATATGGAACTATCATAAATTCCTGATCAGAGTAGGATAGGATCAAAAACAGTAGATAGGATCAAAGAATCATAAAGTTTAGATCTGGAAAGGACTTTATCATATATGTGGTGTTTGACGTTACCTGGCAGCTAGCTACAGATTGAACTGAAAGGGGGAGGGGGAATGGTGGAGTAGGGAAATCAGCTAGGAAGCTTTGTAATGAGACAGATGCAAAGTGACTAAAGTGGTAGTAGACAGAAAGTTCAAATACACATAGTATTGTGCACAGTCGTCTGTGACTGATTCCCCTATGTAGGAAGAGAGAGTCTCTATATATGTAGCAGCAAGCACCCCAACATCTCCAGGGTGACTGCCAACACAGGTTCTTAGATCTGCTTTTCAAAAGGAAAGCAACTCAAAATGGGTTAACAAGCTTACTTTAATCAAACAAACACACATTACCTAGTTCAGGGGAAAAAGGTCAGCACCCCAAACTTCAGAGTTACGGAACTTACAGATCAAACAGACAGGCTTCCAAACTGTCCAACCATTATATCAATATCAAATCACAGTTACCAGAGAGGGAAGCATCAACATCTGGGTTTTCAAAGCCGGGGGGCTCTCAACAACGGCTTCCCTGAGTCTCATCTGGTCAAATCACACAACACTTCTCAAAGTGAGCCCCAAAGCAAAGCCTCTAATCAGGGATTATATAGTCTTCTCCTGGCTCAGAGAATGTAACCACCCTTTTGATCCACTGCCCAATCACACAGCATCAAGGTGTGGTCATTCCTGAAAACCAAGCCTCCCACCACAGGCTCCATGTGACCACATTCAGCCTATTAGGAGGCAGAGCATATTTTCAAATCAAGGAAGGTTTTCAGAGTCTCTTAAAGCCAATCAAAGTCTCTTAAGCCAATCAAAGGGCCTAGGGGCAGGGAAGATCTTTAAATCTGCATTTCCATTACAATATAGTACAGCAATTCCAGCTAGAAAATGAGCAGAACAGGGTTTTTATATAAGTTCACATGCATTGAAGAGGTGAGAAAAGGCCACATTGTAAAATTTGGCTCCTAGACTTCAGTGGAGCAGAGTTCCATGAGGCTGATAGTTGCCTGTTGATATCCATCATGCCCTAATTCCACATAGTTGAATAGAGTTCTGATGCAATATGCAACAGGTCTTAATCACATACCGTATCTTGCAGGTATAGTACAGAATAGCATTATCATTTCTTTTAGGGAGACATTGCTATCTCTCCTTCAGGCTCAAAGAAGCTGACTCTGCCTACATCTAAGACTCGATGACAGTTTGAACATCTCCAATGACCAGGTTTCATTAGCTAAGAAGGACAGATTAAGCAACTGAAGCCCCAATAACCTTAGCTGTACAAATACTGTTTTTCAGTATGCCTTGCCAAAATAAAGGATGTCAAGATGAGACATTATGAATATCAGTTTCTTTTCCTCTGGCTGTGGGGAGGATAGATTAAGTGCTTGTAAATTGTTTTTAAAATGAAAAGTGTTGAAAATTATTGCTGTTTAAAATAAGAAAGAAAATAAAATATCACCATAGGTTATTAGAAATAGTATAAACCAAGGCTGAATTTTCAGGTTGTTTGGGAAAGTTCATATGTTTTTCAGAACAAACCAAAAAACTAGACTATTAGGGAAACTAATACTGATAGTCTTTGATTAGGAAATGAAACTAGATAAGTATTGTTATTGGCTATTATTATTTATTAGTAACCAAGAAAAGAATCAATCACTTATATTTACAAAGATATAAAATTAACTATAAAATTAACAGACAAACATTTGATGGCTTTCAACAATAGCAAGAAAATAGAAACCCATGAGTTTAGATTTGTGTAATTATATAGTTCAATAAGTTTAATTTTAGAAATGATCTAAAAAGATGAATAAATAAGATTAAATCACTATACATACTTTCCCAGTAGATTTGCACAGGAATGTTTTCACTCTTTTTAGATGTTCTGTGATAAGAAAGAAAGGAAGGGAGGGAGTCAGGAAAGAAGACACAAAGAAAGAGAGAAAGAAAGAAGTTAAACCAGTTCGGGGGGAGGGAAGAAGGAAAAAAGAAAGTATTAAAGAAAGAGAATTTATCCTGGAGTCTCACTATAATGCCACTTACTCTATTAAGTGTAGAGAAACTTTTTACTTCATTGTGGCCTTCAACTGATTTTCTTTTTCTCTGCTGGATGAATGGAACCATATCAGAAAAAAGTTGCTTATCCTAATCCTACAGATTAGAATGAAGTGAATTCTCCTTGGAACCCAAAGGAATATTTCAATGTATTAGAAGAACCTCCTTATAACACAACACCAAAGGCTCTTCAGCTAATGACGGGAAATTTTATGTGAATTTAAGAAAACAGGTAAAATAAAATAAAAACCTTATAATTAGACTCATCTGATAACCCAAGCCCTTTGAGAGTAGGAATTGTATCTTAAGTATTTCTGTGTCCTAGTACTCTTTTATCCCACTTAGGGCTTGGCACACATTGGTTACACAAAAAATATTTGAGGAAGGATGGAAGATGGGCAGGCAGGCAGGAAGAAATGAAAGAAGAATGAGAGTTGGTTTTTGTACAGAATGGAGACATTCATTTAGTATTGTGTCCATGATAACATACGAGTGACATATAGAAAGTAATTTTCAGGCTTTACCCAATGAACTTTATTGTACTTATCTTTATGTGGGTCCTAGCCCAGGAGAGCTATAGTAACCCTATGCTTGAATGAGGCATAAACATGGTCCTCAATTAAAAAGTATTTTAAGTAGAATAGCCCCAGCAAACTGAAAGGGAAGTTCAACAATCAACCATGGTCCCTTACAAATAAGCCAGATAGTTTCCTGTGATGCTGTGCTTCAAGGCAAAATTTTAGGACCTACATGACATTGCAGTGTGGTGAAGTAGAAAAAACTGTGGGTTTGGAGGAAGAGGACCTGGTTTCAAATCCTGATTCTACCACTGATTCACTGTGCCCTTGAGAAAATTTCTTAACCTCTCTAGGCCACATGTTCCTCTTTTGTAAAATGAAGGTGTTGGAATTGATGGCCTTTAAGACCATTTCCAGCCTTAAATCTATGAACTTGTGTGTGTGTGTGTATTTATACATATATGTATATATAGACAGAGATGTGTATATATGTGTATGTCTACATATATACACATGTGTGTATAATAACATACCAGACAAATTAGTGCCTGATTCTCATCCTACCTAGTAAATTCATGGCTGAAAAACTTGGTGTTGCAACATTTAACCTAGTGTCTAAAGAAACTGGTCTATTTTCAAGGAATACAGTAGTTGCAGAATGGCATTTGAAAATCTGCCCACACAAATTGGCTCCAACACTTATTACACCAGATATATTTCCAAACTGTTTGGATTTTCAGGAAACATTCAAAGAAGCCTAACTCCTAGTTTCAGTTTCATTGGTCGTAACTGAGTGGTCATACAATACCTCTGAACTCCTTTTCCAGAGTGTTTAATAGAGGAAGTTATGTGTAATTAATAAGCTAAATAACCGTAGATATGAAATTATAGTAAAAATGTGGGTCTGAAAAAGGAAACATTATTTTGGATGTTTTAAGGGTGTCTAACATGTGGGAACATGTATTTAGGTACCTCCTCTCCCAAAACTCCTATGTCTGTATTTAATCAGAAAATCATCCTAGGCCAAGTGCTCTGTGTTTGGCTAGCTGCAAAGTTATCCTTGAGAGGGAATGCTAGACATGTCCTTATAGCTATTCACCTAAGGTGAATGCTTAATGGGTATTAATAGTCTATCATGGAAGACCTCAATAGTTTCTTAGGCAAGAAATACCTGATGATTGCCTGATAGCTGTGTCTCTGAGGTGGTCTAGTTATAGGTAGATGAGTTAAAAGTTTTGATCTTGTGACCTGGTTTGTATCAGGAAAACAACACTGTGGTTAGTTCAAGACACTGGAAACAAATTATAATCATCTGAATTGGCTTAATCAAGGCTGGCAAGGTTATTTGGGGATTTTTCATTTTACTAATCCATTTTAGCTGTGTAGACAATAGGACTTTGTACAGCAACCCCTCCTCTCCCCCTCCCTCTCTCCAACAGCCCATAGATCAACCAGTGCTTTAGAAATACTTAGACTCTGCAAGTGACTCATCCAAAAACTATGGCCTAATGGAGGAGAATACTTTAGAAATGGGTCTCCTAAAAATCCAAGGATTATACATAAAGCAGAAAATTCTAATGTATATAACCAAATAAACATCATCAATGTGGTGGGCAGGGTAAACAAGCTTATAGTCAGAGAGATTGCAACCTAGGAACTGAGTTGTAATGTCTAGTTAATTACATATAATGAAATGAGACAAAGGTCATTTCAGACAAAAGTTCTGACTATCTAGGGAAGCTACAGAATCATAGGCTGTAAGAGTTGTAAGAAAACTGAGATCTAACCCTTTCATCTTACAGATAAGGAAAGTAAATTCCATTGAGTTTAAGAAACTCACCCAAGGTCACACAGTTTAGTGACTGGCAGAATTGGACATAGAACCAAGGTTTTCTGACTTTTAGTACAATTCTCTAATACTTAAGCATTTGCATTCCATTATTTTTACATTTTTCCATTATTTTTACAAAGGAAGGATGTACAGTTTGTATTTTTGTTATGCATGATAATCTAGGAACATAGAAATATTAGGATTTTAAAGCTGAAAATGCTACTAACTCCATAAAGTTCAATGAATAGTGTGTGACAGCACAACTATTGTAATATAATTACTGTGGGATGATGGAAGGTAGAAATTTGGGTATGAATGGAGCAGAGACCAATCATATAACAGAGAAGGGCATTTAAAATTGATTTACCACATTGTCAAGCTATATTTACTCTATTTTCAGCACAGTGTTTATAGAAAGAAGAGGGAATTTTGGGGTAGGAAAAAAATAATAGAATATTGTTTTTTGTTTTTTTTTTTTGGAGGGCAATTGGGGTTAGGTAACTTGCCCAAGGTCACAAGGCTAGGTTTTTATTTGTGTGTGCATTAAGTGTCTGAGGTTGGATCTGAACTCAGGTCCTTCTGACTCCAGGGCCGACGCTCTACTCACTGCGCCACCTAGCCACCCCTAGAATATTGTTTTAAAAGTATATCACAACTAGGTGGTGCAGTAAGAGCTCCGGCCCCTGGACTGGTGAGGACCCGGGATCGGTTCTGGCCTCAGATTTAGCACCCACACAAAAATAACTGGCTGTGTAACCTTGAGCAAGTTACTTAACCCCAATTGCTTTAAAAAAAAAAGTATATCACAATCCCATAGCTTCCAGTGAAACTATAATTTACAAAGATACTTTGGACCAGGATATTTCATTCATGTTATCCAAAAACTGAACTCAAAGTCTATGATGTTTGAGAAGCATTCCTTTCAAAATTCAACTTTATGTCTCAAGTAACTTGGATTTCTGTATTCCTTGTTCCATCAAGACTGTATATGTCTAACACACTACATATATTTAATTGTATATAAAATATTATCCATATGGCCATCCTTTTTGTTTAGCCTTAAGGGTCATTAATGACAGAGCCTGTGTCCCATTTTTTATTTTTCTGTAATTCAAACCTTATAGTCTCTATTATTGGCTCACCAGCATGGTTAATTCAATTGAAAATCTCAAGAGTGACCCTTATGCCATGTACCTCTTGGTCTTCTTTTTTGGGGTCTCATTTATTAACATCTACAGAAATCTCACACTAATGCCTCACTACTGTGGCATGGAGATGACCCTTGGCTCTCCAAGGCTATCCTGGTAGTGCATATGATTTCTACCTCTGCTGGAAAAATTTCAAATACAGTCAGTGACATACTGTGCTTGTCATTGGAGAATCAAACTAATTCAGGGATGCCATGGGGTAATGAATTCTTCTGTCCCAGCAATTCAGTAAAGACTGATGACTAAAGTAGGATTGTGATACACAGGGGTTCAGAGAGTCACGATGCCAAGGAAAATTATGGATCCTTAAAGTACTAAAGTATTGATTCAAGCACTGACTACATAATATTATACTGGTGACTGGGAAAACTCAGTCTGCCAGTGATGGATATATAAGCACATACATCATTACACAGGTCTAAAAATGTCACTAAAAATCTCTACTATTTATCAGTAAATTATTTCTCCTTAACATTTCATTTTTTTTCCTTTTGGAGAGCAATTGGGGTTAAGTGACTTGCTCAAAGTCACATGGCTAGTAAGTGTGTCAAGTGTCTGAGGTCAGATCTGAACTCAGATCCTCCTGACTTCAGGGCTGGTGCTCTATTCACGGTGCCACCTAGCCATCCTGTTAATGGTTCATTTCTTAAAGATTAAAAATCTCAGTCTGGGTTCTTAATCCTTTAAAAATACATGGAAAAAAATCATTCAAGTTAACCCAAACCAAACCAACCTTATTTTACCTCAGAAACAAGTGTTGGTAAGAACAATTTATAACTATGTCAGCCTGTAGCAGCAAGCATCCCCAGGGTAGCTGCCAATACAGGTTCTTAGATCTGCTTTTCAAAAGGAAAGCAACTCAAAATGGGTTAACAAGCACACTTTAATCAAAAAAACATATACCATTTACCTAGTTCAGGGGAAAAAAAGGTCAGCACCCCGAACTTCAGAGTATATAGACAGTAGTTTCAAAACAGAGAAACAAACATATCAAGCAGACAGGCTTCCAAACTGTCCAACCATTACATCAATACCAAATCACAGTTACCAGAGGGGGGGGGATCAACATCTGGGTTTTCAAAGCCGGGGGGCTCTCAACGGCTTCCCAGAGTCTCATCTGGTCAAATCACACAACACTTCTCAAAGTGAGCCCCAAAGCAAAGCCTCAAATCAGGGATTATATAGTTTTCTCCTGGCCCAGAGAATGTAACCACCCTCTTGACCCACTGCCCAATCACACAGCATCAAGGTGAAGGCATTCCTGAAAACCAAGCCTCCTACCACAGGCTCCACGTGACCACATTCAGCCTATTAGGAGGCAGAGTATATTTTCAAATCAAGTAAGGTTTTCAGAGTCTCTTAAAGCCAATCAAAGTCTCTTAAGCCAATCAAAGGGGCTAGGGGCAGGGAAGATCTTCAAACCTGCATTTCCATTACACAGCCTCAAGAGATATTATGTTCCTGAAGACAGATAACAGAGCATTAGATTAAGAAAACAAATCAAAATGTAGTGGTACAATATACTAATTTGAAGACATTAATGAAACAAGCTGTTTGCAAGTTATTTTCATGCTGTATATCCAGTTTGTCAACCAACATTTTGTGTATCTTCCCAGAATCTCAACAAAAAGGTACTGGGGACCTTCAAGTGAGACTGAGGATTGTTAGGTTGTCTCCCTACATAGAATGCAATCTCCTTGAAACCAGGGACCTTTTTTTTTCTTCGTTTTTGTGTCTCCTGGCCCTAGTACCTAAGCAGGTGTTTAATGAATGCTTGTTGATTGTGATAGATTCAAATAATTAAGTTGCACCGCAGTCTTTCCTTTTCCAGGATTGAGGGGTTGGGACTGGACCTGTCATTTCATTGGTATAGAGAATTTTGGGATTAGGAAATTCCCCAACAAATTGATAGCAGGTCCTCTTTACTGTATGGTTTTAGAGTTGCCAAAGGCACTAAGAGACTGTGACTCATCCAGAATCACATAGCGGGTATGTGTCAAAAGAGGTACTTGGGGGGGGGGAGAAAGAGAGAGAGAGAGAGAGAGAGAGAGAGAGAGAGAGAGAGAGAGAGAGAGAGAGAGAGAGAGACAGAGAGAGAGAGAGAGAGAGATGCTTCCTGTGCACAAGAAAGCCATGTGCTTTATATCAGGTGTGCCCCCAAATTAACATACAAAAGGCATGTAGTTCTAAATTGACATACGTAAGGTATGTAGTTCTGGTCACAGAAGTCAGTTTTCATGGACCTCCCACAAAAAGCCAAATGACAGATTTGAGACTTGAAATGCCCCGGACAAGATGATAGTGCCGTAGCTCTTGCTAAGGTACAAACCTCCAACCTACTTGTAAGAAGTCGCTGTAGGTGGAGAAAGGGGAAGTCTTGCAAATACTTTTTTCAGTGAAAAGGGAAAACAGTTTGCAAGTTTAGTTTCAAGATCAGAGAATTCGGAGAAGAGCATCCAACTCTCCCAGTTCCCTTAAAAATAAACCCTTAGGGCCTGCTTCCCTGGAGCTGAAGGCGGTAGAACCTTGGGGGTGGGGGTGGGTTAGGGGAATCACATTTGGGTGTGGTTTCCCTTCAGTTTTAACAGTCAACAGTTTTTGTTGTTTATTTTTGTTTTATTTATTTATTTTTAGGTGAGCAGGAATTGGGAGTGGTTATTGAGCGAAGTGAACAAAAGCTAGTATAGAGACGGCGGAGGGGCTTTGGAATGGGCTCCTCCTTGGACGTACTAGGGGGTGGGAGAGGAGGGTCGTGTGGTGGCCCCCAAGACAAAGCCCCTCCGGCTCGCAAGAGCGCATCTGCATGTGTGGGGAGGGAGCCCAGGGCAGGGTGGGGTGATGGGCGGATGCCTCGGACAGGCCTTGGGTGGGGGAGGGGGGCTGAAACACTCGCTTCTCCTTTGATGGGGGACGGTTGAGCCGAAGCGGGAAGGGTTGTGTTGTCTACGTGAGTCTGTGTGGGGAGCAACGGTCACCGAGGTAGCAGAGACACTAACTGCCACCTGTGGTGACCCGAAGCTCGGGCTGCCCAGACTAAGCCAGGGTTTTCCACGCCTGCGCACTCTCCGCCACTCCCCCCCGCGCGCTCCCCAGTTCCCTCCTCTCGGGGCCGCGCCTTCCTCTCCTGGGCAGCCGCCTCCGCCGCAGTGTGTGGTATTTAGCGGGAACGCGCGGCAGGCTCGAGCACGAACGAAGCGGCGGCGGCTGGGGCAGCAGAGGGAGCCGCGGCGGCGGCGGCGGTTGCGGGGCGCGCTCTCGAGAGGCGGCAGCAGCAGCTACAGCAGCGTGTCCCGTCGGGCGGCGCCGCGGCCTCTGTGTGAGGGGGAGGCGGCGGCGGTGGCGGCGGTGGCGGGGGCTGGAGGCAGCGGCGGTGAGGTGGAGGAGGAGGAGGAAGAAGAAACGGAGGAAGCTGCGCGTTTGAGACGGAGCGAGAAACGGGGCCCTGGTCGCGCTCTCCGCCCACCGGTAAGTGCGGCCCAGCCTGAGGGAGGAGCCGGGGGAGCCGGGGCGGGGGGTGCTCGGTGGGGGGGAGGTGGCGCCGCGCGGGGCTCGAGGTTCGACTAATGGCGGCGGCCGCCTCCTCTGAGGAGAAACCGCCGCCACGCCGCGAAGGGAGGGAGGAAGGAAGGAGGGAAGGAGAGCAGGCCCTGCCCGGCGCGGCGCAGCCGCCCCCGCGGGCAGTCCGCGGCCCCTGGCCCGCCTTTGTCTCCGGCCTCGGAGGGGGAGCTAGCCTGGGCCTCGCGGCCCACTTGAGGCCGGCCCCGCCCCGCCCCCGGGGTCGGGTTTCCCCCGCCGCCCGGGGCCTTTCCTCGGCGCCAGGCTCCTGAGCGGGCCTGGGGTGGAAGTTGGGGAGGGGGCCTGGCCGCGAGAGCCCTGGCAGCCTCGAGCGGAGTGGTGCTGAGAGAGGCTTTCCTTCGGCCCGGGCGCCCGGGGAGGCGGGCCTCGGCGGAGGGGGAGGTGCCGGCCGGCCTCTGCTCGGCTCCCTCGTGCGGGGCTTTGTTGTGATGGGCCGGTGTTTGCGGCCAACATGGCGGAGGTCAGCTGAGTCTTGTACCGTGAGCCGCCGAGTTGTCCCTTCCCTCCCCCCACCTGGCATCCTCCGACGCCCCCACCACCTCCCTCATTGTGGGGTTGTGGTCGTCTTCCAGAAGTCCCAAACATCTGTCCTTGTAGTGTGCGACGTGCGTTCCTTTCCTCACTCTAGCCTGAGCCTTGTACTGTGCAGTGCAAAGAATGCAATTTCCTCTTTATTCCAGAAAAGATCCTATGAATGAATGGGTTGGTTAACGAGAAAGATAGGGGCGTTTAAAGTCCGAGATAACTTTGTTCTCTAATCTTCTCTCGGCTAGAAGTTTGGGAGAGTTGGCGGGAGTTATAATTATTTTATTTATCGAGGGCCATATCCTGAACGTCCTGATCTTTCAGTTTTTTTAGGGTCGCCTGGATATTTTAGTTGTCCTATCCTACCCCACTCCCCACCCTCCTTGACATATTGGAAGGACATTTAGCATTGATTAGACTTATTTTAAAAGTAATTTTGCGTTTTGAAAGTTCATTTGTGTCTCTGATAGCCTGGCATATGCTGTATTTTTTTTTTTTTTGGTTTTGTTTTTTGGAGGGCAATGGGAGTTAAGTGACTTGCCAAAAGTCACACAGCTAGTAAGTGTGTTAAGTGCCTGAGGTAGGATTTGAACTCAGGTCCTCCTGACTTCAGGGCTGGCGCTCTATTCACTGTGCCACCTAGCTGCCCCTGGCACTTGTTGTATTAATGAAAGGGTTGTATCTTGTCTTATTCTTAGTTGAACAAATTTTTTCTTCCCTTGATAAGCAACTGAAAGTGTGTGTGTGTGTGTGTGTGTGTTCATGTGTTCATTACTTAATACATTGTAAGTGCATAGGTAGAATCTTTAAATCAACATTTTAACAGATTTCATTGGGTAGCCTATTAGGGAAGTGAGGTAAGCTTGGTTGGAGAAGCTAGGACACTGTGTTGTGGCGGGGAGAGGGTGGTGTTGATAACTTGACAATTTATTATATTGTGATTTTAAAATTATTTAAATAGACTGGAGCATTTAAAATATTTTAGGTGAAAGTCCATTTGCCCAAAATTAAGGATTACTTTGGAACTTTTGGCCCAACTAATTACCAAAGTAGGGCACCTGCCACTTAATGAAATGACATGTAGTATTAGCCTGCTTTTTCAAGAAGGCTCAGAATACTATAGTGTAGTGTTGTGAAAATGTGGTAGTCTTGTTTATGTAATAAAGGGAAGGAAGTAGGCTTAAGTTGTAGTAAAAGGATTTTGATTAGATGTTAAAAAAATTGTGATCCTAGGAGTTGCAGGATGGAAAACTGCATTACTAAAGCTTGCTGTGGAATATCATTTTCTGAAAATTTGAAAAATGGAGTAGACTGATATGGAACTATGCACAACAGGTGTTTTGTCCGACAAAGGATGGATTACATTGGGAAAGGGGTCTTTTCTATGTTTATGATTTGTGAAGTTGCTTTCAAGAATTCAGCAGACATTTTTAAGGATCTGTGTACAGTGCATTGGAAAGATATAAAGCTTATAGATAAGGTGCCTTTTCTTGTGTGGCTAACAGCCTGAAGGATGCTATAAAATATACCTGTAATAGCTAGTGTTTATATAGTTCTTTAAGGTTTGCAAAGTGCTTTAAAAAAGGTGGGAGGTAGGTGCTATTATATAATAATAAATAGCATGTATTACAGTTAAGGCCAAATGGAATATGAAAACACTAAAGAACATGGTGAATTTGATATAGGATTTTTTGTTTATATATGTGTGTATAAGTACATATATGTAATTTTTTGGGTCTAGATCTGCAGTTTTATCTATGAAGCTATTGATGAGTTCAGATTTACAACTGTTTTGCAATTTAGAGTTTGAGAAAGTTGCCTAGGGACTTGAAAAGTTAGGTAACATGCCAGAAAAAACACGGCCAGTATACCAGAGGATGGACATTAACCCAGGTGGTTTTGGTTCCCAGGGCAAGGGTAGACTGGCTGTCTGTTAACTCGTCTTCCTGCTTACCTTTTACAGGAAGCCTTTCCCTATCACCTGTAATCCTAGTGCCCTCCTGTTGTGATTTATTTAAAATTTAGCCTCTTTATAGCTTGATTGTATTTAGCTGTTTACATGCTGTTTCTTCCATTAAGTTGTAAGCCCCATGAGAGCAGGGGCTGCCTTTTACCTTTCTTTGTTTCCCCAGCAGGCTTAGCACAGAGCCTAGCACATACTTTAAGTGTTTAGTGATTGATATTGGAATAATAAGGATTCCCAAAAGGAAGGAACCAAGCATTTATTCAGTGTCTCATTATGTGCCAGGAACTGTTCTAAAGACTACATATATTTCATTTGAACCTCACCACAAATCTGGGGGTACAATTCTCATTTGGAAAGTGAGGCAGATGAGTCAGGTATCGATTTACCAGGTTTATACATCTAGTGAGTCTGAATCTGATTTGAACTCTACCTTGCTGTTCAGTTGTCAGTGTAATAAAGTGATTATATTTTGATAGAAAAACAAGCATTTCATTTTATTTTTATCTGTTCATTATTCGATCACTTTCCAGAAACATTGATAAATCTAATACAAAAGCAAAATTAGTTAATAAATATAAGCAAGTTCTTAGTTTAGGAGCTGCTCAAGTTATCAAGGATTGTGTGCTAAAGTTTACTGTGCCTATAGCAGAATTGATTGTGTATTAAGAATAAGATTAGAGAGCCTCAGAGTTGGAAAGGATGTTGATAATCTAAGCTGTCCCTGAACCGGAGTCCTTCTACAACATTCCTGAGTAGTCATCTTGTCTTTTCTTAAAACACTTTAGTGAAAGAGCACCTTTTTTTGTTTGTTTGTTTGTTTTAAGAATCAGGTTTGCAAATGTTATTGTGATAACGGTGTGTGCCTGTTCAGGGACCGTAAATAAGTTAATAACTTTACATACATTATCATTCAAGGGTGGTGGTAGGATGGTTGACCTTTTGAAGCAATTTTTTTGACTTTTGATTAGATTGTTTTTTCTAAGGTTTGAATTAGTCTGCATTATACAGAGACAATATCTATTATAAAATCAAGGTTTTGTTTCGTTGTCATTAAGTATTCATTTTTCACATCATTTATATTTTTGTGGACTTACTATGAAAGATTACAGCCTTCATTACAAAGGAATTCCTTGACACAATTGCTTGGATTCCTTAAAGCCATTTAAAATAGGATTTGGTGTTATACAAATTCTCAGGAATACTTTTGAGAGGAAGAACAAAGTATTTCCTGCCCAAAAGGGGCTTACATTCCAAAACAAAGTAAATTAGATTAATTTGTAGTCAAAAGTGTAGCAAGTACAAATAATACTTTGGGTAGTAGAAGTTGTTACTCATGTTCTTCCAAAAAATCTATTTTTATTCTTGCAATAAGATGAGCCAGTGCACAAATTTATAAGTTGTTACTCTTTATTTCTTCCTATGGTGATTATGCATTCTTTAATAGAGGCTGAAGTTTAGTTATATCAAACATGTAGTTTCCCCCTTCCCCTTCAGGAACTTTGACAAATTGGAATGGACGGTAGGGCAGGCAACATGTCAAAGTAAGATGTAGCAATGTAATTTATTGGATTTTTCCTAATTAAAAGCTTATAATTTTCTAAAAAGTTGCAGACAGGAACTATATTATTGAATGTATTTTAAAATACACTCAGGATCTTTATTTTGGCCAGTTGAGGTAATAGTGGAAGAGAGGAGAGATTGGAAAAGGTTAAACTTTTAACCTACTAAGTATGGAACCATGGACACATAATTTAAGTTCTCTGAGTTTGTTTTCTTATCTGTAAAATAAGGGAGTAGATTTCAATGGCCTCTAAGTTCCCTTGTAGGTTTAAATAAATGATCCTCTGATTTTAAGTAGAATGTTAGGGAGAAGCTCCCTGGTGAGCGATAACTGAAATCTTATTAAGCCACTTTTTGACTAAAAACTCTTTAAGTTTCATAATATTATCACCTCTTAATTTGTCCTTTGAAATATGAATATTCACAGCTCCTTAACTACCTTATAAACTTTCCAAAGTTGTTACCTGAATGGGATAATGGAGAAAGTCCTTTAGGGGTGAAATTATTCTTGGGACTGTAGTTAACAGTGATTAGAGCAGTATTAATTCTGGGACAGGACCCAAGTGCAGAGTGGAAGTTTCATCATTTCTATATTATATAATATTAACATAATTTTTAAAAAAATGCCTATTTTACACCATCAGTTCTATCCCTAATATCCCTTTCCCATTAATTCTCCTCCTAATCCAGAAAAAGATAAGCAAAATTGACCAATTTGGCAGTGGTGTGTGCCACATTCCTTTTTCATAATCCTCCAACTTTTGGGGGGGAGGAATATGTTTTATCTTGTGACAGTAAAGACGGTTACAGTTAATCTGAATTCAGTTGCCTTTTTAGTGCTTTCATTTATATATTCATGTTAGTCAAACATTTATTAAGCACATTACTAAATGCCAGGCACTATACTGAGCTCCAGAAAGACAAAAAGTAGTCTCTGCTCTTGAACTCACCATCTAATGGGAGAGACAACTGTGTACAAATTGTACACATACATGCATTTTCTGGGTAAGTTGGGGTGCTAGCTCCTCTTCTGTGCTGTTCCTCACACTCCCATCTCCTGACCCCAAGAATTTTCACTCACTGTCCTTATACCCATCCACCCTCCCACAAGTCCCAACTAAAATTTTAACTATAAGAAGCCTTTCCTGGTCCTCTTAGTGCCTTTTCTTTAAGATTACATCTCCAATTTGTCCTGTATCCCTGGTGCTTATGATTGTATATCTTTTTTAAATAAATATTTACATGAAAATAAATTTAAATATTCATTAAAATTTTTTCTCCCTCCATCACCTCCCCCCCAAAACAGCAAGCAGTTTGATATAGGTTATATATATGCAATAATATAAAACATTTCCATGGTAGTCATATTGTGAAAGAAACAGACCAAAAGGGAAAAAAACCCCCACAAAAGTAAGGAAAGTGAAAATAGTATGCTTTGATTTGCATTCAGACTCCCATCAGATCTTCTCTGAATGTATATAGCATTTTTCATCTTGAGTTCTTTGGAATTATCTTGAATCACTGTATTGCTGAGAATAACGAAGTCATTCATAGTTGATCACCATAAAGTATTACTGTTACTGTGTGCATGTTCTCCTGGTTCTGCTCATTTCATTTTTCATCAGTTCATGTAAGTCTTTCCAGGTTTTTCTGAGAGCATCCTACTCGTCATTTCTTTCTTTTTTTTTTTGGCCTTTTGGAAGGCAATTGGGGTTAAGCAACTTGCCCAAGGTCACACAGCTAGGTTTTTATTTGTGTGTGTGTTAAGTGTCTGAGGCCGGATCGAACTCAAGTCATTCTGACTCCAGGGCCGACGCTCTATTCACTGCGCCACCTAGCTGCTCCATATAATGTTTTTCTTTTGCCCCTTGTCATTTCTTATAACACAATAGTATTTCGTTAGATTCATATGCCACAACTTGTTAAGCCATTCCTCAATTCCAATTCTTTGCCACCACAAGAAGAGGTGCTATAAATATTTTTGTATAAGTATGCCCTCCCCCCTTTTAAAAATCTTTTTGGGATACAGACCTAGTAGTGATATTGCTAGACTAAAGGGTATTCTCAGTTTGCCCTTTTGAGTATAGTTCCAAATTGCTTTCCAAACTGGTTGGATGAACGCATAATTCCACTAAATGCATTAGTGTCCCAATTTTCCCACATCCCCCCCAACATTTATCATTTTCCTTTTCTATCATATTACCTAATCTGATAAATGTGGGTGGTAACTCAGGAGTTGTTTTAATTTGTTTTTCTCTTATCAATAGTGATTTAGAGCATTTTTTCATATGACTATAGATAACTTTGATTAATCTGGACTGCCTGTTCGTATCCTTTGACCATTTATCAATTGGGGAATGACTTATTCTTTTTTTTTTTTTGGAGGGCAATTGGGGTTAAGTAACTTGCCCAAGGTTTTTGTTTGTGTGTGTTAAGTGTCTGAGGCTGGATCCCAGCTCAGGTCCTTCTGACTCCAGGGCCAGTGCTCTACTCACTGCGCCACCTAGCCGCCCCATGACTTATTCTTATAAACATGACTTACTTTATTTTTTTTGAGAAATGATGCCTTTATCAGAGAAACTTCCTTTAAAAATTGTTTCCTAGCTTTCTGCTTTCCTTCTAAACTTAGTTGCTTTGGTTTTATGTCAGGTTTTAAAATTTAATATAATTAAAATTATCCATTTTACATTTCATGTTCTCTATCTCTTGTTTGGTCATACATTCTTCCCTTCTCCATAGATATGACAGACTATTTCTTGCACTTCTGATTTGCTTATGGTATCTCCCTTTATGTTTAAATTATTTTGTTTTTTTGCTTTTTGGAGGGGGGAAGGCAGGGCATTGGGGTTAAGTGACTTGCCCAAGGTCACACGGCTAGCAAATGTTAAGTGTCTGAGGTCTGATTTGAACTCAGGTCCTTCTGATTCCGGGCCGGTGTTCTATTCATTGCACCACCTACCTGCCCCATGTGTTTAAATTATTTTGACCCATTCTGACCTTATCTTGGTATGCAGTGTAAGATGCTGGTCTATGCCTACTTTCTGCCATGTTTTCCAGTTTTCCTGGCAGTTTTTGTCAGTAAGTTCTTGTCCCAGAAACTGGGGTCATAGTATTTCTTAGGCAGATCAGCAAAACATTGGAAGGTTCACTGTTTTTGTACAGCCTGTGAGCTAAGAATGGTTTTTATCTTAAGTAAAAGTTGCTTTGTATTTTAAAATATACAAAAACTGTTGTTTGGCCAGATTTGGCTCTTAGGCCATCTGCAGTTTGCTGACCTCTGCTTTATACCTTTTACCTCAGTCGTGGGATCTCTAAGTCAAAGTGTAACTACACTAATACCCTTATAAGGGCTTCATTGAGCAGAGTGTCATGGTCTTGATTAGTATATTTTAGTATTTTCTTTTTAAAAAAAATGTTACAACCTACTTGCAAACTTGTTTGTGTACTTTTACAGTAATTTTAACTATAATTTATCCAAACCCGTATGAGTTTTTATTATGTTCCATCCATTCAATGATAGAAACAAAAGCTGTTTTAATGCCAATTTTGAATTCAGTTAAAATATTAGTAAAAATTTCAATGAATTCTTTTATTCGACTCAAAACCAATGATTTGGAACTTCTTTTGTTTATATATAGAAATTCAAGGTGTACATGTTCTTGCCGAACTTAAAAGATCGTGGAATTTGGTTACTTTAGATCTTCAAATTGTTTTAAACAGTTGTTTTTGGGAAAAATGGTTTAATTCAGTTCTAGTTGTTAGTCACATAATGCATCATGGAGTTTACTAGAATTTTAGTTTAGTTGAGGTAACCCCAGGTGTGTGAAAATACTGGTAAATTGTTGCTTGTGGATTACATAATGTAAGAGTGGTTGGGATGTATGTTGTATGAAGCTGTGGGATGTATAATTGTATGAAAGAACTATCTTTTTAATGGTTTTGATGGTTACTCTAGTAGGCTCAGAAGATAAATGTTGCTTACTTCAGCATTTTGTTTTTGTGTTTCTTATGATGCTACATATTATTACAATGATTTTGGATTCCTTTTCTTTAAGGAAATTTGGATTATTGAGAGAAGGCATGTGGTCATAGAAAATGCAGCCCTGCCTCAGACTCTAGGCAAGTCACTTAATGTCTGTGCTACAATTTCCTCATATGCAAAATAGGGATAATATTTGCATTGCCTACTTCACTGGGTTTCTTAAAGTATATTGTAAGCATTCATAAGCAAGAATTATTTGTAGAAACTGGAAATAAAAAGTTGCTTCTATTTCTAGTTTAATACTATAAGGCCTTTTGGATTTGTAGGGGGAAAAACAGTTATCTGGCACAAGGCTGTCAGAAACAACTTTTATTATCTAAATCCAAGGTTTTCTGCTTAGTGTAGGGGTTTTTACCCTTTTTTTGTGTCATGGATCCCTTTATAAGACTGCTGAAACCTGTGGACCCCTTCTCAGAATATTTTGAATAAAGTACAAAGAATTACAAGGATTATATTGGTTCTGTGCCTGGAATTCTCTTCCTCCTCCTTGCCTTTGTTTCCTGGCTTCCTGTGTTTCCTTCAAGTTTTACCTAAAATCCCATCTTCTGCAAGAAGCTTTTCTTGGTTCCCCCTTATTGATAGTGTCTTCTGTGATTTTCTCCAATTTGCATTTGTTCTGTCTCTGTCTCTTTCTCATACATAACTGTTTGCATGTCTTCTTCCCTGTTACATTGTTCTCTCCCTGAGGGCAGGGACTAAATGTTTTTTCCCTTTGTTTGTATCTCCAACACTTTGCACAAGTGTCTGGTACATATGTTTGTGTTGACTTGTCTATTGAAATGCAGTTATCAAAATACTTACCCTAACTTAAAGAAAAATCCAAAGGGCAGAATTTTTTTGGTTTACTGAAAATCCCTCTGTCCCCAAAGTATCAAATAAGATGTAAAGTGCTTAGCACATAGTAGGCCTTTTAATGAATGCTTATTTCCCCCTCTTGGTAATATTTAAGAAATGAAAAGGAAGATAATTGTGAGATAACTCCAAATGTCAATATTAGGATTTTTGCCAGTCACAAAAATATTAATGTTTGTAGGTATACTCTTTAGAGTGATATGCATCTGAAAATCAAGGTCAGGTGGTGGTCAGCCATATTGATTGCCATGGCAGATGAAAATGAAAGCAATCCGATTTGGCTGTTAAATAATGGTTAAGGAAACAACTTCAATAGAGAAGTGACTTTGGTGGTTGAAAGCCATACCACAGATGTTTGAGGAGTGGAGGAAATAGGAGAATGTAGTCACTAAACATTGTTAAGCACCTACTATGAGCCAGGCGCTGCTAAGTGCTGGGGATACAAAGACAAAGAAGATAATCAGGTTTTTCACCGAAAAAGAAAAAAAAATTATAGTACTGGAAGGGCCCTCAGAAGCCTAACTCCTTCATTTTACTGATGAGGAAACTGTCCAGAGATTAAGTGATTTGCCCAAGGTTAGTCAGGTAGTAAGCATCAGAGGTGACATAGTTTAAATTATTTATTTCTGCCTATTTAAGTTTACTTTCTAAGACAGGGAACTAGTAGAAGTTACTAGTATTGAAGTAGATTAAATCCAGGGAAAGAGTACTACTACTGTTAAAGTCACTAAGGAAGACAATTTAATGGAACCACTCAACCTTTTCTCACTTGGTTTCAGTATAAAACTTTGAGTTATAATTCTAGATAGATAAATATTCTTCAGTCTGCAGTGGCCTTGGGAATATCTGGGGCTGATGTCAAAATTCAGGGCCAGATTGAGGAAGGCTGGGATGCTTAATTAAGTTTAATATTTCCAGGTTCACATTTAGAATTTGCCTGGGAATGATCCTATATTGGAGTGTATCTTCCAAAGATCTGTTAAATTCAGTGTGGTGACCGAGGGGCCACATTGAATTGTGTAGATTTACTACAGACCAGTACTAATTTCTGTCTTTGTTTAGTCCTGTATTGGAAGAAATCCCAGCTTTGTTAGTTGCTACCTATGTGACCTTTAGAACTTCTCTGGGCCTCATTTTCTTCATTTTGTAGGTAAGAGGATTTAACTAGATATTCTCTAAGTAGACATTCTTTCAGTTTTAAATACTAGACTATAGTGTTGTAACCATGAATCAGCCCTGACCTATTTTATAGGGAAGATGAGAGAATGAGTTCGTGAGCCCAGGATTCTAGATTTTACTTTGTGAACTCCCTACAGGGAGCAGAGTTCTCTCCCCTCATCCTATACCTCTTGTAAGAGGGAAAAAAATGAATAAATAATTCTTTGATGTATGTTAAAGTAGGTGATTATAGTACAGACCATCCAATGAGCAATAAGAAAAAAAGTTCAATTATATGAAATCTGCTTTTTTTTCCCCTTCTGCTTCTGCCAGCACTGTTGAGGGTAAAAAAGAAGCCTTCTTTGTTCAACAAAACTTATTAGAAAATGCTGCTATAAAAATTAGGACCTGCAAGTTGGAGATTTTATGAAGTCTCATTTTTTTTGAATTCCTTTTAATGATAGTATTTTTATTATAAATGAAGGATAAAATGCGATGTTTTGTGGAAGGAACAAATAGTGAAACATCTCACTGAGCAAAGGTTTTCTTTAAAAAGTTTATGCAAAATGCTTTCTATTTTTAATGTGTCTATTGATTATACAGAGAGATTCTTTTGTAGGCTGTGAACATATCTGAAAAGAAGCTTGATATGATTTTAGCTATTTTCTTATTATTACTTTAATGCTTCACATTTTAAGGATACTGGCTTTATACCAGGTTAGAGATGACTCATTTAGCACAGACTAATATTTTGTTACAGTCAAGTTTTTATCCAGTGTGTTGTATAACAGTTAAAAGTTGAAAAATTCTTCACTGTTTTGTAATTAACTTTGAAAATGTCATCTGGGTACTTTTCAGAAATTCATATTTAAAACAGTGATATCTTTAAGTGATATAGTCCTTCATTTGGGAAATATGCTTGCTAAAATCTTGTGGTATAGTAGAGGGAATGCTGAATGTGGAATTAGAAGACCTAGGTTCAATTTCTGATTGCCTCTTTGAGTCATTTAACCTTATTGAGTCCCCAGGTAAAGCACTTTTTAACCTTAAAGCATTCTATTAAATATCAGCTATGACAAATAAGATCCCCTTTCTAGGAAAAGGTCAAGAATTGTCTGAAAAATTGAAGGAATGGATAAAATCAACCATATACCATATAACATTGCGGTTTATTGTCATCATATATGAAGTCAGCAAGAATGTCTTGAAAAGTGTGCATGTAAAAAGTGTACTTTTTTCCATAGTGACTTCTTGTATTCTTAGTTTTATTTAGATGGAACCGAATTTTTTCAAACTGACTTGGCCAAAAAATACTTTTGATTATAAATCTACAAATAATTTTGGTCTTTGGGGGCATGTAATGTCTTCAGTATAAATGGGACCCGGGGAAATTTTAAGCAAATAAAAGAAATTCACCCTATTTTAATATTTAGTAATTGCTCCAAGCAATAAGTATTATTGACTACTAGGGACTCAAGTTGATGTAGCTCGTAGTGCTATGGTCCTGTAGATCTGAGAATAACAACTCAGATAAAGATTATTCTTGAGTCTGCAGTAATCTTTTGGGCTAAGAGAAGGATTTAATGCTACATCTTTCTCTTTTCTGTTGATATCAAGATCAGATTTTGCATTTGTTATGCAGGCATATAATTTTCCAAGCTTATCAGCTTCTCTTTCTCTTTGAAGGCCTTTCCATAAATTCTGCTGTGTGAGAAAACTTTGCTTATTCAGTATTCTTTCTCTTACATCTGTCTTATTTCTCCCAGCAACAACCTTTAGGTTCAGAACTTTCAAGTCAACACTTATTATGAACGTACTCTGTAAGATCTTTAGCTATAAATCTGAGAAAGAGATGAAATCTTGTCCTTAAGGAGTCAGTATAGTAGGAGAATAAGATATGTACATAGAAAACTATAATACAGGTTAAAGCATAAGTGTCTGAAAGAGGTAAAATAAAGGATAAGAGAATGGGAAAGATCACTTTTTGCTGGGGGTGGGGCAGGAGTGAGAAGTTTGTGGAAGTGATGGCAGCTGAGGTAATTTTTAAAGAGAAAATTTTCGAAAAAGGCAGATTGTAATGTGGAGTACATTGTGGCTATGGGGGCTACTGTTAAATAAATGTAGACATTGGAAAGTTGGCAGTATGGGATCAGAAAATGGCAACTTGGGCCATTTTTCTACTTAAATAGCTAGATTAATCATTAATAAAACATGACTTTTAAAGTGAAACAATACATATTTTAACAAACCCATATACTTATTGAAGTGAATATTCCTTTCATTGGTATGGATTGCAACTCCATGCATGCCTTTTCATCCTGTGAAACTCCTCCATAAATCTTTCACAGGGGTTCTGAAGAATTTGCTTAGAAACTTTTTGACTCTTCATATTACATGTATACCATTGTAACATACAACCATTCTGTCATTTATTTCTTGCTTTCATTTATGACCAATCCACCACCTTTTCTAGTAATAAATCTTTTGTACTTCTTTGTGCTTACAGTTCATAGTTTACAATATTGTGTAGCTTATTTATGCCAGCCCTGAGTGTCTATGGCTTTTTGTGTGACCTACAATTTTAATTTCATGGAGATAGTAGTACTTTATGATTCATAGCCAAAATGACCAGAAGAGAACTCAGATATTCAAATGGATCTATAATCTCATTATTGTATGTATTTTTTAGATAATGTTCCATCTGTGTCTGCTCATCCTTTGTGATTCTTGTCCATGTCCACTCATAAATTTATCACAGAGCATTCAGAATGTAAGGTTTCACTTGATAGTGTAAAGATACTAATGTAGCACATAAACTTCATGGAATATTTCTAAATGTTGCTTTGTGATTAATCAGCCCATCTTTTATGGTTATACATCTCTTTGATGAGATCCCCTATTATAATTCTTTATGTCACAGCTTTCTCACAACCACCATGTGGTTCTCCGTGTTTGTTTCTCTGAGAGCAAACATTTTTAATTCCTTGGAGAATGTAGTGTCCCAGGATTTGCAGTTACTTGACTCCACTAGTAAGAATATTGGTATCAAAAAGATAGGCCTTAGTGTCTGAGAATGGTTTGGAGTCATTAAGGAGTTTTGTGGTTTTCCAGAGGCATTCAGGTGACTCTCATAGTTTAATTTTGGGGCCAATTTATTTATTGTCTACTTGTGGTATGATAGATGAGCTTAATGTATCCATCTAATTAATTGCATGCCATAATCTGGATAATAGATATTTTTTATCCAGTTGGTTTTTGTGTGGTGAGAACAATCTTGAGTGGTTACTTATTTTGTCCAAGAGGCTCTGCAGTATTCCATGGTTTGATACAACCAGTATGATGTCATACACAGAAAGGAGCACCTGGAAGACTTCACTCTCTATAGAGAATCCCTATTTGACTTGTATTTTTTACTGTGCTTCTTCCATGACATCAGTCAATAGTTTTGGTGAAAATACTGGAAGAACATTGGATTTTGTTTCAGAGAAAAGGATAGGGTCGTTGAAAACTGTCACTGCCCAAATACATTGACCCTATAGAGAGCTTATTGATAACATCTCAGTATTAACATCAATTGAAGCATAAAATGGGAACACATGCTCAGTAAAGGTGTTTACCAAGGTATCTTACTGCAGTGAAGAATTCCCTACAGATTGTGATGTCCTCCAGATTCGGATGAGGCTGCTTGGTGGCATAGTGGGTAGAGTGCTGGGTCAGGAAGATCTGGGTTCAAATCCAGCCTTTGACATTTTTGTATGTTTTTGACATTGGACAAGTTACTTGACCTCTATTTGCTTAGTTTTTCCAAGTGTAGAAAGGATATACTAGCACCTATCTCCCAGGGTTGTTGTGAGGATAAAAATGAAATAATATTTGTGATGTGCTTAGCACATAGCCTGGTACGTAGTAGATATTATAAATAATAGTTATTATTGTGGATATATCTACACCTGTTTGTGGATGACATATTGATACATATAGACCATATGTAATGAATGAACATTATTCTAGAATACTATGAAGCCTCCCAAATGAGATACAAAAATTTCTTGAATTCAGCTTAACTATCCCTGCAGGAAAATTAATGAATTGTTTATTCTTTCCTATGACATATTTGAATGGATTTGGAGCACAGATATTGCTGGTGATGAACTGAACCTAGAGAATATATGTAAAATGCTATTATAAATGTTACCTGTAGAATTAAAAGTATTCTTAGAGAGTTGAAATTTAAAATCTTAAAAGACCAAAGGTAACAATATGGAACATATTATAACTTTTCAGAATTATTTCTGTATACCACTTAATACAAATATTCCTAAAGAAAGCAATAAGGATTTAGGGCATAACAGGCCAAATATACATGTGACCTATTTGATTCTCTTACACAGTCTTAAGAATGGATCAACTGTTGAAGAATATCACTCAACAGTATCTACTTATTGACAAAAAAGTGATTGGTTCAAGATAATGAGACATTGCAATTTTTGTCACGGCCAATGTGGGATTTTGTTTTGCTAGACATTGTGTATTTATTACAAGGGTTTTCATTTTCTTTTTTCAATTAGGTAGAGAGGATGGTTACTAGGGATAGGATTTCTCGTCACCCTCTTTCCCTTTCCACCCCCCCATGAGAAAAGGACAGAAGGATTCTTATAGGACAAGTTGTAAAATTACATGCTGAATTTACTTAAAAAGAAAGGCTCTATATAATGGAGATTTCCCAGTGTCATGCACAGTCCTCTCCTTTTTATATGGAAATGTTTAAGAAAAAATGGGGGAAAAATCTGGTAATTTCTAACATCAGCTTGAGCTTCTGTCTATAACAAACACATATAAAACTGATCTTACTGTATAACATTCAGTTATAATTATTCCCTCCATCTTAATCTTACCTCCCACCCATACTTTTTCCTGCTCATACCTGGGATTGTGCTTTTATTTATGTGTTGTTTTTTTTTTTTTTTATCCATCTTCAAGTAACCCAGATAGTATGATTTAGCTGTCTCTCCCTTCATCCATCACCTCCCTGAAGTGGGGGGGAGGGCGGGGAGCCTTTAGTCATAAGTTACTCCATTGTATAGCTGAAAGTCATCCTATCTTTAATAACATTTATTTTGGGTCAGACTTGTGATTTTTTTCAGTAGAGGGATTACTTAATAGGAACCTTTCTGTAGATCTGGACCTGTGTAATGGAAATGCAGATTTAAAGATCTTCCCTGCCCCTAGGCCCTTTGATTGGCATAAGAGACTTTGAAAACCTTCCTTGATTTGAAAATATACTCTGCCTCCTAATAGGCTGAATGTGGTCACATGGAGCCTGTGGTAGGAGGCTTGGTTTTCAGGAATGACCACACCTTGATGCTGTGTGATTGGGCAGTGGGTCAAGAGGGTAGTTACATTCTCTGAGCCAGGAGAAGGCTATATAATCCCTGATTTGAGGCTTTGCTTTGGGGCTCACTTTGAGAAGTGTTGTGTGACTTGACCAGATGAGACTCTGGGCAGTTGTTGAGAGTCCCTGGGCTTTGAAAACCCAGATGTTGATGCTTCCCTCTCTGGTAACTGTGATTTGGTATTGATGTAATGGTTGGACAGTTTGGAAGCCTGTCTGCTTGATCTGTTTGTTTCTCTGTTTTTTTTTTTTTTTTTAAAGCAATTGGGGTTAAGTAACTTGCTCAAGGTTACACGGCTAGTCATTATTTGTGCATGGGTGCTCATTTTCTGAGGCCGGATCTGATCTCGGGTCATCCCAACTCCGAGGCCGGCGCTCCTACTCACTGCGCCACCTAGCCGCCCCTTTAGGGCAATTGGGGTTAAGTAACTTGCCCAAGGTTACAGGGCTAGGTTTTTGTTTGTATGGATTAAGTGTTGGAGGCCGGCTCTGAACTCAGGTCCTTCTGGCGCTTTATTCACTGCGCCACCTAGCCGCCCCTGTCTCTCTGTTTTGAAACTACTGTCTGTATACTCTGAAGTTTGGGGTGCTGACCTTTTTCCCCTGAACTAGGTAAATGATATATGTTTGTTTGATTAAAGTAAGCTTGTTAACCCATTTTGAGTTGCTTTCCTTTAGAAAAGCAGATCTAAGAACCTGTGTTGGCAGTCACCCTGGGGATATTGGGGTGCTTGCTGCTATAACCTGTTGTGTGATTGTAATCACACAACAAGATTAAAGATCTTCCCTATCCCTAGTTTAAGTGCACCTGGAGCCTGTGGTGGGAGGCTTGTTTTTCAGGAAAGCCCACACCTTGATACTTTGTGATTGGGCAGTGGGTCAAGGAGGTTGTTACAATCTTTGAGCCTGGAGAAGGCTATATAAACTCTGATGAGGGGCTTTGCTTTGGGGCTCACTTTGAGAAGTGTTGTGTGATTTGACCAGATGAGACTCTGGGAAGCCGTTGTTGAGAGCCCCCCGGCTTTGAAAACCCAGATGTTGATGCTTCCCTCTCTGGTAACTGTGATTTGGTATTGATATAATGGTTGGACAGTTTGGAAGCCTGTCTGTTTGATCTGTAAGTTCTGTAACTCTGAAGTTCGGGGTGTTGACCTTTTTCCCCTGAACTAGATAATGTATGTTTGTTTGATTAAAGTAAGCTTGTTAACCCATTTTGAGTTGCTTTCCTTTTGAAAAGCAGATCTAAGAACCTATATTGGCAGCTACCCTGGGGATATTGGGGTGCTTGCAGCTACAGTGATTTACAGTTTAAAGAGTTTCTTGGAGTACTGAGAAACTAATTGAAGTGACATAGCCAGTAGGTGTATAAGGAAATACCTGAATCTTTATATGTCTCAATTTCCTCTTTTTTAACTTAAAAATTTAAATTTTTGTAAAATTTTATTATGAACTTTGCAAAATATGAACATTTCCATGCCAAAAAAAAAGACTAAGAGGATTGTAAATAATCTCTTTTTATCTACAGCTTGTTTTAAGTATGTATAAAATTTAGCCCAAGTACCAGCATTCCCTTGTTTGTTTGGCCCCTTCTGAACTTCCTTGTGTGCTCTTCTGTAGCTTTTAAAAAGGACTTTTATTGACACCCCTCCCTTCTTTTCCCCATTTTGATTGGTTTTTTTTTGGAATCCCTGTCATTAGCTGCCCCTCCTCCACTATCGCACCACTACTCGAGGGGTGGTGGGGTAGTGGGGATGGGAATTTTCCCTTGACATTAGAATGGTCAAGACAAACAGAGCCACATATTGTCCAGGTGTGAAAATGCTTGTCTCATTTTGCACTTCTGGTCTATCATTCTGAAGTACAATTCATTGTCAGTCTTTTGGCATCATGATTTGCATTGATTAGAATTGTCTTTCATAGTTGTTTTACAGCATTGTATTGTATAAATTGTTCTGTTTTCTTTATTCATCAGTTCATACTGTTCTTCCTAGGCTTCTTTGAAATAATCCCTTTTATCATTTCTTGGGTCGCAATAATATTCCATTATTTTTGTATACCATAAGTTGTTCAGCTATTCAATTGATGAGCACCCACTTTATTTACAATAAAATAATGCTCCTATTCACTTTTTGGGGTACACATAGGTTCTTTTTCCTCTTTGATCTCTTTGGATATATGCTTATTTATTAGTATTGCTGTGTCAAAGGGCTTACAGTTTCGGGGCTATGCGGGTATAAGTCCAAATTACTTTCCAGAATGGTTGAGCCTGTTCACTGCTCTACCAGTAGTGCATTTGTGTGCCTGTCTTTCCATGGCCCATATGAACAATTGTTATTTTCCTCTTTTGTATTCTTTGTAGAGCTTGAATCTTATATACTTCTCCTAGCAGAGGTCAGTTCTCTACCTGCTACTTGTTGCTGCCCTTCTAAGAACAAACTAATAAAATATTTTTGAAAAGTTAAGCCTAGTGGAAGCCACTTAAAACATCTAGACTTACAAGAGACTATTGAGATAGCTTTTAATAACAAATATTTTCCATCATGTGATAGTCTTATTTTGATTTGTATTCTTACTATATTGAGAAATTATTTAAGAATATAAAAAGCAGAGAAGTGAATCTTTTTTTTTTTAAGTCAAACAGCAATTAAGCACCTGTCTAGGTTACTGCTAAGCATTGGAATATAAAGATTTTTAAAAGTTTCTATCCTCACATAGCTTGCATTTTCTGTGGAACTATGACATGTTCACCTTGCAAGCATTTGTTAAGTATTATCATGTGGACACTGTGCTAAGTGCTGGGGAAAGAAAGACAGACCCTGCTATCAAGGAACTTAACTTTTTTGTTATTGTAGTTTTATTATCATAAAATTAACTGTAGTCTAATTTGACTTGTGGAAGGAAAAGGGAAATGAAATAAAAGAATTGCGGCAAGTAAGAACAGATGAGAATTATAGAATATGAAGGTGGAGTGGGATGGGTCTGGGGCTGGGGGGGGGGTAGATATCTTTACCAGTAAGCAAAAACAAAACCAAAAATCTTAACTGTCCACAGTCAGTGATGTGATTTTTCTTGCTGATCTTGCTATTTTAGTATCCAAAACTCTCTAAGGCTTCTACAATATTCAGACCTTTTACCTGGTCAAAGACTAATTGCTTGCCATCTAACCAGTCTGTCTAGTAGTACAGATGAAAAACTGGGAGCCATCAATTTTCAGCCCACATTTGCCAAGGAAAAGATGCTAAGATCAGTGTGCTTCAGGATGAAGTTCACATCAGCAATTTTTTCTCTGTAAATGGGCTTTACACCAGTGCCCACTGTGGCATGTGAAATCATCCTGGTTCATGAACCCCAGGGATGATTTTTTGAAAGCAAGATGTCTTGTAACTAAATCCTTTCTTTCTAGGTCTCAGAGCACAATCATTTGTTTCTGGTTTTTGAATCTTGTCTGCAAATATCTCAAAAGTAATTTGTCATAGGAGCTTGTTAGTGACTGAGATTTCAGAGTACATGAAGAGGTTGTCTATGGCCATGGATAGATTTGTCAGGGAGTGGTGGCAGTGTCCACTGGGCCAAGTGAAGCTGTGGATTCCTGGCAGTGGTGTCTACAAAGCACACAGAACTTATAAGGGGGAGATGATATGTAAATAAGTAAAAATAAGTATTTTACGAAGGCATTAGCAGCTGGGGTCCCTGAGAAATGTTTCTGCTTAAGAAACTAAGAGGTGGAAAAGATGGGACAGCATGGGCCTTAAAGAAACAAAATTGCCAATAGTATCATATTTGAGGAACTGCAAGCACAGAAGGGTAGCTGAGTTGTAAAATGCATGGAGGAGAATGTGAAGTATAAGATCAGAGAGAGCTAGAATAAGGTTAGGTTGTAAAGAGCTTTAAATGCCAAACAAAGGACTTTATATTTGATCCTGGAGGCCCTTAGTGCTCTTTGAGTAGTGAAGGTGACCTATGGTTAGACCTATGCTTTAGAAAATTCACTTTGGCAACCATATCAAGGATGAATTGGAGTGAATGAGATTTAAGTCAGGAAGGATCAATTAGGAAGAGTATTGCAATAGTCCATGTGAGAAGTGTGTAGGGCTTGAGCTGAGGTCATGGCCATGAGTGGAGTAGAGAGGAGGGAAGGGAATGTGTATAAGTAATGTTGTGAAAGTAGAAATTTACAAAATTTGGTGATGCATTTGGAAATGTAGAGTGAACAAGAATGAGGAGACAAGGATGTTGCCAAGGTTAAGAATAAGGCTGGAGAAAGATAAGACCCAGTTCTTGGAAAATTCAAAGAGGGAGAAAATATTTCTAGCTGGGATGATTATGGCAGGCTTCCCAGATAAGAATTTTGAGAAGTAGATGGGGCATTGCATTTTTGAATGCACAGTTAGGATAGGACACAAAGAGTTAAGGAAACACTAATAGTCCAATTTGGCAGGAACAGATTTCTTAATTAGCATTTTTTCCTTTTTCCTAAAATTATGTTCATACTTATTTACTTACCTATTTTATCCTCTTAGTAGACAGTAAGACTCTTGAGTCAGAAATCATTTTTTGTTTGTTTTTATATCTAATGCATTGCACAGTGCCTGGCACATAGTGGATCCTTGTTGTATTGGAATATAGCATTTGGGGAACAGTTTCAAAAGGTTGAAAAAGTAGATTGGAACCAAGATTCTGGAAGGCCTTATGTACTATCCAGAGCTTGGCACAGTACCTGCCACATAGTAGGCATTTTAATTAATGCTTACTGACTTACAATCTAAGAAAATTACATTTTATCCAAGAAGTAATAGTGTGTACACCCCAAAACTGTGTGCAGCAGAGATCCTTACCCAAATAATACTCAGGCTTCTTAAGGTAGGAATCAGAAAAGAATAGTTTATTACGATCTCGAGAAAGGGCCACACTCCTGACAAATGGTCAGGGAGGAGAAGCAATTTACAAAAGGAAATGGCAAAGTTTCCAGGGAATTTTCCCCCATGCCACTTCTGACCCTTTTCTTCCATTGGCTAGAAGTCAGGTGCACAATCTAATCTCGGCAATTTACCTCAGGTACCAGAGTGAGGAAGCAGTAGACCACCCAGTGTACATTTGAGAAAGCACTTATGTCCTTAATTTGGCATATTTTATGCTGAGGTGTCACTGAGAACCTACTGCTCTGAGTTTTGAGTCCTTGTAAATCATATGATTTCTGGTGAAGGGTAACTTGGGCCTTTTTCCCACGAAGAGCCTTACTAGATTTTAGAGTATAGTCTTAGAAGTTTTCACTCAGTAAGGAGCTATTGAGAAGGGAAATTTTTGAGAAGGGAAATGATATTAGACTTATTCCTTAGGAGAATATTTTGTCAGTTGTGTGAAGGTTGCATTAGAAAGAGAAGATGGGAGACAAGGATGCCTGTTAGGATGTCTGAGAGGGTCCTTGAATTAGGTTGGTTATAGTGTAGTTAGAAAGAATGGTTTGGATGAGAGAAAAGTTGTGGAGGCTGAATTGACAGGACTTAGTGACTAAGTGACAAGAGATAGGAATATTTTAAGTGTATGCTGTTGGCTAGCTGGAAGTCTAATTTTTATTTTTGTACTGTTATCTGAAGTCTTTCTGGGTTTTCTGAAGTCTGTCTGCTCATCATTTCTTATAGTACAATAGTATTTTATTTTAGTCACCAAAATAAACTGCTGCTTTAAAGTTATGGGCACCATAGTCTTAATTCACAAAGAGTAAGTGAATTGTTTAAGGTCACACAGTAACCTTGTAAATAAATAGTAAATACCAGTCCTGGGATGTGAATGCAAGGCTTATGATACTGAATTATGTGCTTGTTGAAGGAATTTTTCTTTTTTTTAGTACCCCAGGGTCATTGAGGAAATTTCTGTCTTAAATATACTGCCACTTTAAGCTTTGAAGGGAGATGTAGGGCATTGCATAGTTGGAAAGGTGGGCTTATGTCTGCCACTTGAATAAGGAATTAAGATATTATACTGTTCATTAAGGATTGGACTAGATATTTAAGGTCCCAGAAGCACATAGATGGAGCAGTGAATTCAGAAATTGGGCCTGAATTCAGAAAAGCCAAAGTTCAAATTTAGCCCTAGACACTTATTAGCTGTGTTGCACTGGGCAATTCACTTAACATATGTCTGCCTCAGTTTCCTCAACTGTGAAATGGGGATAATTAATAGCATCTTACCTCTCAGTATTATGAAGATCAAATGAAATAATATTTCTAAAGTGACTATTATATTTACTACTACATGTTATATATCATAATACATGTATCTGTACACATCTGATACCTAGTAGGCAATTAATAAGCACTTGTTCCTCTTTCTCTTCCTTCCCTTCCTCCTTTCAAGTCTAGATCTGTGATTCTGTGGACTAATTATTATCAAACAATTATCATTTACAAGTTGGCCAGAAAAAAAGTCAGGCCAGAAAAACTCTCTTAGGGAGTTTTTGAAAGTCAGGAAAATTCTGTTACTAATATTTTTAATGAAAGCAAAAAAGGTTTTCTTTTACTGCTAATGAAATTTAAAAGTGGAAATATTTTATATTTTATCTCTAACGTATTTAATTTCTGTTTTTAGAGACAGGTGACACAGTGAACTATAGGACTCGGAATACGGAAGACCTAAGTTTATATCTGACTCAGACACTGGCTTACTAGCTTGTGACTTGGTCAAATCATTTAACCTCTCTGTCCCAGTTATCTCATCTGTAAAATGAAGGTGATAATAATGTCTATCTCACAAGGTTGTTGTGAGGATTTTCGTTTTTCTTATTAGTGATATGTAGCGTTCTTTCATATAATTATCATTAGTTAATTTTTGTAAGTTCTTATATATTAGGCTTTTGTCAGAGATACTGGATGCAAAGTTTTTTCACCCTGGTTGACTGCTTTCCTTCTTATTCTAGTCAGTCACCTTTTCTTCATTTCTCTCCTCTCTGATACTGGTCTTGTAAGTTCTCTTACCTGTTTTGACTGATCCTTCTCAGTCTAATTTGCTGGATCTCCCATGTCATGCCCACTAACCATGGATGTACCACAAGACTCTGTCCTGAACCTGCTCTTTCTAATACTCTCTGGCTTGGTGCTTTCATCAGTTTCCCTGAATTCAGTAATCATTTTTTTATGTTTATATATTCAGACCTAAATTTTCTCCTGACCTCCATTCTCCCATCTCCAATTGTCGATTGGGTATCTCTAAATGTATGTCTCAGACATCTCAAATATAGCATGTTCAAAACTGAGCTCCTTATTCTTCCCCTCAAATTCTTCCCTTCTCCGTACTTCCCCCATTCTCCCAGTCACCCATTTCACACTTTGGTGAGCTCACTTAGGCCCACAACTTAAACTCTTCACTCTCAGTCACATGCAGTCTCTTCTCTCTCCCTTCCCCCATCTTGCTGTTTCTACCTTTGCTATATCTCTCATACTTATATCCCTTTCCTCTCCTCCCATGCTGTTCCAAGCCCTCATCAACTCATGCCTAGACTATTGCAATAGCTTTCTGGTTGGTCTTTCTGCCTCAAGTCTATTGTCTGCTTAGCCTCCTAAATAATCTTCCTGAAGTGAAGGTCTGGCCATGTCACTCCTCCCCCCTCCCCCCGCCCAGTTCATTAAATTGTAGTGGTTCCTTACAAATATAAAATGCTCTGTTAGTCTGTTAAAACTTTTTACAACCTGGCCTGTTCCTACCTTTCCAGTCTTATAATTTATATATGTCAGGTGAGAGTAGAAACATTTCACTCTTACTCCTCTTACTAATTTTACTTTCATCCTTACAACCATCATTCAGGAAAGCAACCCTGGTAGAAGAACTGATCATCCACACTGTCAAACAGCTACCACTCACAGCGTAGGCAGGCTAGTTTAGCTAAAGTAGTAGGGCAGGGTACCCTGAGGGGAAAGGTGGGAAGTAGCATATGCCAGGCAAGTTGAAGCTCTACTGCCACTTTGACCACCATCTTCCCTTGGACCCAGGTGGAGGACATAGCCCGTGACCCTGAATCCAAGAGCCATGATAATAGCAGTGTGTTCCAGACACTAGATCTGATTCCATTTTAGCTCCTACAGTCATAAAGGGGAGAAATCATTGTGGAAAAAGGGATTCAACTTCTCATTACCATCAGTAAAACCTGCTGATCAACTGCCACCAACAGATAGACAAAAGAACCCTTTGAGTTGGAGCATCTTCTCTCTTCCCAGATTACTGGTCCTGTTTGCCACCTAGCTCTTAGAGCTATCATCCATGGAAGCAACTTGGTGAAGAAGTGGGCCAGCCATCCGCACCAACTGCTATCTACAGGGCAGGCAAACCAGCCTAGTTGAAGCATCAGGGAACCTTAAGGGCAAGATGAGAGCATATATCAGGCAAGTCGAACTACTATCGTCTTCTTGACTGCCACCTCTCTCTCCCCTCAGATCCTCATGGAGACAGTCCAGGAGCCTGAACCCAAGAGCGTTTTGAAAAGCAATGCTTATAGCTCAATATCTGCAGTCACCATTTTGGGAAACAACTCTATGGAGATACAGCCTGGGAACTGCTCTCAGGTGCTGCAACCATATCAGCTATATCAGAAAAGAAAGTTCTTGTCACTCAAATCATTGACACTGTCACGTGGCTTAACATCACATACTAATATGATGTTATCATTGGAAATGACAGTGAATAGAATCTGCTTTGCCGTTGTACCTTAATGTCCCAATAAGGATCAGGAGACCTTGGATGGAAGCCATCCAGTTTAAAGATAACATCTCCCATGTATATTGTCTCTCATTAAAATGTAAATTCCTTGAGAGCAGGAACTACTTTATTTTCTATTTATATCCTCAGCACTTAGTAAGTATTTTATTTCATGTACTCTACCATCTTAGTGACACTGGTCTCCCCATTGTTTCTCATGTAGGGCACTTCATTGCCTTACTTCATGCCTGGAATTCTCTACCTCATCTCTTCCTTCTGGCTTCCTGGCTTTCTTAAAATCTCATTTTAGATTACAGCTTCTTCTGCAAGAGGCTTTTCCTTACTAGTGTCTTCTTGAGATTATCTCCCATTTACACTGCCTATGTATGGTATGCACATAGTTGTTTTCATGTACCACATCTACCCTGCAATGTGACCTCTTTTGAAGGTAGGGATTCTGTTTTTATCTTTCTTGTATCCCCAGTGCTTAATATAGTGTTTTGGTCATAGTAAGTGCTGAGTAAATGCTTGTTGACTACACCATTTTTTTCCATAGAAGCACTTTACAGTATCTGTAGCTGAATTTATTTTATTTTTGTAGTCACATTTTTAGTTAAGAATTTATCTCTGAGCCATAGATTGTGAAAGGTACTTGCCTTCTCCTCCTCCTCATTCTTCTTTTCCTCCCCCTTCTCCTTTCTTCTCTTGCATATTCAGTTCGTGACGTTATTGTGGTATATAGTGTGAGATGTTGATCCAAACCTAATTTCTGCTAGATAGTTTTCCAGTCTTCTCAAATAGTTCTTATGAAATAAAGAGTTTTTTCCTATAATTTAGCTTTGAGGGTTTATTTTACCCTTGGTTATTGAATTAAATTCTTTCTGATTCTTCCTTAAGTCTGCTTCATTGATCTAACTTTGTTTTTTTGGGGTTTTTTTGTTTGGTACAAGAACCAAATAATTTTGATGATTATTATTTTCTAATATAGTTTGAAATTCAGAAGGGCTTCATTTCTGGTTTTTGTTTGTTTGTTGTTTTTTCTGCTTTTTGGAGGGCAATTGGGGTTAAATAAGTTGCCCAAGGTCACAGGGCTAGGTTTTTGTTTGTGTGTGTGATAAGTTTCTGAGGCCAGATCCGAACTCAGGTCCTTCTGGCTCCAGGGCCAGTGCTCTACTCACTACACGACCTAGCCACCCGTCATTTCTTGTTTTTAAGAATGGTTTCCTTTGATATTATAAATTTTTTTAACCTAGCAAAACTAATAGCATTTTGCAATTGAATCTATGTAGATATTGAGGGTGCTTTGGCAAATTAAAATTCCCAAATTAAAAAAAAAGGTTTTACATATTTGATAGTGCCTTTGAATGGGACTTAAATTTCTTTATTCCTAGTTGGATTCATATATAGATTTTTTAAAAAGTTTACTTTAAAAAATCCTTACTGGGACTTTTATTTACTTTAGATCCTTCTTTAACTCATGCTCTGATTTTAGCCAGATAATTCAACTTGCTCATTCTTGATTGCAGTTTGTTTTCTTTGGTATTTCCTTTTGTGTGTTCCATTCTACTCCAGTAACATCAGCAGTCCCTTACGCTAATCCACTCCCCTCCTAGTGTTTTTTCTTATTTCTCTCTTTGTTCACAAACCTGTGCCTCTTCAGTTCTTGGGTAGTCCTATTAATGTGTACTTGTTGATTTGCAAATATGCAGTTTGAAAAAGCATATAATTCTGTTCCTCTACTATGATGGTTTCTTATTCTGCTTGATCCTTGTTTCCCTTCCACATTATTATATATCTACATAATATCTTCCACATGATATGAACTGGGTTCTAATCATTCATTCAAAGATATGTATATTTTACATACTTTTAAAAGCCTGGGGAGAGAGGAGGAGTGACAAATACTAATTTTTAATTCTTGCTCTGCCATTATGTGACTTTTGATAAAGCCTAGAAGAGGAAAGTAATTTAGTTTCCTCATCTGTAAGAGAAGCTCTCTGGATTAGATGATTAATAAGATCTTTTTCAGTTAGATATTTTACAACTAAGCATCACAATAGCATACTAACCAACAAGGAGGGCAGGTTCTGTCTAGTTCAGTTTTATTTTTTTAAACAGCACCTAGTGCAGTATTAAATACACAAGGATCCTTAATAGACTTCAGTGGCACTTCTATAGACAGTCTGAGAAGTCAGGAAATAAAATTTGAGTGTTTACTATGCAGCAAGTCCCATGGGTAATCATAAAGAAGTGTTAATATAATATGGAGTCAGTTTCTAAATCGGATTTGTTGGCATTTCTTTCAGTCAGTATATCAGATAATATATATATTGTGTATTGCCTAATATGTACCTCAGTTTATATCTGCTCTTCAGTCAACATCTAGTGTTATATTACACAATTGCTTACTTTTATTGTTACTTTTCTATTCATCTTCTCTGACTTGCCCAACGAAACCAAACTTTAATTTTTCATAACTTTGAAAAGTATTTTTTTTGTTTTTATATCACCTTCATGTCTTCATTTCAGAATATCTCCACCCTCTCCCTCCCCACCTACCCGTTCTTTGTAACAAAATAAAAATGAAAGGAGTGAGGGGAGCAATTCATTAAAAGTGACCAACATAATAACTGAGTCTGACACTATATGTTATATTGCACACCAATACTTATCTGTTCCTTCTCCTCTTTCTTCCTTCTGCAAAGAAGAGAGGGGTGTCTGTTTCCTTATCACTTCAAGGACAGATTTGGCCGTTACAGATTTGGCCGTTATAATTACGTATCATTAAGTTTCATTTTTTCCATTCTTACTTTTTTTTTTTTTTAAAGCAATTGGGGTTAAGTAACTTGCTCAAGGTTACACGGCTAGGTTTTTGTTTGTATGGATTAAGTGTCTGAGCCCGGCCCCGAACTCAGGTCCTTCT
Organism: Gymnobelideus leadbeateri; assembly: GCA_011680675.1. Taxonomy (NCBI): domain Eukaryota; kingdom Metazoa; phylum Chordata; class Mammalia; order Diprotodontia; family Petauridae; genus Gymnobelideus; species Gymnobelideus leadbeateri. The sequence goes on along the minus strand of WOXC01009190.1, from coordinate 249,676 downwards.
GATTCCAGGGCCCGCGCTCTATTCACTGCGCCACCTAGCCGCCCCCATTCTTACTTTTTACATTGTTGTAGTCATTCTGGAAGCTTTAAAGAGCCAGGAGATCCTCTAATCAAGTAAGATAGTATTTGTAAAGTGCTTAACAGAGTTCCAATGATTCTTCCATCCCTCTCTCCCACCCTGTCTAATTAAACGATTGAGGACAAAGGTTCCTTCCTGTTTATAAGGATATATTTTGAAGATGTGTGTGCTAGGCCCCTGAGAATCCAAACTGCTAAACAGTTCTTTCATAAATGTTCTAATCACCAATGTTCTTTTATCACTGTGATGACCAGAGTACTGTGTACTCTGTCCAAATCTCTTCTTATGTGGAATGTTGTTTTTCTTCTACTTAGTAACAGCGAGTAATTCAACCTAACTGACCTTCGTTATGCGGTATGTACTAGTTGGAAATTGTAATCAGAGCTCTTTGGCTGGCAAAAGATTAACTCTACCAGTTCAACAGTTATCCCTGTAATTGCTTATGATAATAATTAAAATATCTCTGACAAATTAAATCAAAACAGTGAAGTTTGTTTCTTGCACATCATTTTGTATCTTGTTTTCCTTGTTTTTCTTTTTGTATCATTTCATTTTTCTTCTCATGCTTCTTTACAATCTTCATGTTGATTTTTTTTGTAGCACAGTTAATATTGCATTACATTTATGTGCTGTGTTTTGCTTTACCATTTCCTGGTCAATGAACATCTGCTTTGTTTTTAGTTCTTTGCTACCACAAAAAGTGCTGCTGTGAATATTTTGATATATGTGGAACCTTCATGAAAAGTAATTTTATTAGAAATAAAGAAGGAAAAGGATATCCAGTGATTATGGCTGACATAAAAGGATTTTGCCGCACAGCTGATTATTATAGGAGAATTTAATTTGTGAATGTTTGAAGAACTCGTCAAATGTTTTGATGAGTGGCAAGGGAATGAATCTCCTAGACTAAATTTCTTTAGCAGAAACTACTTTGTTTTTCAGTACCATTAACAGCCATGTCTTTCCTTTTACACAGTAACAACATAGGAACTAAGTAAAAAAATGTATGTTAGGCTGTCCTTAACCTTTAAGAGAAGTAGCCAGCCACTGGCACTCTGCTAGCTGTTGTAGCTGATTGAAGACTGTAATATCTTTTATTAGTACCTCTTTGTACTATTGGGACCTAATAGTTTTACTTTTTAGCAACCCTGGAAGCTGGTTACTTGCAATACCCATTTGGTTTTCCACCTCTTGTCTTCTCTCCATGTCTAAATGTAATTGTTGAACTGTTTCCTCTGCCCCCTTCCACCACCACCTGACTAATTAGGAAACATTGAGGAAATTTATGTTTAGTTTTATGTTTATGTTTAGCAGCTGCTGTGAGACTTTTTCTTTCCTATTTCTAATCTGTTTTGATAATCTGAATTTAGTACATAGTTAAGAACATTTTAAAGAGATACTATGCATCTTTTTAATATCCAAATGCTTTATTAACTTCTGGTTTACATCATTCACTTCCGCCAGATTTTGAGTTACAATTTTTTCCCCATTTTTCCCCCACCCACCACCCAAATCAGCAGTCCCACAGGATATCCCCTCATCCAATCTGCTATCTCTGATATCTTCTCCCATACCCCCTTCGATTTTTCCATTAGGGTAGGGTGAATCTCTGTGCCCCAAAGCCTGCACGTCTTATCTCCCAATTACATGCAAAATAGTATTAATAATAGTATTTATATATATATTTGAAACATTTAATTTTAAAACTTCAAATTCCAGATCCATTCCCTTCCTCCCTTGTCACCCATGATACTATGCATCTTTGATTTGACTAATACAGTTTTACAGGTTGGAATTGTTATTGCCACCACTTATGTGATTAAAAAAAACTTGTCAATTTGAGAATCTGTAACACAGTATCAGCCAGTTCTAAAAATTTTGATAGTTTTCAGTCCTGTGTGGAAAACGAATTTAATAGTTTTTCCCACTCTTTAAAGGCATATTCAGTTTTTTTTCAGTTCTGGGTGCTATATATTAGGAAGGGCATTGACAAAGTGTAAGATGGCCAGAGGAGGCTGACCATAGTGATAATAGTGTTATTTGCAACATAAAGATAATTTGAAAGAATTAGGGGTGTTTAGTCTAGAGATAAGACTTGGAGCTTACCATGATAGCTGTCATGACCTGTTCCTCTGCTCTACTTTAGTTATTCACCTGTGATCTTGTTCTCACTCAGAACTGTTTCAATTCCATAATCAACAACTCTGAAATTCCTTCCATCTGTTTTTCTCTTAAACTTGTTCTTTTGTCCTCACTATTGCCAGACCTCTACTCCTCCTAGTTTCCCAATTGTCATTCTTGCTCTGACTTCACTTTCATCCTTTCCAGTCTTGACACTTTAGTTGTTTCCTGTACTCTCACTTTCGAAATGCTTTCCTGTCCTATTGCAGCTAATGCCTTGCCAAACCTCAAGTCTGGAATACTCCCACCACCTACCTCCTCTATTCCTACTCACTTGGATCTTCAACAGGTCTGGAGAAAGTCATGCAACATTACTGACTAGTTTTGCTACAGATTTATTATCTAATCTCAACTGGGCACCCCTTGCAGCAAGGTAGTCCTTTTACTTCTCTCTAATTGATTGTCTCTTTGGCCTAGTGCCTCAACTGCTTTCCTACCCTGGACTTTCCCTCAATGTCTGGGGCTTTTTCACTAGGGAACATTCCTTTTGCTAAGCCATCCCTTATCTCTTGTTCATGAATTGCTTCTGATTTGGATACCTGTTCAGGCTAGCTATGCTTCCTTCCTTTCCCAGCTGTATATCTGTTTGACTCCAGAATTCACCAGTATTTCCCCAAGCTTAGTACCTTCTACCTACTACCTTTATCTGTTCACCTGCCTGCTTTTCAGCTCCCTGTTATCTATTGTATTTCTCCCATTAGAATATTAGAATGTGGGGCGGCTAGGTGGCGCAGTGAGTAAGAGCATCGGCCTCGGAGTTGGGATGACCCGAGATGGAAACCGGCCTCAGAAAATGAGCACCCACACATAAATAATGACTAGCCCTGTAACCTTGAGCAAGTTACTTAACCCCAATTGCTTTAAAAAAAAAAAGAATATTAGAATGTAAGCTCCTTGAGGGTAGAGACTATCTTTCTTTTTGTTTGTATTTGTATAATCACAAGAGCCTAGTAAGTGACAGCACCCTTCCCTTATCTCCTTGGTCCTGCTTTTTGCCAACCTTGATATCCATCATCTTGGGAAACAACTCTTGGGGAGAAAGGGCCAGCCATCTCTACCAACTGCCATTATAGGACGGGCAACTCAGCCTAGTCAAAGCAATACATGCCCTGAGAAGAGATGGAAGCCAGCACATACTAAGTAAATCAAATCACCCACAACTGACTATGTCTTTTCTCAAAACCCAGTGGAGAAAGACTAGGGTGCCAAACCCAAGACCCTTTGTAATAATACTACTTATGGCTCCGTGTCTGTCGCCATTATTCTGGCGTACAACCCTATGGAGATACTGAAGCTGTTGACCATGTAATTCAGGTTGAAGTCAGTCTCTTTCTAGTAAACTTCCAACTGAAGTGGTTTTGAATTACTAGACTCCTCTTGTGTGGCAAAGCTTTTGGTTCTGATTCTGTTCCAGCTGAGATTTATAAGGTAGGGGATCCGTTGTTTATACAAAAACTGACCAAAATTTTCCAGATTATATGACAAGAAGTTATCAGGAAATCAAGGATACCTCTATGGAAAAGGAACTAGGTTGTCCAGTGATGATCACAGCAGGGTCTCTCTTAGTTAATGTCCACAAGATTCTTGCCAGAGTCTTCCTTGATAAGCTGATCTTTCGCCTGAAAGATGGCCATCTACCCAAGAGCCAGTGTGGCTTCAGAAAGGGCCAAGAAACAGTTGACATTGTGTTTGCTACCTGACAAGTCCAGGAGAAATTCCAGGAGCAGAGTAGAGATCTGTATACTATGTTGTTGATCTAACCCAAGGTCTTTGATACTGTTAGTTTTGAGAACCTGGGAACAATCCTAGGAAAATTTGATTGTCTGGAGAAGTTCATTGTATGCTAGTTTCATGATAGTATGCTTGCATGGATTTCGGATAATGAACAATTCTGTCATGTTTTCCCAGTCACCAGGGGATTGAAGGTGCGCTGTGTACATGTTCCCATACAAAAAGTATGATGTTTTCAGCAATGTTGTCAGATGCCTTCAAAGAGGACAAAAACAGTATAGAGGTCAACAGCCACTCTGATGGTAAATTATTTAACTTGAAAAGGCTACAAGCCAAGATTAAAGTGGAGGGAGAGTTGGTAAATAACGTTTTGTTGGCAGATGATTGTGTGCTCAATGCAGCCTCTGAGGCAGAAATGCAACAAAGTATGGATTGATTCTTTGTTGCTTGTGCTAATTTTGACCTAACAGTTAACACCAATGAAACAGGTACTCCATCAGCCGGCATCATATACCATCCATAGTAGAACCATTGGTTACAACAAATGGTAAAATTTTGAATGCTGTGGATAAGTTTGCTTAGCTTGGCAGTGTACTTGATGTACACATAGATGATGAGGTTGACACATGTGTTGCCAGAGCTAGGCTAGCTCACAGTTTGTGAGGCCCTGAAGGAAAGTGGGAGAGAAGAGGTTTTAGGCTGCCTACCAAAATTGAGGGTCTTACAAAGCTGTTGTGCTGACCTTATTGTTGGAGCCTGTGAAACCTGGATAGTCCACTGGTGCCATGCCAGGAAACTGAATTGCTGCCATTTGGATTGTCTTAGTAAGATTCTGAAGATGACCTGACAAGATAAGGTACTGGACACTGAAGTACTTTCTTGAGCTGAACTGCCAACTATTTAAATTTTACTTCAGAAAGCACAAGTCTGATGGGCTTGCCATGTCTTGAAAACCAGAAGTACATTTGCCTAAAAGACTATTTTTATGGAGAATTCAGACAAGGCAAGGGTTCACAGGGAGGTCAGAAGAAATGATACTAGGACACTTTGGAATGGAGTGTAAGGTGTGGCTGGCATAGGACTGCCTAGCATGGCCTGCTGAAATAAAAGAAGATGCTGTGCTCTATGAATAAAGCAGAATTACAGTAGCTCAAAGAAACGTAAGATGCACAAATTTAGAGACATCTCCACTCCAAATGTTCATATGGGCTAATTTGTGCTGACTTCCGAGCTCAATATTGGTTGATCTGCCACAGTTGGAAGCACTGTACCTTGATCCCAACATAGAGATGCTGTTTTGGCACATAACTTAATCCTGTTTGCCTCAATTCCTCATTTGTTAAATGAGCTGGAGAAGTAAATAGCAAACCACTCCAGTATCTTTGCCAAGAAAGCTCTAAATGGGGTCATGAGGAATCAGACATGACTGAAATGACTCATCAACAACAACAATAACAATAACAACAACTGCCATATGCTTTGCCATTGTACCCTAAGGATCATGGGACTTTACCATCTGACTTTACAGCTGAAGACTTCCATATGTGTTGTCTGCCTCATTAGAATGGGAGTAAGACTAGAGAGTAGGGACTGACTTTTCTCTTTCTATCCTTAGTGCTTAGCATAGTGGCTGGCTCATAGTATGTGCTTAATAAATACTTGTTGCCCCTCCTTCCCTTTATTACATATTCCAGAGAAGTTGTTCCAAACCTCTTTTTTCATCAAACCTCTGCTTTACTGAGAAAATAAGGCCATTTACCACAGACTTCCTCTTTTCTCCTTTATATTCTGGCAGCCTTTTGACACCTGCTGTCATTCATTCCACCTTTATTCCAAATGGAAGAAAAGGGACCCTTCTAGCGAAGGCCAATCTCTCTCTACATACCCTTGGTCTTATCCACTTCTGACTTCTCAAGCAATTTGGCTCTTCCACCTCTTCCCCATGGGTCTCTCCTTCTTTGTTTACTTTTAATGTCTCTGTATCCTTCTCCTTTTTACCCCAGTAATTTTTCTCTAGATCCTATGTGAATTTCAAGCTACTATCTTCTATTTCTCCTTCTTTTCTAGCCAAATTCCTAGGAAAAAAGGTCACTTACTCAGTGTCCTCTCCTCACTGCATTTCATTCTTTTTCAATTTGGTATCCAACTTTAATCACTGAACTTGAAATTACTTTTCTGGCTTTTTTTTTTTTTCTTTTTGGAGGGCAATTGGGGTTAAGTGACTTGCCCAAGGTCGCAGGGCTAGTTTTTGTGTTAAGTGTCAGGTCGGATTTGAACTCAGGTCCTCCTGACTCCAGGGCCGGTGCTCTATTCACTGTGCCACCTAGCTGCCCCTGAAACTACTTTTCAAAGTCACTAATGATCTTTTAATTGTCAGATCTTATGGCCCTTTCTCAGCTCAGCTTTGGCTTTTCTGCAGCATTGACAACTATTACTTTACCTTTCCTTTTGAATATTCTCTCCTCTCTGGGTTTTTGTTGCTTTTCTTTCTTGCCTTTTCTCCTACCTTTGTGACTACTTCTCATTCTTCTTTGCTGGATCATCATTTATCTCCTATCCTCTTTAACTGTGGGTGGACTCCAGGGCTCTATTTCAGATCCTTTTCTCTCTATTAGTTATCTCATTAGCTTCCATAGATTTAATTATCATCTTTATGCAAATGATTTTCAGGTTTTTGTATATCTAGTCTAGAGATACTAGCTCTTCATCTTTAGTTATTCATCATAAACTTCTTATTGGCTGTTTCAAAATGGATGTGCCACTATAGGCATCTCAAACTTAGCATGTCCAGAATCACAGAATTTGAGAATTGGAATTTCATCTGTTTAGTTCAATCCATATGTGAAAGGAATCTTTACTTTAATATACCTGACAGTTGTTTGTTCAGCCTCAAGCTGCTTAAACACCTTGAAAGGAGGAGGGGGAAACCATAGTCCATTACCTTTTGACCACTATAATTACCAGGGGAAATTTTTCTTGACTAGGCCAAAATTTGCTTCTTTGCACCTTCTATTGATCCTTCTGTGACCAAACAGAGCAAGATACCTTTCTCCAAAACAGAACTTCTATCTCCCTACTGCCCTATTTTTGTTGAGTGCACCAACATTCTTCCAGTCACTTGGAGTTCCATCTTCATTGTAATCATCACCACTTTCATTTTACACATCCATTTAGTTGCCAAGTCTTATTCATTTTACCTTCACAACATTTCACATCACTTGGCCTACTTTCCACAGGACCACCACTCTAGCTCCTGCTCTCATTATCTTTTATCAGGAATATGAAAAACTTTCTTTCCACTCCAGTTTGTCCTCTACACAGTTCCTACAGGTAGATCTGACCATTTTTCTCTTCTACTCAATAAAGTCTTGTTTCCCTATTACTGTAAGATCAGCTATAAACTCTATGATGTTTGGCTTTTAAAGTTCTCTCCTCCCTTCCCCCATCCTACATTTCTAGACTTATTATTTACATATTGCTCCCATTCATGCATACTATGTATGGGTTAACCAAATTGTTATTCTTACTTTTTAAGGATATGGCACTGTGCCATGTCTATATCCTGCCTTTGTGCATTTGCATGTCCCTTGGTTCTTTGAAAGCACTCTGCCTTTTGAATCCCTACCTTCCTTTAAGGGTCATCTCAAGTACTGTCTTCTGCATAAAGTCTTTAGCTGCTAGTCCCTCTCACCTCTCCCCAATTTTGTATCTTTGTATTACAGACTTACGGATACACATATGTTCTCTCAAGTAGATTATAAATTCCTCTAGGGAAGGGGCTATTTCACTTTTATCTTTGTAGGTCTGGGAGACTAGTTTAGTGCTTGATACATAGTAGAAACTGAATAAATGTTTGATGATTGATCTAGTGATTATTTTAAACTATTTGAAAGATTGTCATGTGGAATAGAATACGTAATTAGAAGCAGGGAATGAATGTTGCAGAAACAAAAAGTAGAATTGATAACCTCAGAATATACTGGAAAGCCGCTAAGAGGAAACTGGAAGTCCTCACTTGGGAATATTGTGGAAGAGACTTCTTCTGAGGTATGTTTTGGACCAGATGACTTCAGAAGTTCTTTCTGAGTCTGAGGTTAGCCATTAAATTAACTTTTTCTAAAATTCACCTTTGTGGTGAAAGCACACTTTTTATTTGTTCATTTACTATTGACTTAGAGACCTGCTTTTTGTTTCCCAAATTGCTGTCGTGATTTTGTAAATTGAAATTGTCTTGCCATGGCCAGAAATTATCTGTACTTGGCAAAAAAAACACGTAGACTAACTACCTAATTGAACTAGACTGTGAATTGAGATGTCAACTAGTGTTGGTGATTATTATACTCATTTTGTATAAAAACGTTTAATGATATAAGCAAAATTAAGGTTTTAGTCCACAGCCTTGAAACAGAAGAATTAATTGGCTTATATAGGGATATTACCTGGAACTTGGATTTCAGTACCTTGGGATTCTGAAATAATGGATCACAGAAAGGTTTCTCTGGTTTGGATTTCTTTCAGTTATTACATTCATATTATGTAGACACCCCAAAATGCATAATTATATTTTAATTATATATTTACATTTTTATACTCCTAAAGGTAGTAATTAGAGACTAGTCATTTTTCCTCTGCTTAAGTTCTCTTTGCTCATTGTGGTTGGGAAGGTTGACCTAGGCTTGTATGCTAGAGGAGTATAGACTTTGGCAGGCCCTACCAAGTGGGAAAGGCTTTAAATATCAGTCCAATCCTTGATTATGAATATGTCTGTCTTCTGAGCCTGTTGTAAGTGTGGGAAGCTCTGTTATCACATTACCAGTTACTGAATTTTTTGGAATTTGCTACTCACAAAACTCTTACACGATTGTGTATAAGTATCAGTATCAGTACCTGTATCAGTAGAGTGTGTAGCTGGAGAAATGGTTCAAGTAGTAGAGTAGTTCCTTTTGAGAAAATATTGAAGTTAATTTGACAAGTGACCATTAGCAATATGTTTTTATTAAAAGATCTGTTTGTGAGTAGCATTCTGCTAGATGTTCAGATTTGAAAACTATCCCTAACACGAATATTCAGTGTGTGTGTGTGTGTGTGTGTGTGTGTGTGTGTGTGTGTGTGTGTGTGTGTGTGCGCGCACGCTTAGTGCAGTGGGTAGAGTGGAATCACAAAGACCTGAGTTCAGATCTGGCTTTGGACCCTAGCTGTGTGACTTGGTCAAATCACTTAACCCTGCTTGTCTCGGTTTCCTTATCTGTAAAATGATCTGGGGAAGGAAATGGCAAACCACTCCAGTATCTTTGCCAAGAAAACCTTAAATGGGGTCATGTAGAGTTGGACACAACTGAAACACCTGAACAACAAATACATCTATATATAAATGTGTGTGTATATATAGTTAATGTGTGTATATGTATGTATCAAAGTGCCTAGCGCTAGATTTTATGTGGATCTTCCCAATGCCCAGCAGTGAAGTTTTTCAGCAAAAGTATTTTGCTGGGTGTTGTGGGATGAGATGATTACTAATATTTAGTGGCACCATTATCTCATTCTACAGTGCTTTATGGCTTACAGAGTGCTTTCTGAATAATCCTGTGAAATAGGCACTGTAAGTATTGTTATCCCCATTTTACAGATGAACAGTCTCCAGAGAAGTGAGGTGACTTGCCCAAGGTCACAAGCTAATAAACGGTGGAACCAATACTTGAATCCAGGTCTTCTGATTCCCAAGTTTTGTGTTTTTTTTCACCCTACCTTTTAAAGAAAGGTCCCTGCTCTACAGGAGCTTATATATATATATTTTTTTTTTTTGGAGGGCAATTGGGGTTAAGTAACTTGCCCAAGGCCACACGGCTAGGTTTTTATTTGTGTGTGTTAAGTGGCTGAGGCTGGAACCGAACTCAGGTCCTTCTGACTCCAGGGCCAGCACTCTACTCACTGCGCCACCTAGCCACCCCTGGAGCTTACATTTTTAATAGTTGAGATAATTACACAAGTAATTTGCAGTACAAGGCAAAATATGTCAAGGGAATCACAAACATGCTATGATCATTCAGAATAGGTAATTTTTTTTTTACTATTGGACAGGAAGGCTTCATGGGAGAGGTAATATTTCAGAGGGGTTTTGAAAAGAGGAGTAAAGGTTTTGGCAGGTAGAAATAGGAGTCAGGAAATGGTAAAGTATACATTTTAGCTGGAGCATAGTATGTGAAAGGTAACAACTTAAAATAAGAATGAAAAGATAGGTTGGGGCTGGATAGAGGGGGACCTTAAATTCCAAGTTAAGAAGTTTGAATTTTATTTTGTAGTCAATAAAATTTTAAAACAATGGTAGAATGTGATAGATTGGATTGAGGAGGGAGAGTTAATTGGGAAATTGTAGTAGTAGTAGTCTAGGTGATTCAGAGTTATTGTAGTTGGTGTGAAAAGAGATAAATTTCGATAAATTAGTATGAATAAAGTAACTTTAAAAATTACCTGACAAACTACTTGGGAAAATATAATTTAGAACATATGATTAGAGGATTGAGGTAGTTAAGAGATCATATGGAGGCTCCCTAGTGCTAAATGGCTCCTTGTGGGAAGCCAATAGTCTTAATGCTATGTGAGGCTCAAGGGTGTTTTGCTAGATTTAAAAGTGTTGTTGCTCATTGATTAGTGGTGTCTTACTCTTTGTAACCCCATCTGGTTTGTGGGCTTTGGGGGGGGGTTAGACTGTAATGGTTTGCCATTTTTTTTTCCTCAAGCTCATTTTACAGATGAGGAAACCGAGGCAAAAAGAGTTAAGTGACTTGATCAGAGTCACATAGCTACTAAGTGTCTGAGGCTACATTAAAACTCAGGGTCCTCCTTCTTTCCATGGTGCCACCTAGCTGCCTTACCTCAACTATAAATGAGGATAATAATAGCACCTATTTTTCTGGATTGTTGTAAGGATCAGATGAGATGATATTTGTAAAAAGTGCTTAGAACAGAACAGTGCCTGACAAACAGCACAGTAGGTGCTAAATAAATGCTTATTCCTTCCCCCTTCCCAGGACATATATTTGTATTTTGCCTAAATGTTATCAATTCTAAGAGAAATAAGTAATAAATATGGTGACCATAAGATGACTTTAAAAAAATGAAATTGATTTTATATATATATATATATATGTTGGAGGCAATAGGGTTTAAGTGACTAAGGTTACACAGCTAGTTAAATGTCAAGTGTCTGAGGCTGGGTTTGAACTCAGATCCTCCTAACTTTAGGGGCCCGTGTCTCTATTCACTGCACCACCTAGCTGCCCCGATTATATTTTAAGACAAAAACAACTACTTAGTTATGGGAGTAATTTCTGAATCACCATTCTTTGTATAGTTAGACCATTGTCTTGTTTGGAATAAGGCTAAAAACCAATAACAAAATTAGGAGAGAATAAAAATAAGATATGGAGTACAATTGAGGCAACTCCTACTTGGCATATTTTGACAGACTGCTAACAGCAAAAATGAGAACGAATAAAAGAACTGGTGTCTAGATCAACTCAGCATTTCCTAAGGAAGTTTAAACTATTGTATATAATTTGTCACAAGGAGATGAGAAGAACCTAGAATCCATTTCAACCAGTGAAAACTTAATCCTTAATACTTCTTGCCAAATATAGGGTAACCAAGACTGAGGCACTGATTTAGTATATAAACTTGTTTGCAAAATTTTTTATTAATTTTGAACTACACAAAAGAGGATTCAATATGAAACCATGATTCTCCATTTCACACTACTTACTTTCTTTTTTTGGAAAAACTCTGTAATGTAGTGAATATTATACATTGTTTTTAAAGCTTCTTTTTCTGTGCTTCCTTGTGAGTTTTCTTTTGTTCTCTGCTGTGCACTTTCTCCTTCCTTGCCCACTCTGTACTAGACATTAGACATGTGCATGTGTTTGTAAAAAAGTACTATACATACTTCTATTTATCGGTTCTTTCTCTGGAGGTAGATAGCATCTTCATAGGTCCTTTGTAGTTGATTTGAATATTTATAACACTCAAAATAACTTATTCATAGTTCTTTGAACAATGTTGCTATCATTGTATACAACACAACATTCTCTTGGTTCTCCTAATTTCATTATTTCATGCAAGTCTTTTCTATGTTTTTCTAAAATCAACAAACTCATTTTTTTATAGCACAGTAGTATTCCATCACAACTTGTTTAACCATTCCCCAATTGATGGGCATCCCCTCAGTTTTCAGGGTTTGCCACCACAGATATTGCTGCTATATAAAGTCTTTTCCCTTTTCCTGATCACCTTGGGAAACAGAACTAATAGTGGTATTGCTGAGTCAACACCCATTGCTGTTAAAAACAGAGAGCATAGGAATGAACGGAGTCTTCCTTAACATGATAGGTAGCATTTATCTAAAACTATCAGCAAGCATTATATATAATGGGGATAAGCTAGATGAATTTCCAGTAAGATGGGGGGCTTGGGGCAGGGGGTGAATAAGGATGTCCGTTATCACCACTTTTATTCAATATGGTACTAGAAATGTTAGCTTTAGCAATAAGAGAAGAAAAAGAAATTGAAGGTATTTTAATAGGCAAAAAAGAAACTAAGTTATCACTCTTTGCAGATGATATGATGATATACTTGGTGAATCCTACAGAATCAGGTATAACATTACTTGAAATAATAGACAAATTTAGCAAAGTTGCAGGATATAAAATAAACCCATAAATCATTGGCATTTCTATAAACTCTAACAAAGCCCAACAGCAAAAGATAGAAAGAGAAATTGCATTTAAAGTTACAGTAGACATAATATTTGGGAGTCCACCTGCCAAAACAAACTCAGGAACTATGTGAACACAATTATAAAACACTTTTCACACAAAGAAAGCCAGATCTAAATAATTGGAAAAATATCGCTTGCTCCTGGGTAGGCTGAGCTAATATAATACAATGACAATTCCACCTAAGTTGATTTACTTATTCAGTGCCATATCAATCATACTACCAAAAATTATTTTATAGAGCTAGAAAAAAAAACAAAAACAGAATTCATCTGGAAGAACAAAAGGTCCAGAATACCAAGGGAATTAATGAAAAGAAAAGGAAGATGGCCTACCTGTACCAGCTCTTAAATTGTATTATAAAGAAGGAATCACCAAAACTACTTGGTACTGGTTAAGAAATAATTGTTATTGGTTGTGTTTGTCCTTTGTTCTCAAAGAGGATCAATGACATCACATAAATGAAGACATGGTTTGCAGTTGTCTTGGATTTGAGTGAGGGAGGGCTGTGCAAGGTCTCCAGCCTCACTCTCACCTCCAGAGCTGTTGGGCCCCAGTGGCCAGATAGTCCTCAGGACAACTAGAGATGGCCCAGCATGCTTTGGGAGACTCTGGGCCTTGTAGGCTAAGGTCTTTTCAGGTTCTCACTTTGAGTGAGGTAACACCCATTCAGTGAATAGACCTCTTTCAGAAGTTAATCCATAGTGGTGGATCTGTGAAATAGATTAGTTATATAGTAATCTACTATTTGATAAACCCAAAGACCCCCACTTCTGGGATAAGAACTCACTATTTAACAAAAACTGCTGGGAAAACTGGAAACTAGAATGGCAGAAACTAGGCATAGACCACCATCTTATACCCATACCAAGATAAGATCAAAATGGGTACATGATTCAGATATAAATTCTGATATTATAAGCAAACTAGGAAAGCGAGGAATAGTTTACCTCTAAGATTTATGGAAAAGGGAAGAATTTATGACCAATCAAGAAATAAAGAACATTATAAAATGCAAAATGGATGATTTTGATTACATTAAATTGAAAAGTTTTTGCACAAAGCCAATGCAGCAAGATTAGAAGGGAACCAGACAGCTGGGAAGGAAATAATTTTTACAGCCAATGTCTCTGATAAAGGCCTCATTTCTAAAATATATAGAGAACTGAGTCCAATTTATAAGACTACAAGTCATTCCCCAGTTGAAGGGGATATGAACAGGGCAGTTTTCAGATGAAGAAATTAAAGCTATATATAGTCTTATGAAAAAATGCTCTAAATCACTATTGATTTAAGAGAAATGCAAACTAAAACAACTCTGAGGTACCACATCACACCCATCAGATTGACTAACATGACAAAACAGGAAAATGGTAAATGTTGGAGATTATGTAGGAAAGTTGGAACACTAATGTATTGTTGGTGGAGTTGTGAACTGATTCAACCATTCTGGAGAGCAATTTGGATCTATGCCCAATACCACTTTCAGGTCTGTATTCCAAAGAGATCATACAAATGGGCAAAGGCCCCACATGTATAAAAATATTTATGTAAGCTCTTTTTGTGGTGATCAAGAATTGGAAATTAAGGGGATGTCCATCAGTTAGGGAGTGACTGAACAAGTTGTGGTATATGAATGTAATGGATGACTACTGTTATACTATATAAGAAATGATGAGCAGGTGAACTTCAGAAAAACCTGGAAAGATTTACATGAACTGATGCTGAGTGAAATGAGCAAAACCAGGAGAACATTGTACAGCAATATTGTGTGATGACTGACTTTGATAGACTTAGCCTTTTTCAGCAATGCAAGGATCTAAGATAACTCCAAAAGACTCATGTTGGAAAATGCTATCCACATCCAGAGAAAGAACTTTGGAGCCTGAATGTAGGTGGAAGCATACCATTTGTGGTCCTTTTGTTTCTTCTTTCTCGTGGATCCTACCATTAGTTCTGATTCTTCTTCACATCATGACTAATGTGAAAATATGTTTTGTTTTGTTTTTTAAAGCAATTGGGGTTAAGTAACTTGCTCAAGGTTACACGGCCAGTCATTATTTATGTGTGCGCGCTCATTTTCTGAGGCCGGTTTTGATCCCGGGTCATCCCAACTCCGAGGCTGGCGCTCTTGCTCACTGCGCCACCTAGTTGCCCCTGAAAATATGTTTAATATGATTGTATAAGTAGAGCCTGTATCAGATCGCACAATTTCTTGGAGAGGGGGAGAAAATTTAAAACTCATCATCTTCTGGAAGTGAATGTTGAAAACTAAACATAAAATGTTATTTATTGTTGAATGTTGAAATGTTGAAAACTAAACTAAAAAAAAAATTGCTGGGTCAGTTTTACAACACTTTAGGCATAATTCCACATTGTTCTCCCGAATTACTAGATCAGTTCAGTTATATGAACAGTGTATTAGGGTCTCAATTTTTCCACATCCCCTCAAACATTGTCATTTTCTCCTTCAGTTATTTTAGCCAATCTTATAGATGAGATGACATCTAAAAGGTTGTTTTAATTTGCATTTCTCTAATCAATAATGATTTAAAGCATTTTTTTCATATGACTTTATGTAGTTTTGACCTCTTCACTGAAAAACTCCCTCTTCATATCCTTTGTTTATACAAACCCTTTTATTAATGTAATCAAAATAGTACATTATACATCTAGTAATGCTCTCTGTTTCTTGTTTATTCATAAATTCTTCTATCCATAAGTCTGATAGGTAATATGTTCCATGTTCTTCTAATTTTCATAATATATCTCCCTTTATATTTAGGTCATGTATCCATTTTGACCTTATCTTGGTAAATGATGTAAGATACTGGTCTGTGCCCAGTATTTGCCAGACTGCAACCTAACACACTCCTATCTCTCTCTCTCTCTGTCTGTCTGTCTCAAGACAATGTAAGCCGAAGGAACCACCACCACAAAACAATAGAAAATGAGCAATAGGAAATTACAGAGAACGCTTCTTGGCCCCAAAGATGAAATGAGAAGGTAGCTCTCCCTTATTAGCTCCTTTATTTTATTTTTGGCGAGGAGAGATATGAAAGGAATATGCCAGTGTAGAACATTACATATAACACTGGTTTTGCTTGATATTTGCCCCTTTTTTATTTTCTTAAGTAAAATCTTTAAAGATTAAAAATAATCTTTGTCCTATGAGATGATCCTCTGGGAGGGAAAGTGATACAGAGGAAATTTAGGAGAGGTAACAACAAAGGTCAGCAAGAGAGGATTGGTCTGGATGACTGAAATAATGATGTCATTTATATAACTTTGAGGTTTGCAAAGTATTTTTACACACATTGCCTTGTTTTAACCTCACAGTAATTCTTGAAGTAGGGTCTTACAGGTATTCTATTCTCAGAGAGAATACAAATGAGAAGATGTGTGTATATAATTGAGTGTTCTCCAACCTAATTTAAACAGGCTGTTGACAAAAATAAATGGATAAAGCAGACATCAACACAGACTTTGAATATTTCATGAGGAAGTTGTTGCAACCTAATTTCTTATATTAGAAATCCCAAAGAGTCTAGAAATCACTTCACCCAGCAAACACTTTTGTTTTCTTGTTGTTGACTGCCATAACTCCTTGCATGACCACACCTGTTTAAAATTAAAAAAAATTTTTTTTGGTTAAACCTTGCAAAGGATCATGGTAGAAGATGAGGGTATTTAAGAATGAAAGTGGGAGAACAGATGAAAAAATAGAAAAGAATGATAAAAAGATTTTAAAATTTTTAAAATTTATTGTGGACAAATTTTTTGTTTATAAATTACTTCCATTTCTGAAAAATTTTCTTTCTTTCCACTACCATGTTAGCCATTCCTTGCAACAAATAAAGAAGTGGTGAAGGAAAGCCATTCAGAACAATCAACTAACACATCAACTGTTTTTTGACGGTATATATATTTTTTCCACTTTCATATCCCTTCCCTTCTCTTTCCTTCCCTTCTGCCCACCGCTTTTCTTCCAAAAAGGGAAGGAAATATATTTCCTTAACTCCTCTCTTGGGCCAAGCTGGGTCATTACAGTTACATAGCTCTCCAGTACCTTTTTTTGGCTGTCCTTTACGTTTACATTGTTGTCATTTTATATGTTATCTTTCTGCTCCAGTGTATTTGGCATCATTTCCTATGTGTCTTTCCATTTTTCTTGACTGTAAAGATTTTTATAATCAACTTTTTCATCACTATAGTGAGTGATTTCAACCACAATATGTGTATTATTAATAGCACTGTCCCTGCTACAAGAGGTAGAAGAAAAATCATTAAAGAAAACAAATAGGAAAGGAGAAATTCAATTTTAATTAACCCCTTTCCCCCAAAAAAGACAGAATATTAAGTACTGACCTAGGTACCTGTTTTCCTATCCAAATATTTTATGAACTGTATCCATACACACGTTAAGGACCATTGCTGATGACAGTTTGAGAAAGGAACAGTTAGGCTTTCCTAAAGGATATTCTGTAGCAGACATATCTTTTAGACACACTTTGACAGAAAGGTTAAGACAATATAAGATTTCACAATCCTCTTTGTTAAAGCATTGGTATGGCAGAACACAACCTTTCCCCAAAAAAGTGTTTTCTGTGTGTATATCAATTATACATAGTTCTTGGAAGATGTTACAAATAAGCTTGTTCTCTATTAGTATCAAGTGAGACACAAAATGGGGAAATGTAAGTTTACTAAAAGTGTTTGTGTCACTGTCGGGCAGAATGTCTTGTGCAGAGTATAAAATGGAAGAAGGAATCACAGTAGGTAAGGAGAGCTTCCAAATGTTTTTGTTTACAGATTATTTTGTACTGATATCATCAAATCTCAGGTCATTGCAGAATCTCATAGTTGTCCAAGAGAATTTGACTTTTATATACATTGGGTGAAGAAATCTTGGATGTTAGGTAGTGACATGCAGTTGCATGGACAGCCCATAGACTTGGTCCATTAGTACATAAACTGGTCCCAGGGCTGAGTTGGAAGAGGAGAACCAGTCACATTGCCTTTGGGAAATTTGAATAATGCTTCTAATAACCAATTTATTATAATATAAAACATTTTTTGTTGTGAATTCCTTATTTTAAAAATTGGTTTGTGAGTTAACAAGAATTGTATTAAATGCCAAGCACTGTGCTAAGCCTTGCGGATATAAAGATAAAAATAAAGCAGTTCTTGCCCTCAAGGAGTTTATTTTCTTTTGGGAAAGATTATGTGTGCCCACACACAGCTGTGATTTTTTTTTTCAGGAGTGGGGTGGTTAGAAAACTAATATTAAAAGGTGGAACTTGAATTGAGCATCGAAGGAAACTAGGAATTTTGAGAGACCAATTTTTGAGAGGCCAATAGGAGGAACATTCCAGGCATAAGGGACAACCAGAACAAAGGTAAAAAGTCAGGAGATGGAGTACAGTATATGGGGAATAATATAAGAAAGCCTACTTGCTGCTTAGACCTTAGTGTTTGTTTAATGGCTTAATGTACAGTACAGCTGGAAGAGATAAATTAGGGTTATATTGTGAAGGGCTTTAAATAACAAACTAAGGTGTTTATAAGCTACTGGAGCTAAGTAGGGAAATGACTGGACAGATTTATACTTTAGGAAAATCAATTTGGCAGCTCTGTGAAAAGGATGGATTGGAAAGGGTAGAAACGTAAGAATTTTTTTTTTTTAATATCATCTTCATCTCCCAGTGTGTTCTTCTACCTTACCTAAAGAGCCATCCTCTCCAACAAAGAATAAATTTGAGAGGGAATAAAAAATAGAGTTCAACTAAACTAATCCACACAAACTGAGTCTGACAATATATGCAGTATTCCATAAGTTCTCCATCTCTGCAAAGGAGGAAGAAGTGCAGTTTCTCATTTCTTCTTTAGCATTTGGTTTCTTTCTGTTTTTGTTGCTCTTTCAATTTACATTGTTGTAGTTGTTTTGTATATTATTTTCCTTATTCTGCATCAGTTGATATGTATTCCCATACATACTTGAATTTTTTATATTATGTACAGTAATACGCAGTAGTAGTCCATTACATTCATGTAGCATCATTTGTTTAACCATTCTTCAATAAATTGGAATCAATTGCTACTTTCTCTACTACTATAAAATATCACTGTGAATATTTTGGTTCATATGGAACCTTCCTAGAAAGGAAGATTCTTTAACTTTTTGAGGCTCATTTTTTTATACTTGTATTGTTACAGTGATGATTAATGGTTGTGAGTCATGAAATACAGTAGTTTCAGAAGAATTAAAGTTGAGGGTCATCCAAAGGGCAATGAAGAAGTGTGGGCATGAGTAGGTGTTCTATTATTTCTCTTGTGCAAATTTTGATTTGTAAAGATGTTAGAAATACATGATCAAAAAAGATGGGTCTGTCATTATGAGACTGAAGGATGGACAGCCCAAATACCCCATTTTTATCCATACAACATGAAGAGAACCTAAGGAAGGTCCATAGCAATTTGGGTGGACCCTTTCCTCCCCAAACTATGGTAAGATATGGACAAACAACTTTAAAAAGATAAAAAGTCATGAATGGATTGCAGCTGGTACTTATCTGAGGGAGAACTGAAACCATGTTGATGAAATTTAATCAAAGTAAAGGCCCAGGATAGAAATTTTAACAGAAATTAGCAACAGATAAATCCTACTAGACTCCCATTATTAATATGTGATTAGTTTCAGTGGCCATACTAGTTTTTTTTTTCCTTCTTGGGAAAGGGGAATGTAATTTTTGGTACATTTTAGTTGATTTGACTTCCTTAGTAGGCCAGGATCCTGAATTTAGAATGCTGTCTGGTAATAAAGTTCTTGTGTAATATGGTCTTACACTAAAAGAGCATCTTTTGCCTTTTTTTAGTAGATATAGGAGAAGGCTGGCAAATTGACTATTTAAATGTATATGTAAGTACATGTACCTTTAAAAAAAACCAAACAGCAAAGAGATCTTGTGCCTGGCCCTTTTGTATGGACCTCCCCCATGATTTCTCTTTTTGCCTTTTTTTTTTTGGAGGACAATTGGGATTAAGTGACTGGCTGCCCCCACTTTACTTATTTATTTATTTTTGCTTTTTGGAGGGGAGAGGGCCGGGCAAGTGGGGTTAAGTGACTTGCCCAAGGTCGCGTGGCTAGTAAGTGTTAAGTGTCTGAGGCAGGATTTGAACTCGGGACCTCCTGACTCCAGGGCCAGTGCTCTATTCACTGTGCCACCTAGCTGCCCCCCCATGATTTCTCAAGGGCCCCTCACCTCTTCATTGGAAGTCCCAGAGAGTCTAACAATTAAAAAATTTTTTCCCTCCTCAATCAGCTTTTATTTTCTTTCCTTCACATTCCTCCACCTTTCACCCTCCACCCCCACCTCCCCAAAAAAGAAAAGTGTAACTAATATGTGCAGGAAAATAAATTTCTGTGCTATATTAAAAATGTATGTAACATTCTGCATCTGGATTCCATCATTCTCTCAGATGAGTAGCATGTTTCATCACTGGTGCTCTGGGAATCTTGGTTGATCATTGCATTTATCATAATTCTTGTCATTAAAAGTTGTTTGTTCTTAAAATGTTATTGTATAAATTATATCCTGTTCTCCTTGCTTTACCCTACATCATACAAGTCTTAACAGATTTCTCTGAACCTCTTTTTCAAAAAATTTCTTTCAGAATAATAGTATTTCATTTGTATACTGTAATTTGTTGAACCATTCCCCCTAAGGGCACTCCCATAGTTTCCAGTTCTTTGCTATTATAAAAAACTGCCATAATTTTATTTTGGGAGGTGTACATAAGGTCCTTTCCCTCTTTGATTTCTTTGGTATGTAGGTCTAGTAGGACAGAAAGTTAAGACAGTACTGAGAATGGAAGTTGTCTCTCTTTTACATTGATGCAGCTCCTCTTGTCCCCTTCTCAGCAATCGCTAAGTTCCAGTTGGCATGTTTGCCCTTATCCCCAATTCCAGAAAAGGCGCCCCTGCACCAGCAAAAATCTTCATATAAGCCTATGTCCCATAATTCCCAGATACCTCAAAAAAAGGCACACATTTCTTATTTTCAAAATCCCAGTCTTGAGAGAGGGCTCAGAACTACTAGAGTTGTTAGTTGTAGAGATCACTATCACCCTCCAAATGAATATATATATATATATATATACATATATACATACATACACACACGCACACAAACATCAGTTTACAGCATTTATCTTAAGTATATAATTCTTTTTTCCTCTCTTTTTAAAAGTTCTGAACTTAAACACCAAAAGTATCTTCACACAGCAGAATATAAAAGAAATATTCTTTTTAAAATTGTGTATTTCCATTTTATACCACTTTCTGGTGTAGGGGAAAAATGTAGTTCTGTATGTTACTTTCAATACAGTCTTGTCTGTGCTTCCTCATTTATAGCATTTCCGATGCCAGTTTTTACCTAGCTGGTTCTCTTCCTAGTGTCTCAAATTAATCAAGTAAGTCCTGCATCTGCTGACTCGTTTTATTGATCCCAGTTATTATAGCTGTGTATTAGTGTTTACTTTGCACATATAACTTTTATAGACATGGTTTTACAAAAAAAAAATAAATAATGTGGAATAACTTTTTAAAAATACTCAATACAACATTCAAATTAGTGATAGTAGTTAAATATGAGATGGTGACTAGAGACATTTACTAGTGTCCCCCTCCTTTTTGCAACATTTTGATTAACTGTAAAGAAAAACAAAGTTGACACATGAGGTATTATGAATAGAAAAACAAAAAAGACATTTGTTTTAAGGAGAAAAGCAATTTTCAAATGGGATATTGCTTGAACAACTAGTCAAAGGCCCTTTTTGGGAGGCACTATAGTAGAGTGGAAGGAGCCCTGGTCCAAGAGGCAGAGAGAGGACCTGAGTTTAAAAACTATCTTTGACAAGTACTTGTGTGGCTTTAGACAAGTTACAAGTGCCTGGGCTGCAATTTCCTGATTTGTAAAGTGAAGAGATTTGAACTAATGGCCTCTGGGGTAATTTATAATTCTTTGTCTAGGATTTGTTTATTCTGAAATTTGTTTTAAATTGACTTTAGCTTGAATTATATACTGTTATAGATTGAGAGATTAAAAAAAAACTTGTCTGTGGCCTGGCATTGAAAAATGAAGGTAATAGAATAATAATAAATTTTTTTATCTTTCAGTTGTAATGGAACAATGTGAAATTGAATAAATTTAAGTTTAAAAAAAAAAGATGAATGACCTGGCCTTAATTAATATGCTAATTTACTTTTTTGTTTACCACTAAAGTTAAATTATTTAAAATGAATCTTTAAAAGCTGCCATTATATCTGATTTTTGCTGATTTCTTCCTGGTGTACTACCCTGGTAGTTTGTTTTAATGGAAATAACATTGCTGGTAAAATTATTTTCAACTTTGAGGCATTTTTCAACTTTGGAGGCAATTGGGATTAAGTGATCTGTCCAGGTTCACAGAGTTAGTGTTTGGGGTGATAACCATTTTTGATTAATTTATAAGCCATTGTAACTTTATAATTAATTTCTTGAAAAGTGATTAGATATCTTTTTTCTTATTTCTTATTTTTGTGACATTTATTTGAATTAATTGAGTTTTGAATTGTCAGGCATTCTGGGAGCTAATCTTTGCTCTGCCACTTAGAACAAATTACTTTTCTTTGTTCCTCAGATTCCTATCCATAAAATGAGAGAGTAGTTGGCTTGTTGAACTAGGATACTTCTGTTAGAAAATTCTGCTATTTAGAGTGCAAATAATTGAAATTTCAGATAGTGCAAATATTGTAATGGATAATGAATTTTGTTGGTCTTTGTCTTTCTGGTTGTATTTTATATAGACTGATACTAGCATTAATCTGTCTCACTCAACACATATGTACCAATGTACAAAAGAGATGGAGGTTGAATGAGGTGAATTAGTAACTTTCAAGATTGGTTGAAATTTGATGACTTATAATTTTTAAAGTGATAATCGAGAACTGACTATGCCCTGTTTGTTCACTACTCGTTTTTTTTTTTTAATCTTAGGTGTATTTTAGTATAGTTGTTAGTCATACAGTACTTTTTACCTTTCTTCACAATAAACCCATTGAAGAGTTTTGTTATTACAGCAGGGACCTATGATTTCATTCACTAGGGTGGAATTCCTTTCACTAGTGCAGAATGACTTACTTACAAAGTTTATTGATGAGTTTCTGAAAATTGCTTAAGAATGAGGTTAATTGATCCAGTATCAGTTGTGGGATTTGAACTCAGGTCTGTAGGGGTCTGTGTCACCCTTCTCTCCCCTATCTCCCAATAAAACAACAGCCAAAAACTGAATTTGTAAAATTGAGAATTGTAGAGAACCTAAATATCAGCTAATTCAAGCCCCTTATTTTACAGATGGGATAGTTAGGTGGTACAGTGCATAAAGCGTTGGGCTTGGAATTAGGAAGATTCATCTTTCTGAGCTCAGATTCAGCCTCATACACTTAGTGGGTTACCCTGGGCAAGTCACTTAATGTTGTTTGCCTCGGTTTCCTCATCTCTCAAATGAGCTGGGGAAGGAAATGGCAAACCACTTCAGTATCTGTGCCAAGAAAACCCCAGATGGGGTCAATGAAGAGTTGGAGACAGGATTGAAAATGACTGAACGACAGAATTTTACAGATGAGGAAACTGAGGCCCAGAAAGGGAAAGTGACTTTACCTCTGTGATAACTAGAATTTCTATAGTGCTTTAATGTTCAAAAAGTGTTTTACAAAGATCCTCATTTTATCCTTACAACAAGGGTAGGTGTCATTATTTTCCTCTTTTTGCAGATGATGAAGCAGACAAATGAAGTTTAAGACTTGGCCAGGGTCACACAGCAATTGTCTGATTTAAACTCAGGGCCTCTTTAATTCCAAAGTCCACTGCTATTATCATCCACTGTTCTAGGTACATTGCAGAGCTGGGATTTGACCATAGGTGAACTATAAATTCAGAGCACTTACAATACACTGTGTTCACTGCAAGTCATTTTTAACTCTTTCTTTGAAGAGATGTCCTCATTCTGGCTTAGCCGTCTATCTACCCATAATCATCTTCACTTCTCCTAAGTTTTTCTTTGCAAATATGGTAACACGTAGAATTTCTGTCCTGGTTCATTGTCCTTATTTAGTAACTCAGACTTTTAATATGGCATCAGAAAATAGAGAATATGAAATTGAACCAACAGTTTAACATTTCAGGAAGATGATACAGGAGCAAGGTTTTTCTTTGAAGCTGTTTTCCAATTTGAATTCTGTTTACTCCAGGAAATGAAGTTTTAGTAATAAAGCTTATGTTTTTTGGCACAGGGTGCTGATTATAATGCACAGGACAGCATTATGTCAAATAAGTGGAATTAAAATCCAGAGTGGGTAGGATAACTGCTAGCGATCTAAAGATGCAAAAGGTCACCCTGTTTTGCCCTCAAGTTCCCCACACTGAACCTAAACGCTGCTTTTGTGAGTTGTTGGTGTAGCTTTGCTATTAGGGCGGGCCAGATTTTCAGTGCCACCCATACCTACCTGGTCTGGCCTGTTTTTGGTCGGGACTGGCCAGCGTCTCTGGCTCTTAGACTTCCACTTGCTGTTATTTGACTGGGTGGGGGCAGAGCCTGAGGGGGAGCGTCTTGCCTGGCACCGCCCATTCCTCACGTGATGCTGCCGGCCAAGGCTGTGGGCAGCAGTGTGTCTAGCACACGCCCTTCTTTCTTTCTCCTTCTCAATTGGCTGTGAAGCTTGGTTGGGAGGAGCTCTAGCTTAGCTGGGGAATCTGGCCGTCGCCCTTGCTCTTCCTTGCTTGCAAAAGGCATTTACTTCAGGCGAGAGACCACTGTGGTTGAGGTAGAAAGCTTTATTATTTTTTTTTTCTTGATTGGTAGTAAGGTATAGGGATCCTTACAAGAAACTTCTTCCGTGGTGTTTTATGTGACAAAAGTAGGAAAAGAGGAAAGAAACTTCCAAGCCAAATATGTCTCAGTGCTCGGAGAGGCCGCACTGGAAGCTGAAGCTCTCTGTCTGCATTTTGTAGAAGGCTCCTGCAAATTCCTGTAAGCGCCAACTCTGTCTAAGCCTTTGAGAGAGGAAAGTCGTCATTTCTCTGCTTGTACAGCAGGTGTCCTCTTTCGGGAGAGGAGATTTCATGAAGAATGACGAGTACCCTCCTTATCGCTTGAGAACCTGATCCTTTCCGGGGATTGTCTCTTCGATGTCTGGTTACTGGAGGTGTCCAGGAGGTGCCTCTGTTATGGGTTTTTTCCCTTTCTGTGGGGAGAGGGGATGAACTCTTTGACTTCTCATGACGGGGAAACCTACTCTTCATTTCTTGTATTCGTGGAAGGGAGTTTTGCTTACTTGTTTACCAGCATCTAGGACAAGAAAGAGAAAAGGTATCCAACTTTTGAGTTTGCCTTTTTTTTTTTTTTTGAGGGGTGGCTTTTTTTTTCTTCTTTGCAACTGTCAACAGGCTGTTGCTGTTTAAGAGGCAAATGGACTTTCTGAATTACTATTTTACCTCTAGCATTTTAAAAAGTTTAGAAATACCATTCTTTAGACTTTACTTGAATGGTGTAAATGTAAAGGGAACGGGAGTCAGAATTCTATCCTCCTTGCTCACTTCAAGTACTACTTCCACTTAAGCTAATCTCTGTATATGACTTGTAATGTTTGACAAGCTGCTTCATTTATTTCCATGGTAAAATGAAAAATTCCCTACCAAATCGAGTCTAACATTTTATTATCAAAAGTGCTAGTTTGTTTTGTGTATGGGTGGTGGTCTATTGCCCATTTATTTTGAGGCACCTGGTTCTGTTTTGTCCCTTTTGTGCCTGTGGTAAAATATATTCCCAGTCCTGATGTTTTGTGAATATGCTAAATTTGTCCTTCAGACTTGAACATCTTTCCAGTGTTGGTAGTTCCAAGAAATACTATGTTATGTTTTCACTTTACCATAGGAATTAGAATAATGCACTTCATTATCTTAAAAACAACAACAACAACAACAACAACGAAACAAAAACCCAACCAAAATCCCTGGAAGATAAGTTTGGTAGAAAGACTGTACTGAAATTGTAGGTTTTTGTCTTGATCTTGTGATAAGTATATAATTAAATTTTTATGAGGAAAAAGTAACTTTTTTCATATGTGTAATGTTAACTTCATTGTATGACACCTGACACAATATTGGGGTGTGTGTGTGTGTGTGTGTGTGTGTGTGTGTGTGTGTGTGTGTGTGTGTAGTCTTAAAGGGACACAGCAGAAAATAACAGTTATAGTAGAACACTTTATGTCCCTGTTATTCGTGGCAAAACTAAACTATTATAGCAGGATTTTATTTTAGCCTTTGTAGTTTTTATGTATTGAAACAAAATATAGCTAAATTTGTATAGTAATAAGCTTCGTTATTAAAAGAGTCTGTTTTACTTAGTGTTTTTTCCCTCTCCAACTTGGAAAAACTATTTGTGCACAGTTGGCTAGAAGGATCATGCTTTAACATCAGAAGATTTGTGTGTTATACTAAGAGGACAGAACACCTGGCATTCTATCCTATAGCAGTGGGAGGAGTGGGTTTTTGGCTGGTAGAAAAAGAGGTTTATTTATGTCTTTTGTTACAGTTCATGGCCTCCACTCATATGCATACACAGAACAATGGCAGAAGTCTTTCAGTATCAATGATGGGTGGTTAATGTTCTGAAGACCACAATCTAAGTGAACCTTAGGGTATAATGAATGTTTTGCCTAACATTCACCTCAGAGCCTATTAATAAGTCTCTATGTCTATCCCTGCTTTCTCTTTCCCTTTGGTTTCATTTCCTTTAATCGACCATAACATGAAATGAAGACATTTTAAAAATTGCTATTTGGATATAGTTTTATATTATATACCCTGCTCTTAAAATAAAAATGAACTGAGTTTAGCTTTTTTAAAAATAATTTTTTATTAGCTTTTTCTCTGTAAAGTTAAAAATTAAAATCCAAACCATCTTTTTCTGTTAGTTATTGGCCTTCAGTTGGACATGTGCAAGGCACCATTCCAGAAATAAGATTTCTTATCTGTGTGTGTGAGTGTGTGTGTAACAGAGAGAGAGAGGTAACTTACAGAAAATTCTGTATGAGGATCTTTTCCCCACATCAAACAAGGGCTAGGTAAATATGATTCTTAGGAGCCCTTGGTAATCACTTTTTGGCTACTTCCCAGTAGTAACTCTGGCTGTATGTGGCTGAGTCAGTGTGTGGGAAGAAGGTATGGTCCTGGAGGAACTTCTGGCCACCAAAAGCTATAGTAGACTTCCTTGAAGTAGTGTATGGTAGTGTGTGTTTCTCTGAAACAGTATTTCTTTAGAATCTCAGTCTTTTTGAGCTATTATTATGGTTTTTGGTATTGAGAACCAGAGGTTTACATAGCTAGTGGCAACATTGAGACAAAAAATTATGTACTTAAACATTTTGTCTTCCAAGTTGTATTTTTAAAAAATTATATTTATTTTTAACATTCTTTTTAAAATTTTTATTTCTGAATTCCCTCCCATCCCTTCCTCCCCTACCTCCTGTGGAGGCCAGAAATGTGATGTCAATTATATATGTGAAATCATGCAAAGCATATTTCCATATTAGACATATTGCAACAATAACAACAAAAAACAAGAAAATAAAGTGGAAAAAAATTATGCTTTCATCTGTATTCAGATTCCATTAGTTCTTTCTCACGCAGTGGATAGCATTTTTTATCCATAAGTCCTTTGGAATTGTCTTAGATCATTGTATTGCTGAAAATAGCTAAGTAATTCACAATTGATCATTATACAATATTGCTGCTAGCATGTACAACATTCTCCTGGTTCTGATTGCTTCACTTTGCATGAGTTCATATAAGTCTTCTCAGGTTTTTCTGAAAGCACTTTAAAAATGTTTTATTATTTTATTTTCCCCCAGTTACATGTAAAACAATTTTTAACGTTCACTTTTAAAACTGAGTCCCAAATTCTCTTCATTTCTCCCTCCCAAACTACCCCCCCTCCCCATTGAAAAGGCAAGCAATTCAATATAGGTTATACGTATGTGGTCATGCAAAACATTTCCATACTAGTCATGTTGTGAAAGAAAACATAAAAAACTTCAAGAAAAAGTTTAAAAAGTATGCCTTTTTCTCTGGGGATGGATAGCATTTTTCATCATAAGTCCTTCAGAGTTGTCTTGGATTATTGTATTCCTGAGAATAGCCAAGTCATTCATAGCTGATCATCCTACAATATTGCTGTTATTTTGTATATGGAACATTTCACTTTGCATCAGTTCATGTAAGTCTGAAAGCACTTTCTTATAGCACAGTAGTATCCCATCACAATCATATGCTACTGCTTGGTCAGCTATTCCCTAATTGAGGTCATTCTTTCATTTTCCAATTCTTTGCCACCACAAAAAGAATTGCTATAATTACTTTTGTACATATAGGTCCTTTTCTTTTTTCTTTGCTCTCTTTGGCATATAGACCTAGCATTAGTTTTTCGAGCTGTATTGTGACTGGAAACTAAACTTTTAAACTTGTTCAGTTATTTCTGACATCCTCAAAGGTGCATGCTGCATTTAGTAGAACTATACTCAAACCCCAGTTAAACATATCACTGCCCCCCACACACTCTCACAATACAACTTTAATGCTGATTAATACATACTGTTACATTTCTAAATCTAGAGAAATTTGTTTAAGAACAAGAATGGGACAAAAATGGGGTGGGGGCAGAATGTTGAACACCTTCAGGTGTAGTCATTATGGGCTCTTTCTTTTTAACTGTTTTTCTTTGTTTATGAAAGAGGTTTCCATTCTTGGGGAGGGCTGGTCTATCTATAAACAACTGGTGTAAAAACAAAAAATAAACAAAAACAAAATCTCAAATATTAAATTTAGATGGGCAGTTTTTGGTTTAGAAGTATAAAACATAGTAACACTAGGCTGGGTGACTTAATTCTAAAACTTAATTCTTTTAGGCAGTTTGGAGTGTACAATTTCCCATGAATTTTAATGAAAAATAATTGTTTGCCTCTTAGAATTGGCTTCATTTTTTCCCAATCAATTCTTGTGTTTTCCCCAAACTTTTCAGAAGCTTTGCATAAAAACAGGATTTCTAGTATGTACAGAGAATTTAATTCATTGGCGGGGTGGGGCGGGGCCGGGACCCTTGGTTAATTCTTCTGTATGGTGACTTTTTTCTTCATTTTATTGCAGAAATGAGCCGCCAGACTGCTACAGCCCTCCCTACTGGTACTTCCAAGTGTACACCATCCCAGAGGGTGCCTGCATTGACTGGCACAACAGCATCGAACAATGACTTGGCTAGTCTATTTGAGTGTCCCGTCTGCTTTGACTATGTGTTACCCCCTATTCTTCAGTGTCAGAGCGGCCATCTTGTTTGTAGCAACTGTCGTCCAAAGCTCACATGTTGTCCAACTTGCCGAGGCCCGTTGGGGTCCATTCGCAACTTGGCTATGGAGAAAGTGGCCAATTCAGTACTATTCCCTTGTAAATATGCCTCTTCTGGATGTGAGATAACTTTGCCACACACAGAAAAAGCAGACCATGAAGAGCTGTGTGAGTTTAGGCCTTATTCGTGTCCGTGTCCTGGTGCTTCGTGTAAATGGCAAGGCTCTTTGGATGCTGTAATGCCACATTTGATGCATCAGCATAAGTCTATTACAACACTACAGGGAGAAGATATAGTTTTTCTTGCTACAGACATTAATCTTCCTGGTGCTGTTGACTGGGTTATGATGCAGTCTTGTTTTGGCTTTCACTTCATGTTAGTCTTAGAGAAACAGGAAAAATATGATGGTCACCAGCAGTTCTTCGCAATTGTACAACTGATAGGAACACGTAAACAAGCAGAAAATTTTGCTTATCGACTTGAGCTAAATGGTCATAGACGGCGATTGACTTGGGAAGCTACTCCTCGATCTATTCATGAGGGAATTGCAACAGCTATTATGAATAGTGACTGTCTAGTTTTTGACACCAGCATTGCACAGCTTTTTGCAGAAAATGGCAATTTAGGCATCAATGTAACTATTTCCATGTGTTGAAATGGCAATCAAACGTTTTCAGGCCAGTGTTTAAAACCTTTGCATCATTTAATTTCACAGAAGATAGGGTAACCATCTTTGACTGCCAAATATAAACTCTTTTGGTAGGTGGAAGCTAGACATAATAAAGGTAAATAAAAGGAAAGGCTGTTAAATGCAGGAAGCAGTTGCATGTAATAACACTAATATATTTAAAAATAAGTCAACAGTAAACCACTGAAAATATATATACACCCAAAATGGGCATCTTTTGTATTAAGAAAGTTGATCCTACAAGAAATGTTGTAAAATAATTCTAAACTTGTATTTGTAGATTGATTGTACTGTTGAAGAGAATACTGTTTTTTGTGTTTTTTTTTATTTGACTGACAAGCCATGTTGAGCAGTCTTTGACTGCTGCTTTTTTCCCCTTTGTAAGTCACTACATAGTATTGCTGCTGTTTGTGTATATTTTTTGTGTATTTGCTAATTTTTATTAACTTCTAGTTTTTCATTAAATTTGACTTTCTTTTCTGTAATTCAGGTTTTCTCACTTTTTTGTACCTTTTAAAAGTTAATTACAGGTGTCTTATCTTTTTGATATGCATAATTGTTTATGGTAAAGTATATACATATGTATGTTTGAATTTTTCTTTTCCCCCACAGTAATCAGTTTGTTAGAAATATTGTTTTTAATTCAACTATTGTGAAGATCTGAACAGTAGAGAGGGGCAGTTAATTATATCGGAAGAATTGACCAAGAGAATCTCCTAAAGAAGATGTAGATTTAAAAAAATTCATTCATATCCTGAGATCAGTTTTGTTAGAGGGTTAGAGAAAAGTTCTGATTAAAAATGTTAAAGATCAGGCTTTTCTCTCTACCCTTTCACCCCAATTCCCAAAGAATTTAGAAAAAAATCAGACATTTTGTTTAAAATTTGTTCTTGTATTAGTTTTGGAAAAAAAGGCATTGTCATACAGTATTTGTAACTGAAAGCAAATCATTTGTTTAAAAAGGCAGTCTGGGGGGAAAAAGATGTTTTTGGTTTTTTATAATTGTCATTAAAAATATCTGGCAAACTAAAAACTTGTGTGTTTTGCTTTAGTGCAGTTTTCTAGTGTTATTGTATCCCCAAAGTTATCTTCCTCCTGTCAGTTTTTGTTTTTAGCTCTTTTTGAAGTGGTATAGTTACTGTAATGCACAATAAGAATACAGTTTTTGATTGTATAGTTAACTTGGTTACTTAGGTTATTACCTAGGTTTCTTATTCTCTCTGCAATTGCCTACTTTTGCTTGAATTCTCTTCTTCCTGGTAATTCCACTGGGATGACTAAGGGAAAACATGAAAATGGAAAAGACTAAGTTATTATCCAGGTTTCTTATTCTC
Source organism: Gymnobelideus leadbeateri (assembly GCA_011680675.1). Taxonomy (NCBI): domain Eukaryota; kingdom Metazoa; phylum Chordata; class Mammalia; order Diprotodontia; family Petauridae; genus Gymnobelideus; species Gymnobelideus leadbeateri. The sequence goes on along the minus strand of WOXC01009190.1, from coordinate 218,459 downwards.
TCTGCAATTGCCTACTTTTGCTTAAATTCTCTTCTTCCTGGTAATTCTACTGGGATGACTAAGGGAAACTGGGATGACTAAGGGAAAAGAGCACTTTTTTCTGGAATCCCATTAATAATGCAGCCCTATAGTTACAAATTGATGTCTCTGAGGTATACTGAAGGATCAGTGTCTTCAGAATCAGAAAATAATGTTTATCATGGTTTGTCACTGTTCTAATTCTTTGAAAATTGGTAATTTATGTATTGTATATATTGAAACTACTAACTAGAACATTCATTCCCAGCCAGACTGGATAACAAAAATTTACTATGTTAACTTGAACGTATTTTGCCCAAGTTGCTTAGTAGAAACTGAATAAAATGAAGTGGGTTTTTTCTTGGTTTACTGTGAATTTCACTTTGTGCTAGTAGAGCAAAGAAGGCTCATAGTTAGATTGCTTAGAAGTGTGATTACTGTTTTGCTCTGAGATAATAAAGAAGGTGGCTGCATACTTAACAGAATCTGTTGGCTCAACTTGGTGTAACTGGCCTTTGTTAGTAGAAAAGCAGCTTCATTACCAGTTCATTTAAATTCTCATTTAAAGTAATGTCTGTGTGCATAATTAAGCAACGCGTGAAGTGGGGAGGTCTGGGCTTCTGTTCTTTTGTGTAGGGAAATGCCCATCAGTGAAGATCACCAGCTTCTCTGCTCATTAGCTGTCTGTGACACTATAAGGTCAAGTGACTTGGCCCAGGCTCACACAGCCAGAAGTTAAAGACTTGAACCCAGGACTTTCTTATGTCAAGGCTTGGTTCTTCATATGTTATGCTACTAAACTTGCTATGCTGTCTTCAAATGTGTATATTGTACTAATGGATTCTTAAAGTTCAAACTTAATTAACTAGCTTATTTCCTAACTGGCATGTGAAGATCTTGAAGTTCTTAAATTTATCATACTGATAGAGTATCCTTTATATCTTCCCTTCCTCCCCCACTGGTTTTAAAGATATAATCTGTTACGGATATTTTTTGTGCTGTTAAAATTTTTTATTCAGTATCAGTCATCTTAATATATTTTTCCCCAATACTAATGAAACACTATAAATAATTTACTATGGTCACAAAGCACTTTCATATCCATAATCTCATTGGATTAATGACCCACCTTTTGAGGTAGAGTAGGGATTATACCCATTTAAAAGATGTGTATACAGAAGGCCAGAGAGGTAAGGGTATTTGGCCAAAGTCACAGTAATAAATGATACTGGAACTTGAACCAAGTTTTTTGTCTTGAGTGTCATATTGATCCATATAATAGTTAATATACTCCAGTATTTAGTTTCAGGAAGTCTACTATATATTTATATGGAGATATTACTTTTTTTAAATGATGTTCAAATTCTAGTGTCTAAGTAATCTAATCAAGAGAGGCAGTGTAGTATAATGTATTAATTATCAAGAGACCTCTGCTACTTGACCCATTGCACTTGTAATTTGCTTTAGTTTGTTTATAGGTTGAATTTTTATGGTTTTACTTTCCTATGGATTGGTGGACAAATTAAAATTATGATTAGGACATCTGCATTTACTTGAGGACTAGATTGTTTATCCCTGCTATTGACTGTAACATTCATGTTACATATACATATATACTACAGTAACCATAGTCTCCTAGCCCAGTATAAAGCACAAATAACTAAATAACTCTGTATGTTTGTTGCATTTATAGCAGTTTTGTTCAATTATGCCTTTGTTTTAAGCAAATCAATGGACTGTAGTAAATTGTTTCTATTTCTATTGCTTCCCTCATTTTTAGTGAGTCCTGTGCTGGTGAAAATTAGCTTGACAGCAGTGAGGAAATAGATTCTGGTAGATCACCACAAAGGAAGTGACACAGCGGGCAGCATCAATGCCAGCTTTCTCTTCATGTGGATTTCTTTGCATGGATAAAGCACTTCGGGGGTAAGAGAAGAACCTATTGACTCCGCCCTGTATACTGCCTTTGTCCTGCTAAAGTAAATGGGACGAAGACTACTAACTTGGAACTGAGTAGCTAAGTGGCAGCAGCAGCTTCATTACCCTGGACTTAAGTTTGTATCAGATAAGTTAAAAGCTACTTTATTCATCTGGAGAGTGTTGAGTCTCCTTTTGCTTCTTGTGAAAGAAGGAACTTGCCTTTGATTCTAATGAAAATTTACAGGCTTTATTTTAATGCACTAAAGTCTCATTTCTGTTTAGGATGAAATCTTGATCAGTGTTTAACTTTGGTTATGACATTCTGGCTTTAAGTCAGATGTATTGCTATAACCTTTGAATGGAATAAAAGGAAAGCAATTTAATGAAATAACTTCGTAGTAGAAAAGAGTACGAGTGTGGCAGGAATTTAGTGCTTTTTATGTATTGCTCGGTGTAATTCCAGTCTATGGATTTTTATTATAGTCAGTCTGTTTAGAGAATGGCAATTCTCATCTATTAATTAATTATTATTTTTTTTTGGAGGGCAGTTGGGGTTAAGTAATTTGCCCAAGGTCACACGGCTGGGTTTTTGTTTGTGTTAAGTGTTTGAGGTCAAATCTGAACTCGGGTCCTTCTGACTCCAGGGCTGGTGCTCTACTCACTGCGCCACCTAGCCATCCCAAGAATGGCAATTCTTAAGAGACTACGAATAGCACAAGCCATTTTGTTTGAAAGAAATATTAAGTATTAGGTAAAGGGTGAGTTGGTGGAAATCTGAACATCTTTATACTTTGAATTTATAAAATTATATGTGTACATATACACATACATAGATTGTGTATGTATATGTATGATTGTTTTTTATGATTCCATCAAAGACCATATAATCTAATGTTAAGACTCTTGCCTTCAGTTTTACACCTGATTTGGCAAATAGGACTGGAACCCAGGTTTTCATGGCCAGGTCTCTATCCACTACCCTAGTAGTGTGGTGGGCTCCATGTGGTGGCCCATGTGTTTGACACCCCTCCACTATACCATGCTGCTTCTAGAAGTCACAACAATGTAGTAACATCTCTCTTAAGAAGAACATGTAATTCTGTTAAGCACTGTATGCTCAAAATACGAAATCACAATTATTTAACATCTTGGCAGATCAGTTAGGACTGTAGCCCTGGAACATGGATCTTTCTAGAAGGAATATAAGCAACAGTATTATAAAAGGATTCTTCCTCCTCTTCCTTCCTCCCAGCCCCCAGTTATTTTGACTTTTCTCTCTATACACACTTCTTCCTCAATTGAGGGGGTGGGGAGAGGAAGAGTGGGGAAGAACCTTGCAACCAATACATAGTCAAGCAAAACAAATTCCTACATTGTCCAAAAAACGTATTACTCATTTCTGTACCCTGAATTCATGTTTAGGTAGTATGTTTCATCATCAGAGCTCAGGAAAATCATAGTTAAATTAGAATTTTATGACTTTCAGTTTTTACCATGTCTTATAAATTCTTTTGGCTCTGCTTACTTCACTTAATACAAGTCTTAATTTTTTTATGACACAGTTGTATTCCATTACATTTACATACCATAAATTGTTAGCCAATCAACAAGTGATAGGCTTTCCCTTAGTTTCCAGTTTAGAGCAAGGGTTTTCAACCCTGGGGTCTATGACTTGGCTGCAGAGCTGTGATTTTTGTGGGGGGGGTGTCTTAATTTCTACTTTCATGGTTTACTTTATAATCCTATTTATGTATTTTAAAAATTCTGAAAAAGAGATACATAGGTTTCACTAGACTGCCAGTGGGATCCCTGACTTGAAAGGTTAAGAACCCCTGTGTTGAATAAAAGAGTTAATAAATAAATTAGCTGTTAATTGTGGAAGGCTAAATAACAAATGAAGCAGCGAGCTGACTTACTGGATAGAGTGCTGGACCTGGAGCCAGGAATGCCTGAGTTCAAATTTGGCCCCAGACACTAACACAAAGCCAGACATGACTGAACAAATAAATAACAAAGTAACAACACTTAGGCTAAATATTGTTACATTCTGGTGATGTATCAGTTACATGTTGGTGAAATAGTTATCAGTAAAGCATGACTGAGCTTTGTGGGATTATCTAAACAGCTGAGTAACTTATGAAAACTCATAAATGCTAAAAAGGATATAATTGCTTGAAAAACAGACTAGAATTTCTAGGATCATCAGGTTGAATGGCATTAGTGATCTCCTTTTGGGTTATGTCTAATAGACAAGTAACTTTTAGCCTGAGTTTTATGCTGAAAATCTGTAACTTAGAAATTTAAATCCTGTATAACTTTATGAAAATGAAATGTTCCAGATAAATGCATTTTTCAGATAACTAAAGCTTATCCTGAGTGGAAACTTTTAAAAACTTAAATAATTTGATTGAACTTCTAATAAAATATACACAATTGGCACCATTTTTTGAGGTAGTAGGACTTTTGTTTCCTTTCCAATACAGTTTTAGATCATCTTACTAGAATTCTAGTAACTAAGGTGCCTTTCTGTATTTTATAAAAAATTAGGGGTATAAGTTAGGAAAGGTTTTTGAAATATGCTTGCATGTAGCTTTATGTTCCTTACCTAGAGGTTTAATTGGTGTTTACATTTATCAGGCTTCTTTTAGCCACTCGTTAGTTAACACTTTGGCCAAAAAAGAGTGCAACCCTCCTTTAGCTTTGGGTATACTTTTGTTCTAAGGTGGTTAGAAGCTTCTGATATCCTTTGATATTCAAAGGCTCTTAATGGACCCCAGTTCAGCGCATCCTTAAGAGTTGAAAAGCAGACTGGTTAGCTGGCACACTAATTTGCTAAGTAACTAACCAGCTGGTAGAGATGTAGGCATTTCTGGTTAGAGGGCTTTGAGTAAGTAAGAAAGACTTGAATTCAAGAGGCCTCAGACATTAGCTTTGTGACACTGAGCCACAGTTCTGTCTCATTTTTCTCAACTCTGAAATGGGGGTAATAATAGCACTTACTTATTAGGGTTGCTTTCAGCTCAAATGAGATATTTATATTTATGTGCCTGACACATAAGAAGTGCTTAACAATTATTTTCTTCCTTCCTAATGGCACTGTATCATGGTCTCAAGTAACTGATTTTACAATTCTTGATAAATTTTTCTAGAGCGAAAATCAGAGCTAGGAAACGAACCCTGAGAGGCAAGGATTTTACTAAGTAGAGCAGTGGCGGTATGGCTCCAATTACTGTTTGAATTGATTACTGTCTGGGACTTAGATGACCATAAGATGTGCTAAGAATTCATTTGTAGTTCTCAAATGGTTGCTGACTCCCTCTCCCCCAAAAATCATTGGTAGATACATAGTTTTCTATCATTTAGCATGAACAGCTTCTGGCAATATTGCCTTTTCATGGAAATGTTCATCTACAAAGCACAGAGAAGATACAGCAAGCACAGTAAGATCATGAAGAATGTCTTTAATTTGGGTCCAGGAACATGCTAATTAAATTTAATTTTTTTATCCCCTGTAAGGCACAGAAACTTCAAATTTTGGTCTTGATACTTGAAGAATTGACCAAAACTATATTCTGCACAGTGCTAGAGAATGACAGTATACTTCTGGTCAGATACAACCTGATTGTTTTCTCATGTTTTCATTTTCAAAAGCCCCAGAGGTTTAGCACGATACATAAATGCTTACTAAGGAGAAAGGTACATGTTAAGATCTATGTAAACAACATTCCTTTTATTGTTTTGATTTTCTTTTTTTTATACTGTGGGTGAGACAGGGCTGATGTAATAGCATAGCAATGTATTGGTAAAGTTCAGACATTTGTTTAATTTGTAGAATGCAGATTAAATTGTGACAGTGTGCTGCTGACTGCTATCTCGTAAGGGGCAAATAAAGTAGGAAGAGCATGTAGCAGATTTTCCAGTGTTGGTGTAGCATATGTGCATACCAGTGTTGAGTGATTCTGCACACCAGTGTTGAGTGATTCTGTAATTTTCTTGTAGCAATTCAGTAGCATGAGGATCATCCTCACAACTAGAGTTAAAAGAGCTTGTACTCTTTGGAACTTGTAGGACAGAATTTCAATCAGCAAGTATTTATTAAATGTCTACCGTGTGCCAAGCACTGCTAAAAGAAACTAAAGCAGGGTGCCCAGGAGTGTGACATGGTAGGGAGTGTATTCTAGAGGGACCATAATCTTAGAGCAACACTGCCTACAAAAGAGCTTCTAGCATGTGGGCTGTCCAGAGCAGTTTGCTGCAAGAGTGACTTGGGGATGGGGTAGCTAGGTAGCGCAGTGAATAGAACACCGGCCCTGGAGTCAGAAGGACCTGGGTTCAAATTTGACCTCAGACACTTTACCCACTCACTCCCTCTCCCTCTCCCTCTCCCTCTCCCCTCTCTCTCCCTCTCCCTCTCCCTCTCTCTCTCTCTCTCACACACACACACACACACACACACACACACACACACACACACACACACACAGAGCTGTGTGACCTTGGGCAAGTCACTTAAACCCAAATGCCCTCCAAAAAAAGGCAAAAAAAAGTGACTTGGGGGGTGGGAAGGAACAAAAGGAGATGAAAAGCTATTGATAAGGCCAGGATGCCCAAGAGAAACCCAGAATATGAAAATATTGTCAAAATATCTATAAGCAAAGCCTTGAAGAAAAACAGTTGTTCACAAACATCATTTAGAATTCCTAGAAAAAATGATGAAAGAGTTAAAAATGCTATTTATAAGTGAAATGAGAGTTTCTACAGAAGAAAGAGCTGGGTATAAACAGAGCTGTGGAGGAAAAGGTGTAACAGCTTTGCATAAGAAGTACGAAACCTTTTCCACATAACAGACTGAAATTTAGAATGGACCAAATGAAAGTTAGTGACTCAATGAGAAAACAAAGAATAAAGTATTTATTTATTTTTTGCTTTTTGGAGGGCAGTTGGGGTTAAGTAATGTGCTCAAGGTCACACAGCTAGGATTTTTGTTTGTGTATGTTAAGTGTCTGAGGCCGGATCCGAACTCAGGTCCTTCTGACTCCAGGACCGGCGCTCTACTCACTGTGCCACCTAGCCACCCCAAGTAAATTTTTTTAAAAGAAGAAAATGTAAGCTATCATATCAAAAAAAAACTGGAAAACAGGTCAGAGAAAGACGATATAAGAATCACTGGTCTCCCTAGAAGCCACAACCACAAAGAGAGCTCATATCTCCTGAATTTCAAAAAATCAGGGAAGAAAATTTTTGCCTTATTACTTAAAACTGGAAGGCTAGGTGAAAATAGAATCCACTGATTACTCCTGAAAGAAACATTAAAATTAAGAGTAGGAATGTAATAGCCAAAAATTCAGAGAAAAAAAGAACACTGCAGGTTTCCAGAGTTTTAAGTTATCAGGTACTAGTTAAGATCCTGCAAGATATAACATGTTCTTGAGGAATAAACAGCATGGAGTGTGTGATATTCCAGAAGGCAAAGACTTAAAACCAAGAATAATTTACCAGCAAAACTGTCCAAGCATTAGTGATCAAGACTAGAGTGGAGAAAAACCTTTGAAATACAAACATGTGAGTAAAGAGAAACATAAAAAGGTATACAAGCGAGCAGTTAGAAAAGACTTTTTAAGGATGAGATGTCATTCCTCTAATGGGTGAGGGGAGGATGATACAAACAACTTATAACAACCGTGATGTCAGCAGGGGTCAGAATAAAAAAATATGGAAGTCCTAGAAGTGTATTTTTTTTAAATAGTCTGATCTTAAAAGGAGGAAGGGAAGGGAAAAGGATACACATACAAATAAAGAAAAGGGGAGGAGTACTTTGCTCACATTATCAGGGTTCAGAAGTCTGTGTAACGGGGGTGCTAGGAACAAATGACACTTGAGTATCACTTCTTATTGACAAAGAATGAAGTGACCAATACCAGAACATATAAGAACAACATTGTAAACAAAACCCAAGAAGTTTTTGAAAGATTTAACTCAAATTAGTACAGTGTTGCTATCTGGGGCTTGATTTGGAATGCTCCTTAACTCCTGATAGAGGGGTGATGGACTTTTAGGATATAACCAGTGGGAATATTTTGCTTGAGTATGCATGTTTGTAGTTGGGTTCTTCCTCCCTTCCACATCCCCCTCCCCACATAATTTTAAAAAATAAATGACTTTTTAAAAAAGCAATCCTAAAAAAGCAGGGTGATGAGCCAATTCTGAAAATATATGGAATATTTCTTCCATAAAATCTTTCCCTTTAATTATAATTCATAATGGTCTTGACCCTTCAGTTTATATACTGAACCACACAATGCAGCACTTAGATTAAACACTACAGAGGGATACAGTATACAAAGTAGTTACCAATTAGAAACTAAGTGAACTTTAAAAAAATATTGTAATTAATTTTTAGTTTTCAACATTGACTTCTACAAGACTGAGTTCCAAAATTTCTTCCCATCTCTCCCCTCCCACCCCAAGATAGCATTGTTATTATATATAAAATTTCTTCCCATCTCTCCCCTCCCACCCCAAGATAGCATTGTTATTACCCCTTCCCCCAGTCTGCCCTCCCTTCTATCACTTTCCCCCAGTGCCCCCTTCTCTTATCCCCTTCCCTTCTATATTCCTGTAGGGCAAGATAGATATCTATACTCCACTGCCTGTATATCTTATTTCCCAGTTGCATGTAAAAACAATTTTTAACATTCATTTTTAAAACTTTTGAGTTTCACATTTTCTCCCTCCCTCTCCATCCATCCTCATTGAGAAGGCAAGCAATTCAATATAGGTTATATATGTGTAGTCATGCAAAACACTTCTGTAACAGTCATGTAGTGAAAGGCTAAACTATATTTCCCTCCATCCTATCTCACCCCTCCTCCCCCAGTTATTCTGTTCACTCCTCAAGAAGTTGATAAAGGAGACCCTGTTCCTCCTCAAAAGTGTTTGTATCTGATTACCCCCTCTTCCCTTTTGCCCTTTCTTTTATTCCCCTCCTTCCTTAACCCTTTCCCCCTACTTTCCTGTAGGGCAAGATAGATTTCTATACTCAAATGAGTATATGTGTTATTCTCTCCTTAAGCCAAATCTGATGAGAGTAAGTTCATTCATTCCCTCTCACCTCCCTCTTCTTCCCCTTCATTGTAAGAGCTTTTTCTTGCCTCTTATGTGAAATAATTTACCCTATTCAACCTCTCCCTTTCTCCTCCCAGTACAATCCTCTCACCTCTTAATTTTTTTAGATATCATCCATTTATATTCAACTAACCCTGTGTCCTCTGTCTATATTCCCTCCAGCTACCCTATGAGTTACAAATATCTTTCCATGTAGGAATGTAAACAGTTCAACTTATATTGTCTCTTATGATTTCTCTTTCCTTTTTTGCCTTTTCATACTTCTCTTGATTCTTATATTTGAAAGTCAAACTTTATGTTCAGCTCTGGTCTTTTCATCAAGCATGCTTGAAAGTCCTCTATTTCATTAAATATCCATTTCTCCTCTGGAAGTATTATACTCAGTTTAGCTGGGTAGGTGATTCTTCGTTTTAATTCTGGCTTCTCTGATCTCTGGAATACCATTTTCCAAGCCCTCCGATCCCTTAATATAGAAGTTGCTAAGTCTTGTGTTTTCCTGATCGTGTTTCCACAATACTTGAATTGTTTCTTTATGGCTGCTTGCAGTATTTTCTCTTTGACCTGGGAACTCTTGAATTTGGCTACAGTATTCCTAGGAGTTTTCATTTGGGATCTCTTTCAGAAGATGATGGGTAGGTTCTTTCAATTTCTATTTTCCCCTCTGATTCTAGAATATCAGGGCAGTTTTTCTTGGTAATTTCTTGAAGGGTGATGTCTAGGTTCTTTTTTGACTTTGGCTTTTGGGCGGTCCAATAATTTTTAAATTCTTTCTCCTGGATCTATTTTCCAGGTCAGTGGTTTTTCCAATAAGATACTTCACATTCTCCTCTTTTTCTCATTCTTTTGGTTTTGTTTTAGAATTTCTGAATTTCTCATCAAGTTATTAGCTTCCATTTGCTCCATTCTAATTTTGAAGGAATTATTTTCTTCTGTGAGCTTTTGCCCCTCCTTTTCCAGTTAGCCAATTCTGCTTTTTAAAGCATTTTTCTCCTCATTGACTTTCTGGACCTCTTTTGCTATTTGGGTTAGTCTGTTTTTTAAGTGTTACTTTCTTCAGTATTTTTTTTGGGTCTCCTTTAGCAAGCTGACTCTTTTCAATGATTTTCTTGCATCATTCTTCTTTTCTCAGTTTTTCTTCTACTTTTATTCCTTGATTTTCAAAATCCTTTTTGAGCTCTTCAATGGCCTGAGACCAATTCATGTTTTTCTTAGAGGCTTTGGATGTAGGAGCTTTTACTTTGTTGTCTTCTGAGTGTATGTTTTGATCTATTACCAAAGTAAGATTCTGTCGTCTGATTTTTTTCCTGCTGTTTGCTCATTTTCCCAGACAATTACTTGACTTTTTAGCACTTTAAGGTAGCACTCTGCTTCCAGAGTGGAAAGTGCACTGTCCTAAGCTTCAGGGGTATTGCACAGCTGTTTTCAGAGATATTTCTAGGGATCTGTAGATTTTTAATTCTTCCAAGGTGGTATGATCAAAGGAGAGGTGTTTATTCCTCTTGGCTGGTGCTCTGGTCTGTGAGTGACCACAGGCACTCTTTTCTGCCTTGGAACTGTGAGGATGATTCCTTCTTTTTCCACTGCAGCCACAAACTCCACCATGCCAGGGCTCCTCCTTGCCCTAGGACTTTGACTTGAGATCCAAATGGGCAAAGCAAGAGAATCCTGGCTTAGCACCAGCAAAGAGATTCCTGCAGTCCCTCTCTGATCAGCTGCTGGATCTCCCCACCACCGTTTGTGGACCAAAAACTCTGAAGCAGCCACTGCCTCTGCTGCTGCCCTAGGACATGTTCCTCTCTCCCCCAGGTCCAATAGACCCTTTCCTATCGATCTTCCAGGTGATCTTGGGCTGGAAATTTGTTTCACAATGTCATTTTGTGGGTTCTTTTGTTCTAGAATTTGTTTATATATAATTTTTTACAGGTATTTGGAAGGTTTTGTGGTAGACCTCAAGCAGGTCCCTGCTTTTATTCAGCCCTCTTGGCTCTGCCCCCTGTAAGTGAATTTTTTTGATGTGCTCTGTAGGTAGTGGGCTTTTTTTTTTTTTCCACAGTGAACTTAATTTTATTCAATCTAAATTTATGATAACATATACAGGCATAATATAAATATAGGCTAAATGATTAACTGGTTAGTACCTTGTAAACATAAATTACAAGTAGTGGGCTTTAATTTATTATTTTAGGACTCATTAACTTCGGCCTTTTTTTGTACGAATGAGAGATCCTATATTCTAACCTTTATTACTGGGTTCACTGAAGCCTAAATGTGGCAGACATCAAATAGATAAGGGATAGGGACTTGTACTTGTGATTCCATTAATAGAGGAAACTCCGTTCTACCACTTCAGGCAATACTTCTGCAACTTTGACTTAGAAAGCATTCTAGAATATTGAAAAGGGGTTAATTGACTAGCCCAGGGTTACAAGGCTTAGGTTGTGTCAGAGGCAGGACTGAAACCTTGGTCTTACAGGGCTCTTACAGGCAGTTCTATGCACAATCAACTAAAAAAGTTTTTTTAAACTAGAATTTAAAGTAAAATTATTTATGCTAATAAAAGTATTACAATAAAGTCTGATACATATTAATATTAGTTTATTAAATAACCATCTGCTTACATGTTAGCTAATACAATCACATATGATTAATTACTATTGTAATTAAATATGATCTATTCATTAGTGACTAGTCAATCAGCAAGCAGTATACTTCCAGAAAATGATTAGAAAGTTTAATTTTGGTACTTCATTCCTGTTCTTAAATTTAAAAAACTTGAAGGTCTGGTCTATTTGCTTAAAGTTTACTATTTATGAGACCAAGTCTGGTTTTGACTGAAAAACCTCCATCAAAAGCTGCATTCAAAACCTCATCAAGGCAGGTTGCTGTGATAAAACTCAAATCCTGGCGTACGTTGCTTGGGATCTCTTCAAGATCTTTTTCATTTCTCTGTGGAATGATGATTCGTTTCAGTCCAGCTCTGTGTGCTGCTAGAACTTTGTCTTTAATTCCACCTACCTAAACATAATGGAGAAAATAAATTTTTTGAGATAATAAGGTAAGTTTTCCTCGGAATTTAGATATTTTGGAATATTCAGTTATATACAGTATTCTGTATAATAATGGTAAGGGGTTGTAAAGTAGGGAAACCACTTGAAAGAAAAACTATATAGAAATGGAGCTAACTACAAACAACAGTTTAAGGAGCCTTACAAAATAGGTTTCTGAAGTGAAAATTATTCTTATTTTACTGTTTTTAAGGTGTATTAAAGAAAGAAGCTAGTGCAGAGGAGGGGAAGTAAGATTATATAGTGATTTTAAGGGAGCAGGTGTAGAATTTTATGGGATGTGGTAGCTAGAATATGTAGTCAACTTCATATGTAAAAATTTAGTTAAAGAGTTGTAAAAGTGATATTTAGTCAATTTTTAAAGGTGTAGTCAATTCATGGCTGTATGTTTTTATACAAATACAGAACTATGCTTTCAGAAGACAATATGATTCACAAAATATCTAATTAATGATCTGTATGTCAGGCTGTTGTTATTTTTTGTCTTTCTGTTCTCAAAGAGGACCTGGCATCAGGAAGGTGATGTCATGACTTGCAAGTGAATTAAGTGAGGTGGGGCTGTGCAAAGTCACCAGCCTCTGTCCTCCAGAGCCATTTGGGTCCAGTGGCAAGATACAGATCAGGATGACTAGAGATGGCCCTTATGCAGTGGGGAGACCTTGGCCTTTCCCAGGTCTCAGTTTGTCTGAGGCAACAACCATTCAGCGCTTAAGGCTACGTAAAGATGAGGCAAAGAATGTACTTTATTCTTTCTTTTACTGGGTTTCCTTGCCAACACTTTAACAAGTGCTATTTTTATACTCCCTCTGAGCCATCAGAACCCAAAACAATGACCCAGTGAGGCTTGGGCTGGGACCTACTGTTGGCTAATCAATGGCAGCCAAGAGTGATTTGGGTTTAAGGCATGGTCCCTAAAAAAGAAATCTAGCCTGTAAACTCCAAGATATCTTGCTAAAATTTATATTCCTTTGGGCAGAACACCCACAAGTAAGGGTATGTGATTCCTTATATGGACAGGGGGAGGGCAGGAAGGAAGAAAGCATGTGTTAGGCACTAGGGACATAAAAACAAAAACAGTTCCTGCCCTGTAGGATCTTACATTTTACAATTCAATGTCTTTACACATAATGAAGTAGAACGTGAATGAAGGTGAATGTTGGCATTTTGAGTTATAGTATAAAATTCTTATTTAGCCAAAATGTAGAATATCCAAAAACTCAAAATAATCAGATTCTATTATGATGAATTGTATAAGTTAATTTTGAAAACAGATGAAAAACCATCAGAAGTATTAAAGGTCCCTAATTCATGTAGTATTATTATAATTCATACTTATAGGACCTAGGGATGTTTAGGCTAGGAAGGAAAGGATTTGTGGAGGTATAAAAAACATGGTATCTGTCTTAGAAGTATTTTAAGGTTTATTAGCAAAATTATATTGGTTATTATATTACATTGGATTATATTGGTTTTGTTTAGCTCTTAAGGGAAGAACTAAGAACAGTGCAAGGAAGTTACATTAGGCAAATCTAGGTACAGGGTAAAAGCAGCAGCTCCCCCACAACAAGAGCTATATATCTGGGATGTTGCTGGACCAGCTAACTCCAAAATTTTGTGAATGTTAGTGAATTTATTTTAAGTCCCAAGGTTGTAGAATTTAAAATTTAAAACTGGAAATTACCTTAAATCATTTTTAGTTTAACCTTGTTTTACAGAAGAATAAACTGAGCACACACAGAAAGGTAAAGTAACTTGTTCAGTGTCATACAAGAAATACATGAAGGGCTCTGATCAGAACTTGGGCATTCCAGTTCTATAGTATAACCTGTATAGTAACCAAACAGGATCACAGTCCCCCAACTCCACTCAAATACTCTGTATTAGAGTGTAGAGCCGTTACTCTTTCATATAAATCTCACAGTAGTGTGATAATTAAAAAATCAAGAGTCAACGGGGGTCTCATATTTATTTATTTTTTGCTTTTTGGAGGGTAATTGGGGTTAAGTAACTTGCCCAAGGTCACACGGCTAGGTTTTTGTTTGTGTGTGCATTAAGTGTCTGAGGCCAGAAGCGAACTCAGGTCCTTCTGACTCCAGGGCCGACACTCACTGTGCCACCTAGCCGCCCTTGGGGGGGGGGTGGTCTCATATTTAATTTATGGCTTGTAGCTGTATAAACAATGTATTTGACATGTATATATTCATGGCATATAGAGGATTTTTCTAAATAGGTTTGGAAAGGTGAGAACTGCAGCAAAAGTTTTAAAACTTGGCTAATAACAGTTATGTGTCTGTTTGCGTGAAGATGCAACAACGTTCAAATAAATGAGGGCCCCAGATGCTGCTATGTAAAAATTAAGAAAAACATTCTCCTAAACACTTTTAAGATACCTTTATGGGAAGAAATAATTAGAAGGTAACAAAGAATAATTTATCCTTGGAGAGTCTACCTGTAATAGTTTGCCCAAATGGTATGGTTTGTCTGGAGAAAAACTTGTATTTATCATCATCCTCTCCTAATCCTGGAGACACAATCATCAGGTGGACAGATGACCCTCCCTATCATTTCCATATAATTCCTGCTTTCTCATCCCCATATCCCGCAGATTTGCCCCTCCTTCCAGGTATCTACTATCAAAATCATTCAGCAGCATTTACTCTGTGGAGGTTCTATTCATTACCTCAGACAAACACCTGGGAATGACCTTCATTTAGATAGGCCAAGGCCATCCGCTGCATTTCTAGACACAGCCAGGTGCCTTGACGTTTGTCTTGCCACTGGACTTAAATGACTGTGTAGGAGAAGTGAGGCTTACAAGTTTGCTTGGCTCTGCCTAACTTAAATCCAATTTACAAAAAAGTCAAGACATCACCCTCGTGAAGTTGTTAGTCCTCTTCACCAACAAAGGACAAACAAAAACTACATCCTCTCAAACCCCGATAGTTCATCAGTGTTCAACCCCCATAACCTGTAGTAGAAATTCAGTGACACAAGGATAATAGAACCTCAGAGACCATTGACTTCAATGCCTCCATTTTACATACCAGGAAACTAAGGCCAAAGGAGGCAAAATGAACATTGTGCCCAAGGACGTGAAATAGTAAATATGGCAAAAATCTGAATCCATCTTTGATAGCCAACACTAAGGAACAGATCCTGTGTTCTACTTTCACAATATTACTCTGACTATGACCACCTGTCCTGTATCTCTGCTTCAATCCTAAACCTATTTTTTGTCCTTAGTTGTTGGTCATTTGTTTCAGTTGATACTTTGTGACCCTTTATTTCTCCAGCTCATTTTCCAGATGAGGAAATGAATTAAGGGACTTGCCCAGGGTTACACAGCTAATAAGTGTTTGAACCTGGATTTGAATTCTGGTCTTCCTGACTCCAGGCAAGCCTGGTGCTCAATCCACTGTGCCACCTGGCTGCCCCTATATTCTTTACTCTTACTTGTGATTTAAAATTACTTAAGCGCCCACTCAAGCTATTCTTCTTCATTTTCCCACAAAACCACCAAAAAAGCTTCAATGGCAAGATCTTCTTCCTCCACAATCTTGACCCTGTCAACCATGTACTATACTAACTCTGAAAGCTCTAGCTCTCCTTTATCACTGCTCTTACTTTTGTACAACCCATTAAAACTAAGTGATTTTTTTCTATTCCTACTTACATGTTGCCGAACAGTGTCAGAAATCACACTATAAACCTGTTACCTAATTTCCACCAGACCCTCACCTTTATGCCACTGCTTTTATTCTTCCTTACTTTACTGTTCTCCTGACAGGACACCTTGCTGTTTCAAACCCTGTCTTTTCAAATTTCCTATCTCCTGCTTTTCCTAAGCAAAGGTCCTTAACCTCCTACTTAATAAAACTAGCTATTTGGTATAAGCTCCCTTTTCTACATCTCAATCTCCTTGACCTCATCCCCTCTTATCTCTTCCATTAACTTTCTCCTTCAATTATTCCCCTTCTTTTTTTTTTCATTCCTTTATTCATTTTTTATTTTCTTATTGTTTTGTCCATTCACATTATTATAGTCTTTG
The DNA here is from genome assembly GCA_011680675.1 of Gymnobelideus leadbeateri. Lineage (NCBI taxonomy): Eukaryota > Metazoa > Chordata > Mammalia > Diprotodontia > Petauridae > Gymnobelideus > Gymnobelideus leadbeateri. The sequence continues at coordinate 202,283 of WOXC01009190.1, read as the reverse complement.
TGTATATTTTCTCCCTGGTTTGTCTTTTTTTTCTTGAATTAAATTTTATGTTTATTTTTAGTTTACATCATTCATTTCCACAAGATTTTGAGTTACAAATTTTCTCCCCATCTTTCCCCTACCCACTACCCCAAAAGAGTGATCCCACTGAATACCCCCTCTCCCAATCTGCTCTCCTAAATCCTCCCCCATTCCCCGTCTGACTTTCCAGTAGGGCAAGATGTACCTATGCCCCAGTGCCTGTATATCTTATTTCCCAGGTGCATGAAAAAAGTAATATATATATTTTTCCAAACATTTGATTTCAAAACTTTGAATTCTAGATTCTTTCCCTTCCTCCCTCCTCATCCACCCTTACTGGGAAGATAAGCAATTCAATATAGGTTATACATGTGTAGCTATGCAAAACCTTTCCATAGTGGATATATTGTGAAAGACTGACTATATTTCCCTCCATCCTATCCTGTCCCTATTATTCCCCTTCTTTATAATTTCTAAAAACATTCCCAGTTCTCCCCCCAACCATTAAAAATACTTTCACTTGACCCCTCAAGTTCTCTTCTCTCCTCTCTGCCAAACTTAGAAAAACCAGTCTACCCTCATTTCTTCCACATCTCAAGCTTCACTTAACTGAATCTGTTCTAAAGTTACTAATTATTTCTTGCTAAATCTTATGACTTTTTGATTCCTCATCCTTCATGACTCTGTTGCACCTTTTGACAGTGACCAAACCCCTTACTCCTACATCGTCTTTCTGCCTAGATTTTTGTGATTGCTTTCCCATAGTTCTTCTCCTGTCTGTTCATTTCTTCTAAGTCTTCTTTGCTAGTTCATCTTCATGTCCAATTTTTTAACCATGAGTATCCAAAGGTGCTGTCCTAGGTCCTGTTCCTTTCTTTCTCTATACCTGTAAGTTCAAATATTCTGTCTATGCAAATGATTCACAGATCTATCTACAGTCTCCTGAGTCCTGTAGTACCAGCTTCATAAGATAAAAACAAGGTGTCTTTTTTAAACCTCTCATATTAAACAGAAACAGAAACTGTACTATTTTTCCTCCCATGCTCTCACTACATTCCTTATTTCAGGCAAGGGTACTACTTCATTCACTCAGGTTCTCCACTCAGTTGCCAGGTTTGGTTGATTCTATCTCTACATCTCCCACATCATTCTTTTCTACTCACATAACCTCTTTCATGGCCTTATTATCTTCCATCAAGACTGTTGCAACAGCTTTTCCAGTTGCTTTCCCTGATTCTAATCTCTCCCTTTCCCATCTTCCAAAAAGTTACTAAATTGATATTCCTACATAGACCTAACCATGTTACTCTCCTGCTTAAGAAACTCCAGTGGTTCCCACATGCATCTACAATAAAATACAAATGACTCTATTTGGCTTTTAAAGCCTTTCATAATCTAGCGCCAACCTATCTTTCCAGATTGATTTTATATTTCCTCCCCTCTTCCCCTCTATTCTAGTAAAACTAGCCTATTGTTCTCCATACACAACATTCCTCCTCCCACCACCCTCCTACATGAAGCCTTTTCTCCAAGCTGTTGGTGCCCTAGCCTCTTTAGACTACATTGTTTCTCGTTTACAACTTTTTTATTCTGTATTCTCTGTTTTGTGTAGATGTTTCTCCCTTGCCTAAAATAAGCTTCTTGAAGGAAGAGACTGTTTCCCTCCCAAATATCCCCAGTGCTTCACACATAATGTTTGCTGAATGAATTACGTAAAAAACCATAACATGGCAGTGAGAGCAAAGACGACAAACCCACTACACCTAGGTGGTTCCATGGGGAAACTGAGAAAATTCTTAATTTGAATCAATGTAAATGGGTTTCCTCTTGATACTTACTGGAAGAACAAGACCTCTCAGTGTAATTTCTCCAGTCATGGCTACATCTGAACGCACCAGCCGCCCACTAAAAAGTGAGGCAAGACAGGTTACTATAGTAACTCCAGCAGATGGTCCATCTTTTGTGACAGCTCCAGCTGGGAAGTGCAGATGGATGTCTGTGTTGTCAAGTAGATCAAAACTTCCAGAAGCTATTATTAAAGAAGGAAAAAAAAATTAAGTAAAAAATCAAAATCTGTGATTTTCTTGGTCTTTGTACTTAGGGTTTTCCCTTCCCATTAGTCTTTTAAGATCATTTTAGTATATGCTACATTGGGTCCCAAAGCCCTTTGAAACCTCAAATGAGCCTAACAAAGTTGCTGTTTTCTGAGTTTTCTAGCTATGCAATAATCCACCCAAACAACAACAAAAAAACTAAAGATGGAGGATTAGAACTTAAACTTTGTATCCTTTTTAGTAATCATGTTTCTATACTAAAAATAGGTTCATCAACTCATAGATGTGTTTCTATTTTTCAAAATTATTCCTTGCTAATCACTGTGTCATTACAGAAGTAGTTGGTGTATAAGCTGATTTAAGAAGAAATCTATCACCACTAGTGGAGACTCAAAGCTCAGTTATAAGGGACCTCCTTAATGTTATAAGAATACAATGTTTCAAAGTTATTTTAACCTTGGTGAAGGAATTTTGGGGAAATATGGTCTAAGAAAACATCTCATCTGGATAGTGAATATTGCAGATCCAACACTGAATCATACACCATTGCTGTCTAAGAGTCACATACCATTAGTCAGGTGATACTTCTTGGCATTGCTGCGCAGCCAACTGATAGCAAGGTGTGCAGACTCCTTCATGACATCTCCCAGCTGTCCAGTCAATGTTAACTGACCTTCACCATCCATTCGACTTGCTTCCACAAACATGATCTCCCCACCCAATGGACTCCAGACTAAGCCTATTGCCACCCCTGGCTGACTCAAACGCTCAGATACCTTCAAAAACAAAAACAAAAAACAGCAAAGCACATTAGGGCTATACTTAATACCATTTCTAAAGATCTATAAGTAAGTACCAACTTATTTTTAGACTTCTATCAGGTAGACTATGAGTCAACAAGTCTTTTCAGGTAAAATTTTGTGCTTTTTTTCTCCCCTAAAGAATTTTAACTAACATTTGAAAGGCTTTTGGCACACCTCACACTTACTCCTTACCTTCTGGCTTTCTACCATTAGTAACTTCTGTGTTGTCATCTGTCTAAGGCACACATTTCCTTAAGCTTTAAGAAACCGAGTAGGAGGGGCGGCTAGGTGGCGCAGTGAGTAGAGTGTTGGCCCTGGAGTCAGAAGGACCTGAGTTCGGATCCGGCCTCAGACACTTATAGCACACACAAACAAAAAACCTAGCCGTGTGACCTTGGGCAAGTTACTTAACCCCAATTACCCTTCAAAAAAAAAAGAAACCAAGTAGGGGTAATTCTGGTTTTAGGGTCTGTGTGGGCCCAGAGGGATCAACACCTGCCCTGGTTATCAGGGAACAATCCTACTCTTTCTAGCTACTCAGAGTGTCAACACTATCTTGCATATTCCCCCACTGTTACTCCAAAGCCTGCCTTATTCCATGTACACTGGTTTCATGAAGAGGAACAAACCCTATTCTATATCAAAAATATTTAAGAAATGTTCATCTTGGATATTGTAGGCCCTATACTCAATGTAGTGTGAAAGAAGGGGAACTTGGGCATAGCAAATCCTTTCTCTATTGAATGGTCTAGAATTTCTTGCTTCCTGTCTGATTTACTTTGAGGCCTATAAGGAGCTGTAATAGATCCTCTCTGAAGCTCAACTTTCAGATTTTCAGAAACAGTAGCAGAGAAAAGCTAGTTAACAGCATCATAGATTTCTTCATCAGAAACGGGGCTTCTATGGTATGATTTGCCACCTTTTTAAACTTGAAAACTCTATAGATCCCAAGTGGTGAATCTTCTTCCTCTTTTAAGGGGAAGTAAACTAGATAGAGCTAGGTTATAAAAACTAACAAAGCTTCAAAGTGAGCATATGACACACTTCTTGTATCTGAAAACTCAGGGTGGTCAGCTGAAAGTATTTGACTAGTTATAAGTGGCTCTATCCTATACAGTGTTCAACAACTTAACTCTATAGGCTAAAAGATGTGGGAGAGACAAGAAAAAGAGAACCCCAAATAAAAAAATAGGACATATGACTGCTCCCCCAATGTGTAGTGAAAATCTTTTTTTTTTCCTAATAGTAAACTAAGGAATTATGGAAGAAAAAAAATCAGAACATACAATGAAGACATGGAGCCCACTTGTCACAATCATACATGCTAGCACTGAGGAGGCACTTTGACTTGTATGCTCAGGACAATGGAGCATTTACTTGTGTATCTGCTTCCTTCAATGAAGATGTCAGAAGGACAAATAACAAGTCTTGCTTTTTGCTCTTACTGGCATTTCTCTACTACTGTTAAATCAATTCACACACAAATATTTCTAACAACACATGGGAGTTCACTGGATAAGGAACTCTAGGTGAGCATACTTCCCCTACTCACTAGTGCAGATAGCACCAGCTCTTCACTTTAGAGCCTCAGAGAGGCCTTGGTGCTGTGGACCTGAAAAGTTATCTCTAGGGTCACACAGCCCGCGTGTTGTAAAGGCAGGACTTGGACCCATATCTCTCTGACTTAGATCAGAAAGAAGCATCTCCTTTATTCTATGCTGCCATGCATTATTTTGTAATACTTCCTGGTAACATGATTCACCTATTTAAAAAACTATACTTGTTCACTTAATTTATAGTAAACTGTATACAAAATAATTTCCATAGCTAGTCAAGAATCTTCCATATTGACCAATACAGAATGTTTTCATTTGGATGTTAGTTATTAGCTAGTTCATTTTTTTGGCCACTCCTTTCTCTTCCATTTTTGGAATCATATAATGGCATTCCTATTGCTACATTTTAATTTTAAAGTGAAGAATAGTATAGACTTGCAGCTTAGGATAAGATCTTTTACAACTGTGGCCTCAGTCTGAGGATGAAAATTTACTGGGCTACCAAACAATATGGTGTTTTAGGATTATCTAAGCAAATAACCCCCACTATAAATTATTATTTTGAAATATGTGATCAGCAATTTATTTTTCTAAACAAACTCTTTGTAGATTAGCTTCATAGAACAAATATTTATAGGAGAAAGATAAGACTTCAAGATCCTTGCTCTGCCACTAACTAGATTGTATGACTTTGGGCAAATCTCTGGGTCTTCATCCATATCACATCCAATAGCAGGTTCCCCCAAAGGCTCTGTCCTGCATCCTTTTCTCTTTTCCCTCTGTACTGTTTCACTCGGGTGATACTGGGTTTCAATAGTCACTTCTATGAAGATGATTCTCAGATCTACTTGTATAGCTCCCACTTCTCTCTTGACTCTGGTTTTGCATTTCCAACTACCTTTTAGAAATCTCAAACTGCCTTTTAGACATCTTAAAATGGTTATCCCAAAAAAACCTTAAACTCGAACATGTCCAGAACTGAACTCATTAACTCACCCCTCCCTAAACCTTTCCTTCTGGGGGTACCATTATTCTCTCAGTCACCCTCCCCACCTAGATGTCATCCTCAATTCTATACCCTCTCTCATCCTCCACATCCAAATCCATAGTCAAGTCCTGTCATTTATACCTCTCAAATGTGACCTCTTTAACACTGCCAGCACCCTGCTGTAGTCCTCCATTACCTCCCACCTGGATTATCTGAAAGTGCCTGCTGCTTCCCTCCAATCCATCCTTTACTCACTTGTCAAGCTGAATTATCTTCCTAAAATGTAGGTTTTATTCTATTCAATAATAAACTCCAGTGACTATCACCTTTAGGATAAAATTTAGAATGTTCTTTTTACCTTTCAAAAGCCCTTTATAACCTAGTCCCTTCCTACTTTTCACCTTAGCTCTCCTCCATGGTTCTCAGATGCAGTGACACTGGCCTCTCTGCACACTCTCTGTCTTCCAACTCACTGCCTGACCTCCCTGGCTTCTTACAAGTTTCAGCTACAGTCACTTTCTGCCAGAAGCTTTTCCTAATCCTTAATCTTAATGCCTTTCTTCTGATATTACTCCCAATTTATCTTCTGTGTGTATGTGTGTGTATATGCATGCATGGTATGTATGTATATGTATATGTGTGTGTCTTGTTTTTACATAGTTACATTGTCTCATTTATTAGATTATGAGCTCCTTGAAAGTAGAGACAGTCTTTTGCCTTTCTTTGTATCCCTACAGTTTAAGCACAATGCTTAGTTCATAGTAGGTATCTAATAAAGGTTGACTGACTCAATCTTTCTGGGCCTCAGTTTCCATATCTGCAAAGTAAGGGGTTGGACTACATTATTTTGATCATTCCTTTCAGCTCTGATACTCTATGACTCATGAAATGATTACAGAGGAAATTTAAAGTACTTGGAATAAGTTTTTTTGAGCATAAAGAGTTTAAGAAGCTCTTCACATGTAAAAAATTTGTCAATTTCTCACCATTCTCACTTAACTTAACAGCTCTTATATCCCCCTAGGTAAGACATCTGAGTTATAACACGTATTGTGTCTTTCTGTGTAAATGTAATATACATTATATACAATATAGGCATATGAATATACACATAAATATACATACACTAAAAGAGACAGCTGCATTTCTTTTAAAATTCTAAGAACTTATTATTTTGCCTTTATCTTTGGCATCTAACAATGTCTGACACAGCAGGTGCTTAGTAAATGCTTATCTGAATTGATGCTTACTTCTGAACTTCATACTGGCCTTTCACTTAGTTTAAATTAACAGATCTTTTCTGCCCTTCTCTAAGACTAGCCTGACATTTATTTTTTTATTTTTTGCAGGGCAGTTGGAGTTAAGTAACTTGCCCAAGGTCACACAGCTAGTTTTTGTGTTAAGTTTCTGAGCCCGGATTTGAACTCGGTTTCTCCTGACTCCAGGACCCGTGCTCTATTCACTGTGCCACCTAGCCGCCCCTAGCCTGACATTTCTTAATGATTACTTCAGACTTATGATAAGAAGGAAGGATTTCTGCCATATTTCATAATATAGATAATTCAGTGGGTCTGTCTGTGGGTTTTTAAATAGATTCAAATGACACAATTATAAACTGCTGAGACAACACAAGTTTTGTGGCCAGTCTGCATACAATCCTCAATAATATTTAAATCACAGTTATACTTTTTGGGACAGGATGTTTCTGTTGCAGCCACCCACAGTATACACTAACATAACCATATCACAAGATCATAGAATATTGAAGTAACTGATACACATGGCTTCACAAATGGCCAGTTTTGGTTTTTTTTCCCACATCTGTTTTAATAGTGTAGAAAAGCCGCAGGCTCCATTCTGTGTTCCAGGGATGGGTGCTGGGCCAATCTATTATCATCACATTATTGTCACTTATAAATGCTTGTTGGATTGGATCATTAATTAAGTCTCTTAAGAATAAGTTTAAATGCACAGAGTTGTGTGCAACATGCACAGTCTAACAGGTGATACCCATGAAAGATGCATTCAGACCAATTACATATCATCAGTGTTGTCTTGGATGAGTGACTGTTTCATCTCTGTAAGAGAGGTTTGTGTTTTTTTATAAACTATTCATTTTTATATAGTAAAAAAAGCCTAATACATAATGTTCTAAGGCTTACAAATGAGGAGATTGAAGCAAAAGTCAAAGGACTTCACAAAGCTTAAAGAACATTTTAGATAGGATCACAGGACTCAGAGTAAGAAGGAACTTAAAAATGATCTTGACCAGTTCCCTGCTCTTACAGATGAAGAAACTGGGTTCTAGAGAAGTTAGACCACGTCAGACAAGAAGCAGCACAGCTCCGAGACAGAGCCTTTACAGCAGTCCCATTGGTGGTCACATACATCCTGGCAGGCTCTGGAGCCAGGGCTAGAATGAACACCTAATGAGTAAGAGGCTGTGATCCTCGGGGACATTTTCTATGCTTTATGTTTCTTTCCTTAATAGCTTCCTCTGGGTTCAATAAAAGTTAACTGAGATAGATCCATCTTATTCACTCTTAAGTTTTTTTTGACATTTTGAAAATGTCATTGGCTGGACTGGCTGGATGCTTTGACTTTTCTAAGAAAAGACTAAACGAAACCAAGTGATTATCCTTAAAAATAACCTTTGTTTTTCCTCTCTTTTGCTGTATAATATACAGCCTAATGAGCATGAAAACCCATAGGATAGGTTTCTTCATTTGCTTTTTAGACTGTCATCTTAAAAACATACTTCTCCCCTGAAATTACCACACCAACATCCTTTCTAAAGCTCCGAAATCCAAGTGTCATCTATAAAATGACTTCCTATGCAATTCCTGACAAATGGGAAATTCTCTTTAGGCTAATTACTATTGGAGATAGGTTAATAACAGAATTACAGCAGATTCTAAACCACAAAAAGGCTGCAATGGGTTAGCCACAAAAAAGTGAACTCTACTGAATCTCCCACTTAATGGATTAGGTATATTAAGATAACAGAAAGGGAAAATTACTTCAAACTTTCCTTAAAACAAACAACAACAAAGTTGTAAGGAAGAGCTAATGCCTGATCTCTCACTAAATCAGGCTGGAATTTAAGAAGACCTTCCAAGACTAAGCTGTGTCAGTGTCAAGAACCCATCTGACCTTGATCATTTGGGAAATTCAACCTCACAAGGCAGGGGATGTTGTGGGGTGATGGTGGTGGTCTAGCTCACTAGCACATTAGACACTTTTAAAAGTAGTCTTAGCTAGATAAGATGGATCTATGTAGCTAACTTTTTATAAATTTCTCTTTGTTGAATCTTAGAGAGAAGGCAACATGAGTCTTTAAAAAAATTTCTGCTACCTGTTGATAATGCCTTGAATATATATACACGAATTCAAGAAAAATCTGTGATTTCATTGGCATGGGGAAGAAATAATAACTGACATTTATTAAAAATTTTCAGTGTTTTATCTTAATCTTTTCTCATCTAAGCCTCACCATGACTGAGTGAAGTACCATAGTTATTATTCCCATTTTATAGATGAAAAAACTAGGCTGAGACAGCAACTGATTTGCCCTAATTAATGCCAGAGGTAGAATATGTATTCAGGTCTTCCTGACTCCACATCCAGCACTCTGTCCTCTATGCCACCTCCCTGTTATACCTCACATATATAGTAGGAGTTTAGTACACATTTGGCCAAATATTTTAGAAAGCACTAAAAAATGCCCATCTGGCATTTTCTCCCTAAACTTAACTACTGATGAGGCAGGGAAGCAGGACTTAATATTTCAGCTTCCCAACCATAGCTTAGATTTTTGTAGTACTTTTCTCACAACAACTATGTGAGGCATAGAAGAGAGTATAAATATTATCCTTTTTATAGAGATGGGGAATCTTGAGAAACATAGAGTAGTGAGATGAGTTAGGGCTAATGCCCATTATTAATGATCAGACTATCTAGATAGTTTGGAGAAATCCCCAGAACATGACCTCCTCTGTAAGCTTGGAGAAGATCAAAGCTTCTGTCCTAAGACCTAAGCTGTGGAGCTCCAAGAGAAAATTTGGAAAGGGTAACAAGGTTTTGTGATATATTATCAAATTATCCTCCAGATTCATGTAAGTATAATAGGGCTCATTTGCACACAGAATAAAAATTCCATAAGCAAAGTGAAATGGAATTCCTTCACTGGGCATTAACTATTTAGAACTGTTAAACTATGCTTATAAAATTTCTAGTCTATTCTCCTTTGTTTTTTTTTTTCTTTGTCACAGCTCCAAGAGTTTCAGACTACCTTCAAAAATAATACCAATAAAAAAGTTGGGAGGAAGTTTAAAGTGTATGCCCACCCTACGATCATGGATCAGAGCTGGAATTGATCTCCAGGGTCATCTAGTCTGATCCCTACATCTAAACCAGTGAAGTGACTGATGGCCCGAGGCCCCAGGACAAAGCTTGGGATTCAAACCCAGGGCTTCTTACTCCAAATCCAGCAGTCTTTCCCCTCTTCCACATTTGTAACATGGACTATTCTTGTGTTGCCCTAATCTAATTATTCTGAGTGAACTGCTGGAATGTACTTTTGCTGGAATTAAATTGATTAAATGGATTTAAGTGGTCCCACTGACACTGCAGAGTCATAGTTTATCATTTTCCTCACCAAACCATTTTTAGGGCTTTATAATCTAAAAGCTCAATGCCAAGAACCCCAAGGTTTAACTTTGCTTCAAGATGATTATGTTATCTTAAGGCCTTCAAAATCCTGAAGAAACCCAACTTCAAAGGCACTATGAGTCCTATGAGCAACCCCAAATGATTCTGACATATACTGCTCTCCATCACACCTCCTGCCAAGGACAATAATCTTTATTTATGAATTAAAACTCTATACAAGTACAAACCCATTTTCATAAAAGGAAGCATGAGATAAGGCTGCCCCACCCCTAGTGTGACACTGGTCAAACAATTTCCCTGGGTAGTCACTCCAAATGTCTAATAAGGATGATTATTTTCTGCCACTCACCCTCTGTTGAAATGTACCTTCATGTCATGAATATGAGGTGATGGTGCTGTTATACTTCTGAATAAAGATGTGTGCCCCTCTCCAAACAAAGAAATCCCCACTAATATTAACAACAGTTTCCCCCAAAAAAGTTTTCCTAGTGGATTAGCTAAATACAAAAATAGTATAAAATATGTTAAGGAAGACTACCTCAGTCACAGAGAAATATTTATTTCAAGCAGCTTCCTCAAATTCTCATCTCCTTTACAGCTCTGCTATGGTCTTGGGGCTTAGGGGGATATGAAGTTTGCGTGATGTAGGAAGGAAAGGAAATGGGTGGAGACACACAGTAGTTTGAGCTGAAAGGAAACAATAACAGTAGAAGAACAGTATCCTGAAAGATGGAATCTAGAACTGAATGGGCAGTAATCTCTGGTGCTATTTTCAAGCAACTATCTTTATTAGCTTTTCCCTCAATCCTAAGAAATCATACTTTTAAAGCAAACATACACCAAGAATAAAGATGTGCAAAAAAGTCCTGCTATGCTAGAGAAAGTTTGTAGCTTTTCTCTCAAAATGGGATTGGATAGTGGGGAAAAAAAGGCAGTGTAGACTAGATTATAATAAAGGAAGACCTTGATACCACTTTTGTGCCATATGGAAAACAGGTCTTATCTATAAAACAAACAGAAATTACTACCACCTCAACTCCACACCAAAATTTCAAAACAGTAAGTAACGGCTGGATTAAAACATCTTAGGATAAACAGAGAAACAAGAACAGTCACCTCCATTTCATACATCGGTGGCCCAAGGATATCTTTCAGTGCGTGGAAATCAATTAAGATAGGCATTTCAGGTGGCAGGGCCAGGTCAGGTGTATCACTGATGGATTCAGGTTTTGCATCTTCCAGGAGGTGTTCTCTGCACCCTGATAGAGCAAATTTAACAATCATAAGAGCTTCAAACAATGGAACATTTGTGGCATAGTTGAAGGAATGCTAGACAGGGAACTAGAAGATCAGAAATTTCTTTCTGGTTGGTATATTTAATAACCATGTAACTCAAGGTACTCATTTACCCTATCTACCTCATAGCGATGCTGAAAAGAAAGTCTTCGATCCTTAAAATTGGTAAATATATATAGTAGTAACAAAAGTAGTAAATATATATATATATGTATATGTATATGTACATATATTTATTCTGTAATCTGCCTCATCTAACAGCCTATCTGAACATACAATTAAATCAGAAGCATAGCAATTATTCTAAAATTAAACATTTCATCTTAATGTGCTGAGTACTGAGACAGAGAAATCCATTGTCACTGTTAAAAATTAAAACTCCATGTGTGAATGTGTGTATGTGAACAAACTTTCAAGAGTCCCTAAAGGGAGATATAAGATGATGAATTTAAAGGCCAAATATTCAAAGACCCAAATGTACCATTAAGGCCCTTTGACACCTTCTGCTCTTGATTCAACTGGGCAGGGCTTGATGAAGTCTTTGTTGGCAGACAATCTAAATTTGGAAAGGGCAGTTACCATCATGTGCTGTCCCTCTCTCATGAGTGCACAGGTCAACTGATGATATAATTTACCTTTTTGAAAGCCAAGGAAGAAGCCTAGTGGAATCCCTTAGAATAATGGGACATTTCCTCTCTATCTTCTCCTGATTTGACTAAACCCTAGATTGGCTAATTGCTGGGGAAAAGTACTGACTCATTTAAGTTTAAGCTCTCCTAAGAGGGAAAATGGATGATGGATGGATAGACTATGAATGATAACAAAAAGATCTATCTAGCATTTTAAGTTTCATAAAGTTTTATGATAAATTAACTTATTTGATTTTCACCTCAAACTTTTGAATATTCACTCAAATGTTATGAAACTAAGGCTCAGAGAAATTATACAAATTGCTCACGGTCACATTAAATATTAGAAGTAGGATTCAAACCTGACGGGCAGCAAGGTGGATAGAGTGCTAGGCCAGGCATCAGGAAGACTTATTTTCCTGAGTTCAAATACGGACTCAGACACTAGCTGTGTGACCTTGGGCAAGTTACCTAACCCTGTTTGTTTCATTTTTTTTTCTTCTGTAAAATGAGCTGGAGAAGGAAATGGCAAACCACCCCAATTATGAAGACTCAGGCATGACCTAAAACAACAAGAAAAATTTAAACCCACGTTTCTTTCAAATTTTACAAAACTAGAGCCCTTTCTTGATTCTAGGCTCAGTGCTCCATCCACTGCACCACTTAACTATGGAAGGAAGGCAGGAAGGAAGAAGAGTGGAAAGAAGAGAGGTAGGTAGGTAAGGTATTACATATATTTGTGGCCAAGAAATCTAGCAAGAAGGATCAGGAGTCAAAGGGGGAAAGGGAGAGAAAGAGGTGGGAAGGGCAGAAAATGTTCACTACCATTCACTGTATTTCTTGAAGTTTTTAAAGCCATTCTTCTATTTGTTATTATTCTATGAGGCTGTGAGTCTACTGACCCTTCTGGAATTGTACACTCTATTTCCTTTTGATTTTATGACTTCTTGTCTTCCCCCCCATACAGTCCCTTCTTTTTATCCTTCCTTGAGTTTGCCCAAGTCAAAGCTGCCCAGTGCAAGGTACAGGGCTGTGCTTTCTAAAGTAAGTTGACTTGGCACTTAAAGAATTTCTTCTTCCTTAGACTTCCTAGATGTCAAGGACCAACTTTCTCTGAGGTGAAGGAAGTGGGAGATTTTCAAACAGATGCAGTTTTGAAAGCTTCCTCTGGTGCCAGTAGTGTCAAAGAGACCAGGCACTCTCCTTTCCAGAGGAGCAGGCTGGGAGGGAGCTTTGTGGAACCAGCAGGTACCTGTCCTCCAAGCATCAATGGAGAGTGGGAGAGAGGGAAGGTTTGCACACCGGGGGGCTAATTTTGCCCCTACTAGAATTCTTCCCAGGTTTACTCAACAACACAGCCAGTTGAGTCCTGTTCAATTCAACTCAACAAGCCCTCTACCCAGCACTGGAAGTCCTGAAGGCATCTGCTGTCCTTCTCTGTAGTTCCAGCATAGTCTTGGCCTGCATTTATTAACTGTTCTGAATCACTATGAGGGGCAACGAAGGTGAGGCACTGAAAGGATCTTCTGAGATGAGGTATGAGCTTGGGAGTTCTTTTGATGCCTGCCAAGGGTCTAGGAAACCAGGAAAGTTGCAGGGGTGCAGGGGCAAGATTCCTGCCACCATGGTGATCCTCAGCTGGCTGCACAGGCCTCCAGGCCCCTAATCTGACCTGGAAGGGCTTTTAGAGGTCTTGGGATAAGCTCAAATGGTCTGAGTAGTGGACTGACAGGTCCTGAAGCCAGCAGGGAAGTAAGATCGAAGCTGGGATAGAAGTGGACAAGGAAGGAAGATGATTCACTTCATTTTTAAAGAGATATATTTCTATTCATCTAAATTTATTTGGGATTGAAATTTGAGATATCTGAAGACACCCTGAGATGTTACTAAGCTATAAGTTATTATCCTATATCTTTTAAGTTGTTTTGGGGGGAGCTTCCCTGGTTTCTCACTTGTTCTATGTTTTTTTTTTCTCCCTTCAATGCCAAGATGGAATCATGATGGAAAACATATAGTTTAACATATGTCCTATTAAAGTTTAAAGCCTGGGGAGACTAGGTGGCACAGTGAATAGAGCACTGGCCCTGGAGTCAGGAGGACTTGAGTTCAAATCTGGCCTCAGACACTTAACACAAAAACTAGCCATGTGACCTTGGGCAAGTCACTTAACCCCAATTGCCCTCCAAAAAAAAAAAAAAAGCAAAAAGAAAAGTTTAAAGCCTTTGTCTCCATCCACCCTGAGTAACAGCTGACATTTATAGTATTTTAAGATTTTAAAAATGTTTTACATATATTTTCTTCTTGATTTCCAAGTAGTCTGCAAAGTTTAAATCTCTTTATAACTGTTAGCTACTATTATAAATAATCTAGACATGCTGTGTGCTCCTACTTTGTGGATGTTTTCTAAAGAGATGGCACAGCTTATACCTATAATATTTTCCCCATCTTTAAACTCAAGCATCCCTCCAGGATTAATTAAAATCCCACCCCTCTATCCTTTATGGAACCAAACCACACTAGCTTTTCTCTTCTTCAACAAGCATTTCCATCAATAGGAATTTATTAAATATTTACTATGTGCCAGACACTGCTAAGCATGGAACCTTCTTGCCCTTCCATAGCACTTTGTGTCTGTCATGTAGAACCTGGCATTTAATCATGTTTTATTGTCCTCTAATTGTTATGCTTAGGTGCCCAGCTAACTAGACTATATGCTCATTCAGTGCAGACTTTTCATCTTATGTGGCTATTTTCCAAAGTCCTAGTCCTGTCTCTTCCATTTAGTATCTATGTGACCTTTGAAAAGATAAGCCTAAATGTCCTCACCTGGAAAATGAAGATCCCAGTACCTATCCTATCACATAGTACTGCTGCAAGGATAAAATGGTCTATGAGTATAAAAGAACTCTGAAAACCATATGACAATACAATTTAGGGGTAAAACGTGTTGTGTTCTTGGAAAATATCCACAAGGGGAGGAGTATCCAGCATGTCTAAGTTATCAATAATAGTAGCTAACACCTATATAGAACTTTAAAGTTTGCAAACTACTTAGGACACATTATCTCACTTGAAATTCCCAGCAGCTCTTCAAAGTGGGTTATACAGGTAACATCCCCATTTCACAGTTGAGGAAACCAAAGCTTAGTGACTTGCTCATGTTCACACAGCTAGTGAGTGCTAAAGGGAAGGATATGGACCCAGTCTCTCTTAACTCCTATTGTTTTGTTATTGTTCCTCTGAATTGCATAGGAGGAACAGGAAGGGTTCATTTTTTTTACAATCTAAAAGTGGCAATGAGGGAGCTGTCTCTGGTACTGGGTACTCAAAGGCGATGGGACAATCTTTGCCTACTAAGTGCTGTGGCGCCTACCATGGTCAATAACCTAGGACTGGCTAAACTCTATTTGACCTTTGTGCATGAGGCAGATTTCTGGGCTACGTGCTAACATAGAGGGAAAGCATGTAAGTGTTTGTAGAAGTATCATTTAAAATTAATTGCAAAGAAAGAAAACTGCCACCTGTATAAAATTATTGTACCATAAAGCTGCAAGTGAAACAGGGGCTCCAAGTGTTCTCTGTCTTCTGGGGTCTGTGATTTGCTTCTTTGAGACCTAATTACTGTTGCCACTCTATTTTGCTATCACCAGAGGAAGTAGTGCTGAATGGGTGAAAGCCAATCCACAATTACGTAACAACAGTTTCAGGATATCCAATCCTTTGCTATATGTAAGGCTGAATTCAGTACCAGGCCTGAGAATTCATTTGGGTCTAGGATAACAGGTTTGGGGTGGGGGCTGCAAGGAGAGAAGCTGCTTACATAGTTAAGGCAGCCAGCAATTTACCCTGGGCTATAGAAGCAGCAGCTGTGTTATGAAAAATCCAATCAAGTCCCAACTAAGCTGCACTTCAAAATGGGATGCCATTAAACACAAGCAAGAGAGTCACTCTGTGATACAGTGCCAAGGACCTCTGGAAGGAGACCACAGTTAGACAGAAGGTACAACATGCAACCAGGGGTAAGAATAGGAAGGTCCTAGATCTTGATGGAAATGTGCATTTTGAACCCTTAAAGAAAATCCTCTCCTATAAAGAATGCTACCATTCAAGGGGAAAAGGAGAAGACTATGTCTGTGGTCACCTTAAAGTCCCAGGCACAAAGCAATCAACTCCAAGGCAGAAGCCACTCTGCAGTTATGGCTGACAGGAAGAAAGGGGGATGTGGAAGCACCATTCTTCCACTGCCGTTCAGCTCTGTCAGTGTTTCCTATGTGTACAACTCTGTGTTGTACATGCTCTACCATGTCAGTTTGTATCATGACATAGTCAGTCAGACAGTCCAGGAAACTGACTTTGTTGCTACTGTCCAGCACTGCCACTGGAAAGAATAAATGCACCTCAAATCTTGGACTTTCTCTAGACTAAAAAGCCCACCCTTCCTTTTGGAACAGTGCCATATTACTTAATAAGTTCTTCTTGAGGATGAAAAGGAAGCACAGTAGAGGCAGCTAGGTTAATCACAGAGTTAAAAAACAAACAGAGAAGAAAATGGTATCTGGTCTGAAGAAAATGTGCATGGGAGCACTGCATAATTCTAGAGAACGGAAGGCTATTGATGTGACTAGATTAGCTGTTACCCTTCCCCATTCCCAGAGGAATGAACAGTGTGTCAAAACGAGAATCCTCATAAAGCTTTCCTACAGAAGAAGGCATCAGGGGCTACCTCAGCAAAGTGCTTTTAAACAGCTCAGAGCAAAGTTTAATATCTGTTGCTTAAAACAAAATCAATTCCACAATCATGCTTAAAAAGGTTTTGGTTTTTTCTTTTGGACAGGGGTGGAATGTTGAGTTTTTGGGGTCATATAGCATGAAACAGGTAGGTAAATGAGAGTTCTGAATTTTGGCTCCACTTACAACTGACTCACTCTTTGGCCTTGAGCAGAGTCGCTTACCCTCCACACATCTGGGCTTCCTCATCTGTGTGCTGGGATAACTAACAGTGACCGGGGCGGGGGGGGGGTAGTTGCTGGGTGAGTTAAATAATGGCACTGTAATATGAAGAAATGAAAAGCCTTGCATTATATCATCAGGTCACTTTTCAAAGCACCTTCCTAACAAAGCATCAGGATGAAATACAAACTCAAGTCACTGTTCTGCTCGCTCTCCAGACCACTTCACTAAAGATCAGAGAGCTCTTTTTGTGATACTCTTAACAGGTGATTCTGCACTAGATCCTACATGTTATTTACATGTTGCTTCTGCCCTTTTTGGGGAGGGAAGGCCCCGGTACTTAGAAGAGTTCCTGGCACATACTAGGTGCTTAGTAAATGCTTGTTGCTTGACTGGTCCAAAGTCACCAGAGGCTAAATTAGGATTCAAGGCTTGCTCTGACATCCAGGGGATATATTCAGGGGGCTCCAAGGGCTGAGCTCTGATGACAAGATGATAAACTTTACCAGGCCTGACAGAGACTGTCGTGGTCCATAGGCAAATTACTAATTATAACAAGGAATAGTAGCAAGGGCTATTAGCAAATACAATATGAGGACTGAAAATATTGTTCTACAAATTATTGGGAGCAGGGGGACTTAAGTAATGGCCTACATATATTGTGTGATAGCCATGGCAAAAAGACAAGTGACTTCTTTAAATTCAAAAGTGCATATCCTTTTAGAAAAGAAAGTAAAGTAACTTGAGAAATACCTCTTCACTCTTAAGAAAGGAGTGATTTTTTTTTAAAAGGAGGTTAATTTATTGTCACTGTTCCAAATGTACAAAAAAAAAAATAAGAAAATAACTCCCAATTCAACTGCACCCCCCCTCCCCACATCCACTCAATATTCTCCTAACACAAACAATCCTCCTCTCACTTCCAGCCCCCTCCTTCCTCCTATGCAAATATCAATTGGTCCTGGTATTGCCATTAACAATGCACCTAAAGAGACAGTCAGAGAAAATTACACAGGATTCAAATGACATCCCTCCTGTCTGCTCATCCCTGAGGCACTGGTTGTCCTATCATAGGTAAAAGTCCTATACAAAGTGGTCTATTTGTGGCTGCTACTTTAGAGATCTTCCCCTGCCTTCTTTTTGGATTTTTCCTTTGTATCACAGGAGGATTTGTAGGTTCTGTTTGTAAGTAGTGAGTAAATTCATTAATTTCATGGCCACCTTCATATTTCTATGGATTCTTCTTCTTATTGGCTGGAGAAAAGTAGACGGTAGGGAAACCTCTGATGTCATATGAAGAAGGCACATCACTGGTTACAACAGCCAAATGTGCTGTGACAAATACTGGGATCTTTGCTGAACTTTTCTTCCTACTCTTTGTACTTGGGCTCCACGTTCTTACAGTGACCACATCAGAACATCTTTAACAGAAGTCACAATTTGATCAAAGTTCTCAGCTACCACTACCTTCACAGGTTCATCATTATTTTCTGGGATATAGTCAGTCTTTAAGGATGCCATTGAAGGAATTCTTCGGGAATTGCTCAAGGGCCTTCTTGTTATGGAGAACTCTTGCATAACACATTTTTCTCTTTCCACAGTTTTGATAGCAACAGCAGGCACATCTCTAAAAGTTCTTTTACAAGCCAAAGTCAGAAAGTTCATGGCTAAAAAGTTTTGTGACTAGCAACAGCCAACTTGAGTTTCTGTTGAGCTTTCAGAAATTTCTGTTCCATAATCATTACTCTGTTTTTCCAGCATCTGAACCCTTTAGTATTCACCTCAGAGTCCACATCATAGTAATCCATAAGTAGATTCTTGTCCTGGAGTAAGTCTTTGTTATCTTCTGTCATGTGAGGGCAAATACCAAAAATGTTCTTCAAAATTTCTTAATTTTGCCACTGGTTATCTTTTCCTTGGTGTATTGTATAGTCTCCCTCAAATCTCTTGGTGAGATGTGGAGGCCAGAACAAAGTGATGCCCTCTCCATCAAGATCATACTTCTTCACCAGATCATCAACACTGGTATGTGTGCAAAGTGATAGTTCTCCCTCAAGTTTGTAGCTGCTTTTAGGAAGTCTAAGAAAGATCCACTGAAGAAGGTTTGTCACTAATGAACTTCTCAAAATCTTCTGTACTCATGAGAGGAATTGAAGCCTGCATCTTCTTATGATGACTCATAATTCTATCACTGACTCCATATTTATTACAGGTATTTGAGTTGGCAGTACAGTCAGCCTTTGCTAAAGGAGCTATTCCTTTTAACCTAGTTGCTGCAGTTTCATATTCTGGTGTAAGCCTCTTACCAATGTCCACACCAGGATGAGAAGAACCCTACTAGAATGAGGCTGGCATTGCCTATACCAGTCACATGCCACTAAAAGTTTTTGTCAGTGAGTACACTGGAAGTGGCCAGGAACAGTGCCAGACCTGGGAGCAGGGTGAGGTGGTGTCACATGGCCATGGTACTGAACAGGATCAAGGCAGCTTTGAAAGGAGTGGGGAGAGGGAGGCAGGAAGGACCAGTCCAGGTATTGTTTCAGCAGCTCACATGATGTCAGGAATGATTTTTAAAATGTGAAGTAGGCTTCAATGTTAAAACAAAAAGGAAAAAGGAACTGAAGAGTTGGAGAGGAATTCTCCTCAATGTCAGGAGGTTAAAAAGTAGAAGAAAATAACAGAGAAGAAAAAGGAAAGAGGAACCACTGAATATTTGGAATTAAGTAACAGAAATGATTTCTGCCCTAAGAGGAGGAGAAAACTAGACCTTATGAGAAGTCCTGCTTGATCTCCAAGGAATAATAATGTAAATCCATAGGTATCATCCTATAAGGGATCATCTAGGAAGGATGATAAAATGAAGAGGTCAGTGGTGGCGGTGCTGATGGGATAAAGATGGAAAAGGCCGATGTGGAAAGTCAACAGCTAAGTAAGAGGATGTTATCAGAGAACAATGGAAGTGGAATCAAGATGGTGGAAGACTTTAGCAACTTCTCTTCAGCTTACCTAGAACCTCTCTGACACTGTCATAAAATACACACCAAACTGAATTTTGAGCAGGCAAGTCAAGACAAAGTCACAGTGAGTCATTTTTTTTCCCAGCCCAGGGAAGATTAAGAGGACAGAAAGGGAGGTCTGCAGACACTGGGGTAGAGGATAGGAACACAGCCCAGTAGAAATGGCACTGTCTATAGGGCAGCAGTAGCATCCAGGGATATTAAAGGTACCAAAAGCCTAGTCAGAAAGATATCCCAGGTACCCTGATCAGGTACCATATAGAAGTTCTGTCACCAATTTACCAATTCTGAGTCACCGTTTCAGGGCAAGAAGGAGCAGATGCAGTTGTAAGGGAGAATGGGTCACACCTGGGTAAGAATCAGGGTATAGAATAGGAGGGCAAGGTCCAGACTTCTCTCTGGGTCATAGCACTTTGGAAGCACCAAAAACTTACAGGCCCCCAGAGCTATCCACAAAAGTAGCAGAAGGATATAAAAGTAAAAGAAGCTTAGGCTGATTAGTTCCCTCACACACCCCCCCCATCCCCCCCCCCCACATCCTGCCTCCCCACAATGAGCAGAGTTCAACTCTAACACAAAGCCCAAAGTCAAGAAATAGGCTGGAAATATGAGCAAACCACAAGAAAAGAACTTGTGCATAAAAAGCTACTATGGTAATGGGAAACTCAAGTACAAACTCAGAAGAAGACAACTAATTAAAAACATCTACAAGTAAAGCCTCAAAGAAAATTACATATAGGAAACAAGCCCAACAAGAATTCCCAGAAGTGCTAAAGAAAGAAATTTTTTAAAAGATTTAAGAATTCTAATAAAAGCAGTAGGGGAAAACTTGGGAAAAGAAATGAGAGCTTTGCAAGAAAACTATAAAAAGAGTTAACGGCTTGGCAAAAGAAGCACAAAAAAGCTGAAGAAAGTAATTCTTTAAAAAATCAGACTACACTGAATGGTTTAAAAAAAGTTTTTTAAAAGAAGTAAACAAATTAGTTAATAAAATATCCTTAAAAATTAGAATTGATCAAATAAAAGCTAATGACTCCATGAGACATCAAGAAACAATAAAACAAAGTTAAAGACCAAAAAAAAGTAAAAGAAAATATGAAAAGTATCATAAAAAAACAACTCTTAGAAAACAGATTGAAGAGAAATAATGTAAAAATTATTAAACTACCAGAAAGATGTGAACAAAAAAAGTGCCTAGTGATCGTATTTCAAGAACGTATAAAGGAAAATTGTCCAGATATCTTAGAACCAGAGGGCAAAACAGAAATTTAAAGAATCTACTAGTCATCTCCTAAAAGAGATCTCAAAATGAAAACTTCCAGGAATATTATAGTCAAAGTCTGTAGCTCCCAGGTAAAGGAGAAAATGAAAGCAGCTAGAAAGAAGTAATTAAAAAACTATGAAGCCACAGTCAGGATCACACAAATTTAGCTGCAAGCACTATGAAGGAAGGAGAAGAGGTCTTGGAATATGATATTCTGGAAAGTAAAGGATTTAAGATTACAACCAAGAATAAGCTACCCAGCAAAACTGAGTATAATCCTATAGGGGAAAAAACTAGACATTTAAATAAATACAAGTTTTTTCAAGCATTCTTGATAAAAAGACCAGAGCTGAATAGAAAATTTGACATTCAAACACGAGACTTAAGAGAAGCATAAAAAAAAGGTAAATTTAGTAAGTCATAAGGAACTAAAAGCAAGTTAAACTCTATACTCCTATATGAGAAGATAGGCATGTGACCCCTAAGAACTTTATCATCACTAGGACAGCAAGAAGAAATCTACTTAGAGGGCATGGGTATGAGTCTATTATGCTGGGATGATCTCAAAAGATGAACTGAAGTCTGAGGAAGAGGGATGCACCAGGAGAAGGGGGAAAGGATGGGAAGAATGGGGAAAATTTTCCCATCTTAATGAGGCACATGAAGAAGAGTTTATACAGTTAAGAGGAGAATGGGAGGAGTGAACAGACAATGCTTTAACTTCACTTTCCACTGGTTCAAGGAAGGAAGAACACACACACACACACACACACACACACACACACACACACACACACGAGTTCTCTGGTTCTAAGATTTCTAGTCATGATCTCAGATAAAGAAAAGGCAAAAATAGATCTAATTAAAAGACATAATAATGGAAGCTACACTTTGCTAAAAGATACCATAGACGATAAAGTAATATCAATACTAAATATATGTGAACCAAATGGCATGGCATCAAAATTCTTGAAGGACAAGTTAAATGAGTTATAGGGGGAAATAAATAATAAAACTATAATGGAAGGAGGTAGAAATTCAATTTACATCTTTCAGACCTAGATAAATCTAACCATAAAATAAACAATAAGGATATTATGGAGATGAACAGAATTTTAGAAAAGTTAGATATGACAGAATACTGAATAGGAACAGAAAATACTGGAGAATACTGAATAGGAACAGAAAAGGTACATGGTACCTCCAAAAAAATTTACAATATAAAGGCATAAAAAACTCACAAACAAATGCACAAAGAACAGAAATATTAAATTCACCATTTTCTGATTATAATGCAATAAAATTACATTCAATAAAGGGCATTTGAAGCACAGATTAAAAAGTAATTACAAACTAAATAATCCTAAAGCATGAGTGGGTCAAAGGACAAATCACAGAAACAATCAATAGTTTCCTTAAGGATAATACAACAATAAGAAAACATACCAAAATTTGTTGGATGCAGACAAAGCAGTACTTAGGGGAAAATTTACATCTTTAAATGCTTACATCAATAAAAGAGAGAACAGATCAATGAATTGTGTATTCAACTAAAAAAACCCTAGAAAAACAATAAATTTGGAGGCCCCAATTAAATACCAAAATAGAAATACTAAAAAAAGAGAGATGAATAAAATTTAAAGAAGGGGAAAAAAACACCACTGAATTAAAAAAACAAAACAAAAAACTAAGACCTTTTTTTAAAAACAAACAAAAATAATAAAACAGTCTATTGGTTGATTGGATTGATGAAAGAAAGAAGAAAATCAAATCACTAGAATTGAAAATGAAAGGGGGGAATGCACAATAAATGATGAAAAGAAAAGCAACTGTTAGGAATTATTTCGTTCAGCTTTATGCCAGTAAAACTAACAATCTAAATGAACTGAATGGCTATTTACAAAAATATAAATTTGATTTCAGGAGAGGAAATGGAATACTTAAACAACCCTATCTTGGAAAAAAAGAAATTGAACAACCCACAAATGAGCTTACTGGGCAGAGGGGGGTGGGGGTGGGGTGGAGAACAACCCAGGACCAGATAGAATACAGTGAAATCTACCAAATATTTAACAATTAATCCCAATACTATATAAACTGTTTGGAAAAAAAATAGGTAAAAAAAGGATTCCAAATAAATCCCTTCTATTATACAAATAAGAAAACTATATACCAATTTTCCTAATGAATGCAAAAAATTTTAAGTAAAATACTAGTAAGGAGATTATAACAATATGTCACAAAAATCAGACCCTAGAAACAGGCTGGATTTACACTAGGAATTCAGGGTTGGTTCTGGTAAGCACAACTAAAAATAATAATAATAATAATAATGATAAAAACAACAATCATAGGACTATTTCAATAGATGCAGAAAAAACTCTTGACAAAAGACAATACCTATTCCTATTGAAAATACAATAAGCACAAGAATAAATGGAACTTTTCTTAGAATAACAACATACATAAATACCTACAGCCAACACAGAGCATTATCTGTAATGAGGCCTTTCCAGTAAGATCAGGGGTAAAACAAAGATGTCCACTATTACTATTACTATTCAGTATTGTACTCAAAATGCTAAGCTAAAGTAAAAAGACAAGAAAAATGAATTGGAGGAAAAAATATGTTAAGAGGAAACAAAACTTACTTTTTTGCAGATAATATGATGGTAAACTTAGATAACCAAATATTCAGCTAAAAAACATTGAAACAGCAAGCAACTTCAGCAAAGTTGCAGGATATAAAACAAATCTAAACAAATCATCAGCATTCCTACATATAACCAATAAAACCCAGCAGGAAAAGATAGGGGGAGAAATTCCATTTAAAAATAACTACAGACAGTATAAAATACTTGGGAGTCTATCTGTCAAGACAAACCTATGAATACAATTACAAAACACTTTCTACACAAAACAGATCTGAATAATTGGAGAAATATTAGTTGCTCACTGGCAGGCTAAGCCAATGTAGCAGCAAGCACCCCAATATCCCCAGGGTAGCTGCCAATACAGGTTCTTAGATCTGCTTTTCAAAAGGAAAGCAACTCAAAATGGGTTAACACGCTTATTTTAATCAAACAAACATATGTCATTTAGTTCAGGGGAGAAAGGTCAGCACCCCGAACTTCAGAATTACAGAACTTACAGATCAAACAGACAGGCTTGCAAACTGTCCAACCATTATATCAATACCAAATCACAGTTACCAGAGAGGGAAGCATCAAAATCTGGGTTTTCAAAGCCGGGGGCTCTAAACAACGGCTTCCCAGAGTCTCATCTGGTCAAATCACACAACACTTCTCAAAGTGAGCCCCAAAGCAAAGCCTCTCCTCAGGGTTTATATAGCCTTCTCCTGGCTCAGAGAATGTAACAACCTTCTGGACCCACTGCCCAATCACAAAGCATCAAGGTGTGGGCTTTCCTGAAAAACAAGCCTCCCACCACAGGCTCCAGGTGCACTTAAGCTAGGGGCAGGGAAGATCTTTAAATCTGCATTTCCATTACAGCCAATATGATAAGAAACGACAATTCTACCTACTTATTCAGTGCCACAACTAATCAAACTACCAATGAATTATATGATAGGAAAATTATAATAAAATTCATCTGAGAGAGTTAAGATCAAGAATATCAAGGGAATTCATTAAAAAAAAAGACCAGGGGGTGAAGCCAAGATGGCGGAGTAGAAACAGCTCGTCCAAGCCACTCTGCCCCCAGATTCCCCCCAAACTATGTAAAAGGGGACTCTGAAAAAATTCTGGAGCCCCAGCACCCACAGAACGACACAGAGAAGCTAA
This sequence comes from Gymnobelideus leadbeateri, assembly GCA_011680675.1. Lineage (NCBI taxonomy): Eukaryota > Metazoa > Chordata > Mammalia > Diprotodontia > Petauridae > Gymnobelideus > Gymnobelideus leadbeateri. The sequence goes on along the minus strand of WOXC01009190.1, from coordinate 177,231 downwards.
CCTCCCGATGAGGACAGCCCAGCAGCCCTTCAGGAAGGACCAGCGCAGTGGTCTGGGAGCCCGCAGCGTGTAACGCGCAGAGCGCAGGAAGCGGAGCCGAGCAGAGCCCAGGTCCACGTGAGCCGAGGTTTTAGCCCCAGGGCGGCAGGACCAGCAGCCGGCTGGAGGAACCCCAGAACACCAGGAGCTGTGGCGACTCCAGAATTATCAACATAGACATGCCTAGGACAAAGTAAGAGGTTAGTGTCCTATGGACTTTGGGACCGGTATTTTGAGGAATGCGTCAGCTCCCTCCCCTGGGGGCTAGAAGCCACTGAGAAGACACACCATTTTGTAGTTTTCAGAGGCAGCTCCAGCTCCCGGCCTGCCGAACTGTAGGGAGATCCAGCGATCAGTCTTGGGGGGTAATCACTCTTGCTTTAACCTCCCTGGATCTGGATTGTGATCTAGGGTGGAAGTCGTGGGTGGGTTTACAGCTTGCCAGAAACGGAAGTTGCCCCCACACGTTTGGGACGAAAATTCCTCTATCTGGCCTTAAAGCCATAGTGTGGCAACAAGCCCAAAAGTCAAGTAATTAAGTGGCAACATGCCAAGGCAAAGGAAACAGAAAAATGCAACCCTAGACTCCTATTTTGGGGGCATAGAGCGGAAAAGGACTGTGAGGTCAGAAGTCCTGCTCCAAAAGCCCCAGGGGAAAACATGAGCGGTTGCAGGCCATAGAGGACCTTAAGAAGGACTTTAAAAATCAAATAAGAGAAGTGGAGGAAAAATTGGAAAGAGAAATGAGAAGGATGCAGGAAAAGTATGAAATGAGGGTCAACAGCCTGACTGAGAAAACAACACCTTAAAAAATAGACTAACTCAAATGGCAAAGGAGGCCTAAAAGGGCAATGAGGAGAAGAATGCCTTAAAAAGTTGAATTTGCCAGATGGAAAAAGAATCTCAAAAGTTCACTGAGGAGATTCATTCCTTCAGAGTTAGACTGGAGCAAATGGAAGCTAATGACTTCATGAGAAATCAAGATGCTGTTAAGCAGATTCAAACAAATGAAAGAGTAGAAGGCAATGTGAAATATCTCATGGGAAAAACCACTGACCTGGAAAATAGATTCAGGAGAGACAATTTAAAAATTATTGGACTACCTGAAAGCCATGATCAAGGAAAGAACCTAGAAATCACCCTTCAAGAAATTCTCAAGGAAAACTGCCCTGATGTTTTAGATCCAGAGGGCAAATAGAGGTTGAAAGAATCCACCGATCACCTCCTGAAAAAGATCCCAAAAAGAAAACTCCCAGAAATATTATAGCCAGGTTCCAGAATCCCCAGATCAAGGAGAAATACTCCAAGCAGCCAGGAAGAAACAATTTCAATATTGTGGAAACACAATCAGAATAGCCCAGGACCTGGCAGCTTCTACACTGAGGGATCGAAGGGCATGGAATATGATATTCCAGAGGGCAAAGGAACTGGGAATGAACCCAAGGGTCACCTACCCAGCAAAATTGAGTATTTTGTTTCAGGGGAAAATATGGTCATTCAGTGGAATAGAGGACTTTCAAGCATTCTTGAGGAAAAACCAGAATTGAATAGAAAATTTGACATCCAGACACAAGAAGCAAGAGATGCCTGAGAAGGTAATCAGGGAAAAGAAATCAAAAGGAACTTATCAAAGTTGAACTATTTACATTCCTATATGGAAAAAACAATAACTGTGACTGATGATATCTTTCTCACTATGAAAATAATGGAAGAAGGGTGTGTGGTCATATGAATACATGTGAATGTGTGTGTATATGGTTACAGTTATATATGGATAGAGGGCATAGGTTGAATTTGTTGGGAAGGGAGAATACTCAAGGGATGAAATTATGAGGTGAGAGAGGAAAGTGGCAAGAGAAGATGGGGAAAGACAGGGTAGGGTAAACTATCTCATGTAGAAGAAGCAAGGGGAAGTGGTTGCAAGGGAGGGGGAAAATAGGAAGGCAAAAAAGGCAAAACCACATTCTCATTGAATTTGGTTCAGGGAGAGAATGACATACATACTAAATGGGCTATCTCAACCTGCAGCAGAATAGGGGGAAGGGGGATGAGAGGAGGGATGATTGATGGGGGGGCATCCTTGGAGGGAGGGGAGGTTGGAAGTACCCACTATAGAAGAGGGACAGGATCATGTAGGGAATGGACCAGGTGGGGGGTGGGATGAGTGGGAGGGAATTATAAGCAGCCTTGTACAATATATCTACTATGATAATGTTTTGCATAGCTAGACATGTACAACATATGCTGAATCACTTATCTCCCAAGAGGGAATGGGTGACAAGGGAGGAAGGAAATGAATCTGAAATTCAAGGTCGTAACATTAAATGTTTCAAATATATATATAAATACCATTATTAATACTCTTTTGCCTATAATTGGGAGATAAGATGTGCAGGCATTGGGACACAAAAAAATTCATCTTCCTCTAATGGAAAAGTCGATGGGGGTATGGGAGAAGGTATGGGAGAGAGCAGATTGGAGGAAGCGATATCTTGTGGGACTGCTATTCTGGGAGGCTGGGTAGGGGAATAATGGGGGGGAAATGATTGTAACTCAAAATCTGGCAGAAATGAATGATGTAAAACAGAAGTTAATAAAGCATTTGTTTAAAAAAAAAAAGACCAGGAAGGGTGGCTAAAAGTATCAGATATCAAAATATACTAGTATTTGATAGACCCCCAAATCTCTGTTATTGGGCAAAAACTCACTATTTTGACAAAAACTGTTCGGAAAACTGGCAGAAATTAGTCACAGACCATCATCTCACATGGAATACCAAAATGAGCTCAAAAATGGGTGCATGATTTAGACATAAAGAATGCCATCAAAAGGGAATCATAGAAGCACAGTAATTACCTGTCTCATCTATGAAGAGGGGAAAAGTTAACTAAACAAGGGACATGGATTTACTGAGATGATTTTGATTAAATAGAACTAAAAAGTGTTTGCATAAACAAAATAAATGTAGCTAAAATTAGAAGGAAAGGAAAGTGGGAAAGAAAAAAAATCATTGCAGCAAGTTTGTCTGATAAAGGTCTCATTTCTCAAATATACATGGAATTGAACCAAATTTATATGAATAAGACACATTTCCCCATTGGCAAATGGTTAAAGGATATAAAGAGACAGTTTTCAGAGGAAGAAATCCAAATTGTCAAGAATCATACAAAAAAATCAGAGAAATGCAAATGAAAACAATTCTGAGGTACTCTCTAATACCTATCTGATTGGCTAAGATGACAGAAAAAGAAAATGACATGCCAGAGAGGATGTGGGAAAATGGGTACACTAGTATACTGCTGGCTCCCAGCCTTGTCATTCAACTGAAATTGCTCTCACCAAAATGACCAATCGCCTCTTAAGTGACAAATCTAATGGCCTTTTCTCAGTTTTTACTCTCAACCTCTCTGCAGCCTGTGAAAACGCTGACCACTACTTTGTCTTCGATACTCTCTTTTTTCTAGCATTTTATGGCACTGCTGCCTTCCTGGTTCTCCTAGCCTGCCTGTCCCAATGCTCCTTCTCAGTCACCTTTGCTAGAAGATACTTTTCCTGATCATGTCTTCTCACAGGGCTCTGTTCTGGGCCCTCTTCTCTCTCTACATTATTTCCCTTGGTGATCTCATCAGCCCTCATGGATTTAATGACTATCTCCATACTAATGATTCTCAAATCTACCTAACCTGCTGACCTCCAATATGGCATCTCCAATTGCCTTTTAGACATCTTGAACTAGATGTCCACTTGGTATCTTAAACTCAACATCTCTAAAACTGAATTTATTATCTCTCCCCCTAAACTCTCTCTCCCACCCACAAGCATGCCTATTGCAACAGGACTGTACCACTCTTCCAGTTCCTCAGTCTCACAACCCAGGAGTCATCCTTGACTCTTCACTAACTGTAACCGCCCCACCCCCCTCACCCCATTCCAATCTGTTGCCAAGGTCTGCCCATTTCATCCCTGAGACACCTCTCCAATATACCCCCTTCTTTCCACCATGCCAGTGGAGGCCCTCTTTCCCTCATGCCCACACTGCTGAAATGGCCTGCTGGTGACTCTGCCTGCCTCAAGTCTCTTTCCATTCTAATCCATCTCCATTCATCCAAAGTGATTTTCCCAAAGCCTAGGTCTGACCATGTCACTACCCTACTCGATAAATTCCAATGGATCCCTATTGCCTCCAGGATCAAACAGAAAATCCTCTACTTGTAGTTCAAAATCCTTCATAACTTAGGGCACCCCCTCCTTTCACTTTTCCAGTCTTCTTACACTTTATTCCCCACTACATACTCCCTGATCTAGTGACACTGGCCTCTTGGCTATTTGACAAACAAGATGTTCTTTCTGTTGGCTGTGGTTATTCTTTCTGGCTGGTCCCCGTGCCTGGAATGCTCTCTCTCCTCATCTCTGCCTATTGTCTCCCCTGGTTTCCTTCAAGTCCCACTTAAAATCCTATCTTCTAATGAAAGTCTTTCCCAATCCTCTTAATTCTAGTGCCTTCTCTGGATATAGCTTGTTTGTATATATTTGTTGTTGTTTCCCCTTTTAGATCACGAGCTCTTTGAGGGCACAGACTGTTTTTGCTTCAGCACTTAGCACTTATGTGCCTGGCACATAATAGGTCCTTAATAAATGTTTATTGATCAATATAGTAGGCACATTCAAAACTTCACACAAGAGACAAAAATCTAAGAAGGGAATCTGCAATAAAACTCATGGTCTTATAAATTTATAAAAATGCACTAAGTAGAGGTAATAAGCAAGGACTGTGGGGAAAGGGGGAAGTACTAAAGGACTAGAAAAGAACAAAGGCTCCAATTTTCAAAAAGAGGAATCTATAAACTAAAGGCTAGTGGGCTTGACTTTGATTCTTGCATTAGTAAAGTGAAGGTCAGTGAGTCTCTAGAAAAGTGATTAGTGGATCATAGTCAGCCTGCAAGGCTTTATCAAGAATCATGCCATATGAGACTAATCTATTTTCTTTTTATTGTTTTGATGGGGGTTTCTAGACCAGAGCATTTGACAAAAGTTCTCTTGTGCTATTCCAGGTTCAAGTTCAATTGGGAAGGTCTCCATTGAAGTGCTTGGCCCTATGCTGTCAAAATGAAGTCAACTAAAGCATTTATTAAGCACCTACTCTATACCAGGATACAAAGAAAGGCAAAAATGTAGGCACTGCCTTTGATAAACTGACATTCTAATGAGGAGACAATACGTAAATAATGAAGTACATGCTGAGTTTGAGATGCCATGAGACATCTACTGCTGGGTATCTAAAAGTGATGTGGAACAGGAGAGAAACTAGGGTTGGAAAAACAGATCTGGGAATCATCTTCACAGAGATGATAATTAAACTTAAGGAAGTAGAAGAGATTACCAAGGAGACAGTATCAAGAGAAAGAGTGGAAGGACCAGGCCAGAGCCTTAGGAGATACACACAATTAGAGGGAAAGGCATGTATGTATCAGCAAATGAGAAGGAACAGCTGGACAGGAAGAAGAACCAAGAAAGGAAGGTCATGAAAAACTAGCTAGAGTATTCAGAATGACATGACCATCCAGCATCAAATGCTACAGAGTGGTCAAGAAGAATCAGGAATGAGAAAAGATTTGACAATTTGTCAGATTTGACAATTAAGAGATCACTGGTTACTCTGGAGAGGGCAGTTTCAGTTGAATGATAGGGTCAAATGCCAGACTGCAGGTTTACAAAAGAGGAAACAGCCTGAAAGATCAGGTGAAGTGCCCAGGGTCACACAGTAAGCAGGTGTCTGAAGTAAGATTTGAACTCATCTATCTAACTCAAGTCCAGCTCTCTGTCTACTGCACCACTTAGTAGCAAAGAGCAGACTGATTCTCCCACTATGACCAGTGAGTTGGGGCTATGAGAAAACGAGCAGCCAGTACATATGCTACATAACATTTTTATCAGTGACTTGGATAAAGCCATAAATGGTATCTCTACTATGTCTGAATCAGACAGAAACCTAGAAGAGATAGCCATACTATATCACAGGAGTGAGGACTCAGAAAACTAACAGGTTAAAAACACTGGGTCAAATCTAGTAAGATGTAGCTGAAAAGGGTTAAATGTAATCTTGTATTTGGATACAAAAAAATAAACTTGACAAGGATACAATGGAAGAGGCCTGGTTAACTAGTAGTCCCTCTGAAGAAGGTCTGGGTGGTTAAAAGAACTTGAAGCTCTATATGAGTGAACAATGTGTGATACGGGAGCTTCGAAAGCTAATTCAATCTTAGGTAGCAGTAAGAGAGTGTAGACTGACTACATCTAGAACTTTGTGTTTAGTTATAGGGTACTGTGAGAGATAGCAAAGGATTAAGTTTCCACAGGCCCCAGAACTGGGTAACAAAACTTAAAGGAAACAAGCACTAGCCTTCTTCTCCTTGGTTGTCCCTCCCACATTTGGTATGTAGATATGCACAAGTAAAGGATTGAAAGATATTTCCTTCTGATTGGGTAGAAGGGTCAAATGAATAATTATGGTAATGAAGGACTGAAGTTGCTTTGCGCTGACTAGTTTGAGAATGTGAGCCCACCTCACTGACAAATGGTGAGATAGGACAGGGGAGTGGGCCCGGTTAAGATTAGGATAACAGAAGTCTGCAAGCTTCTTTTTGCACTCCCTGGCAAACAGGGCTGTGCCTTTTCTCATGAGAAAGAATAAAGACCTTTTCTGCTTTCTGACTCAGGTTCTGATTGTGAAGATCTGGCAGCGGTTTTTATCCCACACAGTGTGATACATTTTGGGAATGACCTTGACAAGCTGGAGATCATCTAGAGCAGTTCACCCAGAACGGAGAAAGGTCTTAAGTTCACATAAAGAGTGAATGAAAAAACTTGGACTATACACCTGGAGAAGAGAAGACTTAGAAGTATTAAAAGCAAGGGCTATCATACAGCAGAGGTATTAAGACTTGTTTTAAAAGGCCCTACGAGCAGAATTAGGCATGAATGGGTGGATGTTGAAAAGAGGCAAAACAGGCTGGACATGAGGAGAAACTTCTTAAAAACTAGAGCTATCCAATAGACTGGGCTCCCTTAGAAGGTACAGGGTTTTTCCCAAATGGGTTTTTTCTAGCAAATGCTAGATGACCACTAATCACATATGGTGTGTATGGAAAGAAAGCTGCTGATTCTGGGTCTCAATTTGCTAGCTGTTGGGTTATTTTTCAACCATTTAGTCTTGTTTGATTTCAATATTCTAGCAACTTTCTGGTTATAAAGATTTCAGGCAGAGCAGGCAACCTTTGGTTTCATAACTGAAAACAATAACAGATTTGTTGTATCCCACATTTGGAAAACAACTTTAAAAAATGCACCTTTCTTCTGAGACAATGCATTTCTTTCAAACAATGTTTCAAAGCAGCAAGGTATAGAATACAAGCACTGAATCCTCACTGATGGGAATATGATCTGTGATATTCTATCACAAGGGCTGCTACTAAATTCACCATGTATAAATCACGAATGAAGCATCATTTCTGAGATGTTAATGACAGCAGATATGAAAGAGTGAATATGAAGAAAAATGACAAGTGATAAGTACAGACTCTATGGCACAATACAGTAGCTTTCTATTCATACTGCCTTTACTTTCAGAAAAAAGCAAAAGAGAACATACATTACAGAACAGTCTATATGGTGACAATTTCAAGGAGAGCAGGGTCTGAGGGTGGTCAAAGTAGCATCCTCCCAGAGTGACACAGGAGCACGCATTTAAAATTTTAAATATTACTTTTTAACACATGGCCATATTCTTAATGCCAGAAAACTGTTCTCTATGACCCGCATTTCTTTTGCAGTTTCAGTATTCTTTGAAAGCTTAAAGCCAGAGGAGACAGGAACACACAGGGAGCATAGATTTCAAATCAAATCATGACTGAGACGCAGAGATTTCTGACTAAAGTCCAGCAGCGAACAATTAAAGCCAAGGGAGCAAAACCTTCATCAACCTAATGACAGTGTTGTTCATGGGCACAGAGAGATCTTAGTTCTTTCAGTTCCAATATGATTTGGGGACGGAGGAAGAGAAAACATGGATAAACAACAACACTGGAGTATTGCCCCAAGAGTGAGCTACATGTGTGGGAGGTAGGGCCAGGTGCTGCACTGGTTCTGTAGTAGCAGCAGGCATGGCCTCATGGGGTTACCACAGTAACCACGAGAGGAAATTGCAGCTACAGACTCCTCAGGGGGAAGGATTGAATTTTTCCTCTAAGCAGCTATTGCACAGGATATAGGCAAATGTCATTTTCCACCCATTTTCCCTTTGCCACAAGAGCACAGTTTAAAATCAAATCAAGTCTGAGAATCACTTGGAAAATAAAAAATGCAGGATACTATTTAAAGTTATATGGGAAAAAAGTGTAGTAGTGCTTTCATGTGCTTTGGAGGAAAGGGTGTAGGTACTGTCTCTTAGCAGGGGAGATGAAGTTTTAGGGAAAACTAGACAGAGAGCTCAGATAAATAAAAATAAGCCTTATGACAATATCTGGTCTTTTTTTCCCTAGTAGCAATGAGAACCCATCTCACTGGAGATTCCCTTTCCTTATGGTGCTCAAACTTTTTTTTTTTTTAAGAAAATAAGAATTTCGGGGTGGCTAGGTGGCGCAGTGAATAGAGTACCAGCCCTGGAGTCAGGAGGACCTGAGTTCAAATCCAACCTCAGACACTTGACACATTTATTAGCCATGTGACTTTGGACAAGTCAACCCCAAATGCCCTCTAAAAAAAAAAGAAGAGAAGAAAGTAAGAATTTGTATCTTCATTGAGTGATTACACACTAATTTCTCCCACGTTAAACTACTATTCTCATCAACATTTATAAAGATAGAACTCCAGCTGTCATTTTCTAGATTAGCAATAAATTAAAAGGTGTTGGGGCAGCTAGGTGGCGCAGTGAATAGAGAACTGGCCCTGGAGTCAGGAGAACCTGAGTTAAAATATGACCTCAGACACTTGACACTGACTAGTTGTGTGAACTTGGGCAAGTCACTTAATTCCAATTGCCTTGCCTCCCCCCCTCAAAAAAAAAAAAAAAGTGAAAAGTGTTTCTCCCTCTAGGCCAGGAAAAAGACCATGTGCCAAGGAAGAAAGAGCAGCACAGTGAGAGCCCTTGACACTGTGCCCTGCCCAAACCAGGTGAAGGAAGCAGAGATGCTAACCCTGAAGAAGAGAAGGAGGAGAGATAAGGTAATGTGCTGGCTGGCTTCAAATAAATAAAGGGCTGGCACATTAAGAGAGCATTAAATTTGCTCTACTTGGCCCAAATTGGGACCAAAATCCAGTCTTCCCATCTCTAATACGCTATCCATTGACTCCTCTGCCTACAGCAATCCTAGAAAAGTCATCTCAAGCCAAAGAGCTCTATATGGTGGGACCTAGATTAAATTGTGTCTTTACTGACATCAAATTCTGTTGCATTCAATAGAAATGGAGCTCCACTCTCCAATGAGATACAAAATCCCTGAAAACGGGGTGGAATAAAGTTGGATTATTTGATTATTATTTTTTTCTTTTTGGTGTGAACCTGGGATTTTATCTGTATGGGGAACCAGTAGTATGGAAGTTCCTTCTGCTAATGCAAATTGAAAACTACTGTATAAGATAGTTTTAGAATAGCTGTTGATGATGCCCAAGAGATTGAATGACTTGCCTAGCTTCAGATAAACCAGTATGAATTTGAGGCAGGACCTGATCCTGTTTTCCTGAGTTGGAGGCCACCTCTCTATCTGGATTGCTTATACCATAAGCTTAACTTTGTCCAAAGGGAAAGAAAAAACAGTAAATACAGCATTATTTTGCCCCAAGAATACCATGACTATTTTTCTCTCAATGAAAATGAATTACACTATGAAAACTATTTATTACTATATTGCTTAATTCATCTTTGACATGCAGCACTCATTTTCCTTTGAAAACTGTGTGCATTAGACATGAAAACTGAGTTGTGTTTCAGGGATAATACAAAGTTTTGAGATCAGCTCTCTGACATATAAATGCTTATGATTTGCTTATGAGCAGCAGCCTATGAGTAAGAGAGTTCATGTACAAATCAATGAGTGGGAGTCACATTGGCATCTCATCTCTGTAGTGTGTGTGGGTATATGTGGATCCAGTCCTGTTGATACATGCAGCTTCACTCATAGCTGCTTTTATGATGGGGAAAATGGTTCACATGAGTGCATATCTGACAGGGATTGGGTTATTTTTTAGATGTAGTCAGTTTTGGAAAGAAGAGTAGATGCAAAAAGATTAGAAGTGGCTGTTTGTGTTTCTTAGACAGTAGAGAAATAGATGGTAGAAAGGTATGCCTTAAAAAGGCATAAACACAGGCAGAGAGGAACCAAATGATTCCTATCTGTAGGTGACATAACGGTTTATGTAGGAAGTCCTAGAAAAAAATCAGGTAAAGTATTGGGATACAAAATACAGCTCAACTGTGTATATGTGCAGTAAGTCTGAAATACCTTCCTTCTGTTAGGAAAGCAGAAAAGGAAAGGGATGTAGTTTAAAAAACAAAACAGAAAAACCAAAGTTATTTCCAACTAGCCAATCTTTGCTTTCAGTTTTCTGGTTTCTAGAAAACTTCCTTTTCAGGCAGAGGAAGTATACTAAGTGCATCTGAGCCTCTAGCTTCTGACAATCAGTACCAAGATGATGAAGCCAGGAGATTTTCATTCTAGTTTTTCAGGAGAGTGCTTTTGATGGTGAAATCTATGGACTGACTGCCCAACAGAACTGGCATGTCATCAGTAAACCTCAGTGAACCTTCCCTGTAAAAAGGATCATTGCTGTCTTATGGGCAGGTACCACAACAAATATTGATACAAAGTTATAATGAAAACAAAATGTTATTTTTCATGCTGACCAACTGATTGCCACCAACAGATCAAGATTTGGGCAAAGGTTACAAATCTGAATGATTTATGAACTATTACAGGAGTATACCTATTTACTTTATTTATTTATTTATTTTTTTGCTTTTTGGAGGGGGGGAAGGTAGGGCAACTGGGGTTAAGTGACTTGCCTGTTACATGTCTGAGGCCTGATTTGAACTCAGGTCCTCCTGACTCCAGGACCAGTGCTCTATTCACTGCGTCACCTAGCCACCCCAGGGAGTATACCTATTTAGATGAACTGAGGAATCCACAAAGACAACTGCATGGAAAATCAGTTCCCCTTCCACTTGTGACCATCACATGGAGGAAGCTATTTTGGTAAACTGACACTTTCCATGTCTATTAACTACTTTTTAAAAAAGCAACAAATAGGTTACAAGTTCTGCAACATATGTACCTTAACCAAGTTTTCAGAGCTTAGTCAACAAGGGCCCAGAGAAATGGTCTACAGCAGACTTCAGGTCAGGCTACTCTTCTTTAGCATCAAACAAAGACAGGCTCCAGCTGTACTCCACTGCACTGGTTTGCTGTGTTAATGCACCTGCCTGATTTGATCATCTGTCATTCCCTGTCTTGGAAGTTTCTTTTAAATGGATCAGTAGTTAAATTTGCAAAGGCCATCTGCCTTATATTAAAAAAAATAAATCAATGACCATTTCTTCTGTGCTCACATAACTCAATTAGTAAGGCTAGGCTGATAAAGTATGACAAGGACATGATGCCACAGACCACGCCATCTTTTTTACATGATTGATTAAATGGAACTCTGACCTCACAGACTATTCTATAATTTTAATTTTGTGTCACCCAAAGTCCAATTATAATAATTAATTGCTTGCTCTATCATTCTGTAGCGTCCTTTACCACTCCATTAAGAGCATATGCTAACCATAAAGAAGAGGTGAGGAGTTCATTAACAACTTAGGTCTAAATTCGTATGTCTACACAAAAGACTGACTTAAAGCTGAATGTCCAACACTGATTGATAAAACTGACATTACACTAAAAAATTATTTTACTTGTTTTGGTGAAAATGAACGTTTTCCTAATTAAAGTTTACAAAGTAAGCCTCTGAATTATTTGTGGATTTTGTTTACACCCTTAGTAGACAAACTGGCTCAAACAAGTTCAACAATATACATTCTAATCAAAAGGAAGCTCTCTTACAGTAGGAGAAAAACGCATTAGATAGGAATACATGAGATGTTGGCCTGAGTACAGTTTTGTAGTATATTTGTCAAATGTATACAGAACACATCTATAGAAAGCCATAATCTCTACATCTAAATTTTTTATAAGCTGGGGTTGACAACCCCCCCCCCCCCTTCCCCAAATCCAATTAGCTGAGAGGATCCTTATATACAAAGAAGCACTGAGGACAAAGAACCTGTATCCAACAAATTAACTAGTCTACTGCTAACTTTTTGGTTTCCTGGAACTAGAAGCCCAAGGAAAAATGAAGCAACCCCCCACCTCCCCCACCCCAATGTAGTTGGTCAAGATGCAAAATTAAATCTCAAAATTTTAAGCAACCATCTTTTGTTTTCACAAGACAAATTAAGATGAGTATTCAATCATTAAAGTCATCCTTAATTATTTGATGCAAAAGGCCTATATTACCATAATAATTACACTGTCCAAGGTTCAGGAAAAATTTAGTTTTGTTTTAAGTCAATCTCAAAATGAGCCCATAAGCTAAAGAATACCCAAAGCCCTAACTACAGCTACAGCAGCCTCCAGCACAGTGTTCAGAGGCTCTCTCAGCAGTATAAGAGAAGCATTATTTTAGAAATTTAAAAAAATTTAACATGTGAATTATTGCAATAATCTCCACCAAGCAGCCAAATAATTCTGTGTCTATGGGGTTTGTAAGCATGTACAGTTTGCTCTCTATTCTTCTAAATCCAGTCAAAAGAAAGGTACAGATTTGGGCCAGCATTTTTGAGAACGGCAACATGCTGCCAAGCATCAGAAAAGCCAAGCACTCTACAGTGATCACTCAGAATGGGTCTAAGAAAGTGCTCATGACTCCAAATTTAAAATACAATAAAATATTTCAGAAAGTTAATAAGTATATAGATTTGTTTCAATTGCTATAAAAGGGACTTCCATATGGCTGTGTACAGATAGGGCTCAGGACTACAATTTCCCCTTGGAGATAGAGCAAAAATGAATAATTAACTGTTCTTAACCATTTGTTCCAAATAATAACTTAAGCTTGGTAGGGAATAATCCAATCCATTATTTACAAATTCTAAGAAATATCACTAAAGCAACTGTTTCAATACCTGAGAAAAGGAGGATATCAGTGGAAGGTTAAAAGTGATATAACTAGAAAAGAACGAATCTGACTTTTGGAAAGATACTGTTCTAAGGTATGAAGAAAACCAAAAGAAAAATCATCAAGATTTACTTATTTAGTGCCATATTGGTCAATCCATCAAAGCTCAACATAGAGCTAGAAAAAAATAACAAAATTCATCATAACCAAAAAAGAATATCAAAGGAGTCAAATTTTTTTTTAACTAGGAAAGGAAGCCTAGCAATACCAAATCTCAGACTATACTACAAAGCTATAATCATCAAAACAATTTAATACTGGGTAAAAAATAGAGAGATCAGTAGAACAGATTAAGAATATACCAAGGAAAATGTGTACACTTACCTAATGTTCGATAAACCCAACTCAGAGCCCAGCTATTTGGGGCATGAAGTCACTATTCAACAAAAACTATTGGGAAAACTGTAAATTAGTCTGACAGAAACTAGGCATAGACCAACATCTCACACCATGCAACTACATAAGTTAAAAATGGGTACATGATTTAGAAATAAAGGGTGATATCATTAGTAAATTAGTGGAACATGGAAGAAATTACCTGTTGGATTTGTGGAGAAGAGTTCATGACCAAACAAGATAGAGAGGTTTACAGGAGATTAAATGGATAATTTTGATTAAATAAAATTAAAGCATTTGCACAAATAAAACCAATGCAGCTAAAATTAGAATAAAAGTAGGAAAGTGTATGTGAGGCAATCTTTGCAAGAAGTTTTTCTGAGCAAGGTCTCATTTCTGGGATACATAGAAAACCAAGTTAAATATATACCCTGCCCCCAAGAAAAAAAATCATCCTCTAATTGTTAAATGGTCAAAGGATATAAACATGCAGTTTTCAGAGGAAGAAATCCAAATTATCAGGAGTCAGCTTTTTAAAAAAAAATTCTCTAAATAACTAATAATTAGAGAAAGGCAAATTAAAATAACCCTGAGGTATGGCTGCACATCTATCAGATTGGCTAAATTGAAAAAAAAAAAGAGGAAAATGACAAATGCTGGGCTGTGGGAAAACAGGTACTCTGATAGAATTGTGAATTAGTCTGACCATTCTGGAAAGTAATTCAGAACTACACCCCAAAACCTATAAAACTTGCATAGTTTTTGAGTCAGCAATACTGCTACTAAGTGTATACCCCAAAGAGATCAAAGAAAGAGGAAAAGGACTAATATGTATAAAAATATCCATAGTAGTTCTTTTTATGGTGGCAAAGAATTAGAAATTGAGCCCATCAACAGAGAAATGGCTGAACAAGTAGTACATGAATGTGATTTCTATTTTGCTATAAGAAATGATTAAATAAAAATTAAAATAATTCTATTTTGCTATAAGAAATGATTCCAGAGATGGTTTCAGAAAAATCTAAGAAAACTCATATGAACTAATACAAAGTGGAGTGAGCAGAATCAGAAGAACAATTTATATAATAACAGCATTATTGTGAACATAATGAACACTGAAAGACTTAGTAACTGACTGACAAAATGAGCAGGCACAAGTCCAAAGGACTCATGAAGAAACATGCTATCCACCCTCTAGATAGAGAATGGATGGACTTAAGAGTGCCAACTGAAGCATATTTGTTTTTCTGACATAGTTAATTTGAGAATTTGATTTTTATAACTATACATATTTGTAATGGACTTTGTTTTTCTTGCCATCTCAGTAGGAGGGGAAAAGGGAGCAGGAAAGAGAAAAGAGAATATTTGGAACTAAAAATAAAATAAAACTGAATTTTAAAAAATCACTAGGATGTTGGATTAGAAATTCACAGAAGGTAGAAACGGGCTGCTTGGTTTTCAATAACTTTATAGTATTTGCCACAAATATGAGAAAGAAATGTACACAATTGCCCGTGTTATGGACTGGAGAGTAGATATGTGTCAGGGGTGTGGTGGAAGAACAGCAGAGACACTTGGTGAAAGGGACAAAAGCATCTGCTTTTCCCAAAGAGGCAGCTTCCTGATTTGGTCATAAAAGAACAACAAGTACAAATAAAATCAAACATATAAGGCAGGATAAGAGCTTTAGGAGTCGAGGGTAAGCTCAATAGAAGGAAACTGAGGGAGGCAGTCTGGGTCATGCAGGGAAGAGTCCCAGGGAAACAGAACCAAAGCAATTAAAAAAAAAAAAAGGCTCAGACTTCTCTTGAAGAGGAGATTCTAGGATTTGAATCTAGGATTTGAAATTTCAAATCTAGGATTTGATTTGAAGAGACAGAGGCTGAACAGTAGGAGAGAGGAAAAGCAAGCCTAGAAAAGGATTTCAGGGGCCTTAAGTACTTGGAGGAAGCAAAAGGAGGAGGGGAAAATAAAACACAAAAGACTTCCCCCTCACTGCCTCTCCCCCAACCCCCCACCGTGGGTGGGAAGAAGCTCAAGGGCTTTGCTGCATTCCCCGTCCCCTCATGTCCCCTTTTTAAGTACATTCTCTTGTCCTTTCTACTCCCTCACAAAGAATTTGGAAGGCTAGATTTAACCACTCACTCAAGGTTCCCTGTTCTTTTTACCGATGGACTTTGAGTTTATTAAGCCATTTCAAAATATATTTAACTCTAAGGTTTTCAGAAAAGGACAAACTGGCTAACAAGGTAGGGTAGTCAGCAAAAGTTTCTCTTCCACTATTTTTTAACTCAACCTACATTTTCCCCTTTTGAAGGAAACCAGATGCAGGAGAGTTGAGATATCAACCATGAATACATTTCAACACGCAACTCCCAAAGAAGAACCAGAGTAGAGCTTGGAGACAGACTGAACCGGTTACTGTATATGATTGTGATGGGATGCTATTGTGCTGTATTATAAGAAATGATGAGCAGGATGCTCTCAGAAAAACCTGGAAAGACTCACATGTGAACTGATGCCAAGTGAAATGAGGTGAATCAGGAGAACACTGTACATAGTAAACAGCAATACTGTATGATGATCTACTGCAAACAACTTAGCTAATCTCAGCAATATAATGATCCAAAACAATTCTGTAGGACTTATGATGAAAAGTGCTGTCCATCTCCAGAGAAAGAACTAGTAGAACCTGAATGTGGATAAAAGAAACTTTTTCTTTCTTTTTTCTTTTGTCTGTGTTTTTTTTCTACAGCACGATTTACATGGAAATGTGTTTTGCATAACTACACATGTGTAACCTATGTTAAACTGCTTGCCTTCTCAATGGGGGGGGGGGAGAGAATCTGGAACTTAAAATTTGAAAAAGAATGCTAAAATTGCTTTTTACAAATAAAATATTTTTTTAAAAAAGGACATGGGAACAGAGACAGCAACTGCCAAGCTAGGTCAAACCTATGGTCCATCCAGGCCAGGATTCAGCTGCCAGTAAACAATCCTTGGCATATTCCATGTGGGGGAGTGTCCCTCACCGATGTTAACCTTGAAGGTTCAGCATGGTCCAGATCTTTGGCACAACCACTTAAGGCAGATTATCAATCTGTCCAACTCCTGTTTGAATCTATTTAGGTCTGTTAACTATTGCTTGGGTTGTTTACCATGGCACAAAAGCCTTTTTTTGTCATCTACACCTCTGACTACTTAAAGTGCTTCCTCTTCCAGGAAGCCTTTCTTGATCCTTCTAGTTGGTAGTTACTTCTCCCCTCTGGACCTCACTTAACTCTCTAATGTACTTAGTGTGTTATACTGTGCACTATAGCTACTGGTGGGGATTTCATACTCCCTACTCAACTGTAAATACTATGGGGGAGGAGTCTTGTCTTATACATCTTGATGCCTTTCCCAGTGCCCTCTACTCACAGCAGGACTCTAAAAATGTCTTGTATTAATCTAATGACACCTATACTACTTTTCTTTTTCTTTATTAATTTGTTTGTTTATTTTTAATTTACAGGATTCAATTCCATAGTTCCTTGAGTTTCAAATTTCCCTTCTCTCCTCCCACCCTCCATGATATAGGATCTGCAAATACTTTCACATTAGACATTAGTCAGGTTACAAAGGCATATTGTACTAGATGGAATGAAAAATGGTAAAGAGGAAATAAAACCAAACAATGAAAAGAAAAAGATCAAGTAGTTTGCTTCCATCAGGATTCAGGCTCAGTTCTTTCTAGTTCTTTCTCTGGATGTCGCATCTCTGTACTTCATGAGTCTTTTGGGATTGACTTATATCACTGTATTGCTGAGAAGAGTCTAGTCTGTCATAGTTAGTCATCACACATATGTTGTGTCTGTGATTGTAAACAAATTTCTCCTGGTTCTAATATATACTACTTTTTCAATAACAATATATGAGTTGATAACTTACTAAGAAGCAGATTTCCCTTTTATTTCTTCACACAGATCCTGATAGAGAAAGCCTAGGACCCTGAATCCAGGAGCCTTGGAAATGGCAGTGGCCTCCTGTAAGTGCCCACCTTCCCCACCTTGTTCCCAGGCCAGGCTCTACAGCCATTAATGACAGGAGCAGGAACTGTGGCCAACTGTCCTCACTACTGACATTACTTGTTAATCAACTGCCATTGCTGGGCAGGTAAGCCCAAGAACCCTGGGAATAGCAGTGTCCCTCAGAACATTAACCCTATTTCCAGCCAAGCTTTGGCAGCCATCATCCAAGGAATCAAGTCTTGTGGAAATGAGGCCTGTCAGCCGTGAGTAATATGGCCTTGAACACCCCAGCAGCCATAGCTACTGAAGATGCAGAAAAACTTCTCGACACCAAAGTTCTCAGCATTGAGAAATGGTTCAATGTCAGAAACAGAAATGGTTTATCAGCAGAAATGACTTTAAAGAAGAGGCATGACCATCTGCTTTGGTCCTGTACCTTATGGACCATGGTATCTTTCCACGTGCCTTGCAGCTGATACCTTTCATATAAACTATTTTCATCATTACAATGATGTTCCTTTACAGTAGTGATTGTCTTGACTTTCTATTCATATCCCCAGTGTTTAGCACAATAAATGCTTATTTATTCAATCATCCATGGGACAACATTCCCTGTGACAATCTCTATAGAACATAGGGGGCCCTGGGGAATGAATACTGGAGTTGGAGAGACCTGGGTCTTTAGCAAATCATCTAACCTTAGTCAGTTTCATTTATAAAATGGGGAATATACTTGCCAGACCTCTCTTCACAGATGAGCTGTGAAGAAAGTACTTTGAAAATCTTAAAGCATTACATAAAGAGAAATTGTTTTCATTGTGGGTCAGATTCAAACTAAATAAATAGATATAGAGAGTTCAGAAACAGAAGTCTCTGGTGACAGTGGAATGCAGGGCCTGGATTCCTGCCTGGGATTTGAGCGAGAATATTTTAAATATGAAAATCCTCCTCTCATACATTACCTTGGCATGGCCCTAGGTTTCTGAAGGCTGAGAAAACTTCAGATTGCAAGTTTTAGCAGGTCCTTATGAAAAGTTTTTACGAATGAGTCCAAGGAAAGACCAGTACTGAGGAACTAGCCCAACAAGCTTCGAAGAGTGGTGGCCATCATGGCTACAGTAATTCACAAAGGATTGTGATTTGTATTAGTAGAAGAAATATCCACACTGATGAAAGCACAAATTTTTGAAGTTTTGAAACAGTTGAAAATTTTATTATCTTTGAATCCCACATAAACAGGTAAAAACCAGAATGTAGAGAAAGCAGGTCCTTAGCTAAAAGCTAGGTTAGAGCAGAATCTGAGTTTGGCCATATACATTTATCTTGACATCTAGGGTAGCACAGAAAGGAAAAAAGTAATATAAAGTACACTTGGAGCACACTGAAAAATCACATAGCTGGTTTAAAAGCATGAATGTACCAAATAACTTCCATATTTTAAAGGTAAGTATACATATTCTATAAATGTTTCTCTTCCAGCACAGATTAACTAAAAGCCCCACCTGCCTTTTAGACTTCCCTTTCATTATTCATTTTGCTTACTGCCAGTAAAGACCCCACAAACACAAAGACAACCGTTCATAGCTCAGGGCTTTTGGGCCTACTCCAAATGGGTTGTCAACCCAAAATACTAGCGTTTCTGCCGGTTTTGAAGCCCATGGCCTGCAATTACTTCCCTTTCTGGCAGTAACTCTAAGTCCAGCACTAATTTTAACATTATAAATAACCCCCTCACTGTATTACTTGAACTTTCTAGTACAGCTCTCTTTTGTTCTGTACTCTCATAGTAAATAATCCATTTCATAATGAGAGAATTTCAGCTATTAAGGACCATTTTAACTTTGTGGCATGAAAGTCTTTCCAATATAGAATCTTTTCTCTTTTCTGAAAAATTTCTCTAAAGTTTGAGACTACAAAATGCTGTGGATCTCAAATAAGGATATCTTATAAATTATTTTGTCCATAAATGACAAGCAAAGGTTTGTTTTAAAGAAAGATTTTTATAGCAAAGCAAGTCTGAGAAAAGAATGTACTAACAATGGCCTGGATATTTTATTTACTCCTTTTAGTGTTTTTACATTGTTGTAGGTGACAGAAGGAGTCACTGAATCTATCCTTTTGCCTCTTCAATTAAAGCCCCCCTAAGTGAGAGAGATCTGTATTAACTTAAAAGACTTTTAGTAAAAAGTTACACGATCAATCTCAGGAATCCATCTAAATATTTCAAACAAACCCTAGGTGTAGCTGGACTTGCTTAACAAATTTAACATTCAGGAAAAGACAGTAAGAAAAACCTTTTATTTTTTTAAATGTTGCCATGAAAATTGTTCTTCCCTCACAAAGGACATAAGCTGTTCAAGCTAGTCATTGTCTATTTGTGGGCTGGCTTTAAATAGCTAATGTGATTACAGCCGTTATTAAAAACATATGCAAAGTAAATTAATGTATGTTTAAACATTATGCAATGCAGTTTATAGTTATGGGAAGGTTCTTTTAATGGTAGTTCCTATTGAATAGCATGGTGTAATACAGTGGATAAAGAGCTGGACAGAGTCTGGAACACCTTGGTTCAAGTACTGCTTCTGACCTCTACCAGGTATGTGTGATCCTAGGCAAGTTACTAAAACTCTGAGTGCCCTAGGCAACAAAATTAAGGGGTAAAGCAAGTCCAGCTACACCTACCTTTGTGGAGACACTTGCTTATCAGGAAGAATAGATAGAATGGAGGGAAAGTCAACTGTAATGTGCATGTATACATACATAAATATATGTATACATGTAGATATGTACACTATACACACACGTATGTAGCAGCAGCAGGGCCATATTACCTATAGGTAATAGAAAGCTAGCCTCAGAGTTGTAAAGACCTGGGTTCTACATTTGCCTTATATACAAACTGGCTTTTTGACTATGAGCAAGTAGTCATTTAACCTATCAATTTTCCAGGGAACTAAGTTGCAGAATAGTTACTGATCTGATCTGCATTGATAGAAGAAATTTCATGGGGAGTTCTCTGTACCAATAAAATCACATCTGAATAGCCCTTGCTTACCAACACACACACGCGAGCGCGCGCGCGCACACACACACACACACACACACACACACACACACATATACACTTTACCTTCCTAAAATATAAATGATACTTCCAAAGTATTTTATTAGAGCAAATACACTGCACTCTACTTTGATTATTCCTATTTTAAATATAAGAAAGACAGACAAAGCCAACAAAGTTGCCTGAGAGTAAAGAGGGAGTCTGTAAATGAACAGAGGAAATGTGGAGTCCTCAGAGAGACCCCAGCTTTCCATCCCAGATAAGGAGGTTAAAGAAAAAGCCTAGACTCTCCCCCATCTCAATTATGCCATATGAATTTTTAAAGACCTTCACTCTTATAATTGGCTATATTTTCTATACAAAGGCAGAAATAATACAACACAATAGGTTTTCCAAAAAGATAAGGTCTTGGAATTCAGTCAAGAGACTCATTATTAGGATCTATACCAAGACAGACACCCCATCCCTAGGTTTGCCTCACCCTTCTCCCATCTTAAGTCCTAATACTGGTCATTAGGAACTGACTGAAGTGATGGGGTTGAGGCTTGAGGAAGAAAATAGGCATTATAAAAGTAGGTAATTTAGAACTGACTTCTGTCAGTTCAAGAGAGACATATTTACTTCAATATCTGAAGAAATGAACTAAGTACACAAGAAATGGTGAAAATTGTGACAATAAAAAGATTTTAAAACTCAGGTATTTCTGAACCCATCTATCAGGCTCAAAGGAATATGATTCTTGCAAGGATTTAAAAATATCGTTAAGAGACAAGCAACAAATGATTTTAACTCAATAACAAATTAAAAATGCGTAAGTCTTGCTTAGTATTTCACCCATGCTATGCTGATTCACAACATCAATTCTCATGATAAACAACTGTGAAAATATTTTGACAATTCCTTTAAAGATTAGGAAATCACATATTACTAATTGTTGGTGAAACAATTCAATTTAAAAACTCATTCCTCTTAGGATGTGAAATAAGAATAGTTTTTTGAAGTGAGTGTTTTATTAGCTCCATATGTGAACAATAAACAACAGGGAAAAAGCTTTTTTTTGGTTAGACTCTTGGTTCTTATTTCAACAACTTCTATGCTGGGATTTACCTTCATACTAATGAAGTAAAAGAAAAAAGAATGCTCTCTTGTTAAAGCGGCTTTAGAATTATACTGCCAGGTCTGAGAACCAGTGAAAAGGAGTGCAAGTAAGAATCACAAAATGGAGGGGTACAAATATTTCTGCATGTGGAGTGGAGAGACACAAGTAGAATCAGGGACAGCTGGGAAAGTCTAACTAGAAAGGATGAATAATAACCAGTAAGATTCATTTGCTAAAATAGCCCAGGGGCTTATGGAGACCAGCTTCCTTGAAACAAAGGAACAACCCTGGCCTGTATATTATCATGCACACTTTAAAAGGATAAAAACTGTAATATGGGGTAACACATCAATAAAAAGACATACAGTCCTTTTTTTTTTTTGATACTGACCGCAGTGGTTGGAAACCATCAAAGTTGCCCATGGATCCATGCTGTCAACCTTAGAAAGTTGTAATTATACTCAAAAACCTGATCTGATAGCTTCATCATCCAACTGCTCTAAAGTGAATAATGTCCTCCTAAGAAAACATAAGAGTTACTTTATCCAGGCCCCCTCTACTAAGGCACCTCAATAATCACAATAAAAGATAAGTCTCTTGGCTCAACTACTAAGAATCCTAAGTAAAATCATATTTTTTTTTTGCTTTTTTTTTTTTTTTGGAGGGCAATTGGGGTTAAGTAACTTGCCCAAGGTCACACAGCTAGGTATTTTTTTGTTTGTTTGTATGTGCATTAAGTGTCTGAGGTCGGATCCGAACTCAGGTCCTTCTGACTCCAGGGCCGACGCTCTACTCACTGCGCCACCTAGCTGCCCCCTAAAATCATATTTTTAAAGTACCAGATTTTTAACATGTCACAAATTTAAAGAACTGGCTCCTACTGGATAAGACAGTCCAGATAAATGCCCACAGCAATTTCCAGCTTTATCTCTAATTTACTCTGTGCTGATAATATAATAGTTAACATTTATATAGTTAAGACCTGCAAAGCACTTTACACATATGCATATGTATATAAACATATCATACATACATACACATATGTATGTGAATGCAAGCACACACACAAACTCCTCTCAACCTCCAAAAGGCACTGAAGTCTGCTGTATAAACGGGATTCATTAGTATAGAATACTTAATATGAAACTTTGACAGATATTTTACAAAATAACCTTTGGAAAAGAAAGGTCTTCAAAATTTTTATTCTCCTTCTCTCTACTCTCCTCCCCCACCCCCCAACCAAGCTATTCTTACACTACACAACTGTAATTTGTGAGGAAAGGGTATTTTTGTAGATTTTGATACACTGTTAAGATTATTAACAAAACAAAACGGGACCAATTAAACTTAATGGGATAATAACAAGTGACTATTTAGACAAACAATTTTATGGATTATTTTATTCTCAGGGTTTGAAACAAATCTCAATGAACATAAATTGTTAAACTTGCTGGGTGACTGAAAAGGCATACTGTTTCTTTCCTATCCCTATCTAATTTCAGAATAATCTGTAGAAGCCATTTTAAAAACAAAGAATGAAAACTGAATTATTGGGCCATTAAATGGCAAATATGAAGAATACAAAGAAACATGGAAAGACTTAAATGATACAAAATAGCAGATCCCAAAGAACACTTTCTACAACTATGTAAATAAATACAATTAAATGCTTAGAAAACAAAGTAAATGCAATGGATGAGACTGTTATTACCTTCACTAAAGTTATGTATCGAAGGTTACTTTCTTTTAACATGGGATACATTATACATACAATATAACATTATATTCTTTAACAGTTGGGGGGCATATACTTTGTGGCTTAAGAACTACTATTATTTGTTAGCTGTATTAAAACAAAGTTTATTCTTAAAAGAGAAAAGAAAAGAAAAAAGTTTGGAGAAAGAAAGTCTGACTTTTTGGTTGGTGATCGTTCTTTTGTTCAGTAGTAGCTATTTTTAGGGGACTCTTGCCATCATATATCATAGAATTCTACTTACAAGTTAGAAGAGACGAGAATGGCTATCTAGTACAACCTATACACAAAAGGAAGCCCCACTTTAACATAGCCAACTGATTGTTCAGTCTCTGCTTGAAATATTCCAAGAAGGGGGAATTCACCACCTCTTGAAGCAACCTATGATCATGAGAGGTAAGACAATGAAGTGGAAAGAGTAGTGAACTTGGAGTAAAATTAGGATCTTGGTTCTAATTCTCAGTCTGCCACTGACTCCCTGCATGACTATGAGCAAGTCAATCTCTCCAGGCCCATTTCTGTACCTGTATAATGATGGGTTTATAGATTAGACCAGTGGTTCTCAGTCTGCAGAACGCTGTGAGGCCCTGAGCTCTTTTCAGAGGGTCTGCAGAGTCCAAATTATTTTCTTAATAATACTAAGGAATTATATGACTATTAAAATGTTCCTCTCTTTTCCAACTATTTATCTGTGTGAGGCCATATTTTCTTCAAATACTTCAATTAAAACAACCTATCACAATAAACCGAATACCAAAGTAGGGATGAGAATCCACTTGTGTTTTATTAAGCCAAAGATCAGAGATTTATGAAAATATATAAAAACAACGTACTAGTTTTTTTTGTTTTAGAAATGTTATTTTAAAAAATGTTACACATGTTAACATGTAATGGGTTTATCATTGCTATTTTAAAATGAATTAATAAACAAATATTTTAAAATTTTATCAATATTAATTTCTAATATGGTAAATATAAATAACTAGAACTCATACAACAAAAGTTCTTTAGAATCCTTGACAATTTTTCAAAGTGTTAGGGGCCTCTGAGAACCATTTGATTAGATGAATGCTAAAGTCCATGCTCCAAGTCCATGATCCTATGATGACATACTTAGGTTGATTGCCACATGAAAACAAGAACACAAATGAATTCTTGTTGCTGCTATATATATAGCACAGGGCTTGGTCTAGGGCTGGGTGGCAAAACAGGAAAACTAGTTTCTTTCTGGAAAAGGGGATAGGAACCTAAATGCTTCAAGCAGCTCTATTCAATGCAACAGCAGCCGATCTAATAGAACTAATGTCTCAATTATTTAAAAAAGATAGTTTAAAGCAAGATAAAGCAGCTTGCAGTAGTAGGTCGCCATATAGATTGGGTTATTAGAATGATACATAGTGTAACTGTATACCACTAAGACAGTCATGCAAAGTTCCAAGTACTTATCCCCCTTAGAACATGTTTATAAAGTAAAAGAGCTCCTCCCCTCACCATCAGCAAGCATGGATTTTGATGTATTTCAGCACAAAATTTGTCATTTTGTGAATTACTGAGGACAAACTTAAAGTAGTCAGGGTCAAAAGGATACAATAAATTATCACACAGAAGCACTGATTTTATAAATCTAGAAAAAGTTAGTGGGTCCCAAAAGACTGAGCATCCTGCTCTGTTCTGACAGAGTCCAAAATACAAAATAAAACCCTCTGCAGTTTAGAAAATAAACTCATCTTTAGTTCTAAGGTTTTTCTTGAGAAGATGGCCTTAAATAGCAGCTTACTGTTAGTTTCATGACCTAATGTGCACGTTCCCTGATCCAGCCTGGCAAGGCAATTACTGGGACATTCCCCTGTGGTCTTTGGTCCCCAGTAAGCTCAGAGAGTACTGACCTTCTCCCTCAGTGCCTTCAGAGCGCTCCAGCTTTGTGTCTTTGTGCTGCCCTTCAGCCACTTTCACAGCCACTGCTCGGCAAATTGCACCAAACTTTCGGTCCAGAGAACGCACACCAGCCTCCCTGGTATACCTAGTGACAGGAAGAAAACACCTCCCTTTAGAGGAGCACAACTCAGGTACACTCTTGCTTCATTTTATGTCATTTGCAAAAATGGAAAACAGATCTCCAGGCCTACATGTAAAATGATGGAGAATGATATAAGAATTGATATTTATGTTTTCGGCCAGCAGACAGAGTGCTGGGCCTGAAATCAGGAAGACCTGTATTCATATCAGGTCTCAGTTACTTATTAGCTGTGTGATCCTGGAAAAGTCACTTGATCTTTGTATGCCTCTTTTGCAAAATTAGGATAATAGCAGCACCTCCCTTGTAGGCTTGTTGAGAGGATCAAATGAGATCAAATGCACAGTGCCTGGTGCATAGTAGACACTATATAAATGCTAATTTCCTTCTGTATGCTTTATGTGCAAAACTGGTATGGCTGCTGTTGTTTTCTCTTTATATTCAAAGTCTCTTGTTAAACACTTGAAAAAAATACTTTCAGATATGTTTTTGGTACGAACTTTTTTCCTTTGGTGTACTACAGATTATCTTGTACCATTATACTATATTACCTAATTATAAATTCTTGGTCCTTCAACTATGTTATCAAAGTAAATTTGGCCACATAAACATTTTGGTTATTCCTTTGTAATAGGATATTTAAAGTTATAATCCCCCTTTGGCATTCAAGAAAAAAAAAACTCAACAATATTTCTAGATCGATTTAATGTTTGGGTTATTTTCTCCCCTAAAAATGCCAGGAAAATGAAATTCTCTCTTTATTCCCCAGTGCAAGATGGTAGTTGAGGTAAGCATTCAAATTCTCCCCACCATCCTACCATATATCATGCTGTTCATGTCCATTCTCTAAGTTTTCATAGAGGAGATTGCCAAAGGCATGAAAGGATGCCAAGTATATAATGATTTTATAAGATGGGAAGGCAAAGTATTTCAGGGCCATCTTACAACAGATGCTACATGTACCTCAAATGGTATTGGCTTAGCCGTTCACAGAATCACTGAACTTTAAAAGGGTTTTAGAGACTAGCTCACCCAATTTATTTGGATCTCAAATTTGAGCTGAATTTAGACAAGTACCTCAGAATTTAGTGTAGATTAGATGGCAAAAACACTGATGGAAGGAAACTAGTCGGCACTGTCAGACATAGACCTTAGCCTTTGGAAAGTAGACTTCAAAAAGTACAGGGAAAAAAATGGTCCAAGCCAACAGCTAAAGATTCTAAAGAGGACTGTGGTCTAATAGGCAGGGAATACCCAAAAGTGAAACCAGGGCTATAAAATCACAAATGATCCCAATGAAGAAGAAAAGAGGAAGGTATCTCTGGTAAAGTCCAGTATTAAAAGGATACACACACACATACTCTCATATAGAAAAGAGACAGGAAAAAGGAATGACTAATGATAAATATGAAAGAGCGGCATGAGGCCACAAGAATAGAAACAGGAAGGCTGAAGTCCACAATGACTTGGAATTCCTAAAGAAAATGCTATGGAAAACAAAAACCTTTGAGAGATCTGAAGTGAGAATATAGAAAGGATGGGCCCACTGCTTAGAAAAGACGGTGTGTTATTAACAGAAAACAGAAAGAAAACACAACTATTAAATTCCTGTTTTACTACCATCTTCTCCACTCAGGACAATGATTCACAAACTAGAATGATTATACTAAATATCACTGAAGGGTAAGGAGATAGTAGAATCTTAAATTCAGATCTCAAAGGGACACCACTTTATAGAAGAGCAACTGAGACACAGAATAGAGCTGGTGACTGGCCTAGGTTCACAAAGATAGTGAGATAATCTTGGAGTCAATATTCCAAGTCATGTTCTCTCCTCTCTCCTCTACCTCTGCTACCATTCATTTTAAACAAGCAATGTTGTATGGATCCCCTAGAGAAGGACCATGCAAAGATGTGGACAAAAATCAAAGGAAATGAGAAGGTGTTGGGTTTGGTTTTTTTTTTTTTTTTTATTTTGACTGGTGGAGAAAATTGTTATTGTTGTTTGTCCTTCATTCTTTTTTTTTTTTTAATTAAACAAATGCTTTATTAACTTCTGGTTTATATCATTCATTTCCACCAGATTATGAGTTACATTTTCCCCCCATTTTTTCCCTACCCACCACCCCAGAATAGCAGTCCCACTAGATATCCCCTCATCCAATCTGCTCTCTCCCATATCTTCTCCCATACCCCCTTCGACTTTGCCATTAGGGCAAGGTGAATCTCTGAGCCCCACTGTCTGGACATCTTATGAAACATTTAATTTTAAAACTTCTATTTTCAGATCCATTCCCTTTCTCCCTTGTCACCCACTCCCTCTGAGAAGATAAGCAATTCAGTATGTGTTGTACATGTATATCTATGCAAAACATTACCATAGCAGATATATTGTAAAAGACTGATTATATTTCCCTCCCACCTGTCTCATTTCCCACCTGGTCCATTCCCTACTTTGATCCTGTCCCTCTTTGATAGTGGGTACTTCTAACCTCCCCTCTCCCCAGAATGCCCTCCCCTCCATCATCCCCCCTCTCATCCCCCTTTCCCCTACTCAGGAGAATGAGTGAGGGTAAGATATTCCATTTAGTATGTTTGTGATTCTCTCCTTGAGCCAACTTCAATGAGAATATGCTTTTGCCTTTTTGCCTTCCTGTTCTTCCCCTCCCCTGCAACTACTTCCCCTTGCCTCTTCTACATGAGATAGTTTGCCCTACCCTGTCTCTCTCCATCTCCTCTTGCCACTTTCCTCTCTCACCTCTTGACTTCACCCCTTAAGAATCATCCCTTCCTTGGGGCAGCTAGGTGACGCAGCGAGCAGAGAGCCAGCCCCGGAGCCAGAAGGACCCAAGCTCGGATCCGGCCCCAGACACCCAACACACAAACAAAAACCCAGCCACGTGAACCTGGGCAAGTCACCCAACCCCAATTGCCCTCCAAAAAAAAAATAATAATCATCCCTTTCCATCAAATTCAACCTGTGCCCTCTATCCATGTATACCTGTGAACATATGCCATGTACCCTTCTTCAATTATTTTCATAATGAGAAAGGTTTCATCAAACACAGTTATTGTTTTTCCATGTAAGACTGTAAATAGTCTAACTTTAATAAGTTCCTTTTATTTCTTTTCCTTGATTGCCTTCTCAAGCATCTCTTGCTTCTTGTGTCTGAATGTCAAATTTTCTATTCAACTCTGGTTTTTTCACCAAGAATGCTTGAAAGTCCTCTATTCCACTGAATGACCATATTTTCCCCTGAAACAAAATACTCAGTTTTGCTGGGTAGGTGACCCTTGGGTTCATTCCTAGTTCTTTTGCCCTCTGGAATATCATATTCCATGCCCTTCGATCCCTCAGTGTAGAAGCCGCCAGGTCCTGGGCTATTCTGATTGTGTTTCCACAACATTGAAATTGTTTCTTCCTGGCTGCTTGGAGTATTTTCTCCTTGATCTGGGGATTCTGGAACCTGGCTATAATATTCCTGGGAGTTTTCTTTTTGGGATCTTTTTCAGGAGGTGATCAGTGGATTCTTTCAACCTCTATTTTGCCCTCTGGGTCTAAAACATCAGGGAATTTTCCTTGAGAATTTCTTGAAGGGTGATTTCTAGGTTCTTTCTTTGATCATGGCTTTCAGGTAGTCCAATAATTTTTAAATTGTCTCTCCTGGATCTATTCTCCAGGTCAGTGGTTTTTCCCATGAGATTTTTCACATTGCCTTCTAATCTTTCGTTTGTTTGGATCTGCTTAACAGCATCTTGATTTCTCATAAAGTCACTAGCTTCCATTTGTTCCAGTCTAACTCTGAAGGAATGAATCTCCTCAGTGAACTTTTGAGATTCTTTTTCCATCTGGCAAGTTTGACTTTTTAAGGCATTCTTCTCCTCATTGCCCTTTTGGGCCTCCTTTGCCATTTGAGTTAGTCTATTTTTCAAGGTGTTATTTTCCTCAGTCAGGCTGTTGACTGTCATTTCATACTTTTCTTGCATCTTTTTCATTTCTCTTCCCAAATTTTCCCCCACTTCTCTTATCTGCTTCTTAAGGTCCTCTATGGCTTGTAGCCAGCTTGTATTTTCATTTGGGGCTTTTGGTGCAGGAGTTCTGACCTTACAGTCCTCCTCCATCCTTTGAGCCTCTTTGCTCCTAAAATAGGAGTCCAATGTTGAACTTTTCTGTTTATTTTCTTTCGTTTGCCTAGGCATATTGCCACTTAATTACTTGATTTTGGGGCTTGTTGCCACAGTAGGACTCTGCCACCAGACAGGGGAGCTTCCGCCCAAACGTGGGGTCTTCACAACTTCTGCCAGTTGGGTGGCCTCTGTAAAGCCTCCACCCACTCTGGCAAATTGGATACCCACCCAAAACTTCCCCCCCAGACCACAATCCAGATCCAGGCAGTTTAAAGCAAGAGTGATTAACCCCCAGACTGATTGCTGGATCTCCCTACAATTCGCAGACCAGGAGCTAGAGCCACTACTGACACTGCAAAATGGCTTCCGTGCAGCTGTTTCTTTAGCAGCTTTTCGCCCCCAGGGGAGGAAGCCATGTGTTCCCCAAATACTGGTCCCAAAGTCCATAGGGCACTAACCTCTCACTTTGTCCTAGGCATATCTGTGCTGATAATTCTGGAATCGCCACAATTGCTGGTGTTCTGGGGTTCCACCAGCCTGCTGAAGGCCCGGCCGCCCTGGGGCTAAAACCGAGGACCTGGGCTCGGCTCTGTGAGCGCTGTTGGTTCCCAGCGAGCTGTGCTGCCTATTCTCAGAGCGCTGCGCTGGCCGCTCCCTGCAGGGCTGCTGGGCTGTCCTCAGCAGGAGGTTAGTTTCTCTGTGCCGTTCTGTGGGTGCTGTGGCTCCAGAAGTTGTTCGGAGCTCCCTTTCACATTGTTTGAAATTTGTGTGTTGTCCTTCATTCTTGACGAGGCCCATGACATTAGGAAGGTGATGCCATGACTTGTAAGTGAATTGGTTTGGGGGGGCAGTGTGTGCAGTCACCAGCTTCACAACTGTGAGACAGCGACAAATCCATCTAAAAAAAATCTGAAGGAAAGTAACTAGCAACATATCACTAGCCAATATTTTTATTTATGACCTTGATAAAAACACAAAATGGATGATCATTTACTAATAAATGACACAAATTTGTGAAAGATAGCTAAAATCAGAGGACTGAA
Organism: Gymnobelideus leadbeateri; assembly: GCA_011680675.1. Lineage (NCBI taxonomy): Eukaryota > Metazoa > Chordata > Mammalia > Diprotodontia > Petauridae > Gymnobelideus > Gymnobelideus leadbeateri. Next base: position 146,476 of record WOXC01009190.1, on the reverse strand, counting down.
CCTTTGATTTCATCTATATTGGAAACTCCCTCTACCATAGAAGATTAGAACCTCAGAGTTGGAACTTAACCCAGGTCTGCCTGTCTCTGAAGCAACCTCTCTTATACTGGTTAAAAAAGGTTAAATATATAAGTCCAAGATGGGGATTGAGGGCAGGGAATAAGAAAGGGAGAAGCTAGCTTCATAGCAGTTCATACAAAAAAGACCTTAGCTCAATATGAACCAAATAGTAGGATGTGTCTTCTTAACACACACACACACACACACACACACACACACATTGACTATTAGGGAGAATTTATACAAATTAAGCAATTGAAACAAGGGAGGTAATAGTCTGATTGTGCTCTGCTCTGATTAGACCACATCCAGAATATCATCTTCGCTTATGAGTACCACATTTTAAAACAGAGAATGACAGACAAGTTTGTTTGGTGACTACAAAGAAAAAATTAAATCTGAATAAACCATGCTATATGAAGCATGCTAAAAGAGCAGGTGATACACCCTAGATGAAAAAAGACATGGTGCCATGATAGCTATCTTAAAATACCTGAAGGGCCATCACATAGAAGATAGGTAGACATAATAATTTAGGAAGGCAGAACTAAAAGAAGGCAGATTTTGACACTACATAAGGAAAAACTTTCTAAAAATTATATCCATCCAAAAAATAAATGCCTTACATTCACACATACCCATACCCCCACTCATACTCACCTCACTTCTCCCATCTCCCCTCAAAAAACTTAAACTAAATTTCTGTCACTGGAAGTTCTTAAGCAAGAGCTGGTTGCTTCCTAAACACAGTAAAGGGGGTTCCAATATTAAGTAGAGGTTGACCTAAGTGACTTAATTAGTTCCTTCCAACCTCAAAACTCTAATATGCCAAAAAATTTAGAAAACTTAAATCCTACTACCTTGTATCAATCAATAAGCATTTAATAAGTGCCTGCTATGTCCAAGGGATTTGTTGTGCTGAGTGCTCAAGATACAAAGAAAGGCAAAAAACCCAAAAAACCAAAATGCATACCCCCTGCCCTCAAGGAGCTTATGTTTTAAAGGGGGAAGACAACACGAAAATAACTAGATATATTCCACATCAGATAATCTATGCAACATCTCAAATGTGTCCAAGGCACCACATAGCTAACATTATGGGTTTGTTTTTTTTTTTACCCCTAGAAAGAAGTTAATAACTACTGAGAGAAATTTTTAATGCACACAATATTGAACAATCTACAATTCTGAAATGGTCCCCACATCAAAGGTACTTACTTAACTTTCCCCAAAGGCGGTAATTAGCAAAAGCTTTACAAACAGTGATTATGCTTCCTAGCAAGCTAGGGACATATTCTCTCATCTATCATCACCCTCATTTTAGAGACAGAGAAGCTGAGAGAGAGTGGTTACATGACTTGCTGAAAGAATTAGCTCGTCACTGGTATTCTCCAACACCGCAGCACTGTTGGAAGGTTCCCATATGAAATATCTAGTTTGTTAGGGCCAGAGTCACAAAACAGAGAATCAAAAAAGGGAACTCCAAGCTCAGGTTCACTCTTACTGCCTCTTTAGATAAGTTCAAACAGACTTTTTACTTGAACTAGAAAATATTTCCATTAACCCGGATGCTTTAGATGAAAAGGCGGTCTGACTGGACAAACTATTTGGAAAGCAAAAGATTCCAAATGCAGAAGAAGCTTTTCACATAATTTGAGACAGCAATTACTTGGGGAAAAAAATCCTGCAAAATGAGTGCCTGGCAGTCTGACATAGTTTGCAGGGTGATGCAATGGATCTGAAACAGAGAGCCAGGCAAGCTATAAGAGGCTACTGTCGATAGAAACTCTCTTTGGAGAGTTACATTTTCCATCCAAACAGGCAATCTATAAATCAGACTAAGGAATTCACTTCTCAGACAATTTAAGTACTGTTTGCCACAGACCTAAGCACCTGGCAACAAACTTTAAAAACTACCTCCTACCCTGGTCTAACACAAATTCAATATGAATTCAAGAGCAATACTCTTGCGAGGGATTTTTCTCTCTTTCCCCATCTTCCCACCCCCTCCCCACTGCCCTTTAAAGTGTATCAGAGAAGTAATGATGATGAGTACTCAAAATCTGATGCCTTAAGATATTTTCACATTTCTAAATAGAATCCTCTAGCTTTCAAGAGACTAGGGAGGCAAATCACCTTCCTCATTAGAGGCTCCACAGAATGATGATCCATATTAAATGACTGTGCTCTGGAAAGCACGGAACATAGTGATGGTCTTATTCAAGAATTATGGCCCAAAGTTACATTCTGCATGGCTGATTTTTGTGGTTTGATTCCCTCCACTGCAACTGTAGAATAAATGAAACCTCATCATAAACTCTTAGCTGTGGAAAGATTCCCAAAATATTCTTCCAATAAATCTTTGCCTTATATTAAACCCCATATAAAACAAACAGCTGATGAAACAGCTCTCTAGTTGTTACTCTGAAAGCAAGTAATGGAAGTTGTGGGTTTCCACTGAAACCGTCTACTTTTTCAGACTCAAAAGTACAAATGAATATAGTGCAAAGTATGTTTACCTGGTGATGATGTCAAGAGTGGTAACCTGAGGAATCTGAATCTGCTGCGGTGTCAACCCATGCTGTTCCAGTTGCTTAGGAATCAGATGTCTATGGGCAATTTCTATCTTCTCTTCCTGTGTATACCCTGCAGAAGGAACAAACCCGTTTGGTACCTGTCCACACACAGAATGTATACAAAGTGTCATGTTCTGGATGCATTCAACAGGTCTGCAAAACTCAACTGGTTCTAAACTTGGAAGAAGCTATTTCTTTTTTTTTTAAGTAAAAAAAAATCATGCCATAATCTGTATTCAGACACGATCAGTTCCTTGTCTGGGGATGGAGAGCACTTTTCATGCTAAGTCCTTCAGTGCTGTCCTGGATCACTATACTGCTGAGAGTAGCTGAGTCATTCATAGCCAATCATCTTACAATACTGCTCTTACTTCTTTGTCCATGGTACATCTCACTTTGCATCAGCTCATGTAAGTCTTTTTAGCTTTTTCTGAGAGCATCCTGCTCATCATTTCTTACAGCACAACAGCATTCCATCACAACCATATGGCACAATGTGTTCATCCATTCCCCAACTGATGGGGATCCTCCCGATTTCCAACTCCCTGACACCAGCAAAGAGCTGCTATATTTCCACATATAAAGGTCCTTTGGAAGAAGCTATTTCATAGGATCATACCAACAGAATATTTAGAACTAGAAGGGATCTCAGAGACCATCTAGTACAACTTCCCCATTTTATAAATGAAGAACTGACCCCAAAAGGTTAAGTGACGTTGCCAAAGTCTAGAAGGTTGTAAGCTGCAGAAGCAGGCTATAAATTCAGGTACCCTGGCTCCAAGTCTAGTGCTCTGTCTACATACTTGCTGCAGGGCTTTCAAAATGGTAACATTTATCTTAAGAAAAATGAAAATTAAATCTCTGAATCACAAGTTGTTGCAATTTCCAACCTTTCTACATTTACCAGCATTCTGCTATCTGGGTAACAAATCTCTCAAAGAAGAAAATCCCCAGAAGCAAGGAGGGGAAAACTTTTTCTTCTTGTTGTATATTTTCCCCTATCATTTATATTAGAATGGTTAAGATCACTTATTGCTTACTTGACAAAACTCCATAAAAATATAACTACGAACTCCAAATAAACACTGGGTCCCAAGTCAACGAGGTAAGGGTATACATGGGTTGCAGATAGGGCTTCGACTCCTATGGATCCTTTCAAACTCAGCCCCAAAGACAAAGATAGAGAATTCCATCTGCAGCATCTTTTACAACAAGCTAGATGTTTAACGTCCTTTGGAATGATTTAACGTTTAGTTCTCTAAATGTCAGCTGTACCTACCATAGTGTTCTATCTATATTTTCCCTCAGTCTCTAAGGTAAGTCCCTCTCCCCACATATTTGGCTTGATGCTCTAGAACTGAATAAATAAGAGTTGCACAACAATAAAATGGGCTATTCTCCATTACTGAAATGTTCAACCAGAGTCTGGATACTTGTTAAGAATCTCTGCATGGAGCGGGCGGCTAGGTGGTGCAGTGAGTAGAACACCGGCCCTGGAGTCAGAAGGACCTGAGTTCGGATCCGGCCTCAGACACTTAACACACACAAACAGAAACCTAGCCGTGGCCTTGGGCAAGTTACTTAACCCCAATTACTTAACCCTCCAAAAAGAAAAAAAAAGAATCTCTGCATGGAGAAAGGTTGTGACCTCTTGATTCTGAATCTAAGGCTAAAAACTGACAACAACAAAAAACCCACTATTTCCCCAAACTTCAATGAGAAAAATGTAAATTGTAGTCTAAAGACAAAACAAAACACCTCTCCCCTCCCCAACCAAACCAGAAAAATCTCACCTAACCCTTTAAATGTTCTTGGAAATAATATACATAATAAGGAATTCAAGGAAAGTCTTCTCCAAATGAATTTTTACTATTCTATAGGATACATAGTCCAGAAAGATTACAAAAATTATGTAGAGCACTTGTGAATAGATTTACATTGCCCTTTGAAGCCTGCAGACACAACTCCCCTTGAACTAGAAAACTCCTTCATGATGTCTAGCCTTCTTTACAAACCAAGATTAATATGAATTGATAGAGCATCTGTTGAACAGAAAGAGAAGTTACTGAAACAGCAGAAAAGCTAGAAAACAAGTTGCCAAAACCTGCCAAAAGAGAAAGCTGACATCATCTGTCCACCTCTTCAGCAGCTGTCCTGGGCATTTCACTTCACAGCAGTATATCTTATGGAGTCTCTGCCTTAATTTGGAGATCCCAGGCAATTTGGTCTCATTTACTTTATTTTTGTCTCATAAACATGCACAGCTAACCTAGCCACCCATCATCACTTCCATATGTTTTACCTAATATAGGGGCCTATAGGCCATAAGAGATGATTAGAAAAACCAATTGTGTCCACCTTATATCAAAATATACCTTTTACATCTTGCAATTATTTTTGCTGTGACAAATCTTAGGCGGTGAAGGGAGCAGGAATCACATCCTCCACAGTTCAGTAATAGTTAAAAGAAGAAAGCAACAGTCTACAAATACTTGAGGGGCCCAAGTACCAAAAAAAGTAGAGGCTCTACAATGAGTTCAAAATTACCCAAGGAGAAATTAAGTTGCCCATTAGGAACACCCCTCCTTAAGAAGGAGAAGCAGATTACAGGACACTTCCAGAGGAAAGGAAAGGGTAGAAGCCCCTTCACTTGATATTCCTATGAAGTTAAACTGACAAGCATTTATTTTCAGAAACTCCAAGCACTGATCCTAAAGGAATGAACTCCTCCTCTCACCTCTAATGTCTATGATTTTAGAAACTGGATAAAAGGGAAATAATAAGTTGCCATAATATTTTGGCATAAAATCTTGTAAGTTTTAACTTATAAAACTGATACATACCCAAGTGCCTCTTGGGTTGGGTGTCAAGGTATATGTTTTAGAAAGGTACCCAACTGATTGGCCATGGATTTTGCAACATACTTAGGAAAAGAAACATTTTTTTTTCCTTAGTTAAAAATCCACTTAAGATCAGATTTGAAACCAAACTCAAAACTCCTGAAATTTGCCAAATCAACTTCCTTAATCAACTCCCAGACAGATGATCCTTTCAAAGGAGTATGTGCTTGAAGTCATGAAACACAGACACCTGACAGTCTCATTCACACATCAGGGTTACCTGGCACCTGGATGATCTCCATTCTGTCCAACAAAGCAGGTGGGATAGTAGCTGTTGTGTTTGCAGTAGCTATAAAAAGGACCTGGGAGAGGTCAAAGGCCACATTTAGGTAGTGATCTGTGAAGTTATGGTTCTGTTCTGGATCCAAGACCTTGAAGAGAACAAACAACATAAACAACTTAACTCTTGATAAGATGCATCTGATTCAAACCACAAACACAAATAGCACATGGAGTAACCCTATCACCTACATCTTTGCTTACCTTCTAAGTAATAAGGTTAGCTTTTGGAACATAGAAACTGAAGCCAGGCCTCAGGCTTCAATCTCAAGTCTACTAATGAATCGCCATGTGACTATGAAGTCATAAATTCGGCCGGACCTGTTCTGCACTTCATAAAATGAAGTTAACACCTCTTATGCTAAACGGTACTAAGAAGGTAGGTGGATCTATAAAGTACTCAGAAATGCTTGGGCAGGAGATATGAATTATAATTATAAACATTTTTCTGCCACACTATGGTGGAGTGAGGGGGAAAATTAAAGATAACTCTAATTGAGAGTAAACTGGCAAATATATCCTAATGAATATGCTAATATAATATAACAAAATGATAACTTACATTTAACTAGTATTTGAAATACATTATCTTATTTGATTTTCATAATGATTCCACATGTTCAAAACTGCAAGTATGTTATTCTCATTTTACAGATAAGGAAACTGAGGCTTAGAGAGGTTCCATGACTTGCCCAAGCAAGTTATCATCAGCTAATAAGCCTTGGAGATGAGGTTTGAATCAAGGCCTCTCCTGACTTCAGACATAGTCATTTCTCTTCTACATCAACTGCCACTTAAAAAAAACAAGGTTTTAAACTCAAGATCAGGTGACTTTCCACGTGTGCTCCTACAGGGTAGAATGGGACCTGAAAATGTCCTGCTACAAAACATCAAAAAAATAGTAACATCTACCAAGAAGAGATTTAAAACTTTTGATCAACTATGCTTTATTTATTTAACAGGAAAGAGGAGTCATTTTTCTTTCAGTTTCTGCTTAGAGTGGATATTACATGAAGTCTTTGTGGGAGGTTCATGCTGGACTAAAAAGAAGCCATAGACGTCAATAACTATAAATGCCTTCTAGCTTTTCTACCTTCTCTTGGCATGCTGGACACTCACTGAACAAGAAAACATATCTCTCACTTTTGTTTTTAAAGACCTGGTGGGAGTGAGCAGGTTGTGGCATGTTACCAATGAGCATCTGCACACAAGAAGGTGTATGAAGCCAAGACTTTCAATATGTAGCCGAGACTCTGGATAGGTGTAATAATTAACTCCCCTATAGTCATAGTCAAATCAAGGCAAACAGCATTTATTGAGGGGTTACTATATGTTCCATGCTAAACACTGGAGATTAGGGGGAAAAAAGGTCCCTGTCTTCAAGTGGCTCACATTCTAATGAGGGGGACAAAAGTTAAATAAATAGGTACATTCAAGATAGGCCCCTGAAGTTGATGGCACTGGTGCTAAATCTTGAAGGAAGTCTGTGAGAAAGAGGCAAAGTTGAATATGCAAAGTATTCCAGGTATGGGAGATAGCCCATGCAAAGACATGGAGATAAGAGATGGAGTATATTTGAGGAACTCCAAGGAGGTCAGTTGAGATCTGCTAACATAAATTTGCAGTGGTCTCAGTTAACACAGTTCTGTTATTACCTCTAGCCCTTATGTTTAGCAGTACATAAGGCAGCTGGTAGGAGTAATCCAAGGATGGGTCCTGGTGAGGCAATGATCAGTGACAGGACAAGGAGGCAAGGAAATTGAGGGTAGAGGGCAATGTCAAGTTGAGCTGGTTCACCAACAGGCTGAGATAGGGAAGGGAGAAGTGTACAGCCAAAGCTAATAGTCTGAAAAAGGACGGGGCAAGGTCAGGGTGGGGTGGGGAGTGGAGGCAGTAGAGGTCATAATGAGGAAAAAGAACAGGGTTAGGGCTTGTAAGGCATGGGGAAGGATGAATGTTATGATCAGATATAGGAATTTTGGAGTTGATAAACATTGTCAGAAACAAATACAACATATGAGAAAACAACAAAATCAGAACTAAATACAACAAATATAAGAATAGTCAGATTAACCTAGTGACTTCAATTATCAGAGATCTAACAACTCAAGGACCCAAAGTACTAGTATGAAAGATCAACAATACCATTAATGTCTATCTAGGTATCAAAATATCTGTGCTTTAGGAAAGCAAAGGCAAAGAATAGAGAATAGCAATCTAATTTTACAAAGCCTAAATGAAAAAAGGAAGGAACTTTTGCTAGGACAATCCAGAGCTCTTGATTTAATCCTGCGTAGGTGGAATATAAGCAATTCAAAGGAACCATTTTTACTCTAGCAGACTTGCTGTTGGCAGGGATTTTCCTCTAAAAAGATACCAGAGAAATGAACAGAACTGGAAATTTGCAGGACATGTTATAGCTTTGATGTCTATTCCACCTCTGGGCTCATCCAAGCAAACACCAACCTTGGCAAATATTAAATTAACTTGAAGCCTACTTAGAGTAATCCTGGCAAAGGCATTGAATATTCTCCCTCCAGCAGCTCACAGCCACTATGAAATTAATGTTATTTCACATTAATATTGAAAAAGCTTCAACAAGATTGGCATCAGTTAGGTAACCAAATACCACTTAGTTCCCAGTATTTGTCCAGATAATCATAAGCAATCTGTGCCACTTCCATTACTGGCACCCTTGGGTGTTCCCATTACTATGTACTCATATGACTGAGCATTCTTGATGAGATGAACCACAGAAAACTATTTTACCCTTGTCTTTTCAGAGTCAACTTTAACAATAACAATCACCTTTCCATCACAAGATAAAATTTGCAAAGCACTTTCCTTTCAATCATCCCATAAGTTAGGCATTTAAAGTATTAATATTCTTATGTAGATGAGGAAATGGAAGTTCTGAGGGTTTTAAGTGAATGGTCTGTAATGTAACCAGGTTAGTAAGTGAGGCAGATTTTGAACCCAGGTCTCCAGCCTCTAAAATTAAGACCAATGCTTTCTCCATTATATCATACAGCCTCTCAGCTAGAAGAGATATAATAGGGACAAAATTCAAAACAAATGAAAACCCCAATAAAATGATTGCTTTTTCTTACTTGGAAAACACTGTCTTATAAAGAAGGAATTATACTGAAACAAAAGTTTATATAGACTAGATCCCCCAAAGAAATGCAAGGAAGGCCTATAGCTGGTGTGCTGAAAGGTTGCTTATTCAAATCACACACTGCTAGGGTTCATCATCACTACCTAAAGCAGCTTGCTAAAAGGCAAAACCTTTTAAACTTAAGATTTAAAACCAAATTGCCTTCTAACAATCCTCTAAAAGTTGGGTCCAGATATAGGAAGCACTACTTCAATAGCTCTTACTATTTAATGCCCAATTACTTCAGTGTTATCAAATATACTGCCTCACTTTATCCTCACAGGATCGTTTGTGAGGTAGGTAGGGTAGATATCATTATACCCATTTCACTTATGTAGAGACATAGGTTGACTGATGTGCCTAAGATTGCCAATGGCATGAATACATGTTTGTTCCAAAACACAGGTCACAGTCATAAAAGAAATCTCTGAATGGAAAACACAACACAGATGTATACTGAAAAGTAATACTGACTACAAGCAATACTGATTTAATACAAGATAGCAGCGAGGAAGGAAGCATTGCCATTATTTGGACCAATATGATATGTGGGCAGAACCAAGACTAAACTCCAGATCTATTACAGCCTCTGAGTACAATGACATTGCTAACAACTAAACAAAAGCACTGTCAGCCCAACTGACCCCAAAGTATCTTAATTTTTCAGGTATTGCAGTCCTCTAATGAAATAAACTAACTAAAGGATAAAACTTATTTGTTGTGGTATAATAGAAAGGCTACCCTACTCAAGAGTCAGGAGACCCCTGTGTATAAATTCTGTCTTTAGTGTTTACCAGCTGTATAACCATGGGCAAGTAACTTCACCTCTGAATCTTAATTTCCTCTTCTATGAAATGGGAATATTAATGGTTCTAGTGTCCATTTTATAGGGTTGTTATTAGGATCAAATGAAAACTTTATATACATATAAGTGTATAAAGCTTTATAAAACCTAGCTATGTTGGCTGTTCACGTCACACAATTTTACTACCCTTTAACTTTTCTCACCTAATAAACTATTTTCCTCCTCTAACATTTTTCTGTGCTTTTTATTTCCAAATATGTGATTAGGGGCTGTGGTCATCTTTCATGTTACTTATAATGGGATCTAAGCAAGCACTGAATGATTCTGCATTACTGTCAAGATAATTTATCCTTTCCATTAAAATGTGAATATATTCCTTGTCTTAAGTGATACAAACTACATTCATTAAGAGCACTCATAATTAATTACTTTCTCTCCCCCAACCTAAGCATACCTTACGGAATTAGCTAAAGAGAAAGCAAATGGTAACATTCAATTTTCATTCCTATAAATCTTACTAAAAAACAGAAGCAACATTTTAGTTTAGAACTATGATTACAACATCTTAAAGGCAAACTTTTCATCAGAACTGGACAGTAAATCTTTCTAGACTTGTTTTTGCAGAGTCTGGTCCCCTAATGAGAAATGATAAGTTTTCAATCACATGATTAGGTTGGCCAGGTACCTAAAAATCACGTTTGCAGCTGACTTTATGCTTTTGTGATGTAACATAATTCCCGTACTATCACTACAGCCAACATTAACTGTCAAAGACATTTCATTACTGGGAAGTCCTCTCCTACTCTAGGAGTAAAGCCGGATTACAGACTTGGGGACTACCAGCCTTTCTCAATCTACCAGTCTCTTCTCAGACCTCCCAAGAGAATCAGGTGCAGTGCGCTCCCAGAGGAGGAGCTTAGCATTTGTTAATGGCATTCCTGTTTGGAGAACCATTGGCAGGCCCATTTCTGAAGCTTCCTTTAAAGGAGAAGTAAAATGCAAGAGCATACAGAAAGATGAAAATTTAAGTGAAAATCTGGGCATTAAAAAAAATACAATAAGATTTCATTTACTCAGCACTATGGACAAGAAGGTTATGTAAAGTTTCCAAAAAAGAATAGGTAAGAAAAGCAATTATGAAATTAATTTGAATTAAACAACTTCACTTTAAAAACTGAATCCTCTCCCACAGAAGGCAGGCCCAGCGAGCAAAGAGCCAAGTTTGCCTTTAGGCTGGTTACTTAATTCCTTAGTTTCAGTTTAACCAGTTAAATAGGGATAATAGTAGCTTCCCTACCTACCTCATCTGGCTGTCTGGAAGATCAAATAAAATACTGAATGTGAAAGTATTTCGTAAACTTTACAGTCCATACAAAGAACCTGGAGGTGGGCTATGATCTGCACAAGAAAAAAATCATCTTTTAAAGAACAGAAGTGTACAAAATGAAGGGCAGTGGTAAAATGGTACCTGAGTGTGAATTATTTTAATCAGATGATCATCTAGCTGAAAATATTCTAAGGGAAAGGGAATTTGGACAGGGATAATATAAAAAAAATATATATATATATGTATGTATATGTATATAGGTCAGGGCAGTATGGGGATCCCTGGTCAGAGGATTAGGTCTGGAAGAGGCCTTAGAAGTCATCTAGATTATTCTCCTTATGTCTCCAGATTAAAGAACTAAGTGCCAAAGAGGTTATGTTTCTTGTCCCAAACACCTTAGCCCAGAAATAAAGCTGTGACTGAAAGTTAGGTTCAGTGACTTTAAAGTCCAGTGTTCTTTCCACTATATCATTACTACTTTTTAAAGCATTTTTAAGACTTATAAAATGTTTTTCCTTCAAAGTAACTCCTATGAAACAGTTAACATTTGCCTGATTCTCATTTCACAAATAGGAAATGGAAACTTAGAGGCATAGGGACTAGTCCAGGGCTACAGTGGTGCCTGGTACTGAGCACTACAGGCAGGACCTTGTGACTAAGTTCATCACTCTTGGGATCAGAGGAGAGAAGACAGAAGGCAGGAGAGAGATTCTGAAAGAGAGGTGGAAGGGCAACAAAAGAAGTTTGCATACTTTCTTATCTAGGGTCCTGGCAGATGGCTGAGTTAAAAAGCTAAGGACAATTTAAATAGAATCTTTTTTTTTTTTAATCTAAGGACTAGTTTGGAAGAATTAAAAATTTAACTTTCTCTGGTTTAGCTCTCTCCTGATAATTCAAGCTAGACTATCCCAGGTGAGGAAAACAAGATGTTGAGGGTCTGGGGTACATAGACAGCAGGTGCTAATATACTTAGTAACACAATTAGAGTGTTAAGGTCTGTATTTCACTTTTTCAGAAAAGGAAATTCTATGCAGAGTAAGGATGTATCTGTTATTTGAGGAGCTCTGTATTATGTAGATTTGGGAAAAAAAATTCTTCTCAAAGTTGATTAGCAGTGCTTGCCTCCTTTACAGAATATTTGTGGAGTTAAAACTATTTTACTGATTTACTTAAATTTAACAGCAAAATCTGAATTTTGTAGAGATTATAAAGACGGAAAAATCTAATATATCTAATGCAAAATGAACACATTAGGGCAAAATAACAGCTCTGTAATTTCCTGCTGAGTGCTCAAACACACACAAAGACAGCTCTGTATCCAATATTTTATTACAACCAAACTGACTGAGCCCCAGGAAAACATAATTGCCTGCCTATAGACTTGTTTCTGATTTCCCTGCTTACAAACACTTACTTTCAAGTAGTTGGAGCCATTTCTATCTCCTCTCAACTAACTTTCAACAGAAGTCATCTAAATATAGAATAAATATTCCCTTGTTGACGACAGTAACTGGAAATAGGAAGATGTCCTGTTTCACTTGAGCAGTAACCCCATTGAAGCACAAGAACCAAACAAGGCCTGCACATATAAACATTGGGGCTCAGCAGAAGCCTGCCTACAGGCAGGGCAAGCTTATTAAGAAATTCACTCAGCCTTAACGATGAGGACACATCCATCTCCTCCTGGATCCCATAAACTAGGTAAGGCGTACTAAGAGGAAGAAGGCCAGTTGTCACAGGATGGCTAAGTGTCATGGCTAAAGATATGGTGGATTTTTCCATACACACTCCTGCATCCAACCTCCAGAAAATTCTAGGTTATTATTACTATTTGATCTGAACTACTGAGTGCCAAGCACTTGGCTTTGATGGTTTTTGCATGGTGCCTTGTGATTGTAGGTGCTGCATAAATAATGCTTGCTGGGTTGGATTTGATCAAAACAAAACAAAACAAAGCTACTGAGGCTCCTCAGGGCCTCCTGAATATTCAAAGTGCAAACCAGGACTGGAATTTCAGGCTTCCTACAATCTGCCTGAAACCAACTTTTCCAACATTATTTTATACTAATCCTCTTCTCCTAAGCTATTTCAGACAAACTGTTCTCTTGCCCTCTCCTGTTTCCCTTTAAGTCTCAGCTCATGCCAGGTTTACCATGTCTGGGAGAGAGTCCTGTTAAGATCTTCCCTTCCTCTAAGACCCTGGTTGGTGCTCAGCCACTACCTGCTCAAAAAGAGCCTTCCCCATTGCCTCCAGTTACCCTTTCACCTCCCCTCTTCCAGCAAATGGAAACAACCACTACCATGTTTCTCTTTGCATTTTGTGAGGACATCTCCTTTGCACTCATGGTCTAATTTGTCTAAGTTCTTAGTAGATAATAAGTTTTTATGACAGCCCTCTCTTATTCTCATCCTGTCTTGACTGCTCCTTCTTAGTCTCCATTGCTGACCTGTGGGGTATCCTCCAAGGTTCTATCATGGGCCTTCTTCTCTTTTCTTTCTATAATTTAACTCAGTGATCTCAGAGCTCCCATGTGTGCATTATTGTCTCCATGCAGAAAATTCCCAGATCTGGCTATCCAGTCTTAGGATCGCTCCCAAGTTCCAATTCCACAGCTCCTGCTGCCTATTAGACACTTCAACCTGGATGTCCCCAAGAATACCAAACTTAACATGTCCAAACAGAACTCATTCTGTTTCCAAACCCTCCCTTCTTCCCAATTTCCCTATTATTGTCCAGGGAACCATTATCCTCCCAGTCTCCCAGGTTTACAACCTTGGCCCCCTCCTCAAATCCTCACTTATTCACCCCACAGACAGAGTAAGTTGTCATTTTCATCTCCATATCTCTTGTTTGTGATCTCTTCTCTCCATTCACTTAGCCTGTCTCCCCCAGCTCAGGCATTCACCTCCTCTCACCTGACATATTATAAGAGGCTTCAATGTGGGTTCCACAGATCGTCTCTTCTCACCCCAATCTACCCTCCATACAGTTGCTAGCATGATTTTCCTAAAGCATAAATATGACTATGTTACCTCCCTGAATAATAAACTCCTGTGGATCCCAACTATCTCTAGGACAAAATACAAATTTCTCTTTTTGGTATTTAAGGCTCCTCCAACCTGGTCCTTCCATGCCCTTTCCCTTCCTGCAGATACTAGACAGTCCAGCAGTGCTGGCCTATGTCTCCCGAGCACACAACACTGCATCTCCCATCTCTGTCAATTACACTGGCTGTCCCCCATGCCTAGAATGCCCCCCCACCCCAGCTCACCTCCACCTCCTGAAATCCCTGGCTCCTCCCTCCTATAAGAAGCCTTGCTACCTCCCTGTTGTACCTTCTCCCTCCCCACTCCCAGACACTTGAGCTTTCCTCACTAAGGTTATTTTCCCTTATATTCTGTATTATCTTGCATGTACCCATTCGTTGACATGTTAGCTCTTTAAGGACAGGGAAGCTTTTTGTGTTTTTGCCTTTTTTTTTTTTAGTGTCGCCAGCAATGCCTTGAATCTGATTTTGTCTTTCTATCCCCAGCATCTATCACCAAATTATGGCACTTATTAATAAATATTTGTCAAATTTTAATTTTATTTTTGACAGCTCTTGGTTATCAGAAGCAGGTAGTGATTAAAGTGGTTGCAGTAACAATTTCAATTTCACCACTAAGATGTCTGCATGTAACACAATTTCAAATGTGATGAATGTGGGGTTCCATATGACATTATTCAGTTTTAACTTAACACTTAGAGGCTGACTTCCTTTATCTCTGATTCCTGTGTCAGACAAGGCACAAAAGGGCAGCAGCTTCTTTCCCTGTATCATGGGGATGCATATAAACCTGCATAACCAGGCCATCCTTCCTGCACTGGGGCCTCAGCTGGCACCTGCTGTTTGAGAATGCTCAGTGGACTGGTTTTAGGGCTGCCCCAAACAGTGTTTTTGAAACATGTCAGGATTGTACAGTACCCTCTCAAGTACTGTACAGCATCACAGAGCATGATACCACAATGGAAACACCTACCAGACCAACATAATGTCCCAGGATGAGTTAGACTCTTGCTGAGACCCGAGTGCTTAATAAACTACAACATGATTTTTTAATAGTTATATAAAGAATGGGATCACAGATCTACTACTAGAAGTGATTTCAGAGGTCACCCATTTCAACTCCCTCACTTTACATATGAAAAAGCTGGGGATGAGAGAGGTGAAGGGCTTAGGCCACACAACTAAGGAGGGGCCAGAAGAGGAACCAGAAGCCAGGCTTAACTCCCAGTTTGGTGTTCTTCCACTGCAATGTACCCACCTCTCCTGGGCCACAATGTCACTCTGTAAAGAAACACAGAGGAAATCAGTCCTTGTGGCAGGGACCTAGATAACATAACTGCTGCCTCATGGTGGTTAAAGAAAAAGAAAAAAAGGTCCAAACCAGGGCTTTATAGGACATATAAAAAGTCCTTCCTCATCTAGGCCAACCACATGATTACAATACAATCGAGAAAACAAATAGGAGAGGCAGAGACAAACTCCTGGCCAACACCAACTCTCATTTTACAAGCTCAATTTGAGTACCTGCCACATCCTAGTTATAATGTTGATGATTAGCATATTTTAAAATCTTCCTAAGTCATTAATGTTGCTACTCCAAGACCAGAATGTTTGGTAAAGAAAAGCTATTCCTTACTGATCAATCATTTATTTCATGAGCATTTACTAAGGTCTGATACTGTTCTAGGCTATGGGTAAGAGGTAAAAAGCCATGGTTCTTCCAAGTTAACTAGGGGAAAAATAATGGTGTCTACAGAGAGTTGTTAAAGAACAAGTCAGCGTTTAGCAGCTGTGTGGCTCAGTCCAGTGGTACCCCAACTCATTTTGTGAGTCACCCTCTGTGATGGCTACATCACCTCAGACTTGCTGAGATCACCAGATTAATGACAGTCCTTGGAACAAACCACCTTTAGATTGCTATTTAGGGAATGACTCAAGTCAGACAAGAAAAAGATTTTCCCACAATGCAAATGGAGCAGATAATAAACTGTTTAGAACTCAGCAAAAGAAGTAAGTGAAAGTAAAGGTCATGTTCATTTAGATGCCTAGTGGTTTCAGGCTTCATTGTGAATCAAGCTGTGTAAACTCTAAATGTCATCAAGGCCAAATGCCCTGGGAATACAGGACCTCTGAAAAAAAGAGCAGCATCTTTTTCATTTATGTAAATTTGTCCCTTGCACCTGCACCAAAGCATATATGGTGTCTTTATTACAAAATGTGTACTCTATGGGATTGATCTCTTATCTTCTACGTTCCTTAGCTGGGATTTGCAGATTGCATCCTTCCAAGTCTTACCTCAAGCAGGGCGGCAGCAGGATCTCCCTGTAGACTTTTGCCCAGTTTATCAACTTCATCTAACAGGAATACTGGGTTGTTGACTCCAGCAGTCTTCAAGCCATTGATTATACGACCAGGCATGCTGCCAACATAGGTACGCCTATTGGGAACAAATAGTAAATTCCAAACAATGAGATGTCAGAAGGCAAGAACAGAACTTTTTAGAAACCATCCATTTAGGACTAGAATAAAACCACCCAGCTTTCAGAGAGCACTCTGGAAGTACTTAGTATACTAAGAGTACTCTTTGTGTACTAAGTGTACACTAAATACTCTGAATACTGACTATAGTAATACTAAGATAGAAAAGGTACAAGGTTTGTAGTATACATTTACTTATTTGTGGAAATGACCATTTATTTGTAGTTTACAAATACTGTATTTGATACAAACAATCAATCAACCACCAAGTATTTATTAAGAGCCTACTACATACTAGGTATGACATAATAGGCTCTGGAGATCCAAATATGATGAATGAAATAGTACTTAACTCCCAAGAAGCTCATGTTCTACTGAGAAAAGCTCACATTATATTATCATACATAGTCTTGAATCTCCTTGATGTCAGAAACAGCAAGTCCCTAGTTAGAAAATAGGAGTTTAAATGCCAGCTTCTTTGACTAAGCAGCTGTGGAGGCTGTGGCACAGTAGACAGGACACTACAACTGCAGTCAGGAAGATCTGAGTTCAAACTTGACCTCATTTCCTTATTGATTGTGTGGCTCTGGGCAAGTCACTTAGCCTCTGTCTACCTCAATTTCCTTAAATGCAAAATGGGGATCTTAAGAGCCTCCCTCCCAGGGTGGTTATAAAGTTTAAATGAAGTAATATTTGGGTCAGGTAGATGGCACAGTGGATAAGAGTTCAGGACCTGAAGTCAGGGAAGATTCAGCTTCCTGAGTTCAAGTTTGGCCTTTGACACTAACCAGCTGTGTGACCCTGAACAAGTCACTTAACTCTATTTGCCTCAGTTTCCTCATAAATAAAAGGAACTGGAGAAGAAGATGGCAAACCTCTCCACTCTCTGCCAAGAAAGCCCCAAACAGGGTCACAGAGAGTAAGACACCACTGAAAATGACTGAATAAAAATATTTGCACTGAGTTTTGTCAATCTTAAATCATCATATAAAAATTTACTTCCTAGCTATATAATTCTGGGTAAGTCACTTAACATCTTTGGACCTCAATTTCCTCAACTTGATGATTTCTTGACTGAACTTGAATGAACTAGATGATTTCTTTTTAAAAATTTTATTAATTTATTTACTTTTAGTTTTCAACATTCATTTTCTCCCCCCCCTCCCCAAGAGGGCATGCAATATGATATGGCTCTCCACATACATTCCTATTAAACACATTTTCACATTAGTCATGTTGCATAGAAGAATTATAACAAATGGGGGAGACCATAAGAAAGAAAAAACAAAACAAGGAAGAAAATAGTCTGCTTCTCTCTGCAAACTGATTCCATAGTTCTTTCTCTGCATGTAGATGGCATTTACCATCCTGAGTCCTCTGGAATTGTTTTAGGTCCTTGCATTGCTGAGGAGGGCTAAGTCTATCAAAATTAGTCATCGGACACTGTGGCTGTTACCGTGTACAATGTTCTCCTGGATCTGTTCACCTCACTCAGCATCAGTTCATATAAGTCTTAGGATTTTCTGAAGTCTGTCTGTTCATCATTATAGCAGCAAGCACCCTAGCATACCTAGGATGGCTGCTAGCACAGGTTCTTAGATCTGCTTTTCTTTTCTTTTTTTTTTTTTGCTTTTTGGAGGGCAATTGGAGTTAAGTAACTTGCCCAAGGTCACACGGCTAGGTTTTTGTTTGTGTGTGTTAAGTGTCTGAGGTCGGATCCGAACTCAGGTCCTTCTGACTCCAGGGCCGGCGCTATACTCACTGTACCACCTAGCCGCCCCTGGATCTGCTTTTCTAAAGGAAAGCAACTCAAAATGGGTTAACAGTCTTACTTTAATCAATCAAACATATATCATTTACCTAGTTCAGAGGGAAAAGTCAGCACCCTGAACTTCAGAGTATACAAACAGAAGTTAACAGAAAATAACACAATTAAGCAGACAGACTTCCAGCTATCTGACCATTACATCCACACCTAGTCAGTTACTAGAGAGGGAAGCACCAACATCTAGGTTTTCAAAGCCGGGGTGCTCAACACCTGCCCAGAGTCTCATCTGGCCAAATCACATAACCCTTCCCAAAGTGAGCCCCAAAGCATAACCTCACATCAGGGTATGTATACCTGGATCAGAGAATGTCACAACCCTCTTGACTCAATGCCCAGTCACAAAGTAACAAGGTGTGAGCATTCCTGAAAAACAAGCCTCCTGTCATAGGCTCCATGTGACCACATTCAGCCTATTAGGGGGCAAAGTATATTTTCAAATCAGGGAAGGTTCTCAGAGTCACTTAAGCCTGTCAAAGGAAGGGGCCAAGGGGCAGGGAAGATCTTCAGATTTCCATTATCATTACAATCATTTCTTATAGCACAACAGTATTCCATCACATTCATACACCTCAACTTGTTCAGCCATTCCCCGATTGATGGGTATTCCCTCAATTTCCAGTTCTTGACCACCACAAAAAGAGTAGCTCTTGTAAACGTGAGTCCTTTTCCCATTTTTATGATCTCTTTGGGGTACAGCCCTAGGAGTATTATTGCAGGGTCAAAGGGTATGCATATTTTTATAGCCCTTTGGGTATGAACTAGATGATTTCTAAGGGCCTTTCAGATTTTAAATTCTATGATCCAATTTTGCAGTTTGAGGTTTTTTCTCAATGTCCTCCAAGGTGTAAAGCCTAGTTCTCCAAAAGTGGATAGGGTTATTGGTTGCCTTGTTCATAGTCAAATGTTAAACTTCAGTTTCAACACTCAGTAAAATGAACAGAAAACCACACCTTTACTTTGCTGTTATCAATCTTAATTGCCATCGGGATGTTTCTCAAATCCTAAGTAATTAATAAATGGAATACTTAGGCTTTTTTTTTTTCCAGTGGCCCCCAAAAACTTTTTCTCAGTTCCTGAACAGTTGCCAGTGTGTACTGGAAGATGGTGTTTCTCTAGTAAAGTCCCATAAAATTCAGTGAGCAGGTCAGTACTACTTCAAGAGGTAGAATTAGTTTAACTGTGAATTACTGAAAATGCACAATTCCAAAATTTTCATTTTGAATGATTATTGTATACTGATCTGATAAACATTTGTAACATACTGATAGGATATGGGGACCAATCAAAGGTCCAAATGTTACCAATTCTGACCTGCTTAATAAAACTACCATTTCTACCTATATGCACTACTTGATACATCCAAATACAGCCAGAATCATCAGTGAACATTAAAATACCATGGATTATTTGGTCACTTTTGGAAAAGAGCCATTTTTATTATCTTCACAGGTATAACATATAAACAAGAAATATGGATGAATTTATTAAAATTTAAGAGAGTACCCTTTTAACAAAGCAAAGGAAAGACTTGAGAGGAGGTACAGACAGTCAATAGTGGGGGTGGCCTGCCTCTGCCATATATCTGCTGTATGACTGACCATGTACATGACTTCCCAAGGTACCTCTCTAAGATTCTAAGTAATAGGCAAGTGGAAGCAGAAGTAAGAAAACAGAAGGAGTGCCCTACATTTGTGAGGGCTGGACAAACTTTTAAAGTAAGTTTGCTAACTTTCACAACATTCTTATAGCCTAGAGTCACACCCAAACCAAGTATTGTTGCTAAAGAGTAGAAAACGCCAACTGCTCCGAAGAGACTGCTCCACGATGCAGGAAGGGCAGCAGCCATCTCTTGAGGGACACAAAGCAGACCCAAACACTGTTTATCACATGACCTGTAAGAAGTCAGTCAGAGGAAACAGTGTGACTTGGGAAAGGATGACACTGGTGCAGATGCTTCCACAGCCAGCAAAGGTGGACAAATGTACAGAATCAAATGCTGTAAAGACTGTCCAATCAGGGTAAAGGAAGAGCAATTTCATGTTTATAGTAATATGGGAAAATGGAAGATGTATAGAAAGGTGAGGTCTTCATAATCATTTGCTTAAAAGTTTATTTCTCCAGAGGTAGTAGGGGAAGGACAGCTAGTTAGTACAGTGGATAAGAGTTCTGGGCCTGGAGTCAGGAAGATCTGAGTTCAAAACTGGCCTCTTGAGACTTCTGAGTTGGGCAAGTCACTTAACCCTGTTTACCTCAGTTTTCTCATCTGTAAAATGGGCTGGAGAAGGAAATGGCAAACCACTCCATTATCTTTTTTTTTGCTTTTGCTTTTTTTTTTTGGAGGGCAATTGGGGTTAAGTAACTTGCCCAAGGTCACACGGCTAGGTTTTTGTTTGTTTGTGTTAAGTGTCTGAGGCTGGATCTGAACTCAGGTCCTCCTGACTCCAGGGCCAGTGCTCTATTCACTGCGCCACCTAGCTGCCACTCCATTATCTTTTGCCAAAAAATCAAAACAAAATCTGAAACCCAAAAGGGGTCATGAAGTGTTGGACACAACTTAAGAATAATAGCAAAGTAGGGCAAAGATGGAAAAAACACTTGATTTTGGTGATGGAGGACCTGGCTTTAATTTCCATTCTATGACTTACTAGTTGCATGCAGCATGCAGGTTCCTTGAACAATGTGAATCTCAGTTTCCTCATTAATAGAATGGAGATGCTACTACTGACAGTACCTACCTTATTATGTTATAATGAAATCACTTAATAAATCTTAAAAATATTATGTGAACATGGAGCATGATTATCATGAGACAACTATAGAGAAACAAAAAGCATTTACATCTCACTTCCTTTAAAGGTCATTTATTTGCAAAGCGTTAATATTCTTCTTTTTTTGAAGTTTTTGATGGGCAGCCTTCTAAAACTGTTTTGTGCCAGTTTAATGTCTATGTGGAGAAAACTTAGGATTTTACAGCTTCCTTTCTTGCAGAAATGGTTATTAAACATTATACAAACACACACACACACACATAGATACATATAGGCAGTATATATATATATATATATATATATATACACACACACACACACATATATACACACATATACAGAGATGCATTTATACACACCTCTCACTACACTATAGACACACCAAATATATAGTATATATCCTATAGCATATTTACACTATAGTGAGATGCGTCACACACACATACCCCATCACTATAATGCCAATCTACCTAGTCATAATCTTTCAGTAACCCACTACTACCTACAGAATAAAGTGCAAACTCATTTGACAATCAAGCCCTGTCATAATACGCCCCCAATTGACGTCACCAACTTTAATAGGTAGTTTTGTTCTACACAGGTCCAACACACTATTCTGAACTTGTGTTTTCCCTCTTCTGTAGCTCTGCTCAGACGTTCATAAGGTAGTTAGGTGGTACAATGAGAAGAGTGCTGGGATGGGTGTCAGGAAGACCTGAGTTCAAATCCTGCTTCAGTTGCTTACTAAAACTGTGACTCTACCAGGGGCAGAGTCACAGGGGCAGGTAACCTATAGCCTCAAGGCCACCTGTTACCTTCTAGGTCCTTGGGTGTAGCCTTCACACCAAGTTACAGCAGATCAAATCGATGTCATACCCAAAGTACAATTCAACTACTCTTATTACGGGGGCACAAAAGGATGTTTTATAGGAGAGGGTGTTAGTCTCACTTCATTTATTCCTCCTTTATACCCCTTTAGAGGCTCTGGAACATATCTCTCATGACCACTTCAAGGGGGATCTGTGGCTTCTTGAATAAGGCACAGAAATTAGCCCCAATCTCAGCATTATTCAAACTGGGCAAGCTCCTATAAATATTTTAGGACTCCAACAAGCACTTAATGTTCTACAGCCATTAAATGTATTTCTAATTCCAGTTTGTTACTTTCACAAATGTACACCACCAAACTTGAAAGTAGGGAAATTGTCAATCCATCCTCAGAAAAACAGCAGCTGAGAATGTGTTGAAGATGAGTCAGTAGTCTTATGTAAGTCTAGAGTTTTATAGAAAAGATAACCATTACATGATGGTTCAGTTTACCAAAAGCACTATGAAGTAGATAATGTGGTGACCTGGAAAGACTACTGGATTTGGTCCTGGAGGACCTGGGGACAATTCTGGTTTTGCCACTAGCCTATGTGACAACAAATTGGACCTGACTCACACCAGATCCCTGCTAGCTTAGGTCCAGTACTGAGCAAAATAAGATATTTGCTAATCTAGTTTTTCTCATTTTCCATAGCAAAACAGCTTACAAAAGGAGATTTGGTCAAATCACATCACCTCTCAACCTCAGAATTCTGGTCCAGCTCCTTTCATTCTACAGATGAGCAAATTAAGGACCCTTCTAGGTCTAATTTGTGTCTATTTTTAAAGTAGTGAGCTGAAATGAGGTCATGGGCTTCTCATATGTAGTTAATTGTACATCTTTGGGTAGTATATCAGCTCCTTCAGGTCAATGAAATCAGAAATCTGGACTGGACTGAAAAAGAATTCTACTCTAGTCACATGTTAAGTGTTAATACATTTTTTTCCTAGTTATTAGGAGACAAAGGACTTCGTACTTATTTGAAGATATTCTCCAGTGTCTCCAAAGTAGGGTGGGAAAGATGGTCCATCAGAATATGGGAAGAAAATTAGAACATTTGCTCTTTATATTAAAATAAGAAAACAAATTTTATTAATATTTAATAAGCAGATTGACATTTTCTGATTGTCAAAGTGCTCTTCCCAAAGTGAAGGTCTGACCACATCATTCCATCCAATAAATTCTAGTGTTTCCCCATCATCTCCTGGATCAAATATAAAATCCTGTTTGGTGTTCAAGACCTTCATAACCTGGTCCACCACCCTGCCCCCTCCTTTTCAGTCTTCTGACATCTTACACTGCCCTCATGTATTCAGCTATCCAGTGACACTGGCCTCCTCATTGGTTCTTGAATAAGACATTCCACCTCCCAATACCAAACATTTTCTTCTTTTAAAATAATTTTACATGAGGCTTCAAATTCTCAGTTTTCTTTATACTCTATCACTATTTGAGATGGCTTAACAGAAAGCTGAAATTATTCAGCTATTTACTTCCATCTTCTCTATCTACTAGGAGAATGAAGATTCTCTATGGTTGGGAAAGAATTGAAATCCTAGGTCAATGTATTGACAGAAAGTATATATCTGACTTGGGTGAGTTTGTCTCCAGGAATACATAAATTACTTAGGAGGAGGCTGAATGGCTTTATAGGTCTGATCACCAAACTACTGTTAGTATTCCTTAAGGAAACTTGAAGAACAGGAAAAATTACAAAATGCCTAAGAATAGGTAGAGATGGGGAAATGTCCCAGTTTTCAAAGTCGGGAATCTAAGACTTTGTAATTACTGATGTCTAAGTTTAGTGCTAATTGCCAGCAAATAACTAAATGTTTTGGTGATCATTCACAAGTACTCAGTAGGGGTAGTGACTGCTAATATTAAGGCATGCCAAAATAATTTCATTTTTGTAAGTATTATAAGGCTGATAGAGCAGTAAGAAAAATGTCATAGATGTAGTAAACTGGGATTTCAGCAAGACATTTAATGATATGCATGATATTCAAACGGCAAGACAAAGAACGTTACATTGAATTCTAGAATGATTAGATACTAGATGTATGTAAAACTGCTTAAAAAGCTATAAGAAGGGGCAGAGCCAAGATGGCGGAGTAGAAACAGCACGTCCAAGCTCTCTCTCTCCCCAGATCACCCCCAAACTATGTAAAAGGGGACTCTGAACAACTTCTGGAGCCCCAGCACCCACAGAACAACACAGAGAAGCTAACCTCCCACTGAGGATAGCCCAGCAGCCCTGCAGGAAGGACCAGCGCAGTGCTCTGGGAGCCGGCACCACCCGCCATAGTATGCGGAGAGCCAAGCCCAGGTCCATGTGAGCCAAGGTTTTAGCCCCAGGGCAGCTGGGCCAGCAGCCGGCTGGAGGGACCCTAGAACACCAGCAGCTGTGGTGATTCCAGAATTGTCAACACAGACATGCCTAGGACAAAGTGAGAGGCTAGTGCCCTATGGACTTTGGGACCAGTATTTGGGGAATGCGTTGGCTTCCTCCCCTGGGGGCTAGAAGTTGCTGAGGAGACACGCCATTTTGCAGTTTTCAGTGGCGGCTCCAGCTCCTGGCCTGCGAACTGTAGGGAGATCCAGCGATCAGTCTTGAGGGTTAATCGCTCTTACTTTAACCTCCCTGGATCTGGATTGTGGTCTGGGGTGGAGGTTGTGGGGTGGGTATCCAGCTTGCCAGAAACGGAAGTTGTCCCCCCACACGTTCGGGACGAAAGTTCCTCTGTCTGGTGGCAGAGTCCTACTGTGGCAACAAGCCCAAAAGTCAAGTAATTAAGTGGCAACATGCCAAGGCAAAGGAAACAAAATAAATAGAAAAATGCAACCTTAGACTCCTATTTTGGGAGCAAAGAGGATCGAAGCATGGAACAGGAAGAGGATTGTGAGGCCAGAAATCCTGCTCCAAAAGCCCCCAAGGAAAATATGAGTGGGTTACAGGCCATAAATGACCTTAAGAAGGACTTTAAAAATCAAATAAGAGAAGTGGAGGAAAAATTGGGAAGAGAAATGAGAAGGATGTAGGAAAAGTATGAAATGAGGGTCAACAGCCTGACTGAGGAAAACAACACCTTAAAAAATGGACTAACTCAAATGGCAAAGGAGGCCCAAAAGGGCAATGAGGAGAAGAATGCCTTAAAAAGTCGAATTTGCCAGATGGAAAAAGAATCTCAAAAGTTCACTGAGGAGATTCATTCCTTCAGAGTTAGACTGGAGCAAATGCAAGCTAATGACTTTATGAGAAATCAAGATGCTGTTAAGCAGATCCAAACAAACGAAAGATTAGAAGGCAATGTGAAATATCTCATGGGAAAAACCACTGACCTGGAAAATAGATCCAGGAGAGACAATTTAAAAATTATTGGACTACCTGAAAGCCATGATCAAAGAAAGAACCTAGAAATCACCCTTCAAGAAGTTCTCAAGGAAAATTGCCCTGATGTTTTAGATCCAGAGGGCAAAATAGAGGTTGAAAGAATCCACCGATCACCTCCTGAAAAAGATCCCAAAAAGAAAACTCCCAGGAATATTATAACCAGGTTCCAGAATCCCCAGATCAAGGAGAAAATACTACAAGCAGCCAGGAAGAAACAATTTCAATATTGTGGAAACACAATCAGAATAGCCCAGGACCTGGCAGCTTCTACACTGAGGGATCGAAGGGCATGGAATATGATATTCCAGAGGGCAAAAGAACTGGGACACCTACCCAGCAAAACTGAGTATTTTGTTTCAGGGGAAAATATGGTCATTCAGTGGAATAGAGGACTTTCAAGCATTCTTGAGGAAAAAACCAGAGTTGAGTAGAAAATCTGACATCCAGACACAAGAAGCAAGAGATGCTTGAGAAGGTAATCAGGGAAAAGAAATCAAAAGGAACTTATCAAAGTTGACCTATTTACATTCCTACATGGAAAAACTATAACTGTGACTCATGAAACCTTTCTCAGTATGATAATAATGGAAGAAGGGTGTATGATCATAAGAATACATATGTGAATGTGTGTATATATGTTTACAGTTATACATGGATAGAGGGCATAGGTTGAATTTGTTGGGAAGGGATGATACTTAAGGGGTGAAATTATGAGGTGAGAGAGGAAAGTGGCAAGAGGAGATGGGGAGAGAGAGGGTAGGGTAAACTATCTCATGTAGAAGAGGCAAGGGGAAGTGGCTGCAGGGGAGGGGAAGAATAGGTAGGCAAAAAGGCAAAACCACATTCTCACTGAATTTGGTTCAGGGAGAGAATGACATACATACTAAATGGGATATTTCAACCTGCAGCAGAATAGGGGGAAGGGGGATGAAAGAAGGGATGATTGATGGGAGGGCATTCTTGGGGGGAGGGGAGGTTGGAAGTACCCACTATAGAAGAGGGACAGGATCAAGTACGGAATGGACCAGGGGGAGGGTGGGATGGGTGGGAGGGAATTATAAGCAGCCTTGTACAATATATCTACTATGGTAATGTTTTGCATAGCTAGACATGTACAACATATACTTAATTACTTATCTTCCCAGAGGGAATGGGTGACAAGGGGGGAAGGGAATGGATCTGAAATTCGAGGTCTTAAAATTAAATGTTTCAAATATATATAAATACTATTATTAATACTCTTTTGCATGTAATTGGGAGCTAAAATGTGCAGACATTAGGGCAAAGAGATTCACCTTGCTCTAATGGAAAAGTCGAACGGGGTATGGGAGAAGATATGGGAGAGAGCAGCATGGAGGAAGTGATATCTTGTGGGACTGCTATTCTGGGATGGTGGGTAGGGGAAAAACGGGGAAAAAACTGTAACTCAAAATCTGGCAGAAATGAATGATGTAAAACAGAAGTTAATAAAGCATTTGTTTAAAAAAATAAAAATAAACAATAATGGAAAAAGAAGCTATAAGAAAACAAGATTTTGATTAATACTATGTAGGATTTGGAGCAGGGCACTTCTGATGACCTCAAAAATTATCTAGTCCTCATGTTAGAGATGAATAAACTAATAACCAAAGCTGTGAAGTGAATTGCCCAGTAATATACTGGTAGCAATGCATCAGAGCTAAGAGTTGAACATAGATTTTCTGATGCCACGTGCAGGGCCCTTTCAGCTATATCAATTACCAACCATTTTCGCTGGCTGTTTCCACGCCTACAATGCTCTCCCTCCTCATCTCTGCCTCCCAGCTTCTCTGGCTTCTTTCAAGTTCCATTTAAAACCCCACCTCCTACATGAAATCTCTCCTGATCCCTCTTAATTCTAAAGCCTTCCCTCCGCTGATTATTTCTAATTAATCCTGTATATACTTGTTTGCACACATTGTTTCTGAATCTATTTGTTTAAAAAAAATACAATACAACTGACGTCAAGGAAGATGGAAATCTGCTATCTGAATTTCAATAAAAATCTTTGTCTTGGAATATGGTCCTGAGAAATGAACAGCAGGATTTAACAAGTGCAGCCAGTGACAGACTTTGTCCTTGTTGATCTATGTAGCTTGGCAAGGTAGCCTCTTCAGTGAGATCAACCATTAAAACCAAGTACTGAAATGAACTTTGAACCAGACCTCTGAATGTTTTATCATAGTGTTAAATGCCAGATTTAAAAAAATATTTTTAAATATTCATGAAGCATATTCAATCTTAGTGTTCTTAGTAAAGATACTATTAACAATATCTTTAGTGAAAGGAAAAAGGTTTTGGTGCCATTAATACATTTTGAAAAGAAATACTGTACATTTTATCATTCTTTTTAATTTCTATTTTTGTATATGTTTTGTAATGTACACTAATGTAATGTATAGTAACACATGAATATAATTTATAAACATACATATATTGGAAGTCTTTGCTCAAAAGGTTTTTTTTTTCCAACTGATGAGGGAGTGATCAATAATGTTTGAAGAGTGCTACCCAAACAGGAAGATTTGTGGTTTCTGTATATGGATTTCATTTGAACATGTTTTGTGACCCAATCTGGTCTCTAGTCAGAATATATATCTATATAATTCAATTCCACTAAATGTAAAACATATATAAGACAGAAGAGCTAGAATGACAGTAAGATTTTGCAAAATGTAGCAGCAGATATATTTGCAAATTACTAACAAATTTCACAACAAACACCAAAATAATCAGCTGGTTATTATTTGTCAAATAAGATATTTTGAGGTGGCTAGGAGGCACAGTGGATAGAGTGCTGGTTCTGGAATCAGGGAGACCTGAGTTCAAATATGGCACTAGCTAGCTGGGTATCCCTTAACAAATCATTTAACATCTGTATATCTCAGTTTCTTCAACTGTAAAGTGAGGATAATAATAACACTCATCTTCCAATGTCATTTTGAGGATCAGATGAGGTAATATTTGTAAATAATTTAGCAAAGTGCTTGGCACATTAGTACTTAAACATTTGTTTACTTCTTTCCTTCCCAGAAAAAGAAAATCAGGTAAAATTTACCTATAGCCAGAAGTACCACACACATTTCATTTCTGTAATCAGTTTGCTATTATTTGCTAAAGTGTAAACACCTTAAAGGCAAGACCAGGACCAGGCTGTTTTGAACATTGCATAATATAGCCCCAATGAATGCAACAAAGTATCCAGGAGAAAAGACAAAAGAAAAACTGCAAAAGTTTTGTCTCTGCCCAAAGGGCTATTAAATTGCATGCCCTTTGACCCTGCAATACCACTTCTAGGGCTGTATTCCAAAGAAGTCATACAAATGGGAAAAGAATATACATGTACAAAAATATTTATAGCAGCTCTTTTTGTGGTGGCAAAGAACTGGAAATTGAGGGTATGTCCATCAATTGAGGAATGGCTGAACAAGTTGTGGTATAAGAAATGATGAGGAGGCAGATTTCAGAAAAACCTGGAAACTGGTGCTGGCCGAGGGCAGTGGAATCAGGAGAACATTGTACACAGTTATAGCCACACTGTGTGATGATTAACTTGGATAGACTTACCTCTTCTCAGCAATGCAAGGCTCTAAGACAGCTCCAAAAGGCTCATGATGGAAAATGCTATCCACATCCAGAGAAAGAATTTTGAAGTCTGAAAGCAGGTAGAGACATACTATTTGCTCTCCCATATTATATGCTCTATCTCTTTTTTGTTTCATTTTGTTTCTTCTTTCTCATGGTTCATTCCATTGGTTGTAATTCTTCTTTGCAACATGACTAATGTGAAAATATGTTTAATGTGAATGAATATGTAGGGCTTATATGAGGTTGCATGCCATATTGGGGAGGGTGAAGGGGAAGGAGAAGGAGAAAATTTGGAACCCAAAAGTTTATAGAACCGAATGTTGTAAACTAAAAATAAATAAATAAAAAGTTTTGTCTCATATGACTTGTTATACTAGATCAATTCTTAACCTGACACCCATGAACTTATTTTTAAAATATACTATAACAATATTTCAGTTTAACTAGTTTCCTTTGTAATCCTATGTATTTTATTTTATACATTTAAAGACATCATTCTGAGAAGGCTTCACCACATTGCCAAAGAGATACATGACAAAAAAGGTGAAGAATTCCTGCTTTGAAATCTTCTACTGAAATACCAGCTTAATTAAAGACACTGGTGAGAACAGTATTTGTTTATATTCTCATAGCACTCATCCATACATGACATTTCACTGGTAGAGTACCTAAGAACTACTCAAATTATATATATGTATGTATGTATGTGTGATAAACAAGCCTATCTTCATTGCCAAGAATTTTAACTTGAGTTAAAGGTTTATCATTTTTCCAAACAGTTTACTTTATGCTTTCTAGAAATAACTACAGTTCTAAAGTGTCAGACTAATTAGTGTCAAATTAAAAGCTAACCACTTATAACCCCGAAAGATCAAGTAAGGATTTTACCGTCTGCTCTAGTACTAGTATCTGGGAGAGCAAATAGTATGTTTCTACCTGCTTTCAGACTTCAAAATTCTTTCTCTGGATGTGGATAGCATTTTCCATCATGAGCCTTTTGGAGTTGTCTTAGAGCCTTGCATTGCTGAGAAGAACTAAGTCTATCAAAGTACTAGTATTAGTATCTTTAAAAATGCTTTCTGGGTTTAGGCCACTGCTAGTAACCATCCAAAGTATAACCCCAAGACACATATAAGGAATAAAGCAACTACTTATTTGCATTTCACATTCAATTAAAAAAACAAACAAATCTGTGATTTCCTTGGAGTAGGTAACTCATGGGGAGAAAACTCTACAAATGCAAAACTGCAACTGCTCTCTCACAGCCTTAGAGCTTTGGGGGGTTAGGAGGATTTAACCTGAAAAAGTTAAGGCAACAAAGCTAGTATGCCAGAGGCAGGACCCAGACCCACATCTTCCTAACTCCTAACTCAAGTCTCTAGCGTCTCCTCCTCATGCTGCCTTATTCTGCTATGGTGAACACCTAATGAGACCATATATATTAAATACTATGAACCTTTACACCTTTGCTTTCAGTAAGTTCCATGTGTTCTTTTGATAGTTTTTTAAGCTTACATTCAATTAAAGGGCTCTTGCAAGTATGCAAACATTTATGAAGAGCTGACTAAGTTTAAGGAGATCCTTGCTTCATATTTTACTGAAAAAAAAAATGGAGGCCCTTCATGATCCAGCGCCACTGGCCTCCTTGCTGCTCCTTAAACATGACACTCAATCTCCAGAATCTGTGCATTTTTCACTGGCTGTTTCCCAAGCCTGGAATACTATCTTCCTCATTTCTACCTTCTGGCTTTCCTCAACATCCAGTTAAAATATCTTCTACAAGAAACCTTTCCTGATCCTCCATAATACTAGTGCCTTCCCTTTGTTGATGATTTCTGATTTATTTTGCATATATTTTGTTTGAAAGTAGCTGTTTGCATGTCTCCCCCCAGTAAAAGACTATGAGGTCCAGGAAAAAAAAGACTATCTTTTGTTTTTCTTTGTACCTTCAGGCTTAGCACAGAGTTTATAGCACATAGAAGGTGCTTAAAAATGTCTACTGATTTGATTTGTTAGACTGGGGAATACAAAGACTTCCCTCCTGCACCACCATCAGTAAGCTAATCAACCACTTGAAAGAAATGAGCACAAAAATATTATTAATGTAAAAACACTATTAATGCTAGACAACTGAAAACCAAGAAAAAAACAGGTCTTTTCTTTTTTCCCCAACCCCCAAATCATGAAATATTGGAAAGGGTTTGATTTTTTTAAAAACCATTTCCAACTGGCTATACAATCCTCCAATAGATATCTGGGCTAAATGGATAGAGATGAATTCTGCATAAGAGAAAGGTAAGTGATGAAAGTCAATGTGATGTATTTTAGAGAGCTGGGAGATGCTTGATAAAGCAGCTCTGTTTTTCTCTGGCTATTTTAAGACAGCAGAACAGTAGTAGCTACACACAGGCTAAGGAAAAACAAGAATTCACATGAATGCCAATAATAAGCACATGACCAGTGCTCAACTAACAAGATATGGGTGTTTCCAAAATGCATTTTTTTTGGGTTGTCACATGGAACTAAACGTGCCCCCAACTCCCAACCCATGGCCATGCTGCAATCTGACAGATACATTACTTTCCTTTCTGGAAGATACAGTGACAAAATTGAGAGCTGCAAATATGTATGTTTATATATTTTCTACTATCTTCAAATAAAATGCTTTCAAATCACACATTCTAAAAGACTTCTATACTTTAGGAAGTATACAAGCAATATGCTCCAGGGGCAAAGGAACTGAAAATATTGTTAATGGAATGTTTAATGTGTTAAGTTTCTGAGCATCCACCAGCTATGACATAACCATCATTTATTTATTTAAAAAATGAATAGCTGGTGGATGTTAAGTCCAAAGAGTCTTTTAAGTGGTAAAAATTCCAGTTTTTCTACTTGATTCTTAGAGATAAGAGACATGATGTTTTGGGCAAATATTTTAGCCTCCCATATATGTGAAACTATTTATAACAGCTCTTTTTTTTGTGGAGACAAAGAAGTGGAAACTAAGGGGTATCCATCAGTTGGGTGACTGACCAAATTATGATATCTGAATGTAATGGAATAGCACTGTGTATAAGAAATGATGAAAGATATTGTTTATGAGATACCTTGGAAGACTAATATGAACTGATGCAGAGTAAAGTAAGTAGAAACAGAACAATTTATCCAAAAACAACACTGAAGACAACAGTGACAAACAATTCTGAAAGACCTAAGAACACTGATTAATGTAGTGATCAACCACAACTCCAGATGACTTATGATGAAACATGCTACCCACTTCCTGAGAGAGAGATATTGGTCTCTAGGTGCAAAGTAAGACACATAAGAGGATTTTTTTTTTTTATCATGTTCATTATAATGGTTTTGTTTTTCTTTATTCCAAAGTGGAGGGGGGAAGGAAAATAGAGGTGTATGTGAGAGAAAATAGATTTTTGTTAACTGAAAAATATAAAATTACATTTAAAAATTTAAAAAGCAAATATTTTAGCCCAATGGTACACTTTTTTTGGACATGCACTGTTCCCCTTGCCCCCATCCTCTTCAAATGCAAGTCTACCGGGAAAAAAAAGTCATTTTATAATCTCATTTAAGTCTTTGTTTACCGTAGGCAGTGGAGCCACTCAAGAGAAAAGCAGTCTATTCAAAACTAGAAAAGAATGTAGGTTTTATCCCTCTTGCCAAATAATTTTTAAAAGCAGAGGGAGCTAAGTGAAGGAATCATAAAAGGGAATTCTAGAGAATATAGGGCAAAGAGTAGACAATCCTGAAGAATATTGGGACAAGTAAATCAGTGGCTGGGATTGGAGATGGTTGATTCCTATGTGACTGGTGACTGATTAATAAAGGGATAGGGAAAAATATAGGTGGTGGAAGATCATTAGTCATAGAGGTAATAGAGGGTAGCAGATGAATAAGAAAGCTCACAGTGTCCAAAGGCTGGGAATCTGGTCCCATGTAATTTTACAGATAGGAAGTTGAGGCCCAACAACATTTAATGACTTGCTCGAGGTCATCTAATCAGCGTGGCAGAGATGGAGCCAGACACCTCTGACACCAAATTTAGGGCTCCTGGCAGTCCACTACACGGTCCTACCTCCCAAATACATGGCTATGGCTTAAGTTTTGATCTTAGGAAGAGAATGACATCATTTTTATTTGGATAAAGGCAAGTAAATTGGAATTCAAATATTAATTTTGTCTATTTTTCCATCTTTACCAATATATGGCTTGTCTCTTTTCAAAGATTTCACTTTGAAGAGCTTATATCTGAACCAATGGGCACAGGTGTCATTGTTGGGAGATATTTTCACAGCCTTCCCGCAAAAATTCCTATTTTTCATGGTCTTGGCACTCAGTAAGAAAGAAATGTTTTGAAGTGTGATGTGCTTTAGAAATTTCAATTGTTAAAAAAAATTAACAAAAAAGAAAAAAAAGGTAAGTTTCTAATTTTTAGCTCATCCTATTTAGGGTCTGTGCTGAAAAAGACTCCACACTCTTACCATTCAGTATGGAAGGAACTGAGAAGAGCAGAAGTAGAAGATCTGGTAAAATGTGCTCCCACATGCTTGTCATCTCCCCTGAGTTCATATTCAGGATCTCACTACCACTGCCGCCACGCTCACCTTGCTGGGAAGGAGGACAAATGAATTCTGAGCTGCTTTTATTCTAGATCTTCAAATCATGGGAGCAGAAACAGTTTTCTACTTTGGATAACTGTGGATAGAGGCACAGCAAGTGCTAGAATTAGGCACTTCTCCAGAAGTGGTATTGTTGCCCTTTTGCTTCCTTGTGGAAGCAAACAACAGCCTCTAGTGGCTTATGTGGGAATTAAAACAAAAACAACTAAAAACATAAACCCTTGACTGAGTAAAAAGCATCTGAAAAATCATAGGAATTACCTAAAGAGAATGAACTTCTTAGCCATCTGTAAATGCTCCTTGTTCACTAAAATTCTTCTTGTTTTTTAATATGTGGTAAGTTTTACCTGAACAACCAATCAACAGCTATCTATTATGTGCTAGGCACTGGGCATCCAAAGATGAAAAGGAAATGTATCTTGCCCTCAAGGAACATACACGCTATCAGGGGGATAAACGTATACATCTCTAAATAGGTGCACAATAATTAGAAAATAAACACGAGGGAAGGATGGTCCTAGCAATGGGGGTCAGGTAGGGGAAAAGAGGAGACGGGGAGAAGAGTCAAGAAAAGCCTCCTGTAGAAAGTGGTATCTAGACTATGATTTGAAGAAAGAGTTCTTTGCCCTTTCCCATTCAAACTAGTAAGTGAAAAATGTCATCAGTTATCTACTTGGATAAGGCAACTTCTATTATTTGGAAAATTAAATACACACAAAATAAGGCATTCTAGTTTGGAGACTGCGTTCTACTTTTCAAATACTTTGCTTGCAGCGTGCTGATAGTATAATCCACAGATCTCTCTGACAGTAAAACTATGATAGAGACCTCTTAACTTTATGGTGTTTTGCCATAATACTTTTTTTAATCTAAAGAAACTCATCATGAGTAATGCAGAAGTCAGTGTTAGAGCAAGGAGTTTCACAGACAGCAATAAAGTGCTATGACAATGTAAGCTATTATTGAGAAATAGTTCTTGTGATCAAAATGAATTGTTTGTTCTTATAGCTAAGATGTCACAGAGGTTCACAGATAAGCCTTTCTACTATTTACATTTTATGTACCAAACTAACTCTTCTCCATTTTGGAGTTTAAATAAACAAAAAAAACCCTCCAAGCTTAAAGTGAAAGTCATTTAAATTGAAGTAAACACAAAAAAGACTCCCACAATAGTTTTCTTTTTTAATTGTAAAGATCATAAATGAATGTTAGTTGTTCAATT
This sequence comes from Gymnobelideus leadbeateri, assembly GCA_011680675.1. Taxonomy (NCBI): domain Eukaryota; kingdom Metazoa; phylum Chordata; class Mammalia; order Diprotodontia; family Petauridae; genus Gymnobelideus; species Gymnobelideus leadbeateri. Next base: position 111,524 of record WOXC01009190.1, on the reverse strand, counting down.
GGATTTCCTCAGTGTAGAAGAAGATATAAAGTATTCTTGATAAATCGAACACACTGAGGATTCCTTTTCAATTGCCATGGTGCTATGAAGCTGAGCCTGAGGAGGAAGTCCAGGAACCCCCGGACATAGAATTTTCTTGCCCTCCAAGGAGCCACCCCAGTCTGCTCCTCCTTTATCACCCTCCTCTGAATGAAGTAGTGCAGACCATGAGGTATGGGATGAGTTGGAAGTGTGAGAGAAGGATGAGTTAAAAGGGAGAAGAGCATGAGAAGAAATAAAAGATGAAATTAGCGAAAAAGAAGAGTTTGAAGGGGTCAAATCACAGAAATGAAAGGAGACAGAGGGAATAAGGAGGTAGATTTTTTTGGGGGGTGGGGGAGTGTCAGGCTTGTGATTACATTTGTATAGGGGCATTCCTGGTGTGGAAACTCCCTCCATTGATAAAAATCACCACTATAACTGCATGTTAGAGCCTTGAAGGGCTACTGAATAAGTAGTCAAGGGAGTTGGCCATAGTCTCACAGTCAGTATGTGTCAGCAGTTGGCCCTGAACTCAGATTTGACTTTATGCAGCCTTTTATCCATACAACTATGCTGCCACCCCTGTATTGTTTTATTAATTTTTATGAGGGAATATTTATGCAAAGGGTACTTAATTTGTACATGACTACTTGGCCAAGTGCAAATAATGGAACTGTAGAGCATATTTGTTATTTGACATTAGAATGCCATTATGTATGCAATAAATGTCCATAACAGTTTAAAAGTAAGTTTTCACTTATATCATTAAATGGTAGTATAGGAGAAAGGTTTTTTGGTTGGTTAGTTTTGTGCTACCCTGAAAAACACAAAACCTTAAAAACAGAAAAATTTATATGTTCCTAAATTTCAGGAGGTACCTCGATCCAAAACCAAAAATGTTGGTCCCTGGGCTGAGTCATAAAGAGAATGCCATTTCCACTCCCAAAGAACTTGCTCTTTTTACTCAACTGGAACATGAAGATGGTTGGTGAGTCTGTCCTCCTGCCAAGCTGAAACATCACCAAAACCCTCTTTCTTTCAGGGATAACTTGACTACAAGTCTATGAAGGCAGTGAGCTCGAGAGATGGCACATTAACAAATTGGAGCTCCTGAAAGCAGGGCTTTTTTTCTGCCTCAATTAAAATAACTAAAAAAAAAAGCAGATGAGAGCTGAAGAATGAACTAAGAGAAGTACCTGTGTCCTCGGATGTCTGACTGGTCACATACACCTCCCAGTGCGATCCTGTGAAATTCTCGACCCAAGGTCTTTGCTACTGATCTTCCTACACTTGTTTTGCCAACTCCAGGGGGGCCAACAAAGCACAGAATCGGGCCCTTCAGGTTGTTCTTCAGCTGCCTGACCGCTAAATATTCCAGAACTCTTTTCTTCAACTTGTCCATGGCATAATGGTCATTGTCCAGAAGAATTCGGGCTGCCCGGATATCAAGGCGGTCTGTCAAACAATAGAGTTGAAACAATTTGAATACTCAAATCAAATATCTCATTTTTACTTTAACTGAAGAAGCCTTTTCAGTTACACTGTTATTCGAAAATAGACCATGAAAAGATTGATTTTTCTTCCCCCGGTAGGATATCTTAAGGGAGCTTTAGACATGGCTCATCTATATAAAGAAGGCTAGCAGCAAGACAATGCCCTGCTGTAATTTCCATCTTTTGAAAATATTTCCACTTAAGAAATGAGACTTAGATCTACAGATTAGTTTTTTGAGACAGAAAATTTCTCAAGGAGGAGCAATTTCTACATAATCTGTGTTCTTACTTTGTTTTCCAAACTAAGTTTTCTTAAATAAACATATTGCTATCATTGTATATTAACTTCATATTATTTCAACTTTACACATCCCCTCCCATACCTAGAGATCTATTCTCCAGCACTTCTTACACTGTGTATCGCAAATGGAAAAAGTTTAAGAAGCCTTGCTAGAGCAAAAGGAAAAAGGTTCATCAGCTGAGTCTGATGATATGTGCAATGTTCCACACCAACAGTCTTCCCACATTTGTAATGAAGGGAGGGAAGTGCATTTTCTCATTTCTTTTGTGATAAACTTCCAAGATCAAGTTTTTATAAAGGTCATTATTAAGTGACTTTGTACTTAGGATTATTATATATTAAAAAGCTATTGCAAAAGTGAAGATAAGAGGTGATAGGGGCCTAAACTAGGGAGGGAGTCCTGTGAGTAGAGAGAAGGGAATGGATATAAGAGATATTCTATGGAGGTAGAATCTATAGAAATTGATAACTGACTAGATATGGGGGATAAGGGAAAGTGATGAGTTATGGTGGACTCCTACGTTCACAATCTTGGTAACTAGAATTTTGACAGTGACCTCAATGAAAACAGAGAAGTAGGGAGGGGTTGAAGAAAGGAGAGGAAGTAGAGATAGCAAATGCCTGTAGAAATCTAGTGCTACTATATAAATAAGCAAAATAAAATATACAGAGAGAGCAACTTGCTGAAGCTAAAGCTGTAAAGGAAAAAAAGATGACTGCACTTTCAATCTGATTGACTTTCTGCAACTCTGAGTATTTCACAGAGGTCATTAACATCTGAACATAGGGCAACAGTTTACAGAAAGAAGAAAAGCCCGAGTATATAATTATATTTGTAAAGGGATTTTTGACATTGTTAGAGTGTTTTTTTTTTAAAACAACCATAAATCAGGGTTGAAAAATATTTTTACAGATTTGAAACTAAATCTCAGGCTGGTTAACAGCAGTTGAGCCAATATTTGCTAGGTTGTGGTTTGCTGTTTCTTTAGCAAAATACAGCCACCCCCTCCCTCTCCAAACACACGGATGAGCGATTCTCAGCAGATGGAACTGAATCAGTTTGGCAGTTCTTCCATTTGTTACCAGCTTCTTCAGGCTGTACATGATTGTATCTAAACTGGCAGTGAATGAGGCAGGATCTGCCCAGGGTCTGATGAAATAGTATCTAACTTACTTGGCTGAAAGGTGATTCAGAGGGCAATGTCCACCTAATCTAAACTGGGCCAGATCAAAGGAAGGGCCCACATTTGCCAGAAGTCATGCCCCACTGTTCTCATCTGATGCGTATCTTCCAGAAAAGATAATCACGACTAAAACTATGTATTTCTGTTTCAGTTGTTTTTTTTTTTAGTTCAGTGCCAACATTCTGACTAGGAAAGTTTCCACTAGAGGGCAATATTTCTTCACGGCAAGTTCCAAAAAACTAGATTTCTCAGTTTACTTACAGACTTGTTCTTCTCAAGTTATCAGCAAACTTGTTTTAATCTAGTGAAAATGAACATTAGGTTCCCAGAGACTAATGTAAAAGTATGACTAGGCCTCTCTTATATAATGTAACAAAACCCCAACCCAGAGAATGATAACATCTCTCACATACCATGTATGAGTAACAAAGGACGAACTAAAGATGAACTTAACACAAGAACAAAAACAAGAATCAAGAAAATCTAAGAGAATCCAAATTAAAAAAAAGCAAAGGAAGGCAAGGTTAGTCCATATTCTTCTCTACTAGAAGGACCTATTCATTACTACAAGTTCTGTTCACAAAGAGGTTTAATTTGCATTTCTTTTCTTTGATAGTTATTTTTCTATAGCATTTTTTTTACTCTCTTCCTTTCACTAACACCAGTCTATATAGCTATAGGCCTAGATCATTGCAATGAGCCTCTCCACTAGTCTTCCTGCCAGGCTCATATACCTCCAGGTCATTTGCCACTTGCTTAAAATGTATATATGTATATGTATATATGGAATATCTACCTATCTATACACACACACACACACACACACACACACACACACACACACACACACACACACACACACACACACACCCAGATCTTCCATTTAGGCCTTAAAGCTGGCCTATACAACTTGTGGCAGGCCACTTACAGTTCTTGGGATGCTTGCCACAGGCTTTCCTCTACACATAAAGGATGTTTTCCTCTACATTTTTCAAGGGCTGCCCAAAATCCTTTGGCTTGCTGCAAGGGCCAGGAGAACCACAAGTTGTACAGGCCTGCCTTAAAGAGACCTCAAGGCTTATCTAATCTAACCTTTAACTGAAGAGAAATCCCTCCTACAACACTATACTTACTGCACAATTATCATTGCTAGTTTTTCCTTACAATTAACCTAAATTTGCTTCTCTGAAGCGTTCTATCACTGTCATTGTTTCTCCCTTTGCCCTCTGGAACCAAGAATATAAAGCCTAATCCTTCTAGACGGCAATTCTTCAAATACTCTAAGTGATTAATGTCTCCCCAACTCCACCATATCTTCCCAGTTCCTTTAATTGATTTTCATAAGACATAATTTCTGGCCCCCTCACCATCACTGATGTCCTCCTGTGGGCACTCAAAGTAGAAAGAACTGAACATAATGTCCCTTCTCATGCCATGCAGTTCTGGCCCAGGTCTTTCCTTACTCCTCAGGTGTATCTCATGTGAGGAGGCCTTCCTCTGGTCCATTATTTCAGGCACACTAGTGTTGTACTTAGGCTGACCATCTTTTATTCCTCTTGCTGTCTAGCCAGGCCACTTACTTTTGTAGCCTGTTAATTATTTCCTATTTATCCTGTACATAGCTTGTTCTGTATATATGCTTGAATACTGTCTTCTCCATTAGACTGTGAGCTCCTTGAAGGTAGAGACTGTCTTTTGCCTTTTTTTTTTTTTTTTTGCATTTCCAGGGCTTAACACAGTGCCTGGCACCTAGTATGGGCTTAATAAATGTTTACTGATTGTCATGCATGTTGATGAATGTTTATGATGATGTTTTTATAAGACTTCTCCCAGAGAAGCCATCACTGATAATATGTTATAGATGACTTCGGCCCACCATGCATTTTACAATTGCCTCTGGGTCATCTGCAATTTTGATTCTTCTCTTATCAAAGTATTCCATGACTTGCAACCATCCAGACTCATTCTGGAGCCACCAAGAGAATAAGCCCCTGCCCCCACAAAGGACTGGGCAGACAACAGCCCCATTCCAGCTATGCTTTGAGAATACGAGAGGGAAGCTTACATTAATTGAACAGAAAGTGAATGATCCTCTGACTTGAAGCCTAGAAAAGCACAATTTCAAAATATACTTCTGACCTCCACTGAAACTTCTATAAATGACCCCAGACAGGGACTCGCAAACAAATGACACCAATAAAGGAAGGTGCCATCACTAGCAAGCTCTGGGAAAGCTTACTATTAAACTGACTTTCAAATTAAAAAGATTAGAGAAAAAGTGATGTCATTTAAAATGCTGCATTTGAAAAAAGTATAGTTTAAGTATAATTCTTCATGACCCTATTTGGGAGTTTCTTGGCAGAGATACTGTAGTAGTTTGCCATTTGCTTCTCCAGCTCATTTTACAGATGAGGAAACTGAGGCAAACTGGGTTAAGTGACTTGCCCAGGGTCACACAGCTAGCATTTAAGGCCAGATTTGAACTCAGGTCTTCCTGACTCTAGACCTGTCATGCTAGCCACTACACCACCTAGCTGTCCCCAAAACAAATATTATATTAAGGACTAAACTGGCACCCAATTTGCCCAATAGAGAGAAAAAAAATACTTGTAGTGAAACTAACTAAACAAGGATAAAAATGGCTGAAGTTCCTGAAAAAACTTTAAACAACAAGGAGGCAAAAAACCAAAACAATAAAACCTGTTCTGTTTTCTATGCTGTCTTTATATGCAGTTCCTTTTACTGAAGGGAGGGGAACTGTCTTTTACTCCCTTAGCACCTACTATAGACTGGCTTATATGGCTAGTTACCTTTTTGTTTTGCATGCAGTATGTACACAATAAAAAAAACTGTTTTAAAAAAGGTTTTTTGAAACACAACTTTTATTGGCATGGAGGAGAAGGTCTGTGAAGGATTTGGGCATCTGCATATATGTGTGATGAGCATGCACCTTTTTCTTCTTTTCTCTAATAGCTGTAGAAAGTTAGCATGGTCTCCAAAAAAATATAACATGGCAGAATTATGGAATTCTTCCTAGTCTTATTTCATATTTGTTACAGGCACTGTTAAATTATGACTAGCACAATTTATTTCATAATGCCTGGTTTGTAGTTCCTTATGACATACAGAAGAGTTTATTTTTAGAATTTCATAACTGCAAGTGATATCTTTTCCCTGGGAAAAGCAAATGCACTGATATTACTTCTTAGAACATATTTGCATATATATATATGCAAATATATATTAGCAAATAAAGTCTCCCTCTCTGTCCTCCATATTAGGATCTTTATGTACTAGAACTTTATTCCTTGTTCCTCTACAGAATCAGAAGTAGTATTCACATGTAGAATTCCAAGGGGAAAATTTACAAACATGTTCTCACTTGAGACAGCAGCCCAACAGAAATGGCCAGGCAAAAGACAGTCAAAAGAGTCAAGCCTCTTTGGGAAGGTTTATGTCCATGCTCACTGACTGCTATCCTATATGCCTATGGAGTTTTTTCTCTTATGCTTTCATTCCTAAAATTGATAGAATTCTCCTCAATTATAATTTCATAGATAGTATCCACATGGGGTCTATCAGCTGCATAGCACCTGGGATCAGAGAAAGAGATTCCACATTCCCCTTATTAGTCAACCTTGAGTAGATGTGGGAACATTCTGATCCTGATTCTTATTATTCCTCTCACCAATCACAGGCCTCAAACATTCCCAAGTGTAGATGTGGAAGCTGAGCTAACAGGTAAACACCTTGTTTCCTACCAACAGATATCCCAATACCCTTATAAAAGAGAGAGTATCCCTAACAAGTCAGAAAAGGTACTTTTCATGGCATGTACAAGAAAGGAAGGCTGGGAAGCTATCTTGGGAGCTACCATATGGATGCACCCTCCCCAGTCTCCAACCCTTAGCCAGCAATAAGTGCTGGGTAATGGACTAGAGATTCCATTAGTAGAGGGAGCTCCCAAGTAAGAAAACTCTCTCCACCAATGCAGGTCAGCACTTTCTCAGCAATTTGTAGTCACATAGCTGCCTAGAGCACTGAAAAGTTCAGTGTCTTGCCCAGGGTCACACAGCTTCCAGGAGTCACAAGCAGGATGTGAATCTGAGGCTCTGAGGATGACTTTCTATAAACAATACTTTTTTGTTTGTTACTTTTGCTGAAGAGAATATTCTGTAATGAATCTCACTTGCACACAAAAGTCCTGTGTGTGAGCTTTTTCCATTTTCCTTCCCTAGAGGGGATACTGAATTACCACAGTCACTCATTTGGAAAGGACTCTGTGGCCAAATGTAGGAAGTGAAACGGTAGGAGCCGCTGGCCTCTTTCTCATTTAAAAACTCCTAGATGGAGGCAGTTAGGATAGTAGAGTAGCAGGAAGAAGGCAATTTAGCTTCCCCAGCAAATCTCCCTCACAAATATGTAGAAAACACTAGGCTGAATTAAAAAGCCACAATGAATCATTTTTCCAGTCCTGGTTGGCTTAGGGAGACGTACAGATGGACAGACAGGTTTACTGACACTGAGGACAGGGTGTGGCCAGGAGTGGAATAAGTGCAGAGCATTACAATGCCCCGGGACTGAAAGAGAGTTGAAACTGGGCACTGAGGCAATCAGAGAGCCCTAAATTAGTGCAGGGACAGGTGGCATCTGGCAGCTCTGGCAGCCAGTACACAGTTCCAGATCAGACCAAAGTGGAGCTCTATTCAAAGGTATGATGGAGAAGATCAGTTGCTAGTAAGACCTAGCTATGTACTGAGCAAGAAACAAGTTCGGAAACAAAGAATAGCTGTGTGGCTCTGATCCCAGAGGCACAGCAAGGACTTAGTTCTAGCCTCTAGCCCAGCTAGAAGTCTGCACTGGAATAACCAGTGCAGGAGTCCTAGACCAAGGGGAACCTGTGGTTCAGTTACTTAGAAACTGCAGTCTTCCAGTGGGCTAGTATCTGTGGCTGAGTCCTGCAGCAGTCTACTGAAGCTTGCCAACCAAGGACACCAAAAGACCCAAATCTTGGTCAGGAACTTGTAAAACTCAGACCAGGAGGGCAGTGAAAAGATTTCATCTTGGATAACATTTTGGGGGCACTGAAAAAAATACAGGTCCTCCAGCCTGATCCTTAAAGGTGGCTGGATGTTAAAAGGACAGAAGCTCAGGCCAGACACTGCCCTAGAAGTGCACAGAGCCCAGCACTAACAAAGTCCAAAGTCAAGAAGGAGGTTGGAAGAATGAAAAAAACAAAACAAACAAACAAAAATCTCACCATAAAGAGTTATTATGGCTTAGAAGCACAAATCCAGAGGAAGAGAATGACTTGAAAACATCCAAAAGTAAGCTTCAGAAACTACATTATAAAAAAAAGTTGAAAAACTATTTTAAAAGCCAAATAAGAGTGGCAGAGGAAAAAATGGGAAAAGAAATGAGAGTTTTGGAAGAAAGACATAAAAAGAGAATTAACAGCTTGCAACAAATGGTACAAAAGCTTTACTCAAGACAGTAACTCCCTGAAAATTAGAATTAACCAAATGGAAACTAATGATGCCGTGAAACATTCAAAAATATTAAAACAAAGTCAAAGACTCAAAAAAATTGAAAAATGTGAGTTACCTCATAGCAAAAACAACTGACCTGAAAAATAGATAAAGTGGAGATAACTTAAAAATCATTGAAAGCAATGAACTAAAAACTTCTAAAATTCACACAAGGTCTTCATTCAAACTGTTGCAGGGAGTAGCTCAAATTCAACATCCCTTTTTTTCACATAATCTACATTCCAGCCCCAAATGGCTTCCTTACTATGCCTTGAATGCAGGATTCCACCCCATCTTGCTCCTGTGCCTTTTGCATAGATTGGCCCTCATAATTCTTTCCTCATTTCCACCATAAATTTTCTTGGCTTCATTCCTGACTCAGTTCATGTGCTCCTGTCTACAGGAAACACTTTTTGATCCCTCTAGCTGTTGGTAAAACACATTTAAAGAAATCTTATACCAAGGGCTAAACTGGCATCCAATCTACTCAGTAGGGAGAAAGAATACTTGTCCTGAAACTAAACAGGAATTAAAAAAAAAACTTCCTAAAGAAGGTTTAAGTAATGGGGAAGTAAAATTATGTTTCTCCCTCCTCAACCTATAATGTATATACTTATTTGTTTATAATAGATATGCTTATCTTTTTATTCCACCCCCATCCTGCTTAGAATACAGGCTATTTGAGGGCAGGGGATGTTTTCTTTCTTGTCCGATTCCCTAGATACCCAGTGGTGTCTTTTACATAGAAAGGACTTAATTAATATTTGTTGGAGTCAAAATAGTGAGCAGTATTTCAAAAGGAAGGCTTTTATGATTTTTTCAGGTCAACAATCAATCTATGAGAAGTTGTTCCCCCTCCCCACAGGCTTACCAGTTGTACTCTTGTTCCAAGGTAATTCCACCATAAGTTCCAAGTAATTTCTGGTCAGAGCATATTCTGGCATTGATTGAGGCATTTTTTTTAGCCTGCCAAAAAAAAAACCCAACAACAACAACATAGAAAATCTACACAAGAATCAAACTCAATGACATTTGAGATCTTACAGCAAAAGCAACATCCTGTCTATTTTCCTCTCTTGATCAAGAGTGGCAGGGACATTTGTTTAGGAAGACAAGCCAACAGGACAGAGTTCAACTACACCAGGTGATTTCTGAATGGAGATATGATGTTAATTTGACAGGAAATAGCTCCTTTCTAAATATGTATAGGGAATCACTTATTTATATAGAGGATATAGTTAATCTGCAACCACTCTCCTTGGAAACTAGGAGGAAAAAAGACTATGTACAATTATATATTCAAAGTCTGATTAGGGATATTCACCAAGACCACCCAGAAATAGATTCTTCAAGTAAAACACATCCATTTACCTGGATTCCCTGATTTCCTCCATCATTACCTAGCTTTACATTTCTATCCACATACAACAGAATAAAGCCTCCAATAACTAGAACTCAACTAATGAGAACTGTTTAAATTCTAAGATTTTTTTTAAATATTAGAAAAGGTAAGCACCATGAAAATAAGTTCCTATCAGATTCTTTTTTTTTAAACTGACCTCTAGAAGATTCCCATTGCCTAACACACACTTTGTACAAGGTAAAATTTTAATATCTTTTGACTGATATCAATGAGGTTGGCACAGAACCTTCTATCCCTTCTCTATACACAGTATTGTATAATAATTATTAATGACCTTGAGGCACTGCCAGAACCTCAAAGACTCAATTATGTTCACTAGGCTGTACTAAAGCAAGAAAGAAGCTTTAAACTTTTAACAAAGGTTTTTTTTTTTAATTTTTTTTAACAAAGGTTTTTTAAAGGGTTGAAACAAAAATGGTTTTTGATTTAATCCTGAGATAACCATCATATTCTTTTAACTGCAACAGTCCACTTCCCGAGCATCCCAGTTAATCAAGGTTTTACTGTGCTATGCTATATCCTGAACAAAGTTAAACAAGCCTTACCCTCAAGAGTTTACAAATGAAAAGTGACAATGACATCTAAAGAACATACAGACAATGGAACAAATGCTACATAAATCAAAGTATTGTTATGTCTAAGCAAAGTGAGGGGCATTCTGTGAAGTGACAAAGTGTAAGCTGAAGTTGCTGTCGTATTCAAGTAGGGCGGGGCTGAGGAGTCTCCTGGTCCTGCCTTTCATTTCTTCACCTCACAAATGCTCCCAGACTTGACCCCTATCACTTCTCCTCCCACCACTCTACTGAAATTGCAAATCTGATCTGAAAGACTCGATCTGGATTTGTGAAAAAGGAACTTCCTCCCACTGACAATGACATTAGCTCCCATGGGCTCAATTATGATGTCTATGCAGAAGAATCCTTGACCTACAATACAGTTCCTCTGGTCCCCTAATGATTTAGAGAAAGCTGATCTATTGTCAGTTCTGGAAGAGAGAGACTGTGAAATGACAGGTGTACAAGGAATGATGATGATCAAGATATTTTCTGGGAGCAGGGGAAGTAAAAAACTGGAAATCTTGGAAGACACAAAGTTAGGAATGGCATGCCCAAACAAAGAAGACATCAAATAAACTTTACCTAAAAACTGAAAAGACAAACAAGGGATTAGAGGATGGCAACTGTCCCAATCTTTTGATTCAATTTCATGAAATTCAAGCCTTTATGAAGCAACTACAATGTCCTGAGCACTGGGGAATAAAAAGAAACAATCTCTTCTGTCAAGGAGTTTACACTCTGCATCTCTAGATGAGAGCAGGGACAGGGAGAGGATGGCAGAACTCAGTTATGGTTTCAGCTGAAGTACAGACAGAACACAAACCCTGAAAATATGACTACACAAGTCAAAACCACAAATAACCTTTACAAAATCATCAATAAATGGCTCTCCTTTATTTGTACCCAAACCTACCTCTTTATCTCTTTGACACAGACTTTATGAGCTTGCTCTGGCATGCTAGATGTTCGGATTTTCTTTTCTAACATGACAATATCATCATTCTCTTCATCCTCATCTTCATCTTCTAAAGCACCAGGAATGTGTGTGATCCTCCTGATGGGACGTATAGCTATAACCTTGGGGACAAAGCAGAAGCATAACATTACATATTCTACATCTTCATCACAAAAGAGTCAATACCTAGTTACATATGGGGCTATGAACAAAGAGATATATGATTCTTAAATAATAACATTAAATCAGTATATAAGAGCAATAATCACCAGTCACACTTATACAGCATTAAGGTTTATAAAGTGTTTTCTTTACAACAACCCTGTGAGGTAGGTATTATTACTTCATTTTACAGATAAGGAAATTGGTATAAAGGGCAAAGCAACTTTCCAAAGCCATAAGTCTAGAATTGGGGGTGGGGAGGAGGCAAGGTTATTTTAATAAATACTAATAAATTACTATTGCTGTGCACAGAGCAGAAACAATGTTTGCTGAATTGAGTGTTTTACAATGCTGGCTAATTAAGAAATGATGAAAACATCCTAGGAAAGAAGTAGAACATTCTAGGAATAGCCAGGACCTAAATATATGAAAAGGTGGGGGCCATTTATTATATTACTCTTTTATTTTAATATAGTAAATTGTTCAAAGAAAGGTATACAGAGTGGTCCCACTCTGAGGCTGACAAGTGACAAAAAGCATGGGAAGCACCCTGGGCACATGCAGTGGGACTGAAATTCCTTGACTGAGCAATGCCAACTAATGTGATCCTCTGATTCTTCTAGCATTAAACAAAATTCAGGGTAATGATTCTGAAACATAATTGCGGTGTCCTGACATTTATTCTAGGGACATTACAAAAGCTCTTATTTCTCCTCTATGGACAAAAATATTCATGAATACGTACATCTTTAATGGATATTTCCTTGATAGAAAAAATTATTTATCATTTGACTAAAATCAGTTTTCTCCCCATATTCTTCCCCTTCCTCTAAAACAATCCTGCACAACCGGTGGCCTGCCAAAGGATTTCCTCTACATATAAAGGATGTCTTCCTCTATATTTTTCATGGGCCTCCTGAAATTCTTTGGTGGACTGCAGGTTATCCAGGCCTGCTCTAAAAGATCCTTTTTTCCCCTTTTGCCTTTAGAGCATGCACAGTTTTTCATGTTCAAAAAAACCCAAACACTTGGTCTTGCTGACTTCCTCTAGTTAACATTCTTTTTTCACTGCTATGCTTTTCAAACGAATCATCTATGCCCACTGCCTTTCCATTTCTTCACCTCACAAATGGCCCCAGATTTGCCCTTGATCACTTCTCCTCCCACCACTCTACTGAAATTGCATATCTGATCTGAAAGACTTCATTTGGATTTGTAAAAAAGTAACTTCCCATTAGTGATGGCATCAGTTCCTATGGGCTTAATTATTATTTCTATGCAGATGAATCCCAAAACCTTCCTTTATAGAGGGCAGAGAAATTGGACTTTTGGAGCTTACTTCACTCAGCAATTGCTGCCTTGCTTGGTTTCAATGCCACAAAACAAGCTGTTCCCACTCCGGGTACCTCCTACTGTCCTGTCCCATTCCACCTTCCCCTTTTGCCCTGTACTTTCTCATGTCCTTTTGTGTGTTGTCTCCCCCTTTAGATTATAAGCTCATGGAGGGCAAGGATTGTATTTTTATTAATTGAATCACCAGTGCTTAGCATAGAGCCTGATATATCATATGTACTTAAGAAATGTTTACTGGATTATTTGGATTACCCAGCCCCAATCTATGGGCAGAGAGGTGGTGCAGTGGATAGAGTGTGATGTCTGGAGTCAGTAAATCTTGAGTTCAAATCTGGCCTCAGACACTGCTGTGTGATGCTAGGCAAGTCACTTCACCCTGTTTGCCTCAATTTCCTTATCTATAAAATGATCTGGAGAAGGAAATGGCAGACCACTCCAGTATATCTGCTGAAAACCTCAAATGAGATCACAAAGAGTTGGACATGACTGAAAACTCCTGAACAACAAGTATACACTTAAATACTTCTAAAAACTTCCAGACTGATCTATACCTCAGTTTCTTCAGCTCTCAAATGGGTTAGAATAAATGATCTCTCAAGTTTCTTCTAACAGTAAAATACTATACATTTCTATGATGTCCCTAGACTCAGGACCTCCTCCGCCCAATCCTTCCTACATACTTTTGCCTGAAAAATATTTTAGAACATTTTTTGCTTCTTGCCACACTCCTGTTCAGAAACATCTAGTGTATCAAATATAAAACCTAAATCATCATTTGGTATTCAAGGCCCTCCAAATTTTCTCTAAACTATATATACTAGTATGTCTCAGCTACCTCCTAACTTTGCTTCTGTGGGCTCACTCCTGCTGTTGAGTTCTTCCGGGAACCTCCATTTTGGGAAAGGGTTCCAGAACAGCCGTCCTTCATTCTCCATACTACCTACCCCTACTTGGGTACCTCCCCTCACTTTTCAACTCTTCTCTCTAGGCTATCTTCCCCAACTAGAATGCCTCCAATTCCTTTGCACTTGCAGGACTAAGCAGAGTGCCTAAAAGAATCATATGGTGATGGGACCTAGATTCTAGTCTTGGACTGGTACTAATGAGCTGTTAGTCCTTGGGTATGCCCCTTCCCCATCACAGGGCTCATCTCCTCATTTGTAGAATGAGAAAACTTAGACCGAATCTCTAATATCCCTTCTAGCTCTAACATTCTGATTTTATTAAACACATCAATAAAATCCTGGTTATCTAGAACTCTTAGAGAACAAACTGTTTTAGACGATTGAGTTACCTGAATAAAAGAAAGTTTACTCCATTATGTACCAAAATGGGTATTTTAAAAAACATTTTTAGATGAAAATCTTTCTGAAGCATACCACATAGTTTGCTACCTTAAAATTAGGGATAATAAACATAATTAAACCTGGTTTTGATGACTAGCAACCATTATTATGAACATCAATCACTGTACCGTGCATTAAGATGCAAATACCAGTTGGACCTGTTTTGTTATGAAGAGCTGTAGAAGACACAGTAATTTTTTAATAGTTTCACTTTCAGGGTGATGTCTATCCCTTCTTGCTGCTATAAATATGCCCATCCATAGCCCTCCCTCTTTGTAGTTGATGCTTCTCTGTTGCAGGCTTGCAAACCACGAAGCCTAACTTATTAGAATTATGTATAAAATAAGAATAAATAGGTTCTGAATGAGGACCTGAGGAGGATCTCATATGAGATTTACTGAAAAGACTTTGTACCATCCTTCTGTCCTTTTCCTGCCCCCTTCTTCCTACTCCCCCACCCCTTTCTCCCTCCTGCACTTCCTGGTTCTTATTTGCATTCTGGATAGAAATAATAATAACTGAGTTCTACGTAGGAATGATGTTACTGTAGAAACCCGAAAATTAACAGGGCTTACCCGCTTATCATCATCCTGCTTGTGTTTTCTGGTTTTCTGAAGCAATTTAAGGCCTTCGATCTGCCTTACCAACAAAGGTATGGTCATTTTGAATCTCTCCTCCAGGCTCACAGCATCCAAAATCTGACAAAACATAAGGAATTTAATGAATAATGTCTGCCCATGGTATTTTAGCAGGTGTTATCTTTCAATAACTATATATGGTACATGGTTAAAAGAAGATAAACCAAAGTCTTGATACAAGTTATTAAGAAAGAACACAGGTATAGTAAGCACAATAAAAATAAAAGGCAATTTTCAATAGCCAGTATAGATTTTGAGACATTATAGTTAACACCTCCAAATGAAATTTACCAAAATAATAAGAACATTTCAGACAAATAAAGGATATCTCAAAGGATTCCATTTTTTCTCTTGAATAATAATATAACATATTAAAATAAAATAAAAATTATTATTTACTTTCTCCTCTTTCTAGTGGCATGCCTTTAGAGCCCAGCATAATTCTATTATAACAATCAAGACTACCACCAATAACATTTATAGCACCTCCAAATTTCCAAAGTCTTTTACTTACATTATCATACAGTACAATAGTCTTACAATCACCACATAAGATGAATACTATAGATATCCTTATTTTATAGATGAAGAAAGTGAGGCTCAGAGAGGGAAGTAACTTGTCCCTGGTCATATAGCACAAATACTAGTTTGCTGTCAGATGGAGGATTTGAGCCCAGATGTTTGTTTTTTTGATTTTTTTTTTTAAAGCAATTGGGGTTAAGTAACCTGCCCAAGGTTACACAGCCAGTTATTTTTGTGTGGCTGTTAAGTATCTGAGGCCAGAACCGATTCTGGGTCCTCCTGACTCTGGGGTCGGCACTCTTACTCACTACACCACCTAACTGTCCTGAGCCCAGATGTTCTTGACTCCAGGTCTGGCCTCCAATCTATAATGCCATGCTACCTCACACCATCTCTCTAAAACATTTTTAAAAATCAGGTCTTGGGCAAAATACTGAAGTGGTTTTCAGGTATAAAATATGCAAAATGGCACGTTATTAAAAAGTTATATGAAAGAGATTCCTGATAAGCATTTTAATCACTGATTCCAGTAATTGGTAATCTATTTCTAACATCAAGGCTATTTAGCCAAAGCACGACCTTGATAAAAATTAAAAGTAAGAAGGAATTTGGAGTTCACAAAAGGAGTCACAATACCTGGAGCTTCTCTTTGTTGCTTGTGCGGATAATTGAAGTGAGGATGTCTGGTAATGCTTCCCTTGGCAGGCTGTCTAAAAGACGTCTCAATTTAGCAACTGCGGGAACAGACATATCCAACATTTCAACTAGCTAGAAAGAAAGAAAAAGAACATTTTTGGAATGTTATCTGGCATCCTTTTTGAATGACAATAAAACCTAGTCTTTCTAAATTTGAGTTAAACAATTGGTAATTGGGCCTTTATTTTTAAAATAATAAAAGTTAAAATGATATAAATAAGGGTAATGATAATAAAAATTATAAAGTAATAAAAATAAATTATTTTAAAAGAAAGATTGCTGGTCATATAGAAGAAACATCTTTTAGACAAATTTGGGTGACGAAAAGAATTAATATGACCTTAAGTCTTTCAAAACCTAAATCTGAATGAAAAACAGAAAGGAGTTGTGTGTTTCCTTCCAGCATTTATGAATGGTTCTTTGTAAATTCTCTCTCTGATTTACAAAGAAGAAGGTATGCTTAAAAACAAGGGATTTTTACCCTCTGGTCGATAAACTTTTTAAAAAGTATCTTGATAACTGTTTTTTAGTACTACTGGTTTCCTTTGTAGTTCTATGTAAAACACACAGATAAACACATATTCTGCATATAAAAGCATTCCTCTAAGAGGGACCACAGGTTTCAAAAAAGATGGACCTCTAGAAATGAAACTAAAAGGGCGTCATCCAACTTTGAAGCTGTCTTCTCAGAAGCTGTGTCTGTTGGGTGCTAATGGATACAGTATTACCCTAGTATCAAGCAATCTTTCTAATCAATCAATCAATCTTCTTGTAGATACACAAGTCAGTTAGAGCTACAGGGGTGAGGAACCTGTGTTGTTGAGGCCACATGTGGCATTCTAGGTCCCTGGGTATGGCTTTTTGACTAAGTTCAAGTTTTACAAAACATGTCCTTTTATCAAGGGGATTTATTCTGTGAAGTCTGAATTCAGTCAAAGGGTTGCATTTGAGGGCCTAGAGGGTCACATGTAGCCTTGAGGCTTCAGGTTTCCCACCCCTGCAGTCTTTCCACTCCAGAAATGTGGAGTCAAAGAATATTTATAACCCTTTCTTCTGCCCTAAAGAATCCTGGACTAAAAGGAACAAAGACCTCAACCCTGAAGAAGGTTCACATCAACATTAAATCATAATACAGTAATGGCAGCATGAATATATTAGAACGAAAACTCCTGAGAAATGAACAGAGGAATTTCCCAAAGAAATGTGGAGGTTATAGAAAGAAGTTTCAGTAACTCAACCAACATTCATTAAACACCTATTATCTAAGAAAATACACAGCAGGTTCTTAGTAAGAACACACAGTTGGATGGGATACTAGAAGATCATCTGACATAACCCTATTCTTTTACAGATGGGAAAACCTAGGTCCAGAGAGGCTAATTAATTTGCTTAAGGTCATATAGCAACAGGCATACCCAAATTTAACTACATACATTATAGCTTCTACTTAGCACTTTGTACTATGAATTATCCTTTTTGAAATATCTTCTAAAAAAGCAAGTTTAAAATGGTCTGGTTTTTTTGGATAAAATGCACCCCATATAATTCTGAATCTACTAAAATACTACAAATATTTATCTCCATTGAACCACAGCTCTATACAGATTTTATAATGGATTTTAAAACAAGTTTTATTTGTATTATGATTATTGTTATACTGCTATATAATATTATATTACAACTAATATTATTAATCAATAATGACTATTATTAATAGTTAGTACTCAGTACTGACAAGTGGAACATGATGGTTTCCTTCGCCAAAAGGCATCATAGTCTTAACTTTCTCCCATAACTAGAGACTGCTAATTTCAAGACCTTTCAAACAAGAATGAATCCAAAGTTCTGTCCTGAATAAGAATTTTTGATACTTTTTCTGTAGTAAAATATTAAAAATGTAATATAGCATTTCTAAGTAAGCTGGGCTACAGTAGCACTAAATGAAAGGACTTATGCTGTTAACAGCATACATCCTCTGATACATCCTCTGTCCTGATAATACCTCATTGAGATAACTGTGTTCAATTCTGAGTGCCACAGTTTTATAAAGAATACTGATAAACAGGAGAGTGTTTAGAAAGTGACCAGAAAAATACAGGGTCCAAGGACCAGACCATTTGAGCATAAGCTGAGGGAACTGCTAAATGTTTAGTTTGGAGAAGAAAAGCCTTATCATGAGGAGAATGATGTGACAACTACTTAATATATGCAAAGCTGAGTAGGAAGATTGAGAAGTTCTATATGACCTCAAACTGCAGAATTAGGAAGAATAGAAATTAGAGATGGATTTAAGTTCTATGTAAGGAAAAATACCTTTTTAAAAAAAGTTTGGTTAGTGCCTTGTTTTTTTTACATCTGACATTTCCCAATATCCTCCCTCCTCCAAATGAACCATCTCTTATAACAAAGAAAATGCTTAAGTAAAATCAACCAACACAATGAACAAATCTGTTGGCATTATCGACCAAGGAGAGAGGCTGTTTTATCTTCTATCATCTAGCCTCTGAAAATAATATTACTGCTTTTAATCTGATTTACCCTAAATTTTAGAGTTATCTTGATTTATATTATTATAGTTACCATGTATATTGTTCTCCTGGTTCTGCATTAATTCATCAGTCTTTTTCTTAAAAAAAAAATAAGTCTTTATTAATGTATTTTTTTAACATCACCATAGTTTCCACTGGTATCTTCCCCCTCCCAGACAGTCACTCCACAAAATAAATAGTATTTTTCAGAGACTGAAAAAGAAAATATGCAATGTGTAACACTTGAGGACCTCCCACCTCTGCAAAGGGGTAGGATGGTAGTAGTTTTCATATCTCTTCAAGCCATGCTCGTTCTTCATAATTTTGTAACATTCACTTTTTATTATTTGGTGTGTGGTTTTCTTTCCATTTTGCAGTCCTGGGGTATATTGTTTTCTTGGCTTTCCTTACCTCACTCTGCATCAGTTCATATAGATCTTCCTATGCTTCTCCATATTCATCACATGCATCACATATGAAAGCAAAGCAATACTCTATTACATTCACGAACCACAATGTTTTAGCCATTCCCCAAATAACGAGCATCTCCTTTGTTTTTAGCTCTTCACTATTTCAAAAGAGTGCTGCTACCAATATTTTGGTGGAGGTGGGGAAGTGAGGGGGGACTTTCTTCTTAAGAACAGCCACCACTGGGTATTGGAATCTCTGGGCCAAAGAATATGGACATTTTAGTCACTTCACATAATTCCAAACTGCTTTCCAGCTCCACCAACTATGCTTCAATGTGCATGTCTTCCCACAATCCACCCAACACAGACTATTCTCATCTTTTGATATTTTTGTCTATATGTAGGGCACAAAGTAAAACCTCAGGGATGTAATCGGCATTTATCTTATTATTAGTCATCTGGAGCATTCTTCATGTGGTTATCAATACTTTGTAAATTCTTTTGAGAACTGTTTGTTCTTCTCTTTTGACCACTTGAGGAATGGTTGATACTAAACCCTTATCATTCAACCACTTCCCTTATTCTAGGTACATTAATTTTGCATAGTTCCTAACTCTTTTCATCATTTCCCTTGATATTCTAAAACTTCTGTATTTCCAAATAAATTTTATTTTATCAAGTTCCATAAAGTATCTCTTTGATATTTTCATTGGTACTAAATGTACATCTGGTAATGAAAAACTTAACAATTAAAGCAGCCCACCCTGATGGAAAATGCTAACCACATCATGAGAAAGAACTATGGAGTCTGAATGCAGATCAAAGTACACCATTTCCTCTTTTTTGGTTGTTTTTTCTTTCTTATAGTTTTTCCTTTTTGTTCTTTTTTTTTTTTTTACTATGTTCAACTTTTTTTAATGATTCAAATATAACATGGTAGTTCTAACACTGCCCTATTGGTCTATCCCCTCCTGAACTTCCTTTTGTTCTTTTTTGTTTATTTTTTAAATGATTCATGGACATTTTTCTTCTTTTATTCCTTTTTAAAATTATATGATCACTATTACCACTTCCTCTACTTCCCAATCCTACTTAACTCTCTCCCCATAGGAAAAAAAAAATAAAGACCCACCTTGCAAAAAATCAACATAATCAAACAAAAAAAAATTGAAATATTGACCATGTCTAAAAGAGGGAAACATCATTCACCACCATTAGTCTTCTGGAGCTATGACTGGTCACGTGCATTGATAATATTCCTTAAGTCTTCCTTTGTTTAACTTTACAACAATGTAGACACTGCATGAATTGTTCTCCTGGTTCTGCTCATTTCCCTCATCAGTTCACACATGGCCTCCAAGGTTTCTCTGGATCTGTCCCTTACATCATTTTTTTCCTTCTCTGTAACATGTTTATTTATTTTTTTAAATTTATTTTTAGTTTTCAACATTCATTTCCACAAGATTTTGAATGACAAATTTTCTTCTCATCTTTCCACTACCCCCTACCCAAGACAGCAAGCCTACTGAATACCCCTCCCCCAATCTGCTCTCTTTTATATCCTCCCCCACCCCCAACTTTCTAGTAGGCGAGATGGATTTCCATACCCCAGTGCCTGTATATTTTATTTCCCAGTTTCATGTTAAAAAAATTTAACATTAATTTTTAAAACTTTGATTTCTAGATTCTTTCCCTTCTTTCCTCCTTACTCCCCCCTACTGGGAAGATAAGCAATTCAATATAGGTTGTACATGTATATTCATGCAAAACGTTTCCATTGTGAAAGATTATCTATAATTCCCTCCATCCTATCCTGCCCCCCACTTATTCTATTTTCTACATTGAGCCTGTCCCTTTTCAAACATATGTGCTTCTAACTACCCTCTTTCCTAATCTACCCTCCCTTTTATCATCCCCCCTCTTAATCCCCTTCCCCCCCTACTTTCCTGTGGGTTAAGATACCCAATCGAGTGTGTACATTATTCCCTCCTTAAGCCAAATTCAATGACAGTAAGGTTGACCCATTCCCTTTCACCTTCCTGCTATTCCCCTCCATTGTAGCAGTTTTCTCTTGCTTCTTTTATATAAGATTTTGCATATGATTTTTATATAATTTGCCCTATCCTTTCTCTTTTTTCCTTCTTTCATTATATTCCTCTCACCTCTTAATTTTATTTTTTAGATATCGTCCCTTCATATTCAACTCACCCTGTGCCCTCTATGTATACATATACACACATATACATAGTTACATATGTATTATGTGTATAAATACATAATATCTATACACACATATACCCTCCTATACATACATACATATATTCCCTTCAACTATCTTCATACTGAGAAAAGTTTTATTAGTTAAAATTATTTTTTTTCCGATTAGCAATGTAAATAGTTCAACTTTAATAAGTTCCTTATGATTTCTTTTTCCTGTTTACCTTCTCATGCTTCTCTTGCTTCTTGTATCTGAAAGTCAAGTTTTCTGTTCAGCTGTTTTTTTTTTCATCAAGAATACTTAAAAGTCTTCTATTTTACTGAATGACCACATTTTCCCCTGAAGCACTGTACTCAGTTTTGCTTGGTAGATAATTCTTGGTTTTAATCCTAGCTCCCTTGACCTCTGGAATATCATATACCAAGTCTTTTGATCCCTTAGTGGAGAAGCTGCTAGATCATGTGTTATCCTGATTGTGTTTCCACAGTACTCAAATTGTTTCTTCCTGACAGCTTGTAATATTTTCTCCTTGATTTGGGAACTCTGGAATTTGGCTATGATATTTCTAGGAGTTTTCTTTTGGGGATCTTTTTCAAGAGGCAACTGGTGAATTCTTTCATTTTTATTTTGCTCTCTGGTTCTAGAATATCAGGGCAATTTTCCTTGAGAATTTCTTGAAGAATGATTTCTAGGCTCTTTTTTTGGTCATGGCTTTCAGGTAGTCCAATAATTTTTAAATTCTCTCTCCTGGATCTATTTTCCAGGTCAGTGGTTTTCCCAATGAGATATTTCACATTGCCTTCTATTTTTTCATTTATTTGGATCTGTTTTATAGTATCTTGATTTCTCATAAAGTCATTGGCTTCCATTTGCTCCAGGCTAACTTTGAAGGAATTATTCTCTTCAGTGAGTTTTTGAAATTCCTTTTCCATCTGGGCAATTCGACTTTTTAAGGCATTCTTCTCATTGGCTTTTTGGGCCTCTTTTGCCATTTGAGTTAGTCTATTTTTTAAGGTGTTATTTTCTTCAGTATTTTTTGGGGTCTCC
Organism: Gymnobelideus leadbeateri; assembly: GCA_011680675.1. Lineage (NCBI taxonomy): Eukaryota > Metazoa > Chordata > Mammalia > Diprotodontia > Petauridae > Gymnobelideus > Gymnobelideus leadbeateri. The sequence continues at coordinate 89,142 of WOXC01009190.1, read as the reverse complement.
TTTAGTAGGCTGTTGACTTGTTTTTCATGATTTTCTTGCATCATTCTCATTTCTCTTCCCAATTTTTCCTCCACTTGTCTTACTTGATTTTCAAAATCCTTCTTAAGCTGCTCCTCCATGGCCTGTAACCAGTTCATATTTTTCATGGAAGCTTTTGATGCAGGAGTTTTTGCCTTTGTTGACTTCTTCTGGTTCCATGTTTTGATCCTTTTTGTCCCAAAAATGGATTCTATGGTCTGATTGTGCTCCCTCTGCTTGCTCATCTTGCCAGCCAATTACTTGACTTTTGAGCTCTTTGCCATGGTAGAACTCTGCTCCCAGAGTGGAGAGAGCTATATCTCAAATCACTTGGGTTTTTGCCAATGTTGTCAGAGGTCTGAGGAGGGTGCCCTCTCTATAGCCACCCCAAGCTCTGGTACACTGGCCACACACCCCAGGCCCACCACCCAAGACCATGATCCAGATCCAAGCAGCTCAAAGCAAGAGCAATTACCCTCTCGTCACTTGGTCCCCCTATGATCTACAGGCCAGGAACTCTGGAGTTAGCCACCTGGCAGCAGCTGCAGCTGCTGCACCTTCACCACCTCTCACCCCAGGGGCAGGGGCTGGACCTTGCTCTTCTATCACCCAGTTCCAACAGAATTCCCCACTGACCTTTTACTTTTTCTTTGGTGTTTATGGGTTGAGAAGTCTGGAAACCACCACAGCTGCTGGTGATTCATTCTCCTGAAGTGTGCTCTGGCCCTTCTGTGCCACTGGTCAGGGCCACCACGGATCTTAGATTGTGCAGCTCACATGGGCCTGTGCTTAGCTCCCAGCTCAGTGTGATAGACTCTTCCTGTCAGCCTTCCAGGCTGCCTTCAGAGGAAGATTTGTTTCTCTCTGTCACTCTGTGGGTTCTATAGCTCTAAAATTTGTTTAGAGTCATATTTTATAGGTATTGGAGGTGTTTTGAGCGGGAGCCATGACGAGTTCCTGTTTTTACTCTGCCATCTTGGCTCTCCCCCCTTTCCTTTAATTCTGATTCTTCTTTCACAACATGACTAATGTAGAAATATGTTTAACATTATTATACATGTGTGGCCTATATCATATTACTTGCTGTCTTGGAACTCAAAAGTTTATAAAAATGAAAGCTGAAAACTATCTTTGCATATAATTGGAAAGAGAAATAAAATGCTATTAAGGAAAGTAAAAAACAAAAACAAAAAAACAATTAGAACAATCCACAACTGCCTCCCTCCTCAGTAGGAGGTACAGATGGAAGGGAGGTACAAATCATGGATGAGAATACAGCATATGCTACTGGACTTGGGAAATGTGGTTAGTTTTATTAAGTTGCTCCTCCCTTCTTTAAAAAATTGTTTCTGGGGCCACAGGCCTTTTCCTGCCATGGCGGAGGTGCTGGAGCTGCCGTGGACGTGTATTGGAGTTGCGCATGTGGAGCACTTCATTGACCGGCCCGTGTGCTTCGTAGGGTGGCTGGAGATTCACCCCAGCGGCAAGTCCTTTGTCCTGTCCGATGGAGAAGTCCAGCAGGTCATGGTGGAGCTGGTAGAGCTGCTGGAGGAGGAGATTCTGGGGATCCTGGAGATGGTGGGCAGAGTGACGGCCAAGGCCACTATCTTGTGTGCGTCCTACCTGCTGTTCAGAGACCATAATAGCAGCTTTGATCTCTGGCTCTACAGTGACGCTCTCAAAATCATCCCCGAGTTCCCACAGTAGTATCCATTCGGGGCCACATAGCAGGACTGATGTCTCCTGATGGTGGCAGCCTTCCCACCGCCCCATCTGACAGTGGCACTTCTCCTGGCCTGCTGCCCCCAAACCCTGAGGCCTTGGTGAAGGCCTCCCGGTGGCAGCCCTGAATGACTGTCCATGTGTCTGTCTGATAAGGTTAGGTTTGGCCTGGCAAACAATGCTCTTTGATTAATAAAAAAGAATAATTATGTGCTCTGAAACAACAACAACAACAACAACAACAACAAAACGTCTGTTGTTGTTATAAGGGATGATTCTCTGGATTGAGGAGATGGGAAAGATATATTTATTTTTCTTGAAATGAAAAACTGTTGTTACATATTTTGAATCCTCTCATGTTCTTCTATGCACATGACATTCTTTCTTTCTAACTTTGTATTTAAGTTTCAATATTTAAGTTTATGATATGTGTTTATTTCTTTTTTTATTCTCTATTTGTGTTTTGGTGTTTGAGTCTAAAATAAAATTTTTGGAAAAAAAAGAAAATAAATATGAAGTAGTTAAATAGAAACCAGCTGGAAAGGTACTACCTAAATTAATTTGCCATCCCAAATTCTGAGGGTTTTGCTTCAGACAACCTAATGATTTTCCTTAGTTCTATCTCTCCCCTTTTAAATTGAACATACCTTCTCACTCATACTCACCCCTCTTCCTAACTTCTATTTCTTTTTATTTATATTTTATTTATAAAGTGTTAAGTGTTTGAGGCTGGATTTGAACTCAGGTCCTCCTGAATCCAGGGACGGTGCTCTATTCACTATGCCACCTAGCCGCCCTACTTCTTTCTATTTCTATGGTGCGCAACATCATCTTCAGAGTAACTCAGGTCCACATACTATGGATAGTTCATGGGTCTTATTCTTCCTTACCTCAACTTACCCAAAGTCAATCAATTGCCAATCCTTATCCTTTCTATTTATACAGCAACTCTCACACTGTTCCTCTTATTTCATTTTCTCATCATCTCTCATCTGATCTAATTATTGTAACAATCTGCCAATTGATTTTCCCACCTTGAGTCTCCTTTGTATGTCTGCCAAAAAATAAAAGGTCACAATGCCACACTCCAGTTCAAAAGCTTCAGCAACTCCAAATTGTTTCTATTCTATCTTAGCATAAAATCTGAACTCCTCTGCCTGGCATTTAAAACCTACATAACTTGGTTCTAACCTACCTTCCTATCTTTATTTTATGTTAGTCCCCTTTTCACCCTGCTTACTAAACTCAACATGCAATTTTCTGTCTCTAGGTACTTATATAGACTGTCTCTTATACCTGGAATCCCTTCCTTTATCTCTGCCTCTTGTTTTATTTTTGTATTGTAAACTTTGTTTATATTTCAACAGGAAAAAAGATGGTTTTAAAGACACTTTCTCTCAACATTCTTTTTTTTTTTTTTTGGCTTTTTGGAGGGGGAGGGTAATTGGGTTTAAATGACTTGCCCAAGGTCACATGGCTAGTAAGTGTTAAGTGTCTGAGGCCGGATTTGAGTTCAGGTCCTCCTGACTCCAGGGCCAGTGCTCCACTCACTGCACCACTTAGCTGCCCCTTTCTTTGACATTTTTGACTGTACTACCAATAAAGCCCTTACTTTTCATCCTTTCCCTTTGCCTTTCTATATACACTTCTCAGAAACTAGCTACAATCTTGTTTTCTCTCTTCCTTCTCTCTTTTTGATTAAAGGATGCTAGAGGTCACTTCTCATCAGTGCTATAGATCTGGTTTTATTTTCAAAGTCACACAGCTTCCATTTCTCAGTGTCCACTAACACATATTACATAGCCTGAGCATTCAAATGATGCATTCTTTTCATTGGTCAGGCCAACTTCTCCTCTTCAAGGGATTCACTTTCCAGCTTTGACATATTTGGCCATGGCCGCACGTTCCCATGGCAACAGAGTATGCCCATATTTCAAAGGTCTACCATCTTGAGACGTACGTGTCATGGGTGCTTCTGGTCCAATTAAATCTACAGGTCCTGCATTCTTTGGTCTCCCAATCCAGAAATAATCCTCTAGGAACTCTTCATCAGAGACATCAGAGTTTAGAATCCTTTATGTCTTTCAGTGTTCAAATCATGTTCAACCTCCACTCTGAAGTCTTCACTCATCTTCTAGGTGAAAGTATTCTCTCTCTCTCTTCGTTTTTTTCTACAGCAATTTCCTTCAATTCCACAAATACTTTATGTTTTATTATGCTTATATTTATATCTGCCCTATCTCTTCACCCCATTGCAAACTCCATAAGAATGGAAACTTCTAGAGAGCACATACATTGGCCTGAAAAAAAGTTTCAGGATTACCAGAAGCCATCCAAGTGTCTCATATATAGTGGCCATTTAATGAATGCTTGGCAAGGTGTTAAATGTTTTTTTTTTCTGTTCTTTTTTTTTTAAACAAATGCTTTATTAACTTCTGTTTTACATCATTCATTTCTGCCAGATTTTGAGTTACAACCATTTTCCCCCCGTTATTCCCCTACCCAACCTCCCAGAATAGCGGTCCCACAAGATATTGCTTCCTCCAATCTGCTCTCTCCCATACCCCCTTCGACTTTTCCATTAGAGGAAGGTGAATCTTTGTGTCCCAATGCCTGCACATCTTATCTCCCTATTACAAGCAAAAGAGTATTAACAATAGTATTTATATATATTTGAAACATTTAATGTTACGACCTCAAATTTCAGATCCATTTCCTTCCTCCCTTGTCACCCATTCCCTCTTGGGAGATAAGTAATTCAGTATATGTTGTGCATGTCTAGCTATGCAAAACATTATCATAGTAGATATATTGTACAAGGCTGCTTATAATTCCCTCCCACTCATCCCACCCCCCACCTGGTCCATTCCCTACATGATCCTGTCCCTCTTCTATAGTGGGTACTTCCAACCTCCCCTCACCCCAAGGATCCCCTCCCATCCATCATCCCTCCTCTCATCCCCCTTCCCCCTATCCTGCTGCAGGTTGAGATATCCCATTTAGTATGTATGTCATTTTCTCCCTGAACCAAATTCAATGAGAATGTGGCTTTGCCTTTTTAGCCTTCCTTATTCTCCCCCTCCTTTGCACCCACTTCCCCTACATGAGATAGTTTACCCTACCATGTCTCTCCCCATCTCCTCTTGCCACTTTCCTCTCTCACCTCAATTTCATCCCTTGAGTACTCTCCCTTCCCAACAAAATCAACCTATGCCCTCTATCCATATATAACTGTAACCATATACACACACATTCACATATGTATTCATATGACCACACACCTTCTTCCATTATTCTCATACTGAGAAAGGTTTCCTTAGTCACAGTTATTGTTTTTCCATATAGGAATGTAAATAGTTCAACTTTGATAAGTTCCTTTTGATTTCTTTTCCCTGATTACCTTCTCAGGCATCTCTTGCTTCTTGTGTCTGGATGTCAAATTTTCTATGCAATTCTGGTTTTTTCCTCAAGAATGCTTGAAAGTACTCTATTCCACTGAATGACCATATTTTCCCCTGAAACAAAATACTCAGTTTTTCTGGGTAGGTGACCCTTGGGTTCATTCCCAGTTCTTTTGCCCTCTGGAATATCATATTCCATGCCCTTCGATCCCTCAGTGTAGAAGCTGCCAGGTCCTGGGCTATTCTGCTTGTGTTTCCACAATATTGAAATTGTTGCTTCCTGGCTGCTTGGAGTATTTTCTCCTTGATCTGGGGATTCTGGAACCTGGCTATAATATTCCTGGGAGTTTTCTTTTTGGGATCTTTTTCAGGAGGTGATCGGTGGATTCTTTCAACCTCTATTTTGCCCTCTTGATCTAAAACATCAGGGCAGTTTTCCTTGAGAATTTCTTGAAGGGTGATTTCTAGGTTCTTTCCTTGATCATGGCTTTCAGGTAGTCCAATAATTTTTAAATTGCTCTCCTGGATCTATTTTCCAGGTCAGTGGTTTTTCCCATGAGATATTTCACATTGCCTTCTAATCTTTCATTTGTTTGGATCTGCATAACAGCATCTTGATTTCTCATAAAGTCATTAGCTTCCATTTGCTCCAGTCTAACTCTGAAGGAATGAATCTCCTCAGTGAAATTTTGAGATTCTTTTTCCATCTGGCAAATTCGACTTTTTAAGGCATTCTTCTCCTCATTGCCCTTTTGGGCCTCCTTTGCCATTTGAGTTAGTCTATTTTTTAAGGTGTTGTTTTCCTCAGTCAGGCTGTTGACCCTCATTTCATACTTTTCCTGCATCCTTCTCATTTCTCTTTCCAATTTTTCCTCCACTTCTCTTATTTGATTTTTAAAGCCCTTCTTAAGGTCCTCTATGGCCTGCAACCCGCTCATGTTTTCCCCTGGGGCTTTTGGAGCAGGACTTCTGACCTCACAGTCCTTTTCCTGCTCTATGCCCCAAAATAGGAGTCTAGGGTTGCATTTTTCTGTTTCCTTTGCCTTGGCATGTTGCCACTTAATTACTTGACTTTTGGGCTTGTCGCCACACTATGGCTTTAAGGCCAGATAGAGGAATTTTTGTCCCAAATGTGTGGGGGGCAACTTCCGTTTCTGGCAAGCTGTAAACCCACCCACAACTTCCACCCTAGATCACAATCCAGATCCAGGGAGGTTAAAGCAAGAGTGATTACCCCCCAAGACTGCTTGCTGGATCTCCCTACAGTTCGCAGGCAGGGAGCTGGAGCTGCCTCTGAAAACTACAAAATGGCATTTGTCCTCAGCGGCTTCTAGCCCCCAGGGGAGGGAGCCGACGCATTCCCCAAATACTGGTCCCAAAGTCCATAGGATACTAACCTCTTACTTTGTCCTAGGCATGTCTATGTTGATAATTCTGGAGTCGCCGCAGCTGCTGGTGTTCTGGGGTCTCTCCAGCCGGCTGCTGGCCCTGCTGCCCTGGGGCTAAAACCTCGGCTCACGGGGACCTGGGCTCCGCTCGGCTCTCCGCACTCTGCGCGCTGTGTGTTGCCAGCTCCCAGACCGCTGCGCTGGTCCTTTCTGCAGGGCTGCTGGGCTGTCCTCAGCAGGAGGTTAGCTTCTCTGTGTCGTTCTGTGGGTGCTGGGGCTCCAGAAGTTGTTCAGAGTCCCCTTTTACATAGTTTGGGGGGAATCTGGGGGCAGAGTGGTTTGGATGAGCTGTTTCTACTCCGCCATCTTGGGTCCACCCCCGGTGTTAAATGTTTTGCTGAATTATCAATTATGTTGTAGCAGTGATTCACGCTTTGAACTTCTTTGGCTAGACGTTGACTTAGATGACCTTTTCCATATGCACTGCCTTCCTGTTTTCTTCTTGAGACATAATTCATGATACATAAGAAGGAGAGTCCTGAGTAATTCATAAAACATTGAACCCTGAGATAAATTAGTATTATACTATTATATTAATAGCTAATTAATATTAATTTGTGGTCCATCCTTTTCCTCTTATTTCTGTTAATGGGAATGATTTATTGAGAAATGAAGGTGAAATAAAAACAGAAGATATCAATAAAACTAAGTAGAAAACCAATGAAAGTTATCCAAAAGTAGAATAGTCTGTCTCAGGAGATGATGTACAAGCCTTTGATGAGAGGTATGACCACTTATTGAAGATGACAGAGAGGGGAATCCTACTCAGATATTCCTGTTCAGATGAACTTCAAGGTCCCTCCTAACTCAAATTCAGTTATTCTGGAATTTGGATAGAATTTCAAGAATTCATCTACTCTATATCCATCCTGAGAATTAGTTCTACTCCACTTAGCACAGAGGATGGCAATTTTTTGCATGATCTTTTAACATTTATTGGCATGATCATGCTGTGCTAGGGACTGCACAGCACATAAAGATATAATCCCTAGAATCAAGGAGCTTTTGTTCTAAGATAAAATGATAAGCATATATCTACTACTAATTTTTCCTGGTTATTAAAAAAGTGGTAAACCTTACATACACTACATGGGAAATTACACAAAACCCTAGTAGGTGAGGATCCTCAAACTAGTCTACCTAATATGAATAGAGCTCCTGGAGATGATGAAGCTTAAGAACTACTAATAAGAAAGTCATTTAAAGGTGAATCTGGAGAGTGTTTTACAATGGTGTGTAAATTAGCAGGGACAAAAATAAGCATTTTTAAAATAGTACTTTTTCCCTATTACATATTCATTTTTACAAGATTTTGAGTTCCAAATTTTTCTCCCTCCCCTCCCCTTCTTCTGAAAATAGTGGACAGTTTGATATAATTTATCATGCTATCACGTAAAAAACATATTTCCATATGTTGTGGAAGAAGAAACAGATGAAAAGAAAAAAAATGAAAAAGAATAAAGTAGAAAAAAATGCTTCGATCTGCATTCAGATTCCAACAGTTTTTTGTCTGGATATGGACAGTATTTTCCTTCATGAGTCCTCTGTACTTGTCTTAGATCACTGTGTTGCTGAGAAGAGCTGAGTCATTCATAGTTGATCATCATACAAGGTTGCTAATACCGTGTACGATGTTTTCCTTATTCTGCTCATTTTCCTTTGCATCAGTTTGGACACATCTTTCCAGGTTTTTCTGAAATCTGCCTGTTCATTACTTCTTACTGCACAACAGTATTCCATTAGATTCATATACCACAGCTTGTTCAGCCCAATCGATGGGCATCCCCTCAGTTTCCATTATTTTGCCACCACAAAACAGGCTGTTATAAATATTTTTGCATTTGTAGATCCTTTCCCCCTTTCTATGATCTCTTTGAGATATAGACCTAGTAGTGGCACTGTTGGATCAAAGTCTATGCATAGTTTGGTTGCTCTTTGAGCACAGTTCCAAATTACTCTCCAGAATGGTTAGATCAGCCCACAACTTCACCAACAGTGCATTAGTGGCCCAATTGTCCTACATCCTCTCAAACATTGATCATTTTCCTTTTCTGTCATATTAGCCATTCTGATAGGTGTGAGGTGGTATTTCAGAGTTGTTTTAATTTGCACAAAATAAGTGAGCCTCACAATATTTTACATCTTTAAAAAACTTAATATGAAGTATATCCTCCTTTTGCTTCAATCACTAGTTTTACATGACTTGGCAGAGAGTCCACAAGATTGTGACACAATGTCCTCTTAATTCTTAATCATGAAACCACAGTTATCACCTTGGATATTATGTAGAGCTTTGATGAACAATACATTTTTCCAAGTCTAGGCCTGATTACAGCCCATAGGTTTTTAACGGTGTTCTAAGAGCACTGAAGTATTTTTATCTCCTCCACCTTTTGGATGAATGTCTTAACCATTCCAGATATGGAGCATGGTGGAAGACTATGTCGCAATATTCCATCTTTATACAAGTAATTCTTTAATTCCAGAACAAGTCTGTTTCTCAATAGCAATATATGTATCAGAAGTCATCCTTCCTTCAATAGGGACAAGACAAAGAGGTCCAGTGAAAATTTTTAAAAACCCAGAAAAGATTATTGGGTGGATGTTTTATGGTCTGATACAGATGCTTAGATCATATGGGCGCACCTGTACTGCTTCTGAAAACAATTTGGTATAACCTTGAATTTAAAATGCTTCGTCAGTTAAAATAACCTTTTCCCCCAATCTTTAGGACTGTACTCTACGTGTAATGACAAGCATTTTTAATTCACTGTGAATTATTTTACTGGTCTTTTCCATCTTCAAGAAGCACACATCACATTGTTGAGGAATGAGGTACAACTTCTCCAGTAACCAAGTCCCTCTGAACACCTTTGCTTATTTTCTGAGGATTAGACTATTTTGTAGCAATAATTTGTTGATTCCTGAAGTTTTTTGTTTTCAACCACATTTATTCATGCTTCAGTGGTGTGTGGTCTTGAACAATTCTTGAAAGATCTGACTTCTCCATGCTGATGGTTACGGTAAACACAAGTGCTCTAATGGTCAGGAAGAGAACTACTTAAGAGCCCTAACCTTTACATATTTCCTTGAAACAATAGTCATTCTTAAAAACCACAGAATTAAATGCACAAAAAAAGAGAGCAACAAAGCATATGAAAAATACAAAATCCAGCACTCAATGGGCAGAGAATTATCTAAAGGTAGAGAACCCAATTTAAACTGGCTTTATCTTGTCAAGGTTGGACTTCTGATTCAGTGTATGGTTAGAAGTGCACACAATGTCACAAAATGGAAACCATATCAAAATTACTTCTTGTCCCAAAGAGTGAGCAGATCTGAGTAGGTCTATGACACAGTATAGTTTTAAGATTAAGATTTGTTAAGTACTTTACATATCTTATCTCATCTGATTCTCATGGCAATTCTGTCAGGAAGGAAGATGCTATTATTATCTCTATTTTACAAACAAGTAAATTGAGACTGAAAAGAGAAATTATTTGCCCAGGGTCAGACAGTGTAAGTATCTGAGGCAGGATCTGAACTGAGGTCCTTCTAACTCCAAGTCTAACGCTGCACCACCTAGCAGCCTATGGAAGAAGACACACAATCAGGAATGACACACTCACTATAAATACTTAAGAAATATTGTTGAACTGAATAAGAGAAAGGGAGGTTTGAGAAAGATCAAGGGAAACTGGGACAAGGCTAACAAAACTGGAACAGCCTGCTGAGTCTTTTGAGTGCCCATACTTAACATAAATTTGCTCTGGTTCTTGTCCTGTAGGAGCTTACATGTTTCAGAGCAAAACCTCATTAGACCATTCTTAAATAGGCTATGGGGAAATTTATCTTGTAGTAACAAAAAATGACATTTCCTTTCCTACCCATTCCAAAGAGGCATCTGCTCTGATAAAGCCCATTCTTCAATCTATTAGCAGCACCTGGATAGTCCAGATCTATGTGACTAACAGTAAAGCATCCAAGTGTTTTTAAGACTCACCATTTCTAGAGCAAGAAACATTTCAAAGCAATATTTTCTTATCTAGTGTTTTTAGAGAACTATGATGATTTTTATTCACTAGGAATACAAGTGCTGAAGCTCATCCTAAAATGTTAACAAAGGTAAAACCATGGTTTGAATATTAATATTAGCCTCACTTCTACTCCTACATCACCGAACCCACACTTGCTAACCCTGCATAAATTTGGTTCTTAATTTGACAGCTGAACGGAGCATGGATTAGAGTGGACAGAGACATGAGCTAGAGACATTAACAAGCCAGCTACGGCAATAGTCCAGGTGGGAGATGAGGGTCTGTACCAGGGTGTAGCAGTGACAAAGGAGAGAAAAGGGAGTATGGGATGAAGGTAGAAAGGACAAGACTTAACAACTGATTGGATATGGAGGTGAGATAAGAGTGAGGAGTCAAAGACAACATCTAGATTTTGAACTTGGGTGACTAGAAGGCTAATTTATGTATACAGAAACCTAGAAAAGAGGAGCATTTTGGAAGAAGAAAAAATGAGTTTGTTTTGGACACAGAATTTAAGATGCCTATGAGACATCCAGCTCAAGATGTCCAATAGGCAGTTGGAGATGTGCACTAGAGGTGAGAAGAGAGGTTAGGGCTAGACAGGTAAACCTAAAGGAACATACCAGATCTGCGGTTGGCTGAGGACAGATTAACCCATATGTTAACGTCCTCAGTATGAGGGCAGGAGTCAAGTTGGTAAAGGAGAATATAAGCCAGGTATTAAACCCCTTGAGGAAGGAGAGACAGTAACAGCAAGAAGCATCTAAATGAGATAATATTGAGACGTGAAGTGAACCTCAAAAGGAGAGTGTGCAGTGACAGTAGCAGAGAGGAGGGTCTGGAAGAAGTAGAGGGGAGCAAGGAGCAGGTACGCTCCTTGTTCTCTGGTCCCAGTGTGTCCAAGATTGTTCTGGAGAGAATGGCGAGGAATATCATGTGTTCTCTCTGTCAGGTTCCCACGTGGACAAGATCTAAGGAGTGTGAGATGGAGGTGGGATGGGGAGGATGAAGGGGAGGAAAACTCTTCTGCACAAAAAACTCTTCTGCTCTCTAGAGCACAAATGTAATTGATGCTAAAGCCAATCAGGTTAATCAGGTTTGATTCTTGTCAGTTAAACAGTTATGCTCTTTTTCATAGTTTAAAAATGATGATGCTAAATCTCAGGTAGCTATTCTGCAAATTGGCATCACTAGCCTAAAATCTCTCAAAATATCTTTTGTTTCCACAGAATTCCATCATTTTTGTACAGGAAGAATGCAGTACTCATTTTGTTTTTGGTTTTTGTTCTTAGCAAATTAGGAATTCAAAAGCACTTTGCTATTCAGGAAAATAAGAAGTGTTTGGACGAAGTCACCATGGACTTTTTTAGATCTTTCTTCCTATATTTGCAATAGTTTGATAGCATCAGGGAAATTTTTTCAAACCTGCAACTGTTCAAATAAGTATACATTAATAATTCTCTGAGGCTGTCAAGAAAGTTGAAGACTTTAAAAAATTTTAACTGGGTTTGGTGATAAGGACTCTTGACCTTTTGACAGAGCAGTTCAGTGAGGATGGTCAACTGTTAATTGTAACCTTAGTCAGAGGCTCTTTTCTGAAATTCAATAACTGTTCTACTCTACCCATATCAGCGGTCCTTCTCACTCCTCACAGCAGCTGTTCCAAGCTGCCCAGAGAAGAGCAGTGGGTTTGGAGTTTGCAAAGACCCACCTGACACTCCTGTTTCTGACACTGACTAGTTGCCTGATCACAGGCAAGTCACTTAAATGATCTGGGCCTCAGTTTCCTCACCTGTAAAATGGGGGTAAATAATACCTAGCCAATCCACCACAAAGAGTTACTGGGAAGTTCAAGTAAGATAGTGTATTCTGGAGAGGGCACTGCCAACGTTAAAGTGCTCAGAGAAGGTCAGTTATTTTTTACTCTCTGCCCCAAACCGCAGCTCTACTATCCAGAATCACAGCTGATGGCAGAGCCTCCTCCTTCACTGACTGAAGCCATCCAAGGCACATGCTTTCAGATCCCTTTATCTATTTTTTTTTTTAATTTTTCTTTTTGGAGGGCAATTGGGGTTAAGAAACTTGCCCAAAGTCACACAGCAAGGTGTTGTGTGTGTGTGTGTGTGTGTGTGTGTGTGTGTGTGTGTGTGTGAAGTGTCTGAGGCTGGATCCGAACTCAGATCCTCCTGACTCCAGGGCTGGTGCTCTACTCACTGCACCACCTAGCCGCCCCCCTTTATCAATTTCTTCAAACCTCTCAGTATCAATCGTATCTACTCTCTTCTCTCTCTCTGGTCCCTGAACAAGAAACCGTACTACTCTCTAGCCTTAGCTGTACTCTGGGTCCACTTCCTTCCCACCCCTCCAGGCCCTGGCTCCTGAAACTGGCCATACATTCTCCATCACATGCATATACACCATTTCCCTCCATTCTCTCATTCTCTCACCTGCCTTCCCTGGTTCATCCTATATGCCTTAATTCAGGCTCTTATTTCCTAAGTCATAAACGGATTCCCCTCCCCCCCTTCCGGCAAACAAAGCCCATTCCTCAAAGTGCTTCATCCAGCTATGAGCCCTTATCTCTCTTCCTCTTTCAGATCTTATAGGTCTCTTTGACTCCATGTTTTTAATGGAGGTCTCTGCTTCCTTGATGACCACATTTTCCATTCCTTGCCTTTAGGTTTCTGCTCAGTCCTGTTCCTATCTCCCCTCCCTTACTAGCAGTGCTCTCTCAGAAGGTCAAAAGGTCATCACCAAACCCTGTTAACTTTCTTTAAAGCCTCCAGCCTTCTAGACAGCTTCAGACAAGGACTACTCCTACCTACTACCTACTCTCTTTCCCCTCAGCTTCAGAAACATCACCTCTACATCCCTAAACACACCTTTGGTAACTTCCCCAAGAGTTTGACTTGGCTCACGCTCCTTTAGCAACTTTGTTTATTTCCACAGCTTCAAATATACTGCTCTCCTGAAATCTCTCTCTAGTCCTGACCCTTTCACCTGCTGAATTCCACTCATCCTTTAAAGCCCAATTCAAACACCACCTTCTGCATGAGTTTTCCCTCACCTCCCTAGTCAACCATCTGTAATGGAAATGCAGATTTAAAGATCTTCCCTGCCCCTAGGCCCTTTGATTGGCTTAAGAGACTTTGATTGGCTTTAAGAGACTCTGAAAACCTTCCTTGATTTGAAAATATGCTCTGCCTCCTAATAGGCTGAATGTGGTCACATGGAGCCTGTGGTGGGAGGCTTGGTTTTCAGGAATGACCACACCTTGATGCTGTGTGATTGGGCAGTGGGTCAAGAGGGTGGTTACATTCCCTGAGCCAGGAGAAGACTATATAAACTCTGATGAGAGGCTTTGCTTTGGGGCTCACTTTGAGAAGTGTTGTGTGATTTGACCAGATGAGACTCTGGGAAGCCGTTGTTGAGAGCCCCCCGGCTTTGAAAACCCAGATGTTGATGCTTCCCTCTCTGGTAACTGTGATTTGGTATTGATATAATGGTGGGACAGTTTGGAAGCCTGTCTTGTTTGATCTGTAAGTTCTGTAACTCTGAAGTTCAGGGTGCTGACCTTTTTCCCCTGAACTAGGTAATGTGTGTTTGTTTGATTAAAGTAAGCTTGTTAACCCATTTTGAGTTGCTTTCCTTCTGAAAAGCAGATCTAAGAACTTGTGTTGGCAGTTACCCTGGGGATATTGGGGTGCTTGCCGCTACACCATCTTCCATCAGAAGGGATAGCATAGCATTTTGGCTTGCAACTCTCTCAGCCAAATACAGTATAATACTGTATGTCAGCCTCATGTTTGTCTTATCACTTTGCTAGACTGTAAAGACCTAACAATGAAGATTTCCTGTCCCTCCTCTAACATAGTGCTATGCATACAGTAGGTGACAATCACTGAATGCAGGGGTGGGTGACTGTGACTGCAAAGATTGGATTCAGTCAAAGGACTACACTTGAGGACCTGGAAAGGCACGTGTGGCCTTGAGGTCGCAGGTTCCACACCCCAGAGTCCCAGAGGATAAAGAAACATACCTCTGGAGATTCACATACAACAATGGCAGCACAATGGATTTGTTAAAGGATTTAAGAACAGCACAATTAAATGATACTAACACATTTCTCAAAAGAGAAATGAGGAACACATATTTTAAAAAACAAACAGTTGTTGACAATGTTGGCAATGCAAAAGTTATAAATTTCAGAGTCTGCCATTCCAAGTGTTTTATTAAAAACCGGAGGGCAAAACTAGCTAGCCAACATTTTCATTTATGTTGAAAAAAGTGAGATCCCTGGACTGTTTCAACTGACATGCTTATGAATGTACAAAACACTAGGCTATTACCTTCTACTTTTCACCTTTATAATTAATCAAGATTTTACTGTATTTTGAAAGGAGTTCCATTCATTTCAATTCTCTCCATCAAGATACAGAAAACTTCCACTATTGACAACCTTTCCCAACCATCACTGGATGAACTCTTTGTCCTAGGCTTTACATTTGAATTTAGCATATGCAAAGATACTAAGTGTCACAGCTGAACTCTGCTCAGTCACCAGAATTTATTTATGGATCTTTAATTTTTTCCAAATTAATCTTTCAGGGTTAGGATTATGATGGTGGTGCGACACAGATAGTTACAAGGGAAGCTGCAGAAATCCATCTGAGATAAGTCCCTTTTTTCTGAACCTGGCAAGCACTAAAAAACAAACACTTCAATCCACAAAGAGCAGAAAAGAAAACTAAATTTCTGTTATGCATAATTAAAAAAAACAAAACAGCATATATTAAATCTGGTAATGGTAATGGTAATGACAAAAATGCTTGACTAGTATGTGACTCCTGCTGAACTTCTGTGTATTTTTAAAGTAGTTTGCTGATTCCATTTAGAGACTTTCAAGGAAAGGAAAAACACTGCTCACCAGTAAAAGATGTTTTTTTGTACCCTGCTAGTTAGAAATTATCTGGGTCATCATTATCACACAAAAATATCGTTTTAATTTATGTTTCCCTGAAACTGGCATAAAAGCTGTCCCTGACTAGGGAAACAGTTGCTGGCAGTAGCCTGTGAAGGCAGAAAGAAAAGATGTGCTTAAAAGCAAGTTAAACGACTTACTTGCACTGCGTATTTATAGAACTGTTCAGAAAGTTCCCCAAGCTCCTCCTGAGAATGAGGTGGGCTGGGAAACTCTTCAAGCCGGTCCAACTGTTCAACTTCTGCGATAGGATACGGCTTCTCCTTTACTACCTGAACAATCTGGAAGCGGCAGAGTCCTGTGATCAGCAAGGTATAGTGGGGTTTGGGCCAGTTACTGCCCACTACCTGAACGGCCAACGCAGCTGTCCCGATCCTGAAAAACATTGCAAAAGTCAGTGTTACGAGCACGCAATAGAACAACCCAAAATTTTACTTCTAAAACAAGGTGCCTTTTCCTCACAAGGATATCAAAAACCTAGGGGCACCGAACAGTCAAAGGGACATCAAATACTGCAGCCAGATTTAGCTGCCTATCTGAATGTGCTTTATAAAATGGTAATAATAATAATAAAGTCACGCAGATGGGATTGTCACACACTGCCTGCCCCCTGAGCAGCTCTAGAAAATGGCCATAGATCGATTCTGTGTGTTCCTGTGGCTTAAAAATGGGGAAAAGCACTCTGCACTGTACTATGTTGCTCTTTAAAAAAAGAATGAAAAGAAAATAAAGCATCTGGGGCGGCTAGGTGGTGCAGTGAGTAAGAGCGCCGGCCTCGGAGTTGGGATGACCCGAGATCGAATCCGGCCTCAGAAAATGAGCACCCACACACAAATAATGACTGGCCGTGTAACCTTGAGCAAGTTACTTAACCCCAATTGCTTTAAAAAAAAAAAGAAAGAAAGAAAATAAAGCATCTACAAATGCACAAACAGGACCCATTCAAGTGTAAGGGAAAAAAATCATAGAGATTTTTAAAAATTAAAACACACTTTTTAAAGCTCAAAAATAGTGAGCTCAAAGAGACCTATAAGAAAACTAGGCTGTAAACTCTGTTGGACAGACAGATCCTTCCTATCTATTTATCCTGTTTCTACAGACATGTAGAAGCAGATGTATTTGTGCATAAGGAAACCAATAGACTGCAACCTTCACGAGGTTACATGTACTAAACTTTCTATCTAAATCTGACCCTTACCACACCCCCAGCATAGAGCTCTGCACACAACTAGTATTTAATAACCATTTACCATATGAAAAATAAAAGGCATATCTAAGACTTATTAAATAGTGAGAAATCTTAATGGAACTTTTTGAGACTGATGGTTCTAGTGAAGCCTAGGAAGTCAAAATATTATGGATATTATGAATCTGCCCAACTAGAAAAGTCTTAAGTTTTGATCACATACACTACACGAAAAATTTGACAGATGTGATTTATACTTAGAAACAGCATGGGGAGTAGAGACAGGCCCGGCCTTGGGAATCTGGAAAAAGCTAGGTTCAAGCCTTGCCCCAGGCACCTCCTGACTAAGTCCTTCTGGGCAAGTCCCTTAGCCCTGACTCAGTGACACAGGGAATTCTCTTAAGATGAGAAGTTGCAGAATAATTTCTGACTTGTAAGGGCAGTTTCCTACATCAAAGAAGTGACACAATTCCTTTCCCCCATACAGAACCAACTAATTATTCCCAAAACATGAATTATTCACATTATAGGCTATCTAAAGGAGACTTTAACCCCAGGCTGGCTTCCCTTCACCACTCAGCACATTTTTAGAGCTTTATCATTATTACCAGTGACATTAATTTATGAATAAAGATGAAAACTGACTCTGGCATCAGCTTATGCCAAATATATTTAGAATGATAAACTTGAGGAGAGAATGAAATCAAATAATCTAATATCAGAAAAAATGATTGGGAGATTATTTGTTTTGAGTTATTTGTGGCATATTTCATCAAAGCAGATAATCAAGTATTTAATGTCATAACATTATCAACTCAGAATGTCATATAATAATAAATAACGTCAACTCAGAAGTGCTCCGAAAACCTGTTAGTTTAATTAAATTAACAAAGGGCCAACATAATGGAATCTAAGAATAAGAAAAGTCCTAAGAGATCTAATCTATCCCTTTATTTTTCAAGTGAGGAAGCTAAAGTCCAGTGAGGAGAAGTGATTTGAACATTATTACACACTTAATTAGTTTACTGTTTTCCTACCATATCATGCAAATAAATTAAGGCCAATGTTTGTTCCAAACTTTTCTCACTGACGTTTGCACAGTTTTCCTTATGCACACTGTGTTCACCACATAACAGGAAATATTCACAGCTAAAGAACTGGATTCTTGGCCCAAGGGGTTTACAAACTAGAACCTAGGGTATATGCACAAGATGTAAGTCAAATTTAGAAATACAGATTCTTCCGTTAAGATACTTCACAAAAAGATAAATTTGGAGAACATGAATTTTCTGCCTTTACTAATACTGAAAATGAGGACAGCACCAAGAGATTAACTTACAATATCCTTATTCCTAATAAGAAAAATTTTAAAGTCTAAGTTATTGATTCTTTTTCTGAAGTCAAACAAGAAAACTCATTAGAAGACATACTGCTCTGCATAATTTTCTTCAAGACTGGAAGATCACAGACAGACTGCTGTGGTAAGTGACATTTCAGGGAAGGAAGCTCCAAGTAAGAATGGATTAGGTCCCTTATTTCAAGCAACTCTGACCTTACATGGTTACATTAATTTATACTTTTTAACATGTAAACAGCAAGTAAAATGAAATTTCTGTTCATTTAAAAGTTTTTGTTTTTTTAAAATTTCATATATAAAGGATTTACATTAAAATCCTGTACCAATATTTCATCATGGCATGGAGATGAGCCTGAGTGTTACAAAAGCCTATGACAGTAGAACATATATGTTCTAGGAGGTCCAACAAATTGAAAAGGTTTCAGCAGCTAGTTGATGGTATAGATGGTACACCTATGAGCTGGGGATAAGCCGTGCTAGGTGTAAAGTGGATCGTCACCAAAATGTTGGCCAACCAGGTGATATTTTCCTTTTTTTTTTTTTTTTTTGCTTTCATAGCTACTCATGAAAAATAGCTACTAAAATATAGAATATTGTAACTCCCTAAGCAGAGAGGATATTCACAACTGTGAAATCAGAAATCTTTCAGAGTAACCAAGTATATACAAAGGGTAATACGGTGAATGACACATTGACAAATGCAGCAAATATGCCTCTATTAACATGTTTTTTGAGAGGTCTGACTGCATATGCCATGTGACCAGGTTTTTAAATAAACACATCAAAATTCATCCACTCTTAAAGAATATCCCCTCTTTGGAGGAGGTTTAAGAAGAGGGTGTGTTATTTTGGAAGGCTCTATTACATTCATCCCACAATTCTGCCATTATTCAAAACACACATGAAACTCTTTGGTAACTGCTTTCTCTACATCCTTTCCAATATTCTCAGTTCCAATGTTTCCAAAGCTTCAGGATTTGAAGGTGAAAATGGCCAAGATTCATTCAGAATCAATTCTGGTAAATTCAAGCAAGGTTATCTATTTTAGCCAACTTTTTTTTAAAAAAGGAAGTATACCAATAAAATACCAATTTTCTTGTGCCTTCCATAAACCAGCTCTGAAGGTACCCAAATATGTTTTATCCAAATGCCATCCTCATTAGAATAAGTACAACTCCCAAGAAAATTCTTTGAAGGACAATAATCATCAGTTCTAATGGTTGTTAAAAACACAGTTCTAATCCCCCTCTCATAAATATATAGGCATATTTTTAAAGTCACATGGGAGGGGGCTTATAATTCTCAATATCCCCTAACCTACCAAATATAAAGATCTACCCATATCAGCTTAACAAACATTTATTCAATGAAAATAGGAAAAGAAGCTTCTCAGATTACAGAGACCCCTTCTAATGCTAAGATTCTAACGTTCTCAGACACAAAAATCTACATTTAAATTACAGATTTGGAGGGGGGGGGAAGGAGGCTAGAGAAAGAAGTGAATGTGTGCCATCAATTACTTCAAAATAGTACAAGAGTGGCTATCTGTTGAAGTAGCTCCTCCAAGACCTAGCAGAATGGGTCAGAGACTGGCAAATGTAGTCAAATGTTTATTCACCCTAAAGGTATTCTTTAACAGGAACCAGTTTCGTAACATTGAGGGAATGGAAAAAAAGCTATCCATTTGTTTATGAGATAATTCATCAAGTGTGTCCCATTGGGTCAGCCTGTGTTACTTGGCTTAACTGTTTCAATAATGTATGAATTCTGCTGAATCACTGACCCTGCTCATTGATTGGGATACACACTGTGGAAGGAACAAGGTAGGGGATCTCTATTAGAGCAGTCCCAAGCACTACAGAAGAGAAAGAATCATTTGTTTTGACCTCTCATGTTTCTAGGGTCTCTTTCAAATTTTGCTTTGGAGAAAAGCCATTTGCATAGTCTTTTAAAAAGACTGGTTTTACATAAAGCAAAGTAGAGTTTTCCATTAAATGCATTTCACTATAGTAAAAACTAAACCCCACTGAAGATCTAATCTAGCCCTTCACATGGCATAGAGGTGACCCTAAGCCACTGAAGGCTATGCTGGTCAAGTGCAAGTGCTAGTAGATTCCATCAAACTGAGTTTTAAAATAATAGATGAATAAAGTCTTTTGCTAAAGAACCAGCCTAGTTAAGTTTGGGTGAGTTCCTCACCAAGTGACTACAGCAGGTCTATGGTCACACAATCAAACAACAAGCATTTATTAAGTGCATTCTATGTGTACTGGGAAAGGCCTCTTGTAAAAGGTGGGATTTTGGCTGGGACTTGAAGCAAGGGAGACCAAGAGATGGAGATCAGAATGGAGCATTTAAGGCATATAGAGACAGTCAGTGAAAACACAGAGATTCAGAGACGGAGTTTCTGGGGAGGAGATTGGCAAAGATGCTGATGTCACTGGACTGCAAAGTATGTGGTAGAGAGTAAGGTGTAAGAAGACTGAAAGGTAAAAGAGGGATAGAAAATAAAAGGCTTTGGATGATAAATAAAGGATTTTCCATTTGATCCTAGAGATGACAGGAGCCACTGGACTTAAACAGTAGGGTAACAAAATCAGATTTCAGGAAGCTCAATTTGACAGCTGAGTAGAGGATGGAGGAGAATGTGGAAAGACTTTAGGCATGGAGTCCAACCAGCAGGCTACTGCCAACAGCCAAGAGGGGAGGTGAAAAGAGCCTACACTAGCATGGTAGCAGTGTAAGAGAGAAGGGGGCATATGTGAAAGATTTTATGAAGGTAGAAATGACAAGACTTCATAACCGATTGGATGGGGGGATGAAAGAGAATGAAGAGTCAAGGATGACCCCTAGGGTTTGAGTCTGGGCCACCAGGAGGATGGCTCACCCTCCACAGGAATAGTAGTTAGGAAGAAGGGAGGACTTGAGGGGATAAGATAATGAGTTCAGTTTTGTACATGTTGAGTTTAAGATGTCTATGGCACATGCAGTCTAATGTCTATGGCACAAGAGGTATAATAGGCAGCTGGAGATGTGACATTGGAGGTGAAAAGAGAGAGGTTAGGGCTGGATAAGTAGACCTGAGAATTACCAGCATACAGAGAACTAAATCCATGAGAACTGATGAGATCACCAAGTAAATATGGTAACCCAATAATCTACCTAGTAAAGTGTGAAGGGCATTAGCAGACTGAATGTCTCATGCTGATGAAATCATAGATTTCTAAAGTACTGAAGAGCTAAGTATAAAAAACAAAAATCCGGAACCTTTTGGTCATTATAACGTAATCTTTCTTGTATGCTTTAAAAGGATGTTTGGCATTCTGTAAGGTACGTTATGTGTATCTATAAAACAAAGAGGAAAAAGAGGCTAATATAAGTCATTTCAAGGAGAAGATAAAGGAATTGACATTTTGCACACAAAGAATACACACTTACTGAATTTTTAAATGCCAATAATCTGGATGACCTAATATATTATTAGGTGCAAGATTTTAAAAGGTCTTGACAGTCTTAATTTTCTATGGGTTGAAACTAAAATAAAAATAATAAAGATTAAAGTCATGCATTTAGGTTAAAAAAAACCAAACCAAGCCAAACACATATAGTGAATGGGAGAGAAATGGTTTAATAACACTTGGGGCAGGGGGAGGGATGGGTCTGAACCACCAAGGGGAAAAAGAGATTTCTGCTAACTCTAAGCTCAGAACGCTTTGTGAGGAAGTATTCAGACATAACCTGAAAAACTACCTTCTACATGGAGGAGTTTACAGTAGATGATCTCTAAGGTCCCTTGACCATTTCACGTTCTATAACATGATTCTACCCCAGAGAAGGTAAAGTTGAAAATCTGGACTGGCAGAACACAAAAGAATATTGTAGAGTTAAGTACTTTTTATTTTCACTAAGAAAATACTAAGTCATCCAGGTGCCACAAAAAGTACAACCTTGCTAGGCAGGCAGGTGCAGGATGTCCTGTGGTGCCAAGATGGCCAGTCCCGAGACTGCAGAGATGTTCTGGTGCCTTTCTCAGAAGTTTATGTACTTCTGGCACTATGCCTGACCTACTGGCATGCAGAGGGAGCCATGCTGTTTATAGCAGCACAGATAGTAGCTCAGGTAAGGCAGTAACATCTACTTCTGCTGTGCTCAGTGTGGGAAGGATTATAGGAAGAGTGTAACCTCTGCTGTTCCCTGAAGTTTGCCAGCACTGTCACTTAAAAGGTATGGGGGAAGTGAGGGAGCAGAAGAAAGCCACTCACTGTGCCTCTGGAGTTCTCTTGTGATCTGAGAAAGTAATTAAGTGGGTAAGTACAAGATTTTAGTTTATGGGCTTGGATGAGCATTGGGTGTGACATTTAAGCAAGAATTTTTTTTTTCACAGCATTTCCAAGTTTAGATCAGAAAACAGAAAACTTTACAATTGACCATTTCAAGGAATTATATGACATCAGAAGACCAGTGTTCAAATCCTGGCTCTGCTAACTACTAGCTGGGTTACCTTAGGCAAGTCCTTACTGTCTTTGGGCTTCTGTTTCCTCACTGGTAAAATTAGGGGGTCCCCTCTAGCTCTAAACTGATCCTATGTACAGATGATTGGGGGAAGCTGCATAACACTTTTCTAGAAACTCTATAAACAGATATATTTTTTTAGGGTGCTTTAAATGGGCAGGGAGCTAGACTAGAACAATCAACAAACAAGCACATATTAACTGCCTACTATGTGCCAAGTTCTGACCTTAAGATCCCTTTCAGTCTTATGAAACTGTAAAGGTATGCCAAAGAATCTCTAACAACAATATACCTCTAACTAAAGTCATGTTATTTAGTCATAATAACTAAAGTCATTTCTGGCTAGGAAACAGGTCAAAATGCAAGTATTAATTTGTATGCTAAGGTTTTGATCCTAGGCTACTTTACTCATCAATATATTCTGTATTAGTCGATACTCTTGGAAAGCAGAATTTGTTTGTATCTTTCAAAATCTTGCTTTAATGCCATCAATACATGTTTACAGAATATAAAAATATGGTTATATTTTTATATTTCAGGGTGTTTGTGGATTGGTAAATATTATGTAATTATATGTTAAAAGAAAACTAGATCATGAAAGATAAACAGAAACAAGCAAAGACACTATGTACCTGAGCACAGAGGGATGGCATAAAATGAGATAAGCAAGCAGGCTAGGTGCATTGGAGCCAGAGAACCTGCCTAGTCTAAATAGTTTTCTATAGAACTTTGAGAAATGTCCTATCCTAAGAAATAAAATACAAATATCTGGGGGGAATGGAGATACTAAGCGCAAGGAGGGACACTCCATATTTAGGATCCCAGGCTAGAGAAGGGACCTAAGAGATCATCCAATTCAAACCTTTCATTTTAGAGAAAGAAACTGAACCTCAGAGAAGTTAGATAGCTTGCTCAAGGCCATATCAGAAGATAATCGTAGGCAGAATTTGAACCCAAATTCTCTGAATTCAGGGCCACTGAAGGACAGGTGTAACTGCAACAGAAGGGGAAAATGAAAGGTGAAGTTTCTGGTGGGAGGCACAAGGAGGGAGAAGAAAATAATCCATTGAGGAAAGAAGAAACTAGTTGGGAAATGAAGAAGAGATGTTGAAAAAGGAGAAAAAAGGAATAGGATAGAGGCTGGGATTCAAAGATGGGCACAGGAAATAGAACAAAGGAGACTGTGTTAGCACAGGGCTCTAAAAGGGAGGGAGAAGCTTTTACTAGTCCATAAGAAGAATCTGGTTAGTATTTGTTAAACTCCTGGAGACCATTCTCAGTCCTAGGAGCCTGTGTTTTCTTTACTGTTGGAACAGGGAAGGTTTGACTTATTTCTTCACAATTACTAATCTATTCCAGTGGAGCCCCTTTATGCTCAGTTTCTATGGAAAGGACATGGGTTTCTAGGAAGTCTACTCCTGCCTTACTCTGTTGGCTCTGGAATAGTCATACAGGGTTTCCTTAAGTTTATTAGGTTGTTTTTTTTTTAACTGCTAGTTAGCATGATAGGGGAGGCATGGGAGACTTAAAATAGTTAACAAGCAAGGAGAGAGAGTGATAAATTAGCCTTATAGGGAGAAGCAGTAGTAATAAGAGAAATTAAAACTATTTTCCTCGGGGTGGAGACAAAAGCCTCGGAACCAAAAGATAACGGCTTAGGGCAGCTAGGTGGCGCAGGAGTAAGAGCACCCGCCCAGGAGCCCGGAGGAGCTGGGATCTGTTCTGGCCTCAGTACTCAGCACCCACACATAAATAATGACTAGCCGTGTAACCTTGGGCAAGTTACCTAACCCCAACTGCTTAAAAAAAAAAAAAAGGATAACGGCTAGATTAAAAATTACCTGGCCACTGGTTTCATGCATGGGCTGTGGCGGGGGGAGAAGGGGGTGTCAAGAGAAAGAAAGGGGTTAGAAATAATCTGAGTCCCTTCTGTTTTCTCGGCTCAGTTTCTCTAGCTACAAAATGTGTATGAAATATGAGTTCTAAGAATACATGAACTTCAAGGCACACTCTAACTAGATTCTAGGAACCCTTGCCTTTCCTCCCTCCAATAGCTGCCAGAAAATGCTGTAACCTGTAAAACAGGATAGAGAAGTTATATAAACATAGAATGTCAAAACTGGAAAGGAATCCAGAGATCCCCTAGGCCAATAACCTCTCTTCAGAGTTGGATAACCCTTAGTGGTTAGCCTTCTGAAAAGCCCAACCCATAGCAGAAAAAAAAAAGACACACCCCTCCAAAAATAAACAGAAGAGGTCCTGGAGCTTCTGCTTGGAAAGAAAGTCAGTGACCCATCCAAACGTCCCAGCTAAAAAAGTGGCAAAGCCTGTATTTAAACTCGCGTCCTCGGGACCATAAGTCCAGTACCCCTCCAACTAAACAGGGTGTCCTATACTGCACTAAGTCTTTTGGGACATCCTGTAGAGCCCAGTGGCAGTTCCCTCCTCAATACGATACCCAAGATCTTTGGCTTGAACTCGGTCTTCTGGACATGCCTCATAGGGCAACGTCCAGATCTGTTCCAAGAGGCCACACTGGCCAGCCGGGGGCCGTCCCTCTTGCTCCCTGAGCGTGAGCCTATGTGGTCATCCTAGGGGGGGCACCTTCCAGGGCTGCGACTACGCTCCTAGAAAACTCTCAAGTCCCGCAGGTCCCGAGCCCAAGCCTGCCGCGTCACTTCCGCTCCCCGGGCCTCAGTTTCCCCCGGGCAGGCGGCAGCCGTTGCTGGGCGGGCGGGTGCTACCTGTGCAGCGGCGGCAGGTCCTGCGTGTCGCTGGCAGGGTCGGGGGTGTTGGGGATGACGCCCAGGATGGTGCTCTGCAGAGACGTGCCCTTGAGCAGGCGGCTGCGCACCAGCTGCAGGTTGCGGGCCGAGTCCACGCTGGTCCGCATCGTGGACCCGGGCAGCAGGACGCCCTCGTGGGTCAGCAGCAGCGGCAGCCGGCTCGGGATCTGGATCGCGCTCACGGACGACATGGCCGCTGCTACCAAGCCCGCCGGGGGCCGCAATCCCGAGTCTGAGAGGCAACTGCGTAGCCGAGGCAAAGGTCGGGGAGACGCGGCGGACTGGTTAAAGTGCAACCGCGGCCAGCTGCGGTCTGCCCCAGCTGCTTCCGCCCCCGCGCTACGGGCCGCCTTACGGCTCAAGCCCCTCCACTGCCACCGCCCCTTTGCGCTGCCTGCCCCCTGCTGGGGCTCCGATGCCGCGGCAGCCCCGAGTTCCAAGCTGCGATCGCCGTAATTATCCTAATAGAAGAAGCAGAATCTCATAATGCCTAAGCGGGGAGTGATCTTACAGGCTCTCCAGTCCAGCCACCTTCATTTTAAAGTGAAACCAAGCAAGAGACTTGCCAAAGATTACACCTATTTTAATTAGTGGAGTTGGATCTTGAAGCAAAGTGCTTCCTACTGTGTCACGACTTAGTCAATAAACATGAAGAGCCTACTGTGTGCCATTTTTGTGCTAAGTGCTGGACGGACTAAGGAAAGCAGAAGACAGCCCTTGCTGTCAAGGAACTCAGCCTACTGAGAGATTCGGGAGGGTGCTGGAGTCGGCTGTAACCCATCGTTACATTTTCAGTGTCAGCATTTACACCTCAGAAATTGGCAAGGTGGCAATCAACCACAATTCATGCCTTCATTTATTGTTTTGTTGATTGGCTAGATTTGAGAAAGTGTTAATGCAAGTTATATTTAAAGGTGGAAGTACATTTATTTCCTCCCAGCCCTCGTTAGTCATTTCGTAGCACATCGTTCATTGCTTGAACTTAGCAGGAACGAGTGCTTTAGAAGGCTAGGGGAATGAAGTTATCACCAGAGTGCCCAATAAGAATGACGAAAATGGGGCAGCTAGGTGGCGCACTGAAGAGAGCACCGGTCCTGGAGTCAGGAGGACCTGAATTCAAATGCAGCCTCAGACACTTAACACAAAAATTAGCCTTGTGACCTTGGGCAAGTCACTTAACCCCAATTTCCCTACTTTCCCCTGTCCCAAAAAAGCAAAAAAAAAAAAAAAGAATGACGATTCCTCACTGGGTCGGGGGTGCTGGGATGACGCTCAGGATGGTGCTCTGCTGGAGCGCCCCTTGAGCAGGCAGCTGTGCACCAGCCTCACATTTATAGATTGCTTTTATGTTTGCAAAGTGCTTTATAGCCATTATTTTCTGCGAACCACTGTAGGCATACCTCTGGGACGGTTTGGGGTTGGTTTTATGCAATAAAGCAAGTCAAAGAAGTTTTTTGGTTTTCCAGTGCATTTAAAAGTTATATTTACACTATACTGTAGTCTAAGTGTGTAATAGTATTATGTCTAAAAACGATGAACATACCTTAATTAAAAAACACTTTATTGCAAAAAAAAAAAGCTAACCATCATCTGTGCCTTCAGCGAGCTGTAATCTCTGCTGACAGAGGGTCTTGTCTTGGTGTTGATGGCTGCTGCTGACTGATCAGAGCTGGGGTGGCCCCGGCAGCTTCTTGAAATGAACAACAATGAAGTTTGCCACATGGATGAACTCTTCATTTCACTTGAGCACTTAGAGGCCATTGTATGGTTATTAATTCGCTTAACTTCAATATTGTTGTGTCTCAAGGAAGAGGGAGAGAGACCAGAAGAGCTGGTGGGGTAGAGCAGTCAGAATCCACACAACATACAAACAACTTTGAGGTCTTACACGGAGCGATTTGTGGGGCACCAAAAGAACTACAATAATAACATCAATAATCACTGATCACAAATCTCCATAACAGATATAATCGTAATGAAAAAGCTTGAAATATTGTGAATTACCAAAATGTCACAGACACAAGATGTGAGCACATGCTGTTGTTGGAAAAATGGCACCAATTGCCAATCAGGGCAGGGTTGCCACAAACCTTCAATTCATTAAACACACACACACACACACACACACACACACACACACACACAAAATCTGCAATGATCTGCAAAGCCTAATAAAGTAAAACACAATAAAATGATGTATGCTTGTATGTAAAAGCAATATATACAATATAAAGTGGGGGTAATCAACAGAGGGAGATTAACATTACCAGGGACTGGAAAAGCTTTGTACAGGAGGTGACATTTTAGCTGGACCTTGAAGGAAGCCATTGGTAGAAGTAAAGAAGGAAAGAATTAGGAGCCTGGGAGAATGGACTTCATTGGAATTTGTATCTTCAAGGGACCT
This sequence comes from Gymnobelideus leadbeateri, assembly GCA_011680675.1. Taxonomy (NCBI): domain Eukaryota; kingdom Metazoa; phylum Chordata; class Mammalia; order Diprotodontia; family Petauridae; genus Gymnobelideus; species Gymnobelideus leadbeateri. The sequence goes on along the minus strand of WOXC01009190.1, from coordinate 61,290 downwards.
TGGAGAACATCTAGTCCAGGGGTGGGGAACCTGTGGCAAAGTTCCATTCTTCCTGGCACTTATTTACTGTGACCTTGGACATGCTACCTTACTTCTCTAGACCTTAGTTTCCCTTTCTGGAAGATGAAGATAGTAATATTTGTGCCTACCTCATGTGGCTGTTGAAAGAAAAATGCTTTACAAATATTAAAGCATTATGTAGGTGAGATATTACATTAAGCAGCTGGTCTTTGACCCCTTCTCCATCAACCCTCCATCACTGAGACAGAGGCATTACAAATCCAGGCCCTGAAAAGGGGCCTGGATTTGGGAGACCTAAGCTTTACAGGTGCCCTGTGGGGTTTGAGTGGGGAACTATGGGTATAAAAGTAAGTTTCAAGATATAAATTTGACTCCTAATTCTGGTGGTGGGTTCTGAGTTAGGAAGAGGTGGTGAGAACTAGGGAAACTACAGATGATCTAGTCCAAATTCCTCATTTTATAACTAAGGAAAATAAGGCCAGAGACCATAAATGACTAGATAATTCTGGGATTTGAATTTAGGCTCTTCTGACTCCTCGTCCAAGGTGCTTTCCACACCATATTAACCACAAGTTAATCTGTTTTTTCCTAAAGTAGCACTTGTCCATACTGTTTCCTTAGCCACATGCAAATCTACCCACCTCTATATAAACTTTATATAAATTTATATATAAAGTGCTACTCTTGTGATCCTCCTCTTTTGGCTTCCTATATATAACCTTCATCTTATCTTTGCATTAATCTAGAAATGGAACTAATTTTATCTCACCTTTTTTTACTCCTGAAGCCTAGAATGGAGCTCTTCGAACAATGAAATCTTAATGAATGTTTACTGAATGAATGAATGAATGAATGAATGAATGAATGAATGAATGAATGTGAGGAGAAGACATTCCAGCTCCATATGTCCCTATTGTGTTTCCTTTCATTATAAAGGTAACCAGACTATTATTGGGCTAGAAAGGAGATACACTGAAGATTTCCTCTCTGTCATTTCAGCATCTTTCATTCCAGGAAAGAAAGAATTGGTCGAACTGAGTGAAAATGCCCAGGAGAAAGAAAGACTGGGGTCCTAATTCCATGGGTGGCTCTGTAAACTTTGGAATGGACTTGGAAGACAGCACGGTTTCTGGCCTCACCTATGTAAGAATGCCCTGGTCCCTGTTCCCACAAAGCGAGTAGTTTATATACATGCAGGGAATCCCACAATCGAGTTACTTTCACCAAAACTGATCTAATTTATAGATTTTTTAAGCTAGAAGGGACTTTGAAGACCATCTAGCCCAACTTCTTTATTTTTCAGATGGGGAAAGTGGGACTCAGAGAGTATAAGGTCACATGATCACAGAATCTAAGAGTTGGAAGGGATTTAATCACCACTCCTTCAATATCCCCAATAACCTCTCTTTGAAAATCTCCAGTAACAGGAAACACTCCTTCCTGAAGCAGTACATTCCATTTTAATTGTTAGGAAGATTTTCTCTACATCAAGCCTGAATCTATTTCTCTGTTACCTTCACCCACTGCCCTTGCTTGTAACAGTGAGATCAAGGGAGGCTCTTTGGTTCAAAAAAATCCCTGTGACTTTTCAAGGTATCTGAAATGACAACATGAGTAGTTCGTTCCTTTGGGTTAACAACCCCCTACCTTCAAAGGCTCAGCTTTTAAGATGCAAATATCCCCAGAAGGAAAAAAAAACTCATTAAAAATCCCAGTAACTTTGAGTGGGGTGGCTAGGTGGTGCTGGGCTTGGAATCAGGAAAACTTATCTTCCCAAGTTCAAATCTGGCATTAGACTCTTATTAGCTATGTGGCCCTAGGGGCAAACCACTTAATCTTGTTTGCCTCAGTTTCCTTCAGACCTGGAGAAGGAAATGGCAAACAACTCTAGTATCCTAGCCAAGAAAGAAGTCAGACACAATTGAAAAAAACCACAGAACAGCAACAGCTTTCAGAATATGGATTGATCAGATCCTTTCTCCTGATGGGTGGGGAGGTCAAAATAATAGAATATTAAGGTACTTAATGCTAGTTAAAATGGGTTGGATTGTTGCATATTAGAGTCTACTCTGGGAGAGGTCTTAGATAACAATAATTCACATTTACTTAGCACTCTGAGGTTTAGAAAGCACACAATCCCAACAAAAGACTTTCTGAAGTAGGTCTGTATTATAAGGGATAGCCAGGGTGATTTGCCATAGTTACAAAATTAACAAGTGATGGGATGACTCTCCATCCAGTGGCCTTTCTACTAAACCACATTACCTCATTACTACGAGATGTGGAGATGCCCATTTCATTTCTCCAGGACAATTCTTATATGGGGGGAAGTGGGAAGGAAATTGCAGTTGGGACTTACAGAAATGTATTTGTAACTTATACTCTTCTTTTTATCCCCAAGAAAAAATTCACCATTGCGGATAGTTATTGGAGCCCAGGGCCTCTTAATAAGCCAGAAGGACAGAAGGTCCTCTCAGCTGAGAAATATGATGCTGCCTGGAGAACAATGATCCCAATTCGCCCCAGATCAAAGTAAGTGGTTCAGTAGCAATCTGTTTCCAATTCCATTTAATTCAATAAATATTCAAGAGTAAAGGTCCCTAGTTTCTAGTGTAATGGATCATTGAGAGCCCAAGGGAGATGAGGGAGGGAACAACTGTTAATCCTACTATGTCCCAGGCACTGTGCTAAGTGCTTTTCAAATATCATCTAATTGTGAGTTAAAACAATTCATTTATTAAAAATCTATTCAAATATTGCCCAGTAAAAGCAGTTTCCAAAGAGATTAAAAGTAGTTCAGAGGATGGACTCTGAACCCCTTGAGATCAGGGACTGTTTCTGTCTTCTTATTTCCTGTGCTTAGCCTAGTATCTGCCTTAAAAAAACGTTTATTGACTTGACTTGATTGAAAAGCAAATGAAAGCCAGCAAGAAGGTCAGAAGAAGTAGGTGAGGGGGTTTCCTGGGGTCTTGGGAGCTTTTGACCAAATTCCCAAAATCTTTTTTTTTTTAAAGACATTGTCTTGTCCAAAGGGCCCATAGCTAGGTCCCAGATCAATCCACAAAGAAGCAAAATTAGGCTAAACTGCCCCAGGTCTGTACTATAACATCTTCTCTTGCCACAATCTTGGATGGTGGTATAGAGAATGAACTCATACCTCCCCAATTCCACAACAGTATTCTGGCTCACAACAAAGTGCCTTTGATATCCGAAGCCCTGGGTAATGGCAGCACAAAGATGAAATAAGGAATCAGGTTGCAACTGAAGAGCAAAGACAGGGACAGTAATCACCATAATACAAATCAGAATATAAGTACAAAGCAGAGGAGAAGAGTGCTATGACCAAGGGGAAGGGTGCTGGTTCTCTCAGATTCTTTCATCCATGACCATGATATTTGTCTGAAGCTCTGCTCTTGTTGCCAGCAGCACTACAGAGCCATGATCCTTCTTACCATGCCACCTCCTCTCTGCCCAACACTGCAATTTATGAAATACTATATCACATAGATGTCTTGGGGAGTTTCTAGGATTTGAGGTGAAAAGGGCCAGAATGTGGAAGACTGTGGTTGTTTGAGTGGGTGAGTGCCAAAGCCAAAGGGAGTTTTCTAGAAAAGGACAAGTGAACTTATTTCATAAAGGTTGCACTTTATGACAAAGGCTGCCTCATCCACTGCCTGTTTGTATCCAACAAAGAGATCCTAGGGGGAGACATCTACTTAGTATTCGCCATGGAGGATGGGGGCGGGGTAGAGGACTGAACAAGGGACACTTTCTTTTAATATTGTTTTTATTGCCTGAAAATGTAATACATTTAATAGCATTGGGGTATTAGTAAAACTGTATTTGTCATTGAATATTTTTTCCCTCTCATGGATGGAACATGATGAGTGGGGGTGATTTTCAATGCAAAGGGGCCCAAATTTTAAGTCTTACTTAAGCATACAAATGCTTTGTCTGAAATCTGGACCCTATATTATCATCTACCAAAAAAAAAAAATCCTATTTCAAATTTTTTTTTTTTTTGCTTTTTGGAGGGCAATTAGGGTTAAGTAACTTGCCCAAGGTCACACAGCTAGGTTTTTGGTTTTTGTGTGTGCGTTAAGTGTCTGAGGCCAGATCCGAACTCAGGTCTTTCTGACTCCAGGGCCGACGCTCTACTCACTGCGCCACCTAGCCACCCCAAGAGGTTTTTCTTAACTGGCAAAGAGGGAGTGCAATGTTGAGGTTTTTAGTCAAGAGATCAGGAAAGTCAGTTCAGTTTCTTCACTAGATATCTATACAAAGTTCTGCTTCAGCCCTGGTCACCAGGACCCCCACAGAACTACAGGTCCTCCAACCTTCTTCCTGTACTCCATGCCCTTCTACTATATCATCACCATACATACTAGAAATTTTTGAAGATTTGGTATAAAAAGGCTATAGGTTGGAAAACTATGGTTACTTGAATAGGTAGGCTCCAGGGACACAGGGAGTCTTTCAGAAAGGGACAGGCTGCTTTATGACAAAGGTTTATAAATGCCCCTCACACCTTCCCTATAAAATCAGAAGCACAGACTCTCTACATTCTTCACAATGAAAGGTCATCTAATACAACTGCTACTGGGAAATGGATTCTTTTTGCAGCATTGGTAACAAGTCATCATCCCCTGTGCCTGAAGACTCCTAGTTATAGTACACTTAGCCTTAACTTTCCTTTAGCTTTCAAGGGTAGGATGAAGGCCTGATTAACAAGAGCATCCTGTTGCTTCTGGCTTCTCCCACAGGTCTTCCACTGCACATCCTGTGGATGATGCTGGCTTGTTCTCCTACCTCACCATTTCGTGGCTGACCCGTTTCATGATTCAGGGCTCCCGGAAACACCTAGATGAGCACACTGTGCCTTCTCTATCCATATATGACACCTCAGAAAAGAACTCTAAAAGGTAACAGTGACAATGGAAAACTCATCATATTGACCAGAGTAGTTGTTCTTGATAGAATGGTGGGCAAGAGAACTCTAGGGTGGCAGATAGGGCATATTCCCCAAGTTAAAAAGAAGGAATCCTCCATCCTCTGGTTTAAAAGAACGCCTCTCTTAAGTATCATTCAATAATCATCTCTGGAACAGGCATTTGACTAGAACTCTGAACCAGGACTCAGGAGATAAAGCCACAGACACATCACTTAGTTGTATTCTGCCTCAGTTTCTTCCTTTGCAAAATGGAAATGGTACTATCCATTCCATCTACTGCATGGAAGACTGTTATGGGAATGAAATAATTATGAAAGTGCTCTGAAGAGTATAGTATGATGGACAAATTGAATGCATTTAATCTACTTTGCTAATTCAATTTGATACATCATAAGCAGACAATCTTCGGCCAGGAAAATTTTGATTTAAAGGTACTGTTCCAATGACTTCCTTCCCTGGAACCTTCTATGTCTAGGCCCCAAGTTTTCCACAGTGACTCAAACTTGAAGCCTTTTGGGGATGCTTATTGTCAAAACAGCAATTCAGGTGTAAAGAGAACTCTTACAGTGAACACACAGTTTAATGGAAGACTCTTAGGTGCACCAACACTAGCCTTTTAAGAATGCTACATCTTTTTTGGGGGGCATAACTTCTGATCTTTTGCTTTTGTGAGAGGTGGAGGGAAAACTGTCAGATGAGAGTAAGTGTAGACAAGACGTTACAATGCTAGTTGGGGGGAGTTTTGCAGATCATTTGATATCCCTGCACAATATAACACACAAGCCCAGAACCATGATGTCTATAGCAGAGGCTCAGAAGTCCCCAGCCATATCCTGCGTGAACATTATAAACTCTGTAAGAAGAAGAATAATACCCATAACTTAATAGCATCATGATCTCATTGCTGTGAAAGCCCCATCTACCAGTGCAGACTGCAACCAATGCATCTTTTCTCATTCGCTGCCATTCTTTTTTCCATCTATCCCACAGAGGATCTTCCTACTATGCTAGAGGCCTTCTTCTGGTTCTTTTCATACAAATGATAGTGTGACAATGAAGATGATGATGATGAAAATACTTATTTTAATATTTTAAGCCTCTGTACTTCTCCTGCTGTAGGCTCCTTCAACCAACTCAGACCAAAATCCCTCTTTGCTGTAACAGATGGTATTCATGAATCTCATAGGTATTTTATAGGATTTAGAGCTAGAAGAGATTTAAGAGTCATCTAATACAACTCCCCACACCCTTCCTTTATAGATCAAGAGACTGAGGATCAAAGAGGTAGAGTCACTTGCTGTGATTCTAAAAAATCATCCCCTAGTAGGCACATTTTTGGTCTTGAATTTCTCCAATTCTACCAGGCTAGTGTTCAGATGATGGACACAGTTGATGTCATCATGTGCATCATTATTCATTTAAAGAACACCTTAATGTTTTCCAAGTGCTTTGGAGTCTTTCCAGCTCAGTTTAACCTGCCAGCCTTTGAGCTCCAGGGTCAGCTTCATTCTGGGAGTAGGAATTTGGTGAAGAGAAGATAATGGTTTCTTACAGTTCAATAAACACATGATTCTCTTTGATCCTCATAACATCTTGGTAAGTCTAGTATTAGAAGATCACAGATTTAAACCTGGGAGAGACTTCAGGGGTTGTTGAGTCTAACCTGTCATTTAACAGATGAGGAAATGAAAGCCTAGATAAGTTTAGTGACTTGCTTAGAGGCACACAGCTAGTGGGTCTCTGAGGCAGGGTTTGAATGCAGGTTTTCCTAGACTCCAGGCCTAGCACTCTGTCCACTGAACTAGTATTGCCCCCTTTACAGGTGAGGGCATTTAAGTTCAGAGGGTTTGAGTGACTAGCCAAAGTTCACCTAGTAAGGAAGGAAACAGGCATTATTAAGCACCTACTCTGTGCTAGGCACTGGGCTAAATGCTTTACAAATATTATTTCATCTGATCCTCACAACTACCCTGGGATGCAGGTGCTATCATTATCCCCATTTTACGGCTGAGAAAACTGAGACAGGTTAAATTACTTTCTCAGGGTCACACAGTAAGAACCTAAGGTTGGATTTGAACTCAGACCTTCCTGACTCTAGGCCCAGCTCTCTTGTGCCACCTTGCTTCTAGTAAGAGGTAGAATTTGGACTTGAAACTTGGTGATCTGCCTTCATGCCCATGGTCTTTTTTCTATTCACCCACTGCCTCTCTAATGGCTAGTGATCCCACCCAATCTAACAAGCCTGCAGTGCCTGCAATGCTTGACTGACCTTAAATACAAGGAATAAGAGCACGGTGCATCGTTCTATTTAAAGGCTTCGCCACCTCTGGGAAGAAGAAGTTGCAAGATGTGGCTATGAAAAGGCTTCAGCAATTCACGTGCTCTTCAAATTCCAGAGAACAAGATTTTTCTTTGATGTATTGGCAAGCGTTTTCTTCAGTATTATGAGTGTCTTAGGACCAGTAAGTAATGGACTTCATCATGTCTAAGGGGAGGACACAATGCAGAAACGGAGCAGGCTTCATTTCAAAAGCAATGCCTTGGGGCTTCCCACAGTCCATTGTTGAATCCTAAGAGAATCCATAGGGTGTCCTGAAGTCAGTACAGGGCACCTGAGGTTTTTACTAATGTCTGGCCAGTGAAGCAGATTTAGAAATGATGTTAAGTCTCTTAAGGAAGTATCTGTTTCTTTGGGGATGTGAATAGTACCTTGGTGTTATTCAGAGTAATTCTTCATAGTGCCTCAGTATTACCTTAGGAAGATTCTCCACTTTTTGACAATTTGAAGGATATCTACCATACTCACTCATTAATGGTCCCTCAATATTGTCATTACAGACACAATGGACTAGATGTACCATTTGGGGAACCTGTGGCCTCAAGGCCACATGTGACCCTCTAGGTCCTTGGGTGTGGCCTTTTGACTGAGTCCAAGTTTTACAGAACAAATTCTTTTATTAAGGGGCCTCCAAGGCCACAAGTTCCGCACCCCTGGCTTAAACCAAGGGTTCTTAACATGAAGTCCACAGACCCCATTCCCTAAGGGTCTGTGAACCTGAATGGGGGAAAAAGTTACAGCTTGATTTTCACTCACCTCTAATTTTGAAATTTAGCATTTTTTTTTGTTTTTTTGGAGGGGGGAGGTTAGGGCGATTAGGGTTAAGTGACTTGCCCAAGGTCACACAGCTAGTGAGTATTAAGTGTTTGAGGCTGGATTTGAACTCAGGTCCCCCTGACTCCAAGGCTGGTGCTCTATTCACTGTGCCACCTAGCCACCCCTAGCATTTTCTTTTAATTGTGGATGTTTACAACAAACATTTATAAGGCTTCATCAAACTACTAATGAAGTCAATTACACATACACACAAAAGGGTCCAAAGCAAGCCTGCATTTTGGGTAGTTTTATTTACTTCAACAAACTCTGATATTTCACTCAGGGCAATGGTGTATTGGAAAACTTGCTATATAGAATTGCTTTTTGCTCCTAGGTGCTAATTGTGCCAAAGATCCTTGAAAATGCTGTAGACATATCAAGGAATCTTTATTATAGCATCGGACTCTGCTTTGCTCTTTTCATCATTGAATGTTTCAAGTCTTTTGGTTTGTGTGCATGTTGGGTCATCAACCATCGAACTGGGATTAGGTTGAGAACAGCTGCATGTTCATTGGCTTTTGAAAGGCTCATGGAATTTCGATCTTTGACCCACATCTCTGTCGGAGAGGTAAGTATATTTAACTACATTTCTTAGGATCATGGATTTAGCGCTTGAAGGGACTTCAAGGGATAACTAGTTTAGCCCCCTCATTTTCAGGATGAGGAAGTTGAGGTTCCCAGAGCCTCCCAGAGCAAAATGTCCAAGGTTGTATAAATATTATGCATCAGTAGTGAGATTTGGAACCAGGTCCTCCAACTCCAGTACTTTGTCTGCCAATAAAAATCTAGGGCCCCTGAAAGTCTCCAAAGCAGCTCTACGGAGTTGTTGGGTTGTAGAGACAGGATGTATTGTTGGTGTGTGTGCCTAAGTAGACTCTTAAGAGGAGAAACAAAAGGAATGGAGGAGAAGAGGAAGAGAGCAAGAGAATAAGGAAGAATAGAGAAAGCCAAAGTAATTAAATCTTGTGGTAGGCAGTAGAGACAGGCATTAAACCTATTTCAAGTGCCATCTGGTAACTCCAGAGTCAGCACTATAATTTGTCTATGTCTACAAGATACCATATGGATTTATGGAGCTTGAATAAACTTGATGTGAATCTAGTAAGCATTTTTCCTCCTCATCCTCCTTCCTTTTCTTCCGCATACTTGGAACTCAGTCAGTCAGTGAATAGTCAATAAACAACTATTCAGGACTATGTTCCAGGCTCTGTGCTAAGCTCTAAGGATTCAAAGAAAAAGAAAAGACAGTCCCTGCTCTCAAGGAGCCTACAGTCTATTAGGGGAGGCAACACATAAACAACTATGTGTAAACAAAGTTAATACAGGATAAATCAGAGATAATCGACAGAGGGAAGGCAGTAGAAGTAAGAGGGATCAGGACAGTGTCCCTACTCCAGGAAGGGTACTCTCTGTGGCTCACAGTGGCTTCTATTAGTTTCTGGGCTTGGAGGATGGACACACTTCCTTTTACACTTGACTAAAAGTTAAAGGAGCTAGCCAGATAGCTCCTGGTAGAGCCCAGAAGAGAACTCAACTCAAATTTGCATTGATTTCCACAAACATGTTTCCAAAGAAGAGGAGTAGGAACTTCCCATAGTTAGGATCCTATTTCAGAATAGATTTCTGAAAGTCTCTTAAAGATTCTTAGAGCCTGTGTCCATGGCCCATCATAGGAACACAAAAACAAGCAGGGGTGTCCTAAAATAAATCCGAAGCATGACTTAAGAAGAATCAGGTGGTGGCTCTAAAAGAAAACAATTCATTCTATAAGCAGTTATTGAGTGCCAGCCATGTAACAGCACTATATGAAAAGAGAGTAGGGGGGAGTGTGGGTGGGATGAGGAGGAGACACAAAGGAAGTCTAAGACATCCCTTCCCACAAAGAATGTATAATCTTTTTGGGGAGATAGGCAGTGGTGTTATTGAAGGGGAGCTGTTCTTGGGAGTCAGAAAACCTTTCCTTAAGTTCTGATTGTAAGTTTTTTGAAGGGAGGGCCTGTCTTTTGACTCTTTTTGTATCCCCAGTGCTTAGCACAGTGCCTGGTACATAATAAGGGCTTAATAAACATTTATAAACTAACTGACTGACTATCATTTATTTACTGTGTTACCTGTGTTTACTTCTTTATGGATTCTAATTTCCTCTTCTGCAAGCTAGATAGAATGATATTTGTATTATTTTACAGGGTTGTGAGGATCAAATGAAATAATATATATGAAGTGTTTTGTAAACATTAAGTGCTATAAAAGTTATTATTAAAAGAAGTCATTTTATTATTATAAGTCATTATTATGACATATATGAAGTCATATTATTATTATTATTTTGCTTTTTGGAGGGGGGAAGGCAGGGCATTTGGGGTTAACTGACTTGCTGAAGGTCACACGACTAGTAAGTTTTAAGTATCTGAGGCCGGATTTGAACTCAGGTTCTCCTGACTCCAGGACTAGTGTTCTATTCACTGTGACACCTAGTCATCCCCTAAGCCATATTATTATTAACAGAAGTCAAAGTAACTGACCTCATAATCCCCCATTATATTCATCTGAAAGGTACAGTGGAGTGAGTTATGCTGGTGGTACTGAGATCAAATTTGCAGCAGATAATAAAAAAAATCCCTAAAGAGTAGGAATAGGAACTCTAAATCACATGATTTTCATTCTAATAATTATAAGGCTATCAGTAATAAAACATAACAACACAAATTTAAAATCCATACATATATGCAAATAATATCTGTTACCACTTAAAAGTGACAACAAACAAAACAAATATTATACAAGTGAAACAACTTAAGAGTCATCCCAGGTAAACACATGAGCAACGAAAATGATTAATGGGTTTAGTATAGACCATATATGTAACAGTCAAGGAATACAAATAGGGGGAAATTCTTATGGGTTGGATTGATAAGGAAACACTTTTGGAGACATTATAAGATTGGCATTGAAGATTGGGTAGACTAAGGAAAGAGGAAGAAGGAAAGGGAGAGTACTTGTATGAATGGAGGTGTGGAAGAAGGCATCAGAGGAATCAGAGACACGTGAGATGAGGAAGTTAGCTTAGTCAGAGTAGGAGTGGTGGACATAAGTTTTGGGCTAGTGGATATTAGAGAGGAGGAAAAGGAAGCCAATTGTTAACCTGAGGAGTCTGTGGGAGATTTGATCTAATGGATAGTTTTAATAGTAGCCAATGCAGGTTTTTGAGCTAAGGAATGATATGATGGGAAAAAAAAGTCTTTTTGATATAATGATATAATGAAAAAAAAGTCTTTTCTTTCTGGATTCTATTTTTGCTCATTCCTTGCATCTATAGGAAAATATGAGTGTGTTTCTTCTAGGTTTATGCTGGAACTGAAGGAAAAAGACCTTGGGGCAGAAAGAAAGTTATTTCTTCTTTACCCCTAGAAGATTTAAGAAGATCCTTCTATCTCTAACAGAGAGAATTGCACCCCTTGCTTGGTATATTCACGGATTCCCATACATTTATGTATTTTTATATTGCAGGCCATTAGCTTTTTTGCCAGTGACGTCAATCACCTATTTGAAGGGGCTTGCTTTGGTCCTCTGATTGTCATTACATTTGGAACATTAATTGCTATTTCTGTTTCCACTTGTATCACTCTTGGTCCCACAGCACTCATAGGAATTGCTTGCTACCTCCTGGCTTTTCCCCTGCAGGTAATGTACTTTCTTTTAAACCGTTCTATGTTCGACTGTCTCACTAGAGTAGCTGTTGGGGCCCTGGCACCATAGACACATTTTGGAGGGGACATTTCCTGACTACTGTATTTCAGTATAGTTGAGATTTAGTTTTATCCAAGAGAACTTAGCATGGTGCCTTGCAAGGAGCAGGCACTTAATAAATGCTTGCTAAATCAAATTCTGTTCATGAGAAATAGTGAGCACAGTCCTTGACTTAGAGTCAAACGACCTGGGTTTATATATCAGCACTGACACTTCTATAATATGGGGATACCATCAATTGTCTTTACTGCCTTACAGGGTTGTCATAAAGATCAAAAGAGAAAAGATGTATGAAATATTCTGTAACTGAAATTCTATGTAAAGTAAGCATAATAGTATTTTTTCTTTGCTTTTTGGAGGGGCAATTGAAGTTAAGTGACTTGCCCAAGGTCACACAGCTAGTAAGTGTTAAGTGTCCGAGGCCAGATTTGAACTCAGGTCCTCCTGACTCCAGGGCCAGTGCTCTATTCACTATACCACCTAGCTGCCACCTTCAGTATTTTAAGTTTGACCACCCTCAGTTGTAGCCTACATGGAACGATTAACTCCTCAGTCCCATTTGACTCATTCATATTCACTTTCATCTTCAGATAATGCAGGAGATATGTTTGGATTTTTTTCATTAATTATTAAAATTGTAACCTCATTCTCATTAACTGAACAGTTATCTCTGAGTCCCCTACTCCAGTTTACTAAGTATTACTTATTTAATTAACTGGAGAGATCTTGATGTAGTGGCTAGGGTACTGGAACTGGAAGCAAGAAGATCTTGGTTCAAATTCCGCTTCAGATGCTTATTAATTCTGTGACCCTGGGCAAGTCACTTAACTTCTCTGGGCCTCAATTTTCTCAGCTGTAAAATGAGGGAGTTTGATTAGATGGCCTCTGTGGTCTCTGCCAGCCTTAAAACCTACGAATTCCTTTTTTCATTAGCAGTTCCTCACATCTCTTTATACAGTGAAACTCCTAATTGCCTAGGTTTAAATAAATGTCAGGTACTGACTATATAACTTATTAGGTTAACAAAAAATAACCCAAAGACAAATAATTATCTGCAATATTTTATATATAAGAAGATAAGAGACTGTGGTCACCTAGCATACTAACCTCTACTCTTGATTTCTTATTTCTAAAACAGTCCCATCATTCAGCTTCATTAGATAGCAGCTAAAGTCTCTCAAGAAACCTTTTTTATTCATAAAATATAAGATTTATCCAAAAGATATAAAAGCTGAACTCCATGGGGCGGCTAGGTGGCGCAGTGAGTAGAGCATCGGCCCTGGAGGACCTGAATTCGGAGCCAGCCTCTGACACTTAATGCACACACAAACAAAAACCTAGCCATGTGACCTTGGGCAAGTTACTTAACCCAATTGCCCTCCAAAAAAAAAAAAGTTGAACTCCATTCTCTTAGAGAATATGGTCTTCCCCTGTCTTCTCACAATCTTTTCCCAGTTGTCATAGGAAAAGTCTCTTCACAAATGTCAGTTAAAAATCAATTGCTTTTCAAATGATGGTTAAAAATCAATCTCTTTACAAATAATGAATACTCCCCATCTGCTCATAACCTTTTCATAAATAAAAGTAGGAACTTGCATACTTACCAATGATTCCCTAGAGAGCAGCATTTAATTTGTCATTCTTCAAGATTCTAAAACCTCTTGACAATATAATAACAGAGGCTATTCAAGCTAGTATTATATCTGAAAAGATAAAATTTACTATATCTTAACAGGTAAGAAATGTGTGGTTGATTATATGAAAGCCATTTCTAAATCATACATCTGTATGCAGTCCCATCATTGACTATTTAAAGCAAAGTAAACAATAAATTAGAAGAATAAAGATAGGACACTGCATGAAAATTTAATGACTCCTGCATGACCCATTTAACCAAGCTAGTAATGCTGAAAAAAAAAGGGAAATGGACAAGGGAAAAGACATTGATTCTGATCTTATAACTTCCTATGGAAGTTTAACTGATGTAAACAGTTGCTACAATCAGGATCCCCAAAAGACCCTAAACACTATTTCACTCAGCAATTACTTGGTCTTATTACCAAGAGCAGCCCAAGACAATACAAGTTAAAAATACAAACTCATTTGCAAAATGGTCTAGAGAAAGATGAAAGACTTTGAAAAATAACATTTAAAAAGAACAGTGAAAAACAGAGTCTGTAGAAAGCCTGATGTGAGACCCAATTAAGCCAGATCATCCCAACTACTTTTTTCAACTAAAATTGGAAAGGGAACAAAAAAAAATTAACAGATATGCCAATAGTGATCTATAGAGAACTATTCTTATCTTTAAGGATAACAGAACATACACTGTACCTCAGTACCCTGAAGGGGAACCTGGAATTTAGGATAACTAAATTTGATTCCCCCACTGCAGTCAGATTAGGGTTCTAAATCAAGTTCTAGAATTTCTATTAAGGAATATCCTTGACTACCCCTATGCATAGGACAAAACTCCCAACCTTGCTCTAAAAAATTCTCATTTTAGTGATTTCTGAATATCATTCCATTCCAATTACAGGCATTTTTGACCAAATTTATTATAAGGTTACACCATAAGATTGCTGAGGTCAGTGATAAGCGAATCCGAATCACAAGTGAAGTTCTCACGTGCATTAAGCTGATTAAAATGTACTCTTGGGAAAAACCGTTTTCAGCCATCATTAAAGGTATGAAAAGGCCTTGTTTTCATATAGATCCTTATAACGTCAATCTTGTTTTAATCTTGCGTCCTTTAGAGTGGTTCAATCTTCTACCTAGAATACTCTTGGAATTATTACACATCTATAATTTTTTTTTAATCTTCAAGCTTTAAGAAGTGAGGAGCAGAAATTATTGGAAAAACTTGGATTTCTTCAGAGTCTCAATACTGCCACCTTGTTCATTGCACCAACTATAGCTACTGTTATGATGTTTATTGTCCACACAGCTTTAAAGTTAGAACTTACTACATCAATAGTAAGTATTCTGAATACATTTCCTTTCCCCCCCTTCTTATTCATAACGTCAGTGAGGAATTGAGTTACCTTATGTTTCTTCTCTAATCTTGGCCCTCCAAGATTTCACAGGTAGAAAATGTAGCCTTGCATTGCCTTTATTCAAACCTTTAGGGTTTTTTCCTAGTTGAGTGTGTATATGAAATGAGCATGTGTGTTGGGGCAGCTAGGTGGCGCAGCGAGTAGAGCACTGGCCCTGGAGTCAGAAGGACCTGAGTTCAGATCAGGTCTCAGACACTTAACACACACAAACATTAAAAAAAAAAAAAAAAAAAAAAGAAACCTAGCTGTGTGACCTTGGGCAAGTTACTTAACCCCAATTGTCCTCCAAAAAGCAAAAAAAAAAAAATGAGTGCGCACACGCATGTGCGTGTGTATGCGTGTGTGTGTGTGTGTGTGTGTGTGTGTAGGAATGTTTGGGTAAAGTAATTCAAAACTGTGTTTTCATTAGTATAGGAGATTTTTGTTGTGTAAACTCCTGCCAGTGATGGATATCAGCAAGCTATCAGTAACTGAGGCTCAGAGTTGCATAGTGCAGTCAGAGTTAATTGTCAGTGAGCAATAAATAAACATTTATTAAATGCCTGTTATCTTCTAGGCACTATGCTAAGGATTAGGAATAAAAATAAGAAAAAGAAAGGTAGCTCCTACCCTTAAGGAGCTTATGATCCAATGGGGGAAGATAATATGCAAAAGGAAGATGAATGAGGGGAGTGGAGAGAAGGTAGTATGGTTGAACCTAATTCAAGGAATGTGGAAATGAAAAGTTAACTGGTTTGGGAACCCCTCTTTAAAAAGTGGCTTTGGGAGGAGTATTTTGCTCCATCCTCCATTCTTCCAATCAGAGAGGCTGTAAACACCAAAGCAAATACAGTCTCACTAGATGAGATTCCTGGGGATGATGAGATTTCCTGGGAGCTACAATCATGATGGGATACAGTCCAAAGAATACAGTTGGTGGGAAATGAGTTAAATAATTTGCCTGTGGTCAAGCCTCTAGTATATGTGAGATGTAGGACTGGTACCTAGCTTTTCTTGACTCCAAGGCCAGTCCTCTATCCACTCTGGCACTACGCTGGTCTCTCTGTCTTTAATCCATCCCTTTTCCAATGCATCCTCTACTTGGTTGCCAAACATATATTCCTAAAGTATAGATCCAACCATGTCACCCTCCACTCATGGCTCCTTTATGGCCTCCATGATAAAATATAAACTCTTCTGTTTCTTCCTAAATTCTTCATAATTTGGTTTCATACTATACTTCCAGACTAACTGCTCATTACTTTCACTTATACATTCTATGTTTCAGCCAAATTTCTGTTCCCTGTACTGCTTCAGGGCCTTTGCAGAAGCACCTGCTGTTGTTCATAAGAATAGACCCCAAAATCTGAAAGAGTTTTAGAAGGAAATTTGTTAGATTATATTAGAATAGCAAGCTGGAAAGGAGGTGTGGCTTCCTCCCTCCAGGTCCTGGTAGGTTTATATCATGTAGGATTTTGACAAAGGTTTCTGTCCAATAGTCACACACAACTCATTTGATAAAGATATAGCACACAGTCATCCGGAAGGAACACAAAACACAAGCTTGGGTGGACCCTAAACAAGACCTGGGGATGGGGACCCCAAATAAGAATGTTTTAAGTAGATCTAGGACCAGGGAGAATCCAAAATACCTTGTAGCTATCTCCAGAAGTCCTAGAGAGTTACTGGGGTGAGGAGACATTCTGGGTGTATATCATATCAAGTTGGATTTAAGCAGTATAATGATTTTTCCAAGCAATATAATAACTCATTTTTTTCCTATAGCTTCCTCCATAGGGACTTTTCCAAGCCTAATATTCTCAAAGTAATGAAAACATACAGAAGCAAAAAGTTGGGTTATCAAAGGGAGTTCATTAAAACAACCTGAACCAATGGAATCATCCTAACATTTAAGCAGAATAGGGGCCAGATTGATAACAAACTTTTCCCAATGTCCCATACTCAGAAGGATCAATTGGAGTAAGTCATGGGTTTTAAGTCAGGGAACTTAAATTTACAGTCAAGAAACAGGTTGCATTGTGGACAGGAATATTACAAAAACTCATAAACCCATGTTTCTTTCACTGTTGTAAAAGCTGAACAAAATTAGTTAAGCAGAGTCATAATCTTATAGATCACTTAAAGAGACAAAGCTTCTTAAACAGACTATAGGTAAAATAAGTCAGTTTACAGATTAAACTACTTAGAGGGCCCACAATGGACTGACTGAGAGGGAAGATGTATATATCAACAAGGTAACTAGGGCCAGGGAAATACTCTCTTATACAGTTAACTAGGGCAATAACTAAATCATTTGGGGGAGCTTCAGACTTTCCTTTGGCTCCCACCTGAGAAATATCAAGTAGTTAAATTGGATTTTGATCAGGTGAGGTTAATAAAAACAGAAAATGGGCTTTCAGCTAACCAAAAGTTGCAGAAAGAATGGCTCTGATCCCTGGACGATAAATAAAAGCAGTTAGGGAATACCTAACTTCCAGGCAAACATCAACACCAGGAAACAGAAGAGCCAAAGTGATGCAATAATGATGATCAATGTTAAATAACATTAAGGCTTTTTGTAATCCACTCCCCATGTCCATGTAATCACCACATTTCATGCTGAGTCCCAGCTGTCATATGTAGTTGTCTGATCCCTGGAAACAACTTCCCTTGGAAATTCTGTACTGGGGCTTGCTCTCAGGGCACCTTTGGAGGAAGCTTCTTCTAGCAGATCCACTTCTCTGGTTCCAAGACACTTTCATAACCTCCCTAGATAATTCTGCTAAAATTTGCCAGTAACGCGCTCAAGACAATTTAGTACAACTTCCTAAATTTGGTTTTCCAATAATGTTCGTGTGGTGAAAAACAACTCAAACCTTATGTAGCTATCTCTTTATAAGAAGACTATCAAATTAGGGACCCACAATTCACTGGAAACTTTGGAGAATTTCAGTTTTCACACACCACTTGCTCTTTCTATCTGCACTTAACCCCTTTATCTGACAATGTCATCAATAAGCTAAGGAATTTTTATAATTTTAAAAAAAAGGATCCATGAGGGCCTGATCTGTAAAATATACCCCTTTCTCTTAATATTATTAGACAGAAACTTCAAAAACAGGAAAAATATGATTTAAAATATGATTCTTTACAATTATTAATGCAATTTTACATGTAAAATCCTTAATCCAGTTTTGAGAATTTATAACTAAAACATACTCGAGGCCTGTATATCCCATAAAAACATTTGAAAGCCAATCATATATATCCTAGTTCTTAGACTTCTAACAGTTTTTGTTGCCTTCTTAAAGTTTACTATTTCATTAAATTCAAAAACTTTTACATTTTTACCCTATCCCTCTCTCCTGAGGATATATATAATCTTCACATAATCCCGAAAGAATGAGATACTTTAAGGACCTAATCTTATAGACAAATATCTAACTATCAGCAAGGGGATGGCAAGGCTAAGAACTCATTTTACCTAGTTGCTTAGGATATGGAGCTGATGACAAATTCAGATTAAAAATGGAAAGGTCTTTCCTACTTGTATCCTATTAGAGTAACTCAGAGATATTTTAGTATTATTCTATTAATGAATAGATTTAGTCTTACAATAACACAAACTTCCTCAGTTCACCTATCCTGATTATAGAAATTTTCTATGAAAGGAAAAAGGAGAGACATGGTTATAACAATGTCAAGATGGCCCCTTCAAGGGCTCAGACTGACCTGACATAAGCCATAACAAGGAAAAAACATCCCTTAGCTCTGTTTGAGTCTTGGTAAAAGTCAAAGTTAACAATCTAAACAGAGGAGACAACATGTAAAAAATATGTTCAAAGCAAGCTATGTATAAACAGGATAAATCAGAGATAATTAACAGAGGGGAGGCACTGAATTAAAAGGGACTGAGGAAGGCTTTATGTAGAAGCTGGGATTTTAATTAGGACTTAAAGGAAGCCAGGGAGGCCAGTAGTCAGAGTGGAGGAGGGAGAGTGTTCCAAGCATGAGGGACAACCAGAGAAAATGCCTGAAACTGGGAGACTGTCTTGTTCATGAAACAGCCAGGAGATATATAGAGACTCCCATTTAAAACTAGTGTGGCATATCTATCATTTCCTTCTCATTTTGGTCCTATAATTATAATGTGATATAAACCAACAGCCCTAGGGCAGTTAAAATGTCAGGAGTTATTGGTGGAATTGGGGGGGGGATTCTTTTTAATGAGGGAAATGGTGGCATGGAAACAAGTCAAGAAGAATTCTTTGATAGTCAACCTGGGTCCCCTTTGTTTAGGGTTTTCCTCCACTTCAAGTTCATTTTATATTTACTTAGCTATATGCATGTTCTCTCCCTCCACCCCCAGCTCTTAGAGCAGTGACAGGCTTATAACAGGTGATTAATAAATGCTTATTAAGTTGAATTAGAGATGAGACAAGTCAAGTGGGGAATGTCCAGGCTCAAGGCCACATGTGACCTTCTAGGTCTTTGGGTGCAGCCTTTTGAGTGAGTCCAAGTTTTACAGAACAAATCCTTTTGTTAAGGGGGTTTTTCTGTGAAGTTTGGATTCAATCAAAGGGCCACACTTGAGCACCTAGAGGGCCACATGTGGCCTCAAGGCTGCAGGTTTCCCATCCCTGGTAGCACCTAGGATGACCACATGACCATACCCTGAAGAAGTCAGAAGAGGCTTACTGACAGAGACTAAATGGGGTGTTCCAAGAGAAAAAGTGAAACAGAAGGGTAGATAGATAACATAGTCTTGGCAAAGGCTGAACAGGATGTGCATTTATAATGGCTGAGCCCATTTTACCAAAAGGGAGTCAAGCCAACATCAACAAGCAAAGTCAACAAGGATTTATTGATCATGTACTTACTTGGCACCCATTTCGGTGGGAGATACAAAAGAATTCTAAGGCAGAGTATCTTCCCTTGAGGGGCTGACCATTTGATTGTACAGATTAAACACACACATGCACACTAACAAATCTGAGAATAATGTAAAACTAAGTACATAATCAAAGATTAGATTATATGTTTCAGAGTATAAGAGCTGTAGAATATCAGAGTAGAAGTAGACAAGTAGAGGTTGAATTAGATAATTCCTAAGATCCCTTCCAGCTCTGACATTCTTTGATTCTTAGGTGCGTTGAAGTTGATCAGGGAAGATTTATTGGGCAAGGTGGTCCTTGAACTGGCTTTGAAGAGTGGGAGGGATTTGGAAAGGCAAAGAGGAGGGAGAAAGGCATTTGAAGCAAAGGGAAAATGATGAGAATAAAGTTTAAGAACCCATTAAAGAGCAGTAACAGTTTGGGTGTCCAAGGCCAGCACCACAGAGAGACTGAAATAAGGGAACATTGCTTTTCCCCTTCCATCTCTCTCCCTCCCCCATATTCCCTAAGGCAACTGCTGGGGAGCCCCACCACTTGGAGAGAGAATGGGTTAAGGACAGACAGGCCAGAGAACACCTCACCTGGGGTGAAGCACACCATGTGGTAGCTTTCTATTTTAACTAATTTTTTTGTGCTAACTAGCTACTAAGACGAGATGTAGTGCCATGCCAATCTAGGTTTTGACACCCTGGACCAAAGTCCTAGTTACCCTATACTATTTACAGATCTGCAAAAATGAAAGGAATTGGATAAATTGTCCCAATAGCAATATCCCTATCCCAGCAATGTGAAGTGACCCAACATAGCAATGTTGACCAGTAAGGCTGTTCTTTGTGCCTGCATAACAAGGAACCCTAAAAAACAACAACCTTTTTTCCCCTCCCTTTTCTTTTCTAGGCATTTACTACTGTGGCAACAATGAATACACTAAGGCTAAGTGTGTTCTTTGTACCTTTTTCATTCAAAGGGTTTACAAATACACAGTCAGCTGCACAGAGATTGAAGGTAAACTTTGTTTTATTAGTCAACTTGGCATGTCATTTGGTAGTGCCTTTATCATCAGTGACATCTTTTGGATGTATCCTGCCCTTAACATGCACAGTCTATTCAATATGATTTCTTTGGGATGTTCAGGGAAGATAATCTATGTAAAGCGGTACCACAACAAGCATTTCCTAGTCTTCCCACTGGTAAAAAAGAGTGAAATGTCACAAATTCTGACTCCATTAGGACATTATAGAGATTTTCAAAAAGAAATGAGTTGATGTAACATGCTAGTGGACATAGTAGAAGACCCACTAGTACAGGTGTGAGGAGACTTGGATTCTAATCCCGGTGTGATCACTGACTGGCTGTGTGACAGTAAGCAAATCACTGCCCTTCTCTGGACCTCAGTGTCATCTGAAAAATGAAGGGCTTAGATTAGATGATCTTTGAGATCCCTTCCAGTACTAAAATGGTATGATTTTGTTCCATGTCAAAGTTTAATCTCAGCATTATATGCAGGAAAAAATCATTTGCTCAGTATTAGATTGTATAAACAAGGAATATTTATGATTCTAAAAATTAACTTTTAATCACTTTGAAAGCTACTTTAGTACTCATTCATATGGCAAAATAAGTGTAATAATTACAAATTATTCTTATGTATTCATTAAACTAGATCCAATAGCATCTCTACTTGACCTCAGGAATTGTTTTATCTCTCCCCATATATACATACATATATATGTTTATGTTTACATATATATACATATGACCTATGTATGCATATATGTATATGTACTACATATGTGTGTATATGTATATGTATGTGTATGGATAAAATATATATTTTTTAGATATAAAAACACATCTTCAATAGGTATAGGGACTAGATCTGTTGAATTAATTTGTATTGTGAACTTTAGGGGAAGAAATTCCCTCTGCCATTTTAGGTCAGCACCTTTTCTAAAACTATTTGGTTTTAGAGAGTTGCTATATATATATATATATATATATATATATATATATATATATATATATATATATATATATATAAATAACGAAACAATTCTATGGTACAAATTGTCCACTCATTGATAGTGACATTTTCTCTAATTTGTCTACATTAGTGAGTTTTTAAGGTTCACTGAAGCTGTATTAGTGAGATCCCTTTCCATTCTGAAGTGAATTTTTCTTATTTTTTCTTTCAAGAACTTTTTCCTGAGGGAATGCCCTGCATTTTATGTCCAGGAACTGAAAGGCTCTGCTGCATTGGTTTTGGACAATGCCACCTTATCTTGGGAATGGAATGATGATGGGATCTGCAATGGGGCTATGGAGATCAATGAGAATGGGGACTACCCTGACAAACCTGCTGTAGGATCATCTCAAGGGAAGAATCAGTCAACTCGGAGGCTCAGCCAGCTTGGAGAGAGAAAGATCAGACTAGGCCCAGTGTTGCACAATATAAGCATTGTGGTACCAAAGGTAAAGTCACACATTGCCACATGGCAAAATAAATGCCACCTAAAAACAGAAGTCATAGAGCAGAAAGGGACTAAGAGATTATTTAGACTCTAAACCAAACTCTCTCATTACTCAGGATAACACTGAGTCTGGAAGGATGGAAAGAAACTGCCTAAGGTTACAATGCAATTTAGTAGCAAAACCAGAATGACAAGTCAGGTCTCCTGACTCTGAGGTCAGGACTATCATGCCACCCTGAACACCAATAGGGCACAGTCTTGGACTGGCAGCAGCAGCAGCTCCATGACTCAGTGTCTACAGAGTGTGAGACCTAGACTAAGGAAGACCTCAGTTCAGATCTGGCCTAAGACACTCACTAGATGTGTAATCCCAGGCAAGTCACTTAACCTCTATTTGCTTCAGTTTCCTCAACTGTAATTTGGGGATAATAGTAGCACTTGCCTCCCAGAATTGATATCAAGTGGAATAATATTTATAAATGCTTCGCACAGTGTCTAGCATATGGTAGGTATTTAATAAATGCTTGTTTCCTTCTTCCCTTCTGGGTACTTGGAGAGTGTAGAACTGGGCACTAGGTACTTGGAATACAAGAACAGGCAGAAAATGAGCACTGGATATAGAGTCAGAAGGCCTTGTTTTGAGCCCCTACTCTGTTACAAAGCTGTACCCGGACTCCACCTTCCTCATCTGTAGGATCCTTCATCAGGACCCTTGCAGTTCTAAATCTTATGACAAACTGTGATGGCAAAGTTTCTGCCTAGACCCCACCTTACACAAAGGATGCTTGGAGTGATTAAGTCACTTAGAATGACATTTAGAGTGATTTTAGGGGCTCCAGGAGGGTTCTATTCCCCCAAATATCAGGCCCTTTGGTCTAGTTCTGTTACCTAAAATTCCCCTACTGGGGATTATCCCCTTGGGTCTATCACTGCCTCCTCTAGTTCCTTGGGCAGAGTGGCACAATGGAAAGATTACTGAATTTGGAATCGGGGAACCTCAGTTCAAATTCCAGCTTAGCCACTTATAGTCAGTCAATTAGTGTTTATAAAGTGTCTCCCAAGTGCCAGACACTATACAAAACCCTGGGGAGATGAAGAAAGGCAGAGAGTCCCTACTCTCCAGGAGCTCACAGTGTGATGGGTGAGACAACATGAAAACAATTATGCACAAGTAAGATATATATGAGATAAATTAGAGGTGATCTCAGAGGTAAGGCACTAAGATTAAGGAGGATTTAAGGCTTCCTGGAGAAGGTAGGACTTTAAATGAGACCTGAAGGAAACCAGGAAGGCTAGAAGGTGGAGATGAGGAAAAAGAGAGTTCTAGGCATGGGGGACAGCCAGAAAATGCTAGCAATCTGGAGATGAAGTACAGTATTCGAGGAAGACCAAGGGGGCCAGTGTCTGGACTGCAGAGTCCATGGAGAGGTGTGATGTATAAGAAGATAGGGAATATAGAAAGGGGAAGGTGATGAAGGGCTTTAAAAACCAAACCAAGGGTTTTATAGTTGATTCCAGACTTAACAGGGAACCACTGGCTTTCATTTAATGGGTTATGGGGGGGTGGGGAGGTGACACACTTAGACCTGCATTTTAGGAAGGTCAATATGACAGTTGAGTGGAGGATGCATTACAGTGAGGAGAGACTTAAGGCAAGGAGACCAGCCAATAGGCTATTGCAAACAGTCTAGGTGGGAGGTAATGAAAGCCTGCACCAATGCGGTGGCAGTGTCAGAGGAAGGGAGGGGTGTATGTAAGAGATGTGACAAAGTCGAAATGACAGGACTTGACCACTAGTTAGATATGGGGGTGAGAGTATAGGATCAAGGGTGACACAAGGTTGTGACTAAGAGGATGGTGGTACCCTCAACAGTAACGGAGAAGTTAGGAAGAGGCAGGGCTTTGGGGGGAAATTAATTAGTTCAGTCTGGACATGTTAAGATGTCTGTTTCAAGATGTCTAAAAGACAAAGATGTGAGACTGGAGGTCAACACAAAGTTTTGAGCTAGATGAGTAGATTTGAAAGTCATATGCATAGAGACAAAAATCATTGAAACCATGGGAGCTGATGAGATTCCCAAGTGAAATACTATGGAGGGAGAAAAGAGTACTTTGTATACAGTACATTTCACTTTGCATGAATTCACATAAGTCTTTCCAGGTTTTTCTGAGAGCATCCTGCTCATAATTTCTTATAGTACAATAGTATTCCATCACAATCATATTACCACAGCTTGTTCAACCATTCCCCAAATGATGGACATTTCCTCAATTTACAATTCTTTGCCATCAGAAAAGAGCTGCTATAAATATTTTATTTTTACATCCAGATCCTTTTCCTTTTCCTTTTTTTTTCATCTCTTTTGGGATACAGACCTTCTGGGTCAAAGGGTATGCATGGTTTTTATAGCCCTTTCTGCATAGTTCCAAACTGCTTTCCATAATGGTTGAATCAGTTCACAACCAACAGGAGATTATTGCAAGAGTAGGGATGATAGAATGAGTAGTCTTCTAGAGAAGATGGGATAGATCAGTATTACTGGTGCACATCAAAGAGTTAGCCTTGGCATGGAGAAAAGCCCCCTTAAGCAAGTCACTGATATTCCTAGACCTTAGTTTCTCCTTCTATAAAATAGTTGGGATAGACTAGATCAGTGATATCAAACTCAGTTATAAAGGGGCTGCTAACTGGTATGTGAAGATCCCTGACAGTGCGTTCTCAATGCACCAGTCATCCCTTGAGGGATCTCCCAGCCATGAGAAACCTGGGTTGTATGTCATAATGGACCCCAGAAGTCCTGAACTACAGAGACATCGCTGGCTCTGTTTAAAGTATATCTCTAACTTTATTTCAATATTCCCAGGCCTCAGTATTCTCATTTATAAAATGAGTGGGTTGGACCAGTTAGCTTCTGAGGCCCCTTCCAGCTCTTGATCTATGATCCCACGACATCATCCTTCAAAACTTCTCTGAAATGATTTAAAAACTTATTGAACAGTTTGTAGAAAAGGTGGGAGGACACCTTAAATTGTTCTTTCTTCTTGACGCTGTTTCTGTGTTGACAAAATGCATCACTGTGCCCATGAATGAGGTTCTGAGCTGGAACAGGTTTGGGGTTATAGGGAATATCTCACTCATCACTCACCTGCTTTCATTTGTCTTGCAGGGGAAGATTTTAGGGGTTTGTGGAAATACAGGAAGTGGAAAGAGCTGCCTATTATCAGCCATACTGGGGGAGGTAAGTGAAATGTGTCAGTGAATGATTTCTGTTCACACTGATCTAAATACTTTCTATTCCCCCCCATACTGAAGCTCTCCCTGGATCAGCATCTTGCCTCCATAACACACAGAGTCCTTGTTTTGCATGTGATCTCCTCCATTAAACTGTAAGCTCTGTGAGGGCAGGGACTGTCTTTATTTTTTTTTTTTTAATTTTTAAAATGTATTTACTTTTTGTATCCCCAGCACTTAGTAGTGTGCCTGGAAAAGAATACATTCTTGATAAATTCTTATTTTTCTTTCTGAGGTCAATGATCCTCAGAAGGATTTGTGTAAAGTTAACATCTTTAAAATTTAATAATATTTTACATTTTCCCTACATAAACCAGCTCTTTGGAGGTGCCCTGCCATGCACCTTTCTGTAAAAATTCAGAGTCAATATTTTTATAGGCAGGGTGGTATGGTGGACAGTGCTGGACTGTGAGTCAAAAAGACCTCCATTTGAATCCAGCCCCAATTGTGTGACTTTGTGCAAATCACTTAAATTTTTTGTTAGTCTATCAACCATAATTTATTAGCTTACTGTATGCCAGGCTTGGGCTAAACAACGAAAATGCAAATACAAGCAAAAAGAAAGAGAATTCCTGCCCTCAGGGAGTTTGAATCCTAATGGCGGAAGCCCAGGAATAAAAAGAAGCAGGAAGTGGGGGAGGGAAAGTGAAGAGAGTGATATTCCAGGATGTGAATCTGAGGAAGAGCCTACTTAGGAGGGGAGCCCCAACTACAAAGGAACTTTGGAATTGTGACTTCCAGGGCTGGAGCAATCTTCCAATGAAAAGGTTTCTGGGGCATGATAGAAAAGTCCTGAGTATAGCCTGGTGAGAAATAAAACCCTGAGCCTCAGTCTCCTCAGCTATAAAATGAGGACAACAATAAACTAGCTAACTGGGTTATGGTGAGAATGGTGAAATGCAACAATCTACGTAGAATGATTCTCAAACTTTATTGTTGTTTGCTATTATTCAGTCATTTTTCAGTCATGTCTGACTCTTTATGATCCCATTTGGGGTTTTCTTGGTAGAGATATTGGAGTGATTTTCCATTTCCTTCTCCAGCTCATTTTACAGATGAGGAAACTGTGGCAAATAGGGGTAAGTGACTTGCCCAGGGTCACACATCTAGTACGTGTCAGAGGTCAAATTTGAACTCAGGGATCTGAGTCTTCTGACTCCAGGGCTGGTGCTCTATCTACTATGCCACCTACCTGCCCATTTGCAAACCTTAGAGGACTATAATAATGCATACTACTACTGCTATTGCTGCTGCTGCTGCTGCTACTACTACTATTACTACTACTACTACTATTACTACTACTACTACTACTACTACTACTACTACTACTACTACTACTACTACTGCTACTGCTACTGCTACTGCTACTACTATTACTGCTACTATTACTACTGCAACATTTAACATTTGCAAGTGTTTTCCTCACAACAAACTGGAAGGGGGACACACACAAATTTCATTATCCCTATTTAACAGATGAGGAAATTGACAGAAAAGGTGAGAGACTTGCCAGTGATCACATGACTAGTAAATATCAAGGCTGGGGTTTCTCTTCAAGTCTAGGCCCTGAGTTCTGTGTTCTTTCCACTATAACACACTGACTAACTGACCTCTCCACTAAATTTAGTTTTTCTGTGTTGTGGATTGAATTGAGCTCTTTGACCCACTTTTTTTCTTTTGCTCTCTATTCAAATAGTGCTTCCTCCCTGCCCCCATTTTTGCCCCTTGCCCTACATTTTTTTAAATGTGCTGCTATCCATTTAGAATGCCCTGGTGCCAGATGAACAGCAAACACCATCCTGGCATGGGTTTTGCAAATTTGACTTTAAACTGATGTCAAATATCTCATGTACTTTTGACCTCTCAAAGTCCCTTCACATTCATTATTTCATTGGATCTTCCAAACAGCCTTGGAATTATTACTTCTATTCACTATAGGAGGAAATGGAGACTTAGAGAGGGGGAATAATTGTCTGAGGTCACACAGTAAGATAAAACCTTGTCTAGAATCTGGGTCTCCCATTTCCTAGTCTCTTTCTTTGATCTTTCAAAGGCTATTAGTGACCAAATGATCCCCTATCGAGGTGGTAAGAATGAGCCTGCCTCTAAATTACCTAACTTTTTACCAAGGAAAAGTCAGGCAAGGCCCTGGAAAGAATAATCATTCAATAAACAAGCCTTTATTAAGCATTTGCTATATTGTCAGGCACTGTGCTAGGCTCTGGGGACATAAAATACAAAGAATGAGACAATCCCAACTCACAAGGATATAACATTTTAATGGTGTGGGGGGTGGTTAGAGATGACAAGTACAACTATAATTATATACAGAATGAACATAAAGTCAGTAAATAGCCTGTGGTCCACAAACCCACAATGGGCAAAAGTTGTATCTTTATTGTAATATAACTGATTTCCTTTATCATACTGCATATTTTATTTTATATATTTAAAATATTTTTCTGAGAAAGAGCCCATAGTTTTCACCAGATGGGGTTCATGACACAAAAGCTAGAAACCCCAGAGATAGAGGAAAGGCAGAGTTGTTTTTTTTTTTTTATTAAGGAAATGCAACAGTTGTGTAAATGGTGTGACCATCCCTATGTGTAGCTGAGGTGGAGTAAAGAAATAGGCCATGGGGTTAAGGAGTTTGAAGGAACATCAGTATGGATGTTGAAGTCCCCTAAGACTAAGGGCAAGTCTTTTTCCTTTTTCCTTTCCCCTTTCCTCTCCTCTCCTTTCCCTTCTTTCTCTGACAGATAATGCTACTATGAATATTTTCATGAAGTTGCCCTTGTTGGCAATAACTTCCTTGGAGATATAAACTCAATAGAAGGATCACTGGGTTAAAAGGGTATGAACATGTTGTAACTTTTCTTGCATAATTCCAAACTGCTTTCCAAAATGTTTGGACTAATTTAAAGCTCCACCAGTAGTGAGTTAGTATTCGTGTGTCCTTGTAATCTTCTCTAAAAGTGGATCTTCCCCCTTTTCCTTTTTTGGAAATCAAACAGAAGTACTGGGGGAGGAACAGGCCTGAAACATTATACCCTGCCTATAGGTGAATCAATACTTTTTCACGGGACTAAACTACAGAATGGGAGGAAGGGTGCCTAAAAAGGGGAGAAGAGAAAAAGCAGATAGAGGAGAACATATAATATACCTTAATCAAGTCAAGGGTTAACAAAAGGAAAATAACTCCTGAAGTTTCTCAGAAAGAAACAGGCCTATAGGAGAATAGGTGAGGAGGCAAACAGAAGAATTGAAACGGGAAAATAAAGGGAGAAATTTTATTTTAGTGGTGCTTGGGGTCCTTACAATGGGTATAATTCACAGGGATTTGGTGCTTAGAGAAACCATTCATCCTACATCAAAAACAGAAGCAGAGGGGGAAATGAACTTTACAGGCATGGGGGATAGCTAGTGAAAATGCCTGTAGTTTAGAGATAGAGTATCTTGTTCATAAAGCTTCAGGGAGGCCAGTGTTACTGTTTCAAAGCATAGCAGGATGTGGGGATATAAAGTGCTAGAAGATGGGAAGAGGAGTAGGTTATAAAGGTCTCTGAAGGCCAAATATAGGATTTTGTATTTGATCCTGGAAGTGACAGGGAGCCATTGATGTTTATTGAGAAAGGGAGTGACATGGGTGGAGAGAAAAAAATGATTTTACTTGATGATTTAACTGAGAGGGGAAAAAGGTCAAAAGAATTAGATAACTAAATAAAAGGAAAAAATGAAAAACGTATTACAAGGTTAAGCAAAACTCTAAAACCAGGAAAAAGGATGACAAATGAGAGGGATAGGGCTTAAGGGTAAGGAAAAGACAGCCAGTAGGAACAAGGTTACCTTAAAATTGTATTGTCTTTACAGAGGAAGAGGAGAGAAAACATCCAAATTTGCAAAGAAGCTAGACTGAAATTACTAAAGGGCTTAGGAGGAAAATAATCTCTTGGTCAAGAAAAAGGGCTGTCACTTTTTTTCAGGGAGGTTTTAGATCTGTGTTTTTATGGGCGTTGACAAAACTCCTTTTATCAGAACAGAATGACAACTGTTTTGCAATTTTAGCTACAGAGTTGTATGGTGTCACTGAGTCATTAAATGGGTCACCCAGACAGTAGGGGTCAGAGGCAGGAATTTCAGCTGACGTCTTCCTGACTCTACAGCCAGCTGTCTATTAATTTGTACTGTCATTGTGCCACTAAAACAAAGGGCAGAAACAAGAGATGAAGAAATATACAGTTCCCTCCTTTTGTTGGAGAGTTGGGTGACAAAGTATGTGACGTGCTATCAGATGAGACCCAAGGTGATCCTTGGCTTTGCTTAAATTATCTTATGGGTTTTATATGTTATAAGAAGAGATTCAATGAGTAGGGGAGGAAGGAAGAGTGGCGTATTTAGGGATGACTGTGATATAAAAACCAAAGGCATTAAAAAAATTTAGGCGAGTCATCTAACCTCTAAAAAACCAAGCAAAACATTTATGTTTTTTAAAGGAAGGAGTTAGACTAGATGGACTTTAAGATGTCTTCCAATTCTAAATTTATGATCCTAAGTATTATATAGAGATGAACTTCACAGGAAGAATCAGCCTTTTTTGGGGGGAGGCTAATATAATGGTTTTCTTAATTCATAGTACAGCACAACACATCTTTCCCATAAAGGAAAATTCCCCTATTTAGTGATCAAGATGTAATCAACCAACAGGCATTCCTAGCAGTGTAACTGCAACTGGGCCATGGTGGTAGGAATTAAAAACACCTTTTCAACATAACATTGTAATGGAAATGTAATGGAAATAATCCTGGATTTTGAATCAGGAAATAATGAAGTTTTAAAAAATAGATTTTGTTTGATATCTTTTGTTTTTACATCATCTACATTTACCCCTGTAATTCCTCTCTTCCCTTTATCTAGAGTGCCATTCCTTATAACCAAGAGGTGGTTTTTTTTAAAGTTAATTGGGATTAAGTAACTTGCTCAAGGTTACATGGCCAGTCATTATTTATGTGTGGGCACTCATTTTCTGAGGCTGGATCTGATCCCAGGTCATCCCAACTCTGGGCCAGCGTTCTTACTCACTGAGTCACCTAGCTGCCCCTAAGAGGTTTTTTTTAAAGGAAATAAAAAATTCAGCATATCAATCAACACATCAAAAAAAAAATCTGATGTCTTGATGCAATGTTTCATACCAGCTCTGTGAAGAAGTATGGAGCAGACTTTTTTCGTATCTCTTCTTTAGGGCCAAGAGAAGTTGGACAGGATAGTAGACAGAGTACTAGTCATGAAGTCAGGAAGACTCATTTTCCTGAGTTCAAATTCAGCCTCAGACATTTACTAACAATGTGATCCTGAGCACAGTCACTTAGCCCTGTTTGCCTCAGTTCTTCATTTGTAAAATAGGCTGGAGAAGGAAGTGGAAAACCACTTCAGTATCTTTGCCAAGAAAACTCCAAATGAGGTTGCAAAGAGTCAGACCTGATTGAACAATAACAACAACAACAATTAGTCATTATAATTTTGCAGCCTTCCATTTCAATTGTCCTGTAGGGGTTTTTTTCATTTAAATTGTTGTAGTCACTGTAAATATTGTTTTCCTGGCTCCTGCATCTATTCATATAAGTCTTTCCATGCTTTTATGTATCATGTTGTTTCTTATAGCACAGTAACATTTCATTCCTTTTATGCACCACAATTTGTGTAGCTATTTCCCAACCGATGGGCCTCCATTTTGTTTCTAGTTCTTCAATCCCACAGGAAGTGCTGCTATAAATATTTTGGTGTATATGGAGACTTGCTTTTTGTCAA
This sequence comes from Gymnobelideus leadbeateri, assembly GCA_011680675.1. Taxonomy (NCBI): domain Eukaryota; kingdom Metazoa; phylum Chordata; class Mammalia; order Diprotodontia; family Petauridae; genus Gymnobelideus; species Gymnobelideus leadbeateri. The sequence continues at coordinate 29,919 of WOXC01009190.1, read as the reverse complement.
TGACCTCTTTAGAGTATGTGCATAGCAATGAAATGAAGATACAGGGACATTTTAGTTACTTTATTTGCGTAATTCCAAAGGGCCGTCTAGAATGCGCCAAATCGCAGCTCCACCAATACTACATTAGTAGTATCTTCAATTTTTTCACATTGGCTATTCTAGTCTTTTGCCATCTTTGCAAACGTTGGGAATATGAAATGAAATCTTAGTGTTGTTTCTGATTTGTATTCCTCTTATTAGTGATAGAGAGCATTTAATGTAGTTGTTAAAAGGATGCAGTTCTTTTGAGAACTGTTTGTTCGTATCCATTGATTACCTATATATTGGGGAATGGTTTTTGATCTTATATATTTCTGTTACTTGTCTATAAAGCTATATGTCAAAATGTCTCCATTTCAGAAACAGAAAGCCTGAGGCTTCCTGGGGGAAGTAATTTACTAAGGGGCGCACTGCCCATTCAGTGGTGGGATGAGAATTACACAGATACTGTGCCTTCCCCACTAGCCAGCCCCATCTCCTCACTACTGTCTTGGTTCTTATGTTGGCCATTCCTTCTGCTACAGATGAATTTACACTCTGGATCTGTGGGGGTGAATGGAAGTTTGGCCTATGTCCCCCAGCAGGCATGGATATTCAGTGGGACTGTCAGAAGTAACATACTCATGGGAGAAAAATATGACCAAGCCAGGTACACTCCAGATGTCATTTTGTAGATTTGAGGTGTGGGAATGACTACAAGTATGCAATTGGGATGCTGAGACTGGGACAGATTTGGGGTAAGATCTCCAGTTTCACCAGGCAGTGAAGACCTGAACATAGATCGCCAAAATGTACCGCGAAAGGGAGACCTCACAGTGAAGCCGAAGATCCTTGAGGGAAGTATATGATATAGATTCTGTGTCTTCCTTGTTTCATTCCCACATCCACCCCATTCTCTCTAGGGTTGGAAATGGGAGTAGAAGTTGTGAATGGGAATAGAAATATGTCGGGAGTAAGGCCTCAGAGTCCCTCCCAGAGATACACTGCATGGGGCCTCTCCTGGAGAGTTTCTTAACTTTGGGTGTGTGTGTGTGGGGGGGGGGTTTGGATGGTCACTTGGTTTGTTACAATTTGATTTTGAAATATTCATTTTTCTATGCCACTCCTCCTCTCATCAAGGTGCTGGAAGACTCACAAAGATTTTTGTACATGTTTGTGCATGGGAGGAAGCATGTTTTAGTGGACAAAGAGATAGCTTTGGAGTCAGGAAAACTTGGGTTCAAATCCTATTTTTGACATATAATAGCTGTGTGACCATAAATAATAACTGTGTAACAAGATGGATAAATAACTTAACCCTTTAGTGCTCCATGCAGCTTTCTAGGGCTATACATTATCAATGACTTACACTTCTGCAACAGTGGAAGGAGTCTCTCTATCAGGAATTATCTTCACCAATGACATCATAGATACAGCTTCTCCTTATACTCTCCATCCATCCATCCATCCATCCATCCATCCATCCATCCATCCACCCATCCATCTATCTATCCACTCATTCAACCATCCATCCATCCACCCATCCATCTATCCATCCATCCATCCATCCATCCATCCATCCATCCATCCATCCATCCATCTATCCCAGGGTGTGCTGTAGCTAGTTCATACTGACTTGTGAGAACTAATTGTTGAATTTTTAGTGTGAGCATTTACATTTCAGAAATTAGCAAATGCTATATATCAGGGCTTGACTTACTGTTTGTTAATCACATCAACTTAAGAAAGTGTTAGAGAAACTGTTAATAGGGCAGCTAAAACTTTAAATTGTCATAGGCTTTGAAGAGGCAGTTGTTAAATATTTACCAGTACACTCCTGGTTACATACATACATACACATATGCATATATATATGTATGTATGTATAAATGTGTATATATCTATATCTATCTATGGCAGGTAGATGACACAGTGAAGAGAGTGCTGGGACTGGAGTCAGGAAGGCTCCTCTTGCTAAGTTCAAATCTAGCCTCAGACACTAGCTGTGTGACCCTGGTTTTTTTTAACCTAGTTTGCCTCAGTTTCCTTATCTGTAAAATGAGCTGGAGAAGGAAATGACAAAGAACAAACACAAAATTACTAAACCCAGTTCCGATATATACGTGTGTGTGTGTGTGTGTGTGTGTGCGTGTGTGTGTGTGTAGGGAAATTTTGATACTGTGGATAGAGAACTGGCCTTAGAGCCAGGAAGACCTGTGTTCAAGTCCCATTCCTGATTGAGATGACTGTCAGTGACATGTGGAATCAGAGAATATTAGAGCCTAAAGTAACCTAAAAAATCCTCTAGTCCCAATCTTCTCACTTTATAGATGAAAAAACTAAATAGGGGAAGAGATTTGCCCAAGGTGACACAAATTAGAATCATAAATTGATAGAACTGAAAACTGCTCACCTTCTACTGTTTGGTTTTCCTCAGATATCACTGGGTGATCCATTCCTGTTCACTGAAGAGAGACCTGGAAATTTTACCCTATGGAGACATGACTGAAGTGAGTGATATGATAGAGTCTGGGTAGAAATCAGGTTACACCAGCCTTATTGTATGAGCTTATAGACTCTCCTCCAGGTATCCTTTCTGCTCTCCCCTAGTCTGCCAGGCAGGAGTCTACCTGACTGTCTTCAGATCAACAGGAGTATAGAAATCTTTCTTTAGGGGAGGCAGAACACTTTCCAAATTCCTAGAGCTCTCTCTACTCAAACTAGACCTTCTGCCCCTCTTCTTTCATGATCCTTTCATGATCCTTTGATGATCCTCAAGCCTTTTTTGATGGCCTCCCTTCCTGAGGTTCCCTAGTAGAGAAATCAGAGCCTAATTTATTCCAGGTTCTGAGGATGAACAAATCCATCCCCCAAGCCATCTTCAGCTCTTACCTCAGTATCAAGCAATATTACTCTTCCTCCTTATAAATTAAAAAAAAAAAAACCCTCATCTGAATGCAGTGCAATTATTCTGACCAAACTTGGCTCTGGAGAAGACATGAGAAAAAGCACTCCTCTCCTTTCTTTAGAGAGGTAGGGGACTAAAGCTGTGAAATATTCATAAACTACTGGACACTGCTGGTTGATTTTACTCAACTACTTTTTCCTCCTTTTAAAAATCTGCATTAGAGAGGATCACTTACTGGGCAGGGGCAGGGGAGAGATATATATTTGAAAATGAACATGATGATGTAAAAGAAAAAAGGCCTCAATACAAATAATGTAATTAAAAACATCCCCAAGCAAGTGAAGAGAAGACCTCATGACCCTAAGAGCTACTACACCAAGAGCAGGTCTGAATGACAGTTTTCCCAAGCAAATCTGGACACCCTGCCTCCCTAGAAGCATCGGTTATGATAATACTGATGTTTATGTACTGTTTTAAGGTTGTAAAGCACTTTGCACATATTATCTTGTTTGACCCTTAGAGCAAAGTTGTGAGGTAACATAGGTAATATTATCTCCCTTTTATACACGATGAAACTGAAGCTCAGTGAAGTTAAGAGATTTGCCAGTGATCACACAGGTGGTAGCTAAACGGTTTAGCTACCACCTGTGTGATCACTGGCAAATCCAGGTCCAGTACTCCATCCACTATCCCTATTCTCTAATGTTTTTAGCCCTTCCTTCCTTCCTTCCTTCCTTCCTTCCTTCCTTCCTTCCTTCCTTCCTTCCTTCCTTTCTTCCTTCCATACTTGGGGTTAAATGACTTGGCCAGGTTCACACAGCTGGTGTCTGAGGCCAGATCTGAACTCAGGTTCTTCTGACTCCAGGGTCAGTGCTCAATCCACTGAGCAACCTTAGCTACTCCAGCTTTTAACTTCTTAAAGCACATTCACATCCCTTGTCATATCTGAACCTTACAAGGCCCCTGGAAGATAGGCAGGGTCTTGTTATCCCTATTTTACAAATGATAGGACAGAGGCATAGGTGACATGAACAAAATCACACAGCAAACAAGTGACGGGGCAGGATTTGTACTCAAACCTCCTGCCTCACTGTCTGATGGCGTATATGGTAAAGAGAGTTAGGATGACCTGGGTTTGAATCCTCCCTTAGATGCCATTTCTGTGATGCCAGGCAAGTCACTTAGTCACTCTCAGCCTAAGGTTCTTCACCTGTAAAACAGGGATGATAACAGTTCCTACCTCATAGGATTGTTGTGATGATCCAATGAGATAATATATGTGAGGCACATTTCAGACCTTAACATGATCAGCCATGCGAGCTTCACAATACTAGGCCACACCAGCTATCTGACCTGTTTTGTGCCTCAGAGTCCCCGGTACCGGCACTGGCCATCTGGGCCCCTTCTAAACAAGAGGCAATCACATCTACTCCTGTCCAGGACAAAGCTCTGTACAGAGATAACAGAGGATTTGCTGGATTGTGTTCATTCACCTCTTGCTGATCACCTTGCTTGGCCCTTCCCTTCTTACTCTCTATTTGCAGATTGGGGAGCAGGGCCTCAACCTCTCTGGGGGTCAGAAGCAGAGGATCAGCTTGGCACGAGCTGTGTATGCCAACCGTGAGATCTACCTGCTGGATGACCCACTCTCCGCGGTGGATGCCCATGTTGGGAAGCAAATATTTGAAAAATGCATTAAGGAGGCACTCAGTGGGAAGACCATGGTTCTGGTGACTCACCAGCTGCAGGTAACAAGAGGTGAAACTGGTGTGATGGTAGCCATTAGTTGAAAAAAAATGCTGATTAGTTAAGGTGACTCCCCAGGTCCCCATGATTTAATAACCTTACAAAGCCTTACATAATCCTTTCCATTCATGTCAGGCAAGTGGCACGATCAAAGATTTAGAGCTGGAAGAGATACTGCACAGCGTTGAGTCTCACCTCACCATTTTACAGATGAGGAAACTGAGACCCAAAAGGTTCAATTTTTTGTTCAAGAGCACAAAGCACCAAATAGCAGAGCCAGGATTCAAACCTGTGTCCTCTGACAGCTTTTTCTACTACATGCTATATTAGTTATAAGAAATAGAAATTTTATTAACAATACCTGGGGGAAGTTAGACTGGTGAGAGATTTTTATGGGCTGGTAAAATTTAAATGCTTCTCTGCAAGATGGAATTGAGCTGTCAGTCTTCAGGTTTATGAAGGTGCTGATGGTCTGATATATATGTGAAGATGCTGATAGTCTGATTCTATGTCTGTAAGTGGAGTAGACAAGATTTGGGTTAGAAATAAGGAGGAAAGTCTTGGTATGCGGAGAGTATGGAATTTCTGACCCCCAAATTTTTCAGGAATAGGACAGAGAATTGAGTGTTCTAGGATTATTTTGATATCTATAGATCTGAAGGCAGGGGATGAAGCCTCAGCCTATGCGATTAACAGGTTGGACTCAGTACGTTCTCCTGCTCTAAATCTTGTGTTCCTGCTACTCCCTTGATTGACTGTACATGATGCTATGATTTTCAAGAAAGGTTCAGTTGCCTTAATTGTCACACAGGCTGAAATTGCACACATACCCTAACTCTACTCTTCTGTAGAGGCCCAAATGAAAGAGAGCTAGCCTGGTAGGGAAGCATGAACATTGAAATGCCAATCAAATGGTGTGGATTCTAGTTCCTAATCTGTTACTATTTCACCTTGTAACCCTCAAAATTAGGGGGTTCCCTAAGGACCTTTCCAACATTCTATGGACGTGTCTGTCTGCTTCCAGACAGAACTAAATCCAATCCTTTGAATTCACAAAGACCTTCAATGAAAGAGAATTCTCAAAGCCTCATCTGGAATCAGGTTCTTAAAATATTGTTGTTGTTAATAAGAATAATGCACTGAGTATAGAGAAGGCATTTAACTTTTTTTGAGATTACTTTCACATCTGCCATCTGATTTCATCTTCTCAACTTCATTTCACTACAGTATTTAGAGTTTTGTGACCAGATCATTTTACTAAAGGATGGGAAAATATGTGAAAGTGGAACTCATAATGAATTATTGCAGAAGAAGGGACAATATTCCCAGCTCATCCAGAAAATATGTGGGGAGGCTGTACAGGTAATCTCTACTGCCCTTGAAATAAATCCCTCATCCTATGCTGCATGGAAAGAAACTGTGCAGTATTAGGGGCATGTATCTTTAAGGTACTGATGACTTTCTTCCCTAGAATGCAACAGATGGGGCTGAGAATATAGCAGAGAAGACACAGGTGGATCTCTATTCCCAGGAGGGATTCTTCAATGAAACTCCAGGTAATGCCACCTTTAAGATTACTTTGAGAATAAATTTACACTGTCCAATAGCCAAGGTCTAGGCTCAATGCATCTCTTTCTCTCCCTTCAGCATCCAACAGATGCCTTCTTGGCACTTTTATTCTGGAAGTGATAATGATTGTTCTCACTTAAAAATATAATTCTTTTTCCAGGGCAATGTTTCTTATCTGCTTCGATGGTGGATGTGAAGTGGTCAAGGGTATGGGGCTAGTGGGTCAGTGATAAGAGATAAGATAATAAAGCAATGTGGCATAGTAGAAAGAGATCTAGACTTTGTGAGACCTGGGTTCAAATCCTGTTTTCGATATCTATGAGCCATGTGACCATGGGAAAAAAATCACTTTACCCTTCTATGCCTCATACCCTTCCTCATATTGAGAAATAATATAGCTGTAGTATCTATCTTTCAAACTTGTTTTGAAGAAAGCCTTATAAACTTTAAAACATTTTGGATTGTTAGTTATTATTTTAAAGCAGAAATTCCAGCTCTATAGAGCTGAGATCTAGAGGGATCAGATTAGAAGCCTTAGATTAAGACCCTTATGAACTCCAAGTGAGCCAGGGGCTAAAAGCTTCCAACAGAGCTAAGGAGATGGTTTCTTCCTCAGCAATGGACCAGGACAGACTTGGGGTTGTGACAGTACTGTTCTGAGGCTGACTCCATTCTCTCCAGCTTTTCAAAGCTGAAAAGCTCCTTTGAAAGTTTCTCCTCATCTGTTTGAGGCAGAAACTGCTCTAAGGGGTCTGGCATGACAATCCAGGTTTACCAGACAGTGTAGGGCCCAAACTTATGGAAGGGGTGGCATTTCCTCAGACTACAGAGGGGCTTTAGCATTTGAATCCTGCATGAAACATACCAAGAATGCTTCAAGCTGTCTGGCAGGGCTGATTTTGTTCCCCTGGTAGCATCCCCCATAGGGAAGCCTTATAGCAAAGCAACTATTATTCTTGGGACTGTTGTCTTTCTCCTCCTTCTCTAAGGAGATTAGAAGCAATTGTGAAGGATGGTAGCAGCAACAACATTAGCATACCCAGGATGGCTGCTTGCACAGGTTCTTAGATCTGCTTTACTAGGAAAGATAGCTATTTAAGGGGTCAACAATATTTTTTAACTACATTCCCTAGTTCAGGGGAAAAGTCAGCACCCTGAACTTCAGAGAAAATACAAACTGAGAAAATACAAGCAGAGAAATAAAGACCAACAGACAGGGCTCTGACTGTTTGAATCAACTATATACTTTATATGCATCCCTGGATTGAGAGAGCCTTTACATCTGAACAGATACACACAGTCACTCAGAATCTCAACCAGGGAGTCGCAAGAACCTTCTCATAAGCTAGTCCCTGAAGCAAAACATCAACTTAGGGTATAGATATACTTCTCAGAATCAGAAGTTAACATAACCCTCAGTTGTCTCAATTAGACTCAGTGCCTAATTAGAAATTAGCAAAAGGCACGAAAGCCTTCCTACAAGCAAGCCTCCCCTAAGCAAGCTTCCTTTAATGGGCTCTACATGAGGTCTATTAATGGGTAAGGAAGATCTTAAATTCCATTAACATTACAAGGACTCAAAGCTTAAGAAATAAAAGGAAGCACTTGTAGAGAACCTTCTACAGAATGAGAGACAATGTTAAGAGTGCTATACTTAAGAGTCAGGAGATGTGGGTCTGAATCCAGTACCTACCAACTATGTGACTGTGGGCTTCACTTCTGGAAACTCTGGTTTCCTTACCTGCAAAATGGGGGTAGTGATACTTATACAGTGTACTCTTTCCAGTTATTATGAGGAAAATGCTTTTGTAAAAAATGTTTAAGAGAAGGCAAGTTGCTATTATTATGCCATTTTATAGGAGAGCCAAGTGTAGGAGGCATAACAGATTTGAATGTTTTTCCCCTCCCAGTGCTGGAGACTCAGCTTACTGAAAAGGAGGAAATGAAAGAAGGTGCCCTGAGTTGGAAAGTCTATCACCATTACATCCAGGGAGCAGGAGGTAATCCCATTCCTCTTTAGCTGATGCTACCTATGGGCTACCTGGTCTTGGTGTTGCATCTGGGATGTGCCAGTGCCTTATAGCAAGAATACCATTTTGGGCCTGGATGTATTTCTGTGTGCTGGAAGGGCATATTCAGGGGAAGAGAATTGGGAGGTGGCTCAGTCTTGTTCCTAGCAGCCCCTTCCCTCACTTTCTTGTATTCTCTGCCTACTGATAATCAATCAATAATTTACTTAAACACCTACCTGGCACTCACCCCCTTTTGCTAGGTGCTATAAGAGATACAAAGAAATAGCAGACATTTCCTGCCTTCAGGGAAATGACAGTCTAGCTGGGGAGACAAAATATATCAAAATATAAACACTCAGATTGTAAGGGGTGGAGATGGTACAGAAAGGCTTCATAAAGAAAATGGGCTCAAATGGAACATTTGTAACACCGGGATAGAGACAGGCAGACTGCAGCTTAAAAGAGTGTAGGAATGTTATGGGAAGAATTATATGTTGGGGAATATGATAATTATGAGAGAAATGTTGGAAAAAGGGCCTCATCCTAGCATCTCTCATGATATCCTTGTGGGCAAGGTGGAGAAAGGCACACTGGATGATAATATGGTTAACAGAGTTGGGTTACTCAAAAGACTAGACCCAAGATAAGAGATCAGTATCAACCTGGATGGGAGGCCCAAATTGTGGATTAAAATTACAGTCCTTTTCTGTTCTCTCATCTAGCAACCCCCCACGCCATTTTCAAAATTCATCCCTCCTGTTCTACAAAATGTTCAAGATGGATAAGGGTTCCACTTGGGCCTCCCCACAGGGGCCAAGTTCATCTAGTGGTTTTGGAAAGCTGCCCCAGAACTAACCTTCACCTTTCTTCCCCTCATCCCCATGCAGGTTACATCATCACTTCCGTGACTCTTCTTCTCATGATAATGAATGTTTGCCTCACAACCTTCAGTTTCTGGTGGTTGAGCTATTGGCTCCATCAGGGCTCAGGGGTAAGTGCAGTGAGGAGGACTTCCATGATGAGTAGGGCACCATGTTGAATGTGCACTAACTTAGGATAAAACTAGTCAATCAATACTAGCAAGAGGTGAGCATGGATGTACAAAGAACACACGTCCCACTTACACAGCACAACAACACACGTTTGTTAAGATTCACTATATGTGAGGCATGGGAGGTACAAAGTCCAAAGTGTGAAAAACAGTCCCTGCCTTCAAGCAGCTTACATTCTGCCACTCTTTACAAAGATGACAAGTCACATTGTTGAAAGCATTGTATTAGGAGTCAGGAGGCTTGGGTTATAATCTCCAAAATGTGCTCTGGGCCAATGTCATGCATAGAAAGAATATGTGACTGCCTATATGTGATTAGAAGGACATCAGAAGTCATTCAGGACCAAAAATAACCCCCCAGGTGATAACTTAAATCCCACCATTAGTAGCCTATTCCTTTCAGTTTAACATTGCCTTCTCCTTGAGGACCAGCTTTTAAAATGCAAATACTCCCCAGAAGAGGATAAATCACCACTCCCTTAGTAAATACTTTATCAAATCACTCTCTTCTCTGACATAAGGCATGGGAGGTAACATAGCATACTATGTGAAAAAAAAGACAAAACAACCCATTGGACCTGGAATCCAGAGGATGACAGTTGAAGTCCCTACTGTGACACTTTTTAAACTGTGTGATTATAGAAGTCACTTTCCTTATCTGGGCCTCAGTTTCCTTATCTGTAAAATGAAAATACCACTACTACTCATAATGGTCACTACCTACCTTCCATAGTTGTGGGAGAAGAGATTTGTAAACCTTAAAGTGTTTCAGAATTGTGAGCTGTTATTATTATAAGGAGAAGAGCATTAGGACACCGTGCACCTTGTAGGTATGTGAAAGAGAACAGAAAGAAGTGGAAAAAGTCTGGAAAGCCAACATTGCTAACTTCACAATTTTTCTGAGGGCTGGCCAACTGTGCCATCAAATTGTGCAACCTTAGGTAGCCAAAACATTTCACCACTTTGGATCTCAGTTTCATCATCTGTAAAAGAGGGTTTATAAGTCCTGTTCAGACCTGATAGTTTTGTGTAAACATTAAATTAGGTAATAGATGTGAATATGCTTTAAAAAGTATAAAATATTCTACACCTGTAACATTGGGACACTCCAAGATGCTCCACTAAATACCAGGCTGTCTATTCTGATCTTCAAAGTTGATACCGCTTGCTACCCCTGTTCCTTTCCTCTATGTAAACCTTATTTTTCTTCTCTTTGTCCCATCCCTTCCTACCTCTCTTCATATTTGCTTTCCAAATGTCTACTGTATAAATCTACCATTTTCTCCTTATTGTCTGCATAAATATTATCCATATTGCAACTGAATTGTATTAGTTTTTCTTAATCCACATTGTCAGAAGCATGATTGGACAGGGGACAAGGGAACATTTCCCCCAAGCACACCCACGGAAGGAGGTAGAAGCTTTAATATTATAGCAGACATGCAGATGAAGTTCATTCAGATGAACACAAAACCTGCCTACCAGCTAGTAGAGAAAGTAATTTGGAAACTCAGATGAATCAATATTGGAGCAGTCAGAGAAAGCTTCAGCAAGAGGTGCATCTTTAGCATAGAGTTTAAAAAGGCAGAGGAGCAAAAGAAAGGCATGAAATGACTGGAGACACAGAGTAAAGGATTTAAAAATGGAATTTCACTGAGTATAAATTCCTGATTCCATCTGAATAAAAAATAAAAGCCTCGTTCCCTTTTGGCATTGCCTTTGACCTCACGGCTCTCCTTGTTCTCTCTTTAAGGCCATTAACAGCAGCAAGATCAATGAAACAGAACAGCTTGGCCCAGGAAGTATATTGGACAATCCCCAGATGCCTTTTTACCAATTAGTGTATGCAGTGAATGCCCTGATACTGATTTTTACAGGTGTCATCTCATCAACCTTTTTCACCAAGACAACAAAGAAGGCATCCACCGCCTTTCATAACAAGCTCTTTATGAAGGTACAGTTACTATGGTGTGGGACTTCTAGCTTGGCTCTACTCTGAGGCCACAAACTTTCACAGGTACAGGAAGAGGGAGAAGTGCCTATATGTGATTAGAAGACAATAGTGTATATCTAGGGGTTTTAGCGGATTGCAATTTCAATGAGTCAGCAGCACAACAAGACAACCCCAAAAGCTAAAACAATCTTAAGAGTACATTCAGCACAAGGAAGGTGATAGTCTTCTTGTACTCTGCCCTGGTCAGACCATCTCTTTTACATTCAGATCTAGTACCACATTTTAGAAAGGGACATTGAAAAACCACAGTGCATCTGAAGAAGTGCAACCAGATGGTAAAAGGACAATGGTAAATATGGCTGGTAAGATGGTAAGATGTCACCCGAGGTTTGGGAAAAGGAATCAGAGATGGCAAACCTAGAGGAGAAACAACTCAGAGAGGGGGCATCATCATAGCTATTTTCAAGTATCTGAAGAGTTGACATGTTTAAGACATGGTTCTATTTGGCCCCAGAGTACTAGGACAAGTAGTAAGGGATGCAATTTTCAGAGGCATAGATTTGGACCAGCACTATATTTTATTATTTATAGTTTAAGTATTATTTCTTTTCCCATTCCTTTCATTGCTTTAGATCATAATAAATAAAAGATGAAACTTTAGGGAAATCTATTCAGAAAAGATTATCTGACCCCTAGGAAGTGAATTTTCTTTTCCCCCTGCACTACATTCTCTGCCAAATGTCTGTTCTCAAACAAAATATCAAATGGGCTATTTGGACACCAGGAATTCCTAATGCAGAAAGACCTTTTCTGGGCAAGAGCGTTTGTAGAGTCCCAAGTCTAAGAACCATTGGTGGAAATATGGATTCCAAATGCTCCCAGTTATCCTTCACGTTTTCAACATTCCTGTCAGTTTTATGAACCAGTTATCATTCCTCTGACCAAATTGAGCAATTTTTTCCCTGGAAATTTACAAATCTCTTCAGATCCAGGGATTTCAACAACAATTTAATCTCAAACCACATAATAAATTGTCAGTTGACTTCCAAATAAAGATTTAATGAGATTTTGGCTGAGCATGTCTCTCTTTGCCTTTAATATTAATATCTGATAGAAATATTTTTTTTTGCAACTGAGCAACAACAACATTCCTTATGCAGCCTTGATTGGCCACTTCCTGGGTTTGGTTTCAGGCTCTTAAAAGACTGGATAATATATATTTATAGCATAGGAGGCGACTTTTTGACTCTAAAAATATAAACATACTTTTAAGCAAAGCATAAAGAGGCAGAATGATATAGTAGTAATAACAGCAATACATAATAATGTATTTCGAGTCAGAGAAGTTATATTTGAATTCCAGCTCTGCTCCAAACTACTAATGTAACTTTGAGCAAATTATTTTCCCTTCTCTGGGTCCTAATTTCTTAATTTGTAAAGAGGAGGGACTGGACTGGACTGGACTGGACCATCTTTTAAGATCCCTTCCACCTCCAAATCTGTGGATTCTATATAGTGGCTCATATTCTCCTTTTCTCATTGTTTTACTATTATGTTCATTCTTTCTTCCTCTAAAACCATATGGCGCATTGTTTGTACCTTTCCCCTTCATTTCCTTCTCACTATTTTGTTCTCTTCTTGGGTTTGTTGTTTTATCTTTCCCAGTACTATTCTATCATGTTCAATCTTGTTATTTCCATCCCAGGACCTTGCACATAGGAAGTCCTTAGTAAGTGTTTGTTAAAAGGGAAGATTAAAGTTCAGAACTAGCTGTGGCAGAATTGTTGTGGGTTATGTTTGTTTGGTCTCCAGTATAAATGCATTTCAGCTGAATTTAATTCCAAGAACATTTTATAACCCAAATAACTTCATGTTCACTAATGGTTCAATTATTTCAATTATGTGAAATTTTTGGAAAAGAAAAAAGTACTTATGAATTTAAGAGGTCATCAACTGATCAATGAACACATATTTATTAAACATCTATTATGTTTCAGGCAGTGAAAATACAAAGAAAAAATCATGGTACCTGCCCTCAACAAATTATATTCTATCAGGAAATGGAAAGTTTAATTAATCAATCAACAAGTATTTACTGAGTGCTTACTATATGTATATGGCAGGATATGCCTTGGTGCTAGGCAGCTGATGATATACAGTAGAAAAGGCCCTAGACTGGAACTGAGTAGCTTGGATTCAAGTCCTTGCTGCCTATGTGACCTTGGGCAAGTCACATCATCTCTTAGGGGGCCTCAGTTATTTTCTCTGTAAAAAAGATGGGGCTGGATTCAATGATGCCTCCTGCTCTTTGATTTTGCTTGCAGGACCTCTCACAATGCTAATGTCACATGGTTTTGTCTCTCCACAGATTCTCCTTTGCCCTATGAGTTTCTTTGACACAACTCCTAATGGTCGATTGTTAAACTGTTTTTCCGGGGACTTGAATGAGTTAGATGAGATACTGCCATTGATTGCGGAAGAGTTCTTACTTTTGTTTTTCATGGTGGTGGCTATTTTGGTCATTGTGGTCATAATGTCTCCTTACTTCCTGATTGTTGGAGGTGTCATTGGTGTGATCTTTTTTATTTTATTTCGGTGAGTTGGTTTCTCAGTCAACTTGACATTAAGCTTCATAATTTGAGAATGAAAAGTGCTGTTATGTTTCATAATTATCACATTAGTAAAACTTGCACGTTGAGGTCAAAAGCCTTAACTCCACATATAGTGTATAACATAGGATAGCATAAGAGAGAAAAGCACAAAGTAAAAAATTACTGGGGACAATTAATTCTAGTATATTCAAAGCCCATTCCTCTATTCAAGGCCACTGAAAAGTATTAGACCTGCAAGATAGAACTTCTCCCTAAAAACCATGGCTGGCCAAAACTTCTTCCTGAAGACTTTTTAATGTCAAAAAATTTTGTGAACCCTCCAATCCCTAAATAGTTGCATTTTATGCTGCATATTATGTTGGAGCCAAATAAAAATCCAAATGGCAATTCTCTGAGCACAGAAGGATTTGAGAACTTCTTATAACAATTCCATGCACTCCTGAGAACCACTGTACTAGAAAACATATTCTGCTAAGAGTCAGAATAACTGAAGAGAGACACATTCACCATGGGGAAGAAGCATTCTGGAACTGAATTTCACATAGTGGTCTCATTCTCCCAGGGTCCTCATTTACCTGTAAGTATTTGGTTCCTATTCCAATTCAATAAATATTTGAGACAAATCTGTATGGGGTCCTTTACCAAGCAATAAGAGAGATACAAGGAGGAATAAAACTCAGTCCCTGCTCTTAAGGAGTTTAAAATCTATTATTGGAGAAAACAGAGGAATGGAAATAACTATAGCACAGAATAAAACATAAGTGAGGTTTAAAGGAACCAAGGAGAATGATTTTGGGAGGGGGGAAAGGGGTGAAATAATAAAATGAGAATGATGGCAATGGATTATAGTTTGGAGAACGGATAATTTTAATACCTTCTTTACTTAAGGTAAATGTAAAAATTATGAGGTTCATTTTTTGAATTCAACAAAAGTTTAAAAGTAATAGAATTGTACAATATGTGCTGTTTTCCCAGTGTATTTCTGACCCTCAACATTAGTGTTTCATTACATTTTGAATCAGCATTTTGGGTTTAAGCCAAAAAGTTGAACTCTAAAGTCAGGAGGACCTGAGTTCAAATCTGGCCTCAGACACTTGACATTTACTAGCTGTGTGACCTTGGGTAAGTCACTTAACTCCAATTGCCTTGCCTCCCCCTAAAAAAAAAAAAGCTGAACTCTTGTGAGAATTTATGTGAAGTAGTGATGAAAGTACTAGGCAGAAATTCAGATTATTGTGGTTCTACTATCTGAATGTCCTTGGGCAAATCATTTTAGCCCTCTGGACCTTAGTTTTCTCCACTGTGGACCCTCACTACTTCTTGAAAGCTCATTTAGTCTCTCCTTATAGGCTCATCTCATGTTCAACAGCATCTATTCTAAACCTTTCCTTTTCTTCTTTCAGTCTTAATTCCTCCTCCACCTCCTACCCTTACATCAGATGAACTAACCTCCTACTTCAATGAAAAGATTGGGGCCATCTGTCAGAAACTTCCTCAGCCCCCTTTCTTCTTCATTCCTCCAATGAAAGATTGCCAGCATTGGCATCACCCACTCTCTCTTCCCCTTTGGTCATAAAAGAAGAGGTACCCTACTTGGTTAACTCTCTGCTTGTACCCTTGATGCGATTCTTCTCTACCTGTGCCAGGACCTTGCTTCCACAGTCACCCTACTCTCATCTATCTTCAATCTCCCTCTTCAGAGTCTCCTTATTGGCTTACAAACAAGTCCAGGTCTCTCCAGTCCTTAAAAACATTGCCCTTCTACCTCTTCCCTCTCCCAGCCTCTCAATCTCCTCCCCTTCATTGCTAAATTTATTGTAAAAAGTTGTTTAAATTCATTGCTTCTACTTCAATACTGTCACCCCCCCTTTCTTTAATTCTTACACATAGGGCTTCCACCCTCACTATTCTACAGGAACTTCTCTTTCTGAGGTCGTCAGCAATCTCCTCATTATGAAATCAAATGATTTTTCTTTTGGTCTTCGTTCTCCTTCCTCTCTCTGTAGCTTCTGACACTGCTAACCACTTCTTCCTACCAATACTCATTCCTTCCTTGGCTTCAGAGATGCCTCTCTGTCCTGCCATCTCTATTCTTCCCTGATTCTTGAATATGGATGCTCTTCAGGAGTCTATTCTTGGCTCTTTCCTCCCTTTATGCTTTTGGCAATTTCATTCATTTCTGTGATTTTAGCTAACATCTCTATGCAGATGATTTGCAAATCCATTTTTATTCTGTGAGCTCCAGATTCATGTCTCCCACGAGAAGTCCTGCCTTTAACTCATCTCTTATTGTCTTTCTTATGTATAGACTTGTTCTCATCTTTCTACTTAACAAGTTTTGGTGCCTTCCTACTTTATTTCACCTCAGTACCAACTTCAAAGTGTTTGGAGCTGGAAGGGGCTTCTGAGGTCATCTGAACCCCTTATTTTATAAAGGAGGAAACTGAGTCCAAGAGAGGCAAAGGTACTTGCCCAAAGTCATATAGGAAATGTGTAGCAGAGCTGGGATCCAAAGTCAGGACCTCTCATGCTAAATATACAGCCTCTTTCCACTACACCATCTTGCTTCTCAATCCCCTTTGCCTAACATTTCAGGCCCACCATTATCATCATCAATAAAAAGGATCTGTCTGCTTTCTCTCACATCAGTCCCCTCCATACTGGGTTACTTTCTGCTTCCTGCACACTCCCTTCCTTCCCCTTTCCTCTGTACCTTTCTTTCAATTTTTTCCTTATGCCTAGAATACTGTCTTTTCACCTTTTGAAATCCAACCTATCACTTAAAGTCCAATGTCAATTCCTCTTCCTTCATGCAGCTTTTCCTGATTGCTTTGGTCATAATGATCTCCCTCTGACATCACCTGGCTCTTTTTTTGTACCTCTCTTATAACGTGCATTAGCAATGATTGTGTTCTAACCCCCTACTACACTGTGAAAGCCTATGTCTTATCTAAACTATGTATTTTTTCCAGCACTAAGGCAAAGTTATTTACATATAACAGGTGTTCAATAAACCTTGTTTGAATGAATGAGGGGGTTGGACTGAGATGAATGCTAATGGACCTACTGTCCCTACCATGCTATGATTCTATGATGCCAACCAAGCCAGCCAGGAGCATGCCTGGGAACATCATAAGTACAGAAAAATATGTAACCAATTCCTCTTATTCTTCAGGGCTTTCAAGAAGTCCATCAATGTGATCAAGAGACTTGAGAACTATAGCAGATCTCCATTCTTTTCTCATGTCCTTACCTCTCTACAAGGCCTGAGCTCTATACATGTCTATGGGAGAACCAATGACTACATCCAGGAGTAAGTCCTTATAGATTTATTCCTGAGCCTGAGAAGTGGAGGTGGGGAGAAAATGGTAGAAACAGATATAGCCTTTCCCCAGAACTATTATTGGATAGAAAGCCAGTCTCAGAGTCAGGACAACTTGGGTTCAAGTCACAGCTATGAACATGTTAGCTGTGTGACCCTGACAAGTCACTTAACCTCTTTTTGTCTTAGGCAACTATTGAAGACTCAGTAACAGAAATATGCACTGGTGGTGGTTGGGGGGAGGGTGGGATTCCTCACCTGGAGTTCCCTACTTTAATACAATCATATCTGGACCAAAAACATTTTTTATTCTCCTACTCAAAATCTCTAATACCATTTACCATAGTGTAGATGTGACCCTGGATTCTTGAAGATTCTGCCAGAAGAACATAAGTTCTGGCAAGTTCTCTTGAACTAGAAAAGTTTTGAGTAGAGGGCCTGGTGTCTACCTGGGTCTGTCATCAGAGGGCCATCCTTGCTACATTTGGAGAGGCTCACTATTCAGGGGGTTGGTTACAAATGGATGAGATTTTTGGTCATGACCCATGAAGACCATGTTCCTCATTTAGTGGCAACAGTGGAGGAACAACCCATAATGATAAAACCTGGAATCTTGTTAAGTGTTGAAGAAATGTCTTTTGGTCTGTCCCTAGAATCACAGATTCTTAGAGCTGGAAGGGACCTCAGAAGTCATTTAATTCTTCCTTGATATATTAACTCTGCCTCTATAACATCTCAGAAAAAAGGTCCTCTAGTCTCTGGTGGAACAGTTCCAGTTGATGAGCTCAATACTTCATGGGGCCACCTATTTCATTGTTATACAACTCTGATTGTTAGAAAGTAGGGTATCTAATAAGGACTTAAATTCTGATAAAAATAATGGGAACTGACATTCCACTAAATGAGAGCATTCTTTTCTGTAGAGTTGGCCCCTGTCATTACTCTCTAAATGTCAGTTCTCCCAATCCTGGGACTTCCATTCCTATATGGGTTAGTTATAACCAGGAAATGAGTATCCACTATATACAGAGGTATGCCGGGTGTTGTAGTAAGGAAGAAAGTAACACAGCCCTTGATTTCAAAGAACCCACAATCCCCTGAAGATGTTAAAGAGAATATAGAACACAGAAACAAAAGAATGGATTCATACCCAATTCCAGACATACAAAGGCGCACTGGTGGTTCTTTTATCTGGCAGTTTGTAAACCAGAATTCAGTATTAACCACATACATAAATATAATGCTTGATGCCCATAATAATGAAGAAAGAAGAAAATGTATTCAGTGTAGAGGGTTAAAAATATATTGTTTTCTCATTCACTGAAAAAGGGTAACCTGTGTGTGCTATATATGATATTTCTCATTTAACCACAATACTTAGATGATATTAATATAAATACATTTATATAGTATTTTAAAGTTTATAAAACATTTCCCTTACAAGCACAGATAAGCTGCGCAAGCATTATTGGCCCCATTTCTCAGATAAAGAAACTGAGGTTCAGAGAGGGACTGAAGTTGGGACTTGAACTCGTGGTACAATGGAAAGGGCTCTGACTCTGTAGGCAGATGACAGAAACAAATTCTACTCTTGATGCTTATTAGCTGTGTGACCTTTAGTACGTCATTTAATTTTTCCAGGCATCAGCTGTTCCTCATTTATAAATAAGGGTTGTTAGTTTAGATAGCTTCTGGGTGACCTTTGGCTTATTTTTCTTTATCTGTAAAATGAATGTTGGACTAAATGAACTCTGAAGCCCTTTCCAGCTTTAAAACTTGGAACCTAAGATCCTAGTCTCCTGTCTTCAAGACCAGTGACTTTCTCACTATACCACACACCTCCTTAACCAGGATATCTGGTTGCTTAACTCTGCCAGATAATAAAGTGCTTATTGTACACAGATGAGTGTGAAGTCAGTACCTGGATGCCTAAAGATGGCTGGCTATTCTGGAAAGGCTTCACGGTAGAGATTCTCTCAAACAGTGTGTTGGAGGTGGGGAGGGCTGTGGTTTGGCAGATGGGGTGGGAGGGCTCGATGTATTCACAACCTTAGAGGTTGGAGTGGGTGAGTTGTAAGCAGGAGATGGTATCACAGAAGATTTTTGGAAATGGATTCGATTTGCATGATCATCACTCCCAGAATACCTCTATCTCATTCTAGATTCAGAAGGCTCACAGACAACCACTGTAACTACGTACTGCTGTTTGTGTCTGCAACACGTTGGATCTCATTGAGACTCGAGCTCCTAACTAACCTGATGACCCTAGCCGTGGCCTTGTTTGCGGTTCTGAGTCCTTCTTCTATAAGCTATTCCTATAAAGCCATGGCCATGAGCTACGTCTTGCAGGTAAGCCTAGTGGTACCTTGTTCTCCTTGGTTCTGTGCCTGGTATGTGTGGCTGGGGTAGAAACTCATTGTGGACTTGAATTTAGCTTGGTCTACAGCACTGATTGACACCTTCCTGATTTAAGGGGCTTAGTGTGTATTGGGGGAGAGAGGGGTCTTGTGGAGAGAGTTAAAGGCAGAAAGTTCCTTCTGAAGTGTGAACATAATCAAATCAAGATCAGGAAATGGGAACTATGATTTGGTAGAACTGAGGGGCCAGGGGTGTGAGGCAGTGTCTAAAACAGAAGCATGGACAAAATCTTTAGTCGACTGTTTTTCAGTCATCCCCAACTCTTTGTGACCCTATTTGGGGTTTTCTTGGAAAAGATACTGGGGTGGTTTGCCATTTTGTTCTCCAGATCATTTTACAGATGAGGAAACTGAGGCAAACAGGATTAAAGTGACTTGCCCAGGGTCACACAGCTAATAAGTGTCTGAGGCCAGATTTGAACTCAGGAAGATGAGTTTTCCTGACTCCAGGCTGGCACTCTCTTCACCCTGCCATCTAGCTGCCCTCAGACAGAATCATAAATCACAATAATGTCTGGGGTAGGGATGGTGATGAAGATTCTGAGAGGTGAAGTCCCATGGTCAAGTGGCTGTAGTTCAGTTGCCAAGGAAGGCAACAAAGCTTCAAGTTGGAGAAAGTCTCTCTGCTGTAATCATTTGTTCTGTGAACATGCATGTATCAATGTTCTTGTTTTAAACAGCTGGCACTACCTTTAGTCTGCCTTTAAACACTGTCCAGATGGAGGGCTCCTGTCCCAGATGCTTTTGTTATTCTCAGTGGCAATGGCTTACTCTAAGTGGTGGTAGACAGACAGGTGGTGAGGGGGTGGGGTCCAGAACCCTGTCTCTCTCTACTCCCATGACATTCCTTAGCAGATGCGCTGGACTCTGATGATTAAAATGATGGGGATCTAAAGCCTCTTGTTATTTGTACTCTGATAAATAACAAACGGACTGATAATCATCCATCCGAAATGTCAGAGCCTGGACAGTGTGGCTGTGCATTCTCTCTCCTGCTGTTTCAGCCAAATTTCAACATTTTCCTTCTCTAATGGGGAAATTATTCTGTGACTATATATATATATAGAACTACCAGTCTGGAGAAAAAGAAGGACCTCAAGTTGTTTCAAGAATTGTCAAATCTCAGTATTAGCAGGGACCTCAGTGGCTATCTAGTTCAATCTGCATCTGAAGCACTCTCCTCTTCTGTGTTCCCAATCTACTCTGCCTCTGCTTGAAAAGCTCCTCCTGCTCAAGTCTTATCCAGGCTAAACAAACATAGCTCCTTCAAATAATACTCCTAGGGCAGGATTCAAAGGATTTACTGCCCTGGTTGCATCCTCCCTCCACCTCTCTTGTATGCCCTAAAGCTTATTAATGGCCTTTCTAAAATGTGATACCTAGAATCCTTCACAGTCTGACCAAGGGCAGAGTCGATGGTCAATTACCTTCTACTTCTGGATATGACCTCTCTTCATTCAGTGTAAGATTACATTGATGTTCTGGGCTGCCACATCACATAGCTGAACCATACTGAGCTAGCAGTGCAGCTAGACCCCTCTCCCCCAAACCTTTTTCAGATGAATTGCTGTATAGCCATACCTCTCCATATGAAATTGGAGTTTTGAACCCAAGTAAAATATTTAATATTTTCACTTTAAAATTTTATCTTTTCAGATAAGAGGGCTCATTGCATCATAGATTTAGAGCTGGAAAGGACCTCAAAATCTATGTGATCTAATCCCTTCATTTTACAAATGGGAAATTGAGTGGAAGAGAGGTTAAGTGACTTGTCTAAAGTCACGTAGATCCTGTCATCTAGGATTTGAATCTAGTTTTTTTAAAGTATAAGTCCAGAACTCTTAATGTTTGGCTCAGTGTTCTATCCTACTGAGGTCTTTTTAGATCCTGACTCTTCTATGTTAGTTATATCTCCAAATTTTGTGTCATCTATAAATTTCATAGACACAACATCATTGACAAAAATGTTAAATAGCAAAGAGCCAAGAACAGAAGACAGAGACCTCTTTCCAAACTGATATTAAGCCTATTAATGACTTTCCTTTGGATCCAATCATTCAACCATTCCCAAATTTTGCTAACTATATTACTGGCTAGTCCACATCTCTCTACCTTGTTTGCAAAGGTAGAGAGCATGAAAGACTTTATGCTCTGCTAAATTTGCTAATGCTTTGCTAAAACATTTTAAAACTATATTTATAGAATTCTCCTTATCTATCAAACAACATTTATTTAGTAAGCTATTACTACATGCCAGGCACTCCTTGAGGAGTTTACATTCTAATGGAAAAGACAACAAGTACATATATAATTACATATACCATGAACATTAAAAATAAATATGAATATATACAAAGTAGTTAAATACATAATATTTTTGGAAGGAGGGCAATGGCAGTTGAGGACATCAGGAAAAGCTTCCTGCAGAAGGTGGTACTTGAGCCATACCTTAAAGGAAGAGAAGGACTTTGTGAGACACAAGGAAGGAGTTAAGGCATTCCAGGTATGTTGGATGGCCAGTGCAAAGGCACAGAGATGGAATGTGTAGTGTTATGCACAGAGAACAAAGAGATAGCTAGCCTTGTCTGTATAGAAGAGTGGGGTGGCTAGATGGTGCAGTGAATAGAGCCTCAGTTTCCTCATATTTAAAATGGGGGCTAAATTTTCAGGTTCTTCCTAATGCTAATATTTTAAAGGGTTGAGTAGCTGGGAGAGCAGCCATGGCTTATCTCGAAAGGGAAGAAGCCCTTTTGCCCTACTATGGGTCCTGCCCTCTCTTCTTGGTCCCAGGAAGACCTGAGTTCCAGCCTCAGATACTTAATACTTCCTAGACGTGTGACATTGGGCAAGTCATTTAACCCCAATTGCCCAACATCCTCCCCTCCCAACCCCCCAAAAAAGGAAAGAAAGAAAAAGAAGAGTGTAGGAGGGACAGTAAATGTATACAGAGGTTGAAAACATAGGTTGGAACTGGATTGTGGAGAGCTTTAAAAGCTAAAGACAGGAGGAGTTCGTATTTTATCATAAGAGAACAGGAATAGGAAGCCACTAGAATTGTTCGATTAAGGGAGTCAAACATATGCCATTAAGAAAATCATTTTGGTGATGGTGAGTAGGATGATTTGGAATGAGAAAAGAATTGAGGCAGGGAGACCAATTAGGAGTCTGATGCAATAATCTAGGCAGGAGGTTATAGGGGTCTAACCTAAAATGTAGCTATGTGAATGCAGAGAAGAGGTAAGATGTAAGAGATGTTGTGGAAGCAGAAACAGCAAAGTCTGTTAAGTAATTAACTAATTGATATGCAGGGTAAGGGATAATATTGAGAAATAGCAGAAGACTAGAACAGTGATGCTGCCTTTGACAAACAGGGAAGTTTGGAAGGGTGTTTGTGGGATGGGCATATTGAGTTCAATTTTGGATATGTGGAATTGGAGATGTCTCCAGGACATCCAGTTTGAATCTAGGCAAATAGGTAATGTGAGGCTAAAGCTCAAGGCTGAGACTCAGGCTATCTATCTATCTATCTATCTATCTATCTGAGAGTCAGCTGCAAAGAGATGATAATCAAACCCATTGGAACCAATGAGGAACAATTGCAGTGAAGAAGCATGATATGAGCCAGTAAAGGAGAACGAGAAAGAAGAGACAAGCAGGTGATGAAGCAGGAGTCTAGGAGGAAGGTAGGATTCTCAATAGAGGCAGGGAAGTGTGGTAGAGGAATAGGTTTACGGGGGGATAAGAGAAGAGGAAGATTATGAGTTCTCTTGAGTTTGATGTCTATGGGACATCAGTTTGAAATGTCTTATCAGGACCTGGTGATGTAGGACTGAACCCTGGAAGAGACCGAACACTATGTATAGATCTGGAAGTCATCTGCACAGAGATGGCAATTCAACAGTTGGGAGCTTATGGGGTCACCAAATGAGAAAGTATAGAAAGAGAAGAGATGGTCTTGGCAGAGCCTTGCTGTACACCCAAGGTCAAGGGGAATGATATGGACAATGAGCCAGCAGAGGGCACAGAGAAAGCCTGAGATCCTGTCCCATAGTGTAGTGCTTTCTTTAAAATGCTACATAAAACTAACTTTTTTTTTTCTTTTAATTCCCAGTTTCCTACATGGTAGTTCCTTGTTCTTGCTCTCATTTATCTGGGTCTCTTTCACAATAGCTAGTGTCTTGTAGTGCTTTAGAGTCTGTAAAATGTTTTACAAATATTATCCCATTTCATCTTTACAGCCACCCTGAGAGTAGGTGGTGTTATTATCCCCATTTTACAGCTGAGAAAATGAAGGCAGACAGAGTTCAGGTGATTTGCCCAGGTCATAGCTAGTAAGTTGTCAGACTGGATTTGAACTCAGGTCTCTCTGACTTCAGGTCTCGTGCTTATCAACTCAGCACTTGCACAATTAGTACACAGTTTCAAGGAATCTTAGTGAAGGAAGGGCCCTTAGATGTTACCTAAGCAGAAATCCCCTCACTAAGACATCCCTCACAAATGGCCATGTGTGTGTCATGATAGGGTACTGCAGGAACTGCTCTCTGGGATGTGTGGTGCTTTTTCTCCACTTGGTTTGGAATCTGCTTTCTCTGAGATCTATTTTACTCTTAGAGGAAAAGAACTTGTTGTCCTCCCGTGCTCCTGTTCCACCCTGCCCCACGCTCACAGACCTAATGGGCATCACAGAAAAGCAACACACACTCATACAGGCACTAGAGAGACCGACATTCACACCCTCCATACTCATGACCACACGGGTATGTCCACACTGTACATATGCATACCTACCCATGTCCATACCTTCAGGAGGCATGTATTCACCAGTACACACATGCCTGTCTACATGATGTGCACACAGAAACCTCTTGCTGTAAATCTTGTGCCGTTTCCCCATCATCTGACCTGAGCTCCCTGCTATTCCAAACAATTTCCATGATCCTGAGTCTCCTGCTCATTCTGGCAAAGGCTGACCTTCTTCCTCTTCCGACTTTATCCAGCCTTCAAAGCCCAGCTCCATCTCTGCCATGAAGCCTTCTGCGCCCCTTTACTCTGGGAACCTTAATTTCATTAAAAAAAAAATGAAAAGAACATTTGAATCTCAATTGTGCTTTTTACTTTCTACATAATCTTGGGCAAGTCACTATCATCTTGAGGATACATTTTTTTCCCTAATCTGTAAAATAATAGAATTGGAACAGAAGACTTCTCAGCTCCTTCCCTCTCTGAAATCCTATAATTCTCCCTCAGGAATGTGGAACAGGAGGGTATCCCATCCTGACCTGTGTAGGCTTATACTTACAGTATGGCATTTCTTCTTGATTGCAGCTGGCTGCAAATTTTCAGGCTTGTGCCAGATTGGCTTCAGAAACAGAGGCCAGGTTTACTTCTGCAGAGAGGATACTCCAGTACACGAAGGTAGGGGAATTCAATGTAGAGAACTATTATGTGATCTTTTAAAAATGTCAGTCAGTCAACCAGCATTTATTTATAAAAGGAGGTAAAAGTAGTCTTGGCCCTTTACCAGCTCTCCTTGCTCCCACCTTCCCCATCTCAGTATCCTGTACATAATGCTCCCAGCATCCCGGGGCTCCTACAGTTCTAAAGATTTTAATTTAGTCTCCTTTTTGTGTCCCCCCCACCCTCATCCAAACTAACCCATTTTGAATGCTATTCTCTCAGGGCCTAACTGCCTGGAGGTTGTGGGTATTGATGGCTTAAAATCCAAAAAAATAAATATGTTCTAATAGGCTACTGTGTTATCCTGTCAGGTAATTATCATACCCTCAGCCAGTCAAAATGCATATATCTCCAGCAGGCCATAATGAGTAATTTTTACTTGTGAGGATTTCTGGCTGTTAGGGGAAATATTGGCAGGAGGTGTAGAGCACCTCCTAAACCACAATTATAACAGTTGACCATGGGCTACCACCCCTGGGATAGGAAGAAGGGGATTATAACAATCACTTTCTTTTTCTTTTAAAAAATTAAGCTGTCTATTCCTGAGTCACCTTTACACATCAAAGGGGTGAGCTGCCCCCCAGGCTGGCCACAGCAAGGTCAAGTAACCTTCAAGGATTATCAGATGAGATACAGAGACAATACACCAATAGTTCTCAATAACATCAACGTGACGTTTCACAGTCAAGAAATCGTGGGCATCGTGGGAAGAACAGGCTCTGGTGAGGGAATCCCCCAGCGACCTTACTGCCCACACCTTTGTGAATCCACAGATTGTTGAGGGTAAAAGTCACCATCCTCTGGACCCTCCCTGGTTACTTCTTCTTACTTTCTCTACTTATTCCGTAGAGTTACAGAACATGAGAGAGGAAAGGGACTTGAGAGAGCCTTTTGTCCACCCCTTTCCTTTTGCAGAGGAGGAGAATGAGGGCCAGAAAGGTGATATTAAGTGACCAAGGTCACATGGCTTGTGAGTAGCAAAGCCAAGACCAGAATCCAGGTGTTTTCTACAGTATAGGTCATGCTGCTTCTGCTTCTTGGCTAAATACTTACTACCCTCCTACAGTGTAAATGCCACAAGGGCAGGGCCCCTGCCCTATTTAAATTTCGACTCAACACATGTTGATAACAATATCACATACTCAGTAAGTTGTTAATAGTTCTTTTTTTAAAAACTGAATTAACTATTTATTGAATCAAAACTATGGGCTAATGCAGATCTAATGAAACAATCAATTCTTGCCCTCTAGTGCCCACAAATAAAGTGGGTAGTTCAGCAGTTAAGGTTTCCCTGTGGAGTTGGCTATCTGAGTCACTGTGTGGGCTTGGGTTTCCAACAAGAGCCAATGAAGGGATTCAGCACAAAGTAGTAACAGTATTACTTTATTCCTCACTCCTGCAGGAAAGTCTTCTTTGGCAGTGGCTTTATTCCGGCTGGTGGAGCCTGCTGCTGGCAGTATCTTTATTGACAATGTAGACATCTGTAGCCTTGGCCTAGAGGATCTGCGGTCCAAGCTATCAATCATCCCTCAAGATCCTGTCTTGTTATCGGGCACCATAAGGCAAGATATTTTTCATGCTGACTGAACCCTAGCATATCAGAGCAGGAATTTGATTTAATTTAGCAAGCATTTATTTAGCACCTACTAGTGCCAAACACTGTATTGGGTGCTGGATATATAAAAGCAAAAAGGTTTACATCCTACTAGGCTTAGAGGGCACCATCACAGAAAGCATCTGCGGAAGAGGAAATTTAATTCCAGGAAAGGGGACTAGAATCCAGGTTTCCCAGTCCACTGAGCTTCCCTCAGGAGAATGTTTTTTACAGTATTGCACAATGCAAATGAACCACATTTGAGATAAGTGATTCAACATTCTCTTCCTGGCTTTCCTTAACATGCTTCATTGATATTGTTGAAAAAGTATCTCCTTGTTGTATGGCAGGTTCAACTTAGACCCCTTTGAAAATTATACTGATGAACAAATCTGGCAAGCTTTGGAAAGAACATGCTTGACTAAGACAGTGAGTAACTACAAACATCAAAATCTTTTTTTTTTTAAACAAAGGAACTGTTCTTCTTTGAAAAATTTGAGAGGGGTTGCTGTGGTCTGACTTAAACTGATTTTCTGGAAGACGCTTTCAGGATGAGCCAAATTATGTCCAGATGGCAGAGAATATATAAACAAAGGCTAGATGAGGCAGAGTCTGCTTCTGCCTCTCTTTCTGAGGGTGGTCCTCAGAGTAACACTTGTATCTTTGTGTGGCAGATCTCAAAACTCCCAGAAAAACTGCTAGCTGAAGTTGTGGAAAATGGTGGGAACTTCTCTGTTGGGGAAAGGCAACTTCTTTGCATAACTAGAGCTCTCCTGCGTAATTCTAAGGTAAGGAACAAGCAAAGGAGTACCACAGGCTCATAACCAGAGCTAGAAAAGACATTTGAGGTCTTCTTCTCCAGCCCCCTTAATTTTACATTTGAGAAAACTGAGACCCAGAAAGGTTAAGTAACTTGCCCATAGGATCTATGTTAGTGGCAGAATCCAGATTCGAACCTTGACTCTTTGACTACAAATCTAGCACTCTTTGGAGCAGATATTCCAAATTTCCTCTACTGAAGTAGAACCAAGATGGTGAAGTAGCAGGAAGTATAACCAAGCTCTACCCCACACCTCTTAACAGATTTAGTAAATGAATCAGACTGAGTCTTAATTAGAAGATAAAAAGCAAAACAAGATAGCTTTTATAAATTAACTGAAAGCACTAGAGAAAAAAAAAGGGGAAGACAATCAAGAGATATGAAGAAATAATCTGAAAGGTAATTAACAGTTTGGCACATGAAGTATAAAACCTTACCCAATTAACAAACTCCCTGAAAATGGGAATGGATCAAATAAAAGATAACAACTACATGAGACTGAAAAAAATAGACAAAATATGATCTATCTTATAGAACAAATAACCGAACTAGGTGGAATAATTTAAGTATCATTGGTTTGCCTGAAAGCCACAGCCAAAGCAAAGGAAACAAATAAACAAAAGAGAGCCTAGACATCATATTTCAATAAACCACAAAAGAAGACTGGCCGGATCTCTTAGAATCAGAAGGCAAAGTAGAAACAGAATCCACTAGCCATCTCCTTAAACAGACTCCCAAAAGAAAACTCCCAGGAACATTAGAGCCAAAATCCAGAGCTTCTAGGTCAAAGAAAGTATTTTGCAAACAGCCAGAAAGATAGAATTTAAATTCCAAGGAACTACAAATAGGATCACATATGATTTAGCAGCCACCACTATCAAGGAGCAGAGAATTTGAAATATCATAATCCAGAAGGCAAAAATATGAGCATCCAGTCAGGAATAATGTATCCAGCAAAACTGAATATAATCTTATCAGAGAAAAAAAATGAAGCTCTAATCAAGCAGAAAATTTCCAAGCAATTCTGAAGAAAAGACCACTGCTACACAGAAACTTTGAAGTGCAAACACAGGAGTAAAAAAAAAAAAAACATTTTAAAAGGTACCATGAGTGAATAATCATAAGGGATTAAACAAGGATACACAGTTTACATTATAATGTGGGAAGATGCTACATGTGTCCCTTCAGAACCCAATCATCATAAGGGGTCATAGGAGGAGTCTAATTAGACAGAGGGTTTGGGGTAGGTTTTTATTGTCTTAAAAGAAGAAAGGAAAGAGAAAGAGCAATACATCAGAGAGGGGAAAAAAAGGGAGAAAAGGATGGGGAAAATTATCTCACATATTTGGGGTATGCAAATAGAAGTTTATACAAACAAGGAGGAAAGGGTGAGGGGAGCATGCAACAATTGAAACACTCTCACCTAACTGGAAGAAGAAGAGAATACATAAGCACAACTGGGTACAGAAAGATATTTCACTCAACAGAGAAATAAGAAGGAAAGGGGAGGACCAAAGGAAGGGAAGAAGGAAGGTAGATTAAGGGAGGGATCAGTCCTAAGCAAAACAAACTAAGGATGCATAAAATGTTTCTAGAACTCTTTCTGTAGAAACTGAAGAGATGCCCATCAATTAGACAATGGTGGGACAAGCTATGATATATTAACATGATGGAATACTATTGTGTAGAAAATGAGAAAGGGGATGATTTTTAGAGAAACTTGGGAAGACTTGCAGGAATTGATTTTGAGTGAAGTGTGCAGAAACAGAACAATTTTTACAATAATAATATTATAAAAACAAATAACTTTGAAGACTTGGGAACTCTGATCAATACAATGCCTAATCATGATTCCAGAGTACTAATGATGAAACAGGCTACTGATCCCCATTAAGAGGTCATGGATTCAAAGTACAGATTGAGACTTTTTTTTTGGACTTGGCCAATGTGATAATTTGTTTTGCTTGATCATACATGTTTGAAAGGGGGATTTTTGTTTTTCTTTATCATTTTTTTTTTGGCGGGGGGAGGAAGAGAAGGCTGACTCTTGTTTGTTAAAAAAATTAAATAAAAAAAGAACTGTCATTAGGAGATGAAAGAGCTGGTTGTCTTCTGAAAAGATATTCTCTTTCCAACTTTTTAAGTCTTTGATACTTAAACATTTTCTTTTCATCTGTGTATCTTTCTCTCTCTTTTTTTTTTAAGCAATTGGGGTTAAGTAACTTGCTCAAGGGTACACGGCTAGTCATTATTTGTGTGTGGGTGCTCATTTTCTGAGGCCAGATTCAATCTCGGGTCATCCCAACTCCAAGGCCGGCGCTCTTACTCACTGCGCCACCTAGCCACCCCTCTTTCTCTTTTCTTATTTGATCAGACTTGCTAAATCTGTCCAAGTTCTCCAATCTATATATAGAAATGTTAAGATGAATTATTTGAGAT